>OY856346.1:29452899-30077899 GCA_963693475.1 Ectropis crepuscularia
TGTTTCCGGAGAATTTATAAGGTATAGAGATAAATCATCTTGTTTTTGGGGGACGCGCGCAGTGCGGTGCTAGATAATGATTTGGACTCATGGACGAAAAAAAAACGCGGACAGAGTCTCGCTAATACAAAGGCTGTGTATATCGAGTCAGTCAGTGCCCTATCACATACAGGTTGACACTCTTACATACATACATCAGTCGGCCATTACGCGCGCAAACATCAGCCAGTCGACATGTTTCGCGGTAAATCTCATCACACATAATGTCTTGCGTAGTGAAATGCTGTAAAAGCCGTAGTGACCAACGCAAACGACATCCAGGAATCACGTTTCACAGGTTCACTTTTTTTTAACGTCCTTGTTTGGACTCTTCATGTTCTGATAGGTAGTGTCACTGGGATGTAATGGGCAGTTATGTTGCTTGCCATCAGAAATATAACTAAGAAATTAAGTACTTATACATGTCCTATTCGTCTCGTCACTCTATACTACAGATTTGCACTCTAAACCTTGAAATGCGTTGCCTGAGTGGTTACAATCTTACTGTTTTCAAATAGAGTGTGAATCGGTTTCTTCTAGGTACTTACTCGTGAACACGTTCCATCGTGTATCGCATCCTGATGGCGGTGAGGTGTGTAACCTACCTAAAAACTATAAAAGTAAAAAAAAGTTTGTTATAAATAAGGAAAAATTTCGGTGAATTCACCTTCGATTTTATGACCAATGATTTTAATGATTTTTTTAGTGGTAAATAATTGAAAAAGAAACATAATTAATTAATTATTAATCTGGCTAAGTTTCGTCAAATCGCATTGTCGTGGCGTTGTTGTGCGTTATAAAATAGTACGAATGAACAGTTGGTAAACCTAGTTTGACACGATTTCACTAGATGGCGCTAAAGTCAATTTTAATAGAATGGGTTCACGTACGACGTACATCACACCTCTATAATGCTTCAAAAGAATTTCAATAGAGGTCGCGTTTATAAATTTTACTGATATGTAAATTATTTGTTTTATGGCCCTAAACCTGAATAATATTGTTGTTGCATTTGGTTTATAATGTTGATCTTGAAATTGCTTGAAAAGTAGATGGAATAATCCAAGAAATTTATCTTTTAGGACAAAAATAAATATGTGCTAAAAAATGCTGCCGCTACTCATTTGTAAATCGGTAGAAATAGTATGTAAAATAATTAATTCATCTTATCTCATATCAACATGAGAAGCATTAATATATAATAAGATTAATGTGTTAATCATTATTTTATTAAAAGTCTATAGTCCAGTCTTTAAACTCTAGACCTTTTCTTTCTGAAAGTTAGATGTGTGAAAATTCATAGTTCAGTTTATTTTTCGTAAAATAATGTGGAGAGAAACAGTTCATTTTATATTGCATGTAAAATGTTAATGAAAATGTTTAAATTGATGAAAATAGAAAAATACATATTTACCTATAAGCTTTTTTTTCTAACGAACCTGTGACCTGTGGCAGTCTGCTTCAAATAACCTATAATACCTACTACATATTTTGAGTTAGCGCAGACGGCGTAAGACCCTACAAACCTAACTTAAACCTATCATAGGTACTTGCATTCAAATGAGACCTGAAAATAATCATCGAGCTAGGCCAATTTCAAACTAGTTGGAAAATGGTTTAAATACAAAAACACCACAATTCCGGCCGGCTGGCAACACTGCAGAGTCGCACAGTTCACGACTGCGCGTCACGTGACCACTCGGCTTTTAGCTGTGTGCGTAAATTGTACTTCACGTCATGACTGTAGCGTAGAGTCAGCATAACAAGTCTTACATTTTATTATTTCTGCTTGTTTTTTCTACTTTTTATGAAATTTCGCATAAAATTGTGGTCAAGTCTTTGGACCGAGTTGTATTTTCGACTTAATGTCACCTTGAATCGAATATCAAGTGGAATCGTTTTATTATGTTTTTTGTACTATGTTACTATAAAAAAATGTGGGCCATTATGTCATGCCTTTATCTTAACATAATAGTACATTATGATATAAGTGCGGTCAGTTGATAATTACAGCCGAGGCTTTATTGCTAGCTCGAGCCGAAGGCGAGAGCTATAATTAGCAGAGGCTGTAATTATCAAAGCGCACGTATGTCATACGACGTTTTATAACATATTTGCGAGGAAATAAACAAAACTCTGACGACATTTTCAAATAAAAACAATACAGCGAAAAAAAACGCGCGGAATAATATTTACTTGATCACAGATCACAGCACAGAGTAAGTAATCACTATGGATCACAGATTAGCAATGCGCGCGCATCGGCGCTTTTTTTTTTTAAGCAACGGCACAGAACCAGCCTGTATGCCATTAATAATAAAGTAAATTAATATTTTTGTGTTTTGTTACAGAAAAATTAAAGTAATAATTTATGGTCTAAATTAATTAAATTAACGTAATCTTTATTATATTTTACCTCTCAAAGTTAATTTTATTCATAAAATGTTGACCACACTTTTCTGACATAAAAACTCTTTACTAAGATTTAAAAAGGTACCGTTTGTTTTAGACGGAGCATATCTCTCTACCTAGTCTATGGACGGAGCATTTTGAAACCGTGCGTTTTACATTACACATTACAGCACTAGTGCGTAATAAGATACATTACGATACAGAAATTGGTCCAATAAGAGACCCTTTACGAGCAAATATGTTATAAATATATAAAGCTGCTTTTGACAATCATCTCCTGCCAGCTGGTAATCGATGTTCTGGTTGAAGATAAAACACCCAGACTTTGAAAATATCTAGTTTTGTAAATTGAATGGAAGAGGCTGGCTGGTGAATTTGTTCTTTCTTTGTATGGGCGGATAAACTATGTGGAGTCTTTATTAGGATATTACTGTTACATGTACATTGTACAGTATACTTATGTATTTCGTACGGCGACATTATTAGTGGTTACAATCTTACTTTTTTCAAATCGAGTGTGAATCGGTTTCTACTAGGTACTTACTCGTAAGCACGCTCCATCGTGTATCGAATCCTGATCGTTTCTGAACTCTAAATAGAGTTCACAAACGATTAAGTTTCAGATATCTTTGTAGGTGTTTGATAAAATTAGTTCTAAAAATAGTTCAGAATAGGGATGCAGTGGTTAGGTATTTTAATTGATATATCGGCATTTGTTAAGGAATGAATAAAACACCATTATTATTATTTTAATCAACATCTTACGATATAATATTATTAAACGAAGAAAAAATCCGTTATTTCAAACATATCACAAAGGCGTCGCCTTAAAGAGTGGATAAGAGAGATCGATATACAAAGTAATTATAGTGTTCTTAGTTAATAATGATGACGAACTACATTATTGTTCAAAAAGTTTTTTTTTTCGCGTATTTTATACTGAATAAATTACGATCCCTTTTTACAATTTCAGATACTATTTAGTGTTACATTCAGATTACTGACTCCAAACTGTGGTAAATTTGGATTTTCATTGTCATTTGTTTTTTCTTTCTTTTTTTTCTTTGGTACAGGTATTTGTAATACCCGTTTTTTGCCAATCACTTCGTATTTGTAGCCCAGGTTTTTTATCACACGACGTAAACTCGTTAAACATCCGTTGAACCCCACTCTATCTCTCAATACTGCTTTAAGTTTGGTCAAAGTTGGCTCTTCGTTATAGTCTCTGCGAAAGTTTTCGATCGTACTTCTAATCAAATCAGTATTGAAATTGTCGAAATCGAATTTGCTGGCTCTTTTCTTGCGTTTGCCGAACGGCGACGGGAACTTGCCGTTGGACGGTAGTTCTTTCTCCTCTTTTAATATTTTCGTTACGGTACGTTCGCTTACTCCCGTGGCGTTCGCAGTTCGAGTTTTTATTTTAGCCAATACACTCAAGTCAACCTTGTCGTGATTGTTCATTTTCATAAACAAATATTCTTCCCTGAGATAGTGGTACACACGGGCGATCATCTCTCGGCCCTGGAATAAAAAATAAAAACATGCGTTGTATAAATTTTCATTTTCTATGATGGGTATAATATTATAACAATACTTTTTGAGAGGTTTAGTTCATTTTAACACGTGTTACAGGGGAAAAACAAATAACCCGCTCACCCGCGCATCATCTATGATCATCATCAGCCTGTGTTCGTCCACTGCTGGACATAGGCCTCTCCCATGATACGCTGCTTATATATACCAATTATTATAGTTTATTGAAACGAAACACATGAATGACGGTAACTAGACGAGACGGATACTAAAATAAAAGAGCGGCAGCTGTTAGATTTTGAAGGCTAAGCATGATGGTGATGTTTTTAATTTAACATCTGCAATCGTGTCATGAACATAAATAATACTTATCAACAATAAGCAATAGTACTGTTTTTTTCATGCTTTTAATCTCAACAAGACTACTTTTGACTATCAAGTCATATTATGTCAGGAAGCGATAATGTGGTTTTACGAGTCTTTCTAAATATCTACAGATAGTATTAGGTCACTAAGAATACTCTGAATTTATAAGTATATAATGGTGTGGTAGAAAATGAAGACTAGCAGGTCTACCGCCTTACTTTCCCGCTTTCTGCTTTGCTTTGACTTGTGATGTCATCGACCGATTCGGTAACGGCTATCAAACCAGACAACTATATCTGTTATTCGTATGCAGCTGAACTGAAAGCTTCTGCTGCTTTCTGCTTTCTAGCAGGAGTTAGGCCGTAGACCTGCAGAAGGTGGTAAAGAAAATTTTTAGAATAAGTGTTCCTGCAAAAATATTTGCGGATGGGTGGGTACATGATATGAAAATCTATTTTATTACAAAAACGATGTTAGCATCTTACTTCGCTGCGGATAACCCGGCGCTTCTTCGGGTCTAATGGGTGGGTTCCTTCTTCTTCCTGCTCTGACATGCTGACGCTACCTTCCGATCGACGCCGTGTAAACCAGAGGCACGGGTAAACGGCACGAGCGCTCGTTCGCGACTGGCGTGAACAGACACGCACACTACCGCAGCCTGGACTAACAACTCACTCACACAAGTGAGCTACGATCTACAATTGGCTATGCGACACGCACACTGACACAGAAATGCTTGCGCGACACACACACACGAGCAAAGAAATGTTGTTTCGTACAGTTCATGAGTGCGCTTAGAATTTATATGTGTTTGTGAGTACACTTCATCGAAGCCGCGACGTAAAATGCCAACTAGATAAATCCATTTGGAGCGGACGGCGCCACATTTCAATACCGGACCAAAGAACGCTACAATCGCGTTGTCATAAAGGCATTCGGGCAAGTTTCCTATAGTTTCAGTTTTCGACCACTTGCCTTGAGTTTTGGCGCGTGAGTAGTGGTTTCTGTACAAAAATGTCATTGATTTTCGCGCTCTCAATATTAAGTTGTTACTATGGACCATGGACGTATAAAAAACGTTTTTTTTATACGTCCATGGTTGTTATATAGGTAATTATTATTGAAGTTGTATTATCAATTGCTTTTATCTTGACTTTTTGATGTTTATTTAAGTAGGTAGGTACCTATGTGAATGTTGGGTCTATACTTACTGTTAGCGATAGCCAAGGACAACATTAATTAGGTACCTATCTAATGTAGGTAGGTAAGTATCTGTATTCCGTACCTACCAGGCTACGATTTTTGGCACTATAGTGCATTCCAATAAGCTGTGTAGAAAACCAAAACAAACCAAAACAAAGGTGATACCATAACATAAACATCGTTTAATCTTAGTATTTTTATGAAATAGCCTTAAAATATTTTTCACAAATAGAATTCGACTTTATTGCGATCTTAAATACCATATACTTAGATTTGTATTGATCAAATAATTCTATACTATCTTATTTTAAAAGTTATATAAAGTAATGATAGGATGATAGAAATATGATTTTAAGTACTAGCAATTTGATCTGTGTTTCTCAAACTCTCAATGTTGCATTCAAGACATTTATACTTCTTTTCATCAAATTATTCTTATTAAGTACGCGCCTATTTTTCTAACATACCCATATTGCCCATCATGCCCATATTGTGAAAATGCCCATTTCCATTATATTCCAGTATGGATTAATTTTACTCTATTTATTTTTGTCATTAATTTAGAATTTTTAATTATAATGTAATTTGATTTTAATATAATGTATTATTTGATTTTTATTGTAATGGGATTTTAAATTGACGTCTACTTTTTTTTAAATTATTGACTTGTATTGGTAATATTTGAATACCTTGAATATGACATGCAACTACTCGTTATCAATAAAAGAGTAAGAGTATGACTAAAGAACTCCGAGAAAAAGGTTTCTTGTGTCGTAACGAGTTGAGAGAAAATCGCAAACCTCTAAATACGTGTTCCACATTACGCTGTTTACTATCAAAAGCATGTATAGTTTTCACTCTAAAATGACATACATTTTGTGTTATTTTGATCGAAACTTTTGTATGTGTTTACAGAATATTACGTCATAGTGTAATGATCAGTTTTGGGTAGTACGAGGACAATTCGAACGAGATATTTTTTTTATAAATAAATACTGGTGGACAATTTACACACAATACCATTTGACCCCAAACTAAGCAAAGCTTGTGTGATGGCGGCCAGATAGCTGATATAATACTTATATAGTTTGAAATAAATTTTTATTATACATAGAAACACCCAGACACAGTGCAAACATTTGAATTCATCACACAAATATTTGCACTGGGTGGGAATCGAACCCACGACCCTCGGCTTCGCAGGTAGAGCTACTACCAACTAAGCCACGAGGCCAGTCTTATTTAATTATTGTTAAAAATAAAAGGAACGTTTTCACATAAGGAAACATCTAAATTACTTTTCTTCTAGTGTTACATTCTTCTCCGAACTCAAATGCTTTGCCTTTCCTTTTTTTACGTGGGGGAAATAAATGTACGTATGCCCGCCATATTCTCATTATGAAATGAGAGGAAATCTCCATCTACCCTCATTTGGGCTTCAAAAATTGCACGGTGACTAACACTACACACAAGACTAACCATATCACCAGGTTTCTCCAAACTAAGTGCGCTATGCACACATTTATTTATTAGAGGATTTCGCGACGCCGATAACCGTAAACTGGTTAGTTTTCGGTTATTGACATCGTGGTCATCGCGTCGTAGTTGAAATATATACCTATGTTTTTTATTTTCCAATGCTTCCCGAACCATTCTTGCGTAGTAATGACATTCGGTAGATAGAACCTTCGGGTCGTGGATCTCGATCCAATGACCAGTTTTAGCATCAATCAAATGTTCAGCAATTGCAGATTCTTGTGTCTGACGATTTTTTACAGCGGCAATGTGTTGATTGTTCCAAGTCCCAGCAGCAGTGGGAACATTTATTTGGGTGTTCATGATATGCATACATATATATTTAGCCTTTTTATGCGGCGAAAATTTAAAAGGGCAAGCAATGAAAGGTACTACAAACTATCTTGTAAAACAATGGTTGAGAAATGCTGGTCTGTCATATTTTGAGTGACATCGATTTGTTTACCTTTTATTCACAGAGATTTGGAATGAGGTATAGGTATCACCATTGATCTTTAAAAAACGTTTTCTTATTTACCTACCTATATATCAATGAGTATCACAGTACCTAGGTATAAAGAAATACTGCTTTAATAGGTACTTATAACTGTTGTACTTACCTACTATAGTATTTTGTCGCTTACCTAGTTGCTTTTCTTTTTTCATGTGTTTTTATTTCATGAATGTTTTTATTTGACATAAATACAACAATTACAATAAATGTTTTTTTTAATTTCATTACTTACCCACAAATAATCTGGAAAATGATCTACTTACTGAATTTGTTAATACCATTTCGAATATTATAGGCCATTTTAAAGTTAGTAATTTATTTCGTAATAGTATGGACGATTAAAAAGTTTTAACTTTATAGGGTTACACTCATGGACGTATAAAAATTCTCGCTAAAACAATGAATGTGTCTATAGAGTCGGCCACATAATATGCACGTGTGCGCTGTCACATAGATACATGCTGACACGCACCCCTACACACATCACTAGTGTGTGTGTGTGTGTGTGTGTGTGTGTGTGTGTATGTGTGTGTGTGTGTGTGTGTGTGTGTGTGTGAATGTGTGCGTGTCAGCTGTCAGCCTATCAGTGACAACCAGCGAGCAACACGGAAGGGAGTAGGCATACACAGCGTTTCCCCTCTGTCAAAGTAGAAGTCCGCGTGGACCAAGGAGTTAGATAATATACTGTGGCGTGGAACGGTGGAATACACTGAGGGCGGGGCTAGATTTGTGAATGGTGCTTTATTTTTTATGTGTTAGTGATTTGGCTGGGTGAGTATGATCGGAAATGGATCGGTACAGGCACAGATTACAGAAATAAACACAGATGGAACCTTCGTGAACAACACTGTGAGGCCCGTTATTAGTCATGTTGACGTAAAATTGTCAAATCAACGTTCCAAATTACTTGTATAATGTTGTCAGTCTTAAGAAAAAAGTCCCACTATTGTTGTCTTAGCTTGGGAAATCTTCACGTATAATAAACACATCAATTGATATTTTAAAATATTAAAATTATTATACCCATTATGCAAGGATTTCTTGTTACTACTATTTCCATTCTATGAAGAAAAGAATTTTGATTTTGCATGCAACTAGAAATTAACATGAATCGCAAATAATAATTAGTGTAATTTACTCGCTTAGATAGGTTAAACAAAAATTAAAATAACCATTTTTACCACCAAGCTACTTTTGACAAAATGCATATAGGCTACCTGTATGTTATAGGTCCAAACAACAAACAAAAAAAAACTAACAAAATAATCATTTTAACAGTTCACTTATTACTCACCTTTTTTTTTGACAAAACAAGACTTTAAAATCAAGTAACCGTATAATATTAAAAACTTTACAATTTAAAAATATTTCATTTTACAAACAACGTTATGCATAATATTAACTTCAAAAATATCTTCCTTCAACAAATGTTTTATTTTATAAACCATCATTTTATAACCAATTATATAGCCACCGTTTCACTTAGATAATATACCTATCGAATGACATTACAATATAATACAAAACTCTTTATTGGCACCATAAACAAAGTCGACAAGAAGTAACACATATAATAACAAAACAAAATGGGCACAAAAGGCGATCTTGTCGCTAAAAACGATCTCTTTCATATAACCTTTTGATTCATGGGGAAACAAAATTTGTAATATTTTGGGCAGTGGTGCAACTAACGAAATAAATAAATACACGAACAAATTTTATGATGTATTAATGATTTTGTTTTTTGTACATTTTTATGTCATAAATTACTCATTTTACAAATTTAACATTTACCAAAATTAAATTTGAAATTAAATTAAATTGAATAATACAATGCCCATCAATAATTTGGTGTACGAGTATCTAAAAAATATATAATCTATATTTTACCCTAAATTCAGGGAAAATAATTTCCATTTAGTATCGCCACACTAACCTATTTTCGTTGAGGTGTTGTGTTCCATTCATCACCAAAATGAAATCGCCTAAATTATATAAATAACAGTAAAAACATTAAATTTTTCCTATGAAATTATATTCCTCTTTGCTTTTTATGTTTTTGGGAACATTGTTTGCAATGTTTGAAGACACAAGACGGCATATTTTAAAACAAAACTTAAAATCACACGGGACGCCCGTACAACACGGAAGTCCGTTTCATACTGACTGGAGTTTGTATTTGCTTCGGCGTTTGTATTTCCTTTGTCTGCTTCAGTAGCTCTGTTCTGCGCGCTCCATCTGGTTTTATTTCTGTAATCTGTGGGTACAGGTATGTTTTGTATGTAATATTGCAGCTTTGCGCTAGTGTGCAACTTTCCCCTCCCGCAAGAAATGACAGAAAGATTTGAACAATATTTTTTAGTTAAGGCTACTCCCTTCCGTGCTTGCGCGGAAGATCGAGTTGCTCGATGGTGACAACCTGTGGTGACAACGCATTAGTATATATGTGTCCGACTCTATTGACACAGTTTTTATTTTAACGAGACTACGTCCGACTTTTTATACGTCCATGGTTACACTGGACCGCCATCTCACCTAGCCTTTTCTGCGACCTGTCCAATCTTCTTTAAGTATGCTATAGTTTAATATTTTTAGGTACATTATTGTAGTATTATATACCTACTATATGTATATCAATTGAAAATTGATAGGATATCCTATAGAGTTCCGGTGATGAAAGTGTAAACACGTACCATAGTGATCTCTGAAGATATTATTTCATTTCATTTCTCGTGCAAAAAGTGATAAACTAAACGGAAATTGTATTTAAATGGACAGGAAAACGAATAAGAACAGTGCTCAAGACATATTGAAACTGAAACAACCATACAGAAATGGGATTATCACACAACAATAAATCGTTTTAACCTCAATTTTTTTTAAACACACTCCATGAATACCAAAGATATGAATACTGCACAGACTAAGTAGAGAGATACTCTGAATACTGAATAGTATACCTACCACAGAGTAAGTAATCACTGTACTATACATCAAACCAACATCAAACGAATCAAACTGTCAGTATCGTCTTGTCAAAATCGACATTGATAGTCATAGACAACCATCAAAAGAGTTTTTTCACAAAAATCAAAGATAGTTTTACCTACGTCACAAAAATACTGTTTATGTATATACAAAAATACAAATAATAGCATACAAAAGTATTACCACCGTGCAACAATAATTTACCCAACTTACAAAAATGAAAAAACAAATGGAAATCTTACTCGTTATAATGAACGAAAAATTTAATAAACAAACAAAAATATTAACAACAGAAATAACGAAAAATCTTATGGAAGCCTTAGTTGAAAAGATGCAAGTGCTGAGAGAAGAAAACAATTATCTCAAAATAAAAGTTACTTTGGAACAAAAAATATCATTCTCGGAATTTTTTTATTCATTTTGGCATCGAAGAAAAGGGAAAGATAGAAATGCAGCTAATTGATCTTGTAAGGGAAATTATAGTGAAATCAGGAACGCGATTAGATAACCAAGAAATAAGCTACATCAAAAGAATTGGAACACAATATGATAAAAATGGCCCAGTGAAAATATATCTTACTAGCGGCCCGCTCCGGCTTCGCTCGAATAATAACCTAGATATCAACTGCAGCGCCATCTGCCGTAGCCTATGTTACTCGGGAATAATGTAGCTTTCCAAAGGTGAAAGAATTTTTGAAATCGGTCCAGTAGTTTCGGAGCCTATTCATTACAAACAAACAAACAAACAAATATTTCCTCTTTATAATATTAGTATAGATATAGACTACAACTTGGAAAAAACATCTTGTTCTGAAAAATAAGCGCAACCTCCCCACAAACGTTCACATCAAAGAGGATTTCCTTAAAGAAGTTCTCGTAATACGAAAAAAATTACAACCCAAAATACAAGTAGAAAGGGAACAAGAACAAAACTAAAAATTTTGATTAAATAATCCTATTAAATAAATAATCCTATTTCGGATTTGCAATTTATAAGTATAACATTCTACTAATCAAGTCCTTTCATTTGATACCCATTTTGATTGATTTTTGTTAAAAAATAAATGTATTTCGCCATCTTGGGTTTTTTTGTTATAGAATTACCAAATTTGTTATAGAATTATAGTTTTCTACTAGTCAAGCCCTTTTATTTGATACCCATATTGAGGTAGGTTGTGAAGAAATATTTTGTATGCCATTTTGTGGAAGCGGCCATCTTGAATCGATAACAACCAGACACAGCTAAGAACATCCCCATAGAAATTAACTTTCAATTTAAAAAAAAACGCATCGAAAACGGCTCATCCGTTTTACCTCTACGGTGCCACAGACAGACACACAGACATCGACGTCAAACTTATAACACCCCTTTTGGGAAAATGTAGCGTATACCCGGTATACCACATATAACAAGTTTATTGTATTGTAATACGTATATGTTGGGATCGAGTATTTGGAACTAGGGAACTTATCAAGAGCGAACCGAACAAATAATAGCTTTGGCGTATGATGATCATTCCTACGCCCCCCAGAGTCCCTAGGTCACTAGGTCCCTACCCTGAGCCTAGGCATCGGTGATACCCCCCTATTTATGGCACTGTGGGTAAAATAGAATACTTGGAAAACAATCTTTGAATACTTGGTATTCATAATGTTCAAAGACTCGTGACAAATGAAGGAATAAATTATTGACAAAAAATATTAAAAACACTAATTTTTCTTTTCTTTCTTTTCAGGTAAAATCAACCTTCATTGAAGCTAGAAGGAATAAAAGAAATGATGCAAGCGAGCCAGAAAGATCAACAAAGGTCAAAAAATATTAAAAACATATTACATTACATATTAATAATTACTCTACACAGCCAAGAAAATGGTGATTAAAAGATGAAACAAAATTGATTTAAAAAAATGATTGATGGCGCTAACAGAATTGGAACGTTGTTTTGAACCGACACCAACATAGGAGGGGGTTTTCAATACAGCTGTTTTTTGTGTGTATGTTACGCGAAAGCTCTGCCGCCGGCCCTCCGTAAATCGATTTGTATGAGGTTTTTTCTTTGATAGATAATTCTGATTTTCTTCAGAAGCGGTCCCATATTAACTACGAAATCGGAAGCGCTTTTAAAAAAATGAACAAAAACAAAATATAGGTGGAGGTATGCAAATATTATATCGGTTTTTGGTTTTCTTCACCAAATTTATTGACGGGGTCTTTACAATCAACGTGTCCATTTAGCCGACTTTTAATATAGTTTTAAATACTTACATACTTATTTTATAGATAGAAACACCCAGACACAGTGCAAACATTTGCATTTATCACACAAATATTCCCAACAAACCCACGACCCTCGGCTTCGCAGGCAGAGCCACTACCTACTAAGCCACGAGGCATATTATAATTGAGATTGTTGCAGTTTTGCCAGATTCAAGTCTTAGCCCTTAGGGTGGGTATTATTTTATACATAGGTCATAGGTATTGGTTAACGCAAGGTATTATAATAAACAATGTATATCTCAGCAGACAAGTAGGTATGATATAAATCTCAACGTAACATGTTCCCATCTCATCTGCTCAGGAATTCTCGAGTCATAAAGTCTGCTAGCGATTCCTTAAACATTTGAAATTGCTCCCGTTTGGTGCAGAGCCGGATTCAAGTATCTGGGCTACAGTTTTCAAATGTTTGAAGTGAAAACTTCTTTTGGCGCGCTAAAGACAATTTTTCGTGGGCTGTGAATTGAATTTTAGCGTCACGCTCGAGAATGATAAGAAATCTTCGGGTAAACTCGGGGGTGTCACGTGTCAGCATTTCAATGCAATGCGCAGCATTTCTAGATGGCCATGCTCATCCCCACCCTCTCCGGTTTCACCCGCGTTGTTTTCAAAGTGAGCTATCAAATTCTGATAATATTTTCCTCTACCAAAAGTGCTCACCGCGTTTAGTATAGATAAGTATACACATAGAGCCGGGGTAACCGATTAGTTTCACTCGGGGTCCATTTTAAGAAATGAACCTTCGCGGTCCACACATTTTATAAAAAATATATTTATTAAATAAAGGTAATTACGGAAATTACAAAGGTATTCATTTACAGGCCTTTTTCCAATCGATGTTAACAAAAATACTACGGTGGATATACATTTTTTTCGGTCCTCACACAATGGCTCGGCGACGCGGCGGTCCGGGGGTCTACCGCCTAACGAAAAACGCTTTGACGCTTTGGCATTGCCGTCTCTTTCATTTCAAGCGATAAAAAAAAAGACAGCAATGTCAAAGCGTTTTTCGTTAGGCGGTAGAAGCGCGGATGAGGACCGCGGTCTGCCATTTGGTGACCCCTGAGTTAGAGTATATTTAAGGCGTATAGATAAATTGTCCCTAAAAGGAGAAATTCAGTCGAATTCAGGACGTCTACTCTATTTCTACGAAAACGTAATTTCGAAAAAAAAACTCGCGACTTTCATAGTCTCCTTCTACTTGCGTTTCGTCCGATACAATATTGTTTGATGTTTAAATGTTCTTAGCATATTCTAATTAGAGTAGGCTTAGAACATTTAAACGGACCAAAGATCGAAGTAGAATCGGAGTTGGAAAGTCGCGAGTTTATTTCGAAATTACGTTTTCGTAGAAATAGAGTAGACGTTCTGAAGCATGTTAGAAGCAAGCAATCCTTGCTTCTGAATTTAGTATGTTAACTTTCAGAATGCTACAACACTTCACTGAATTCAGTAACTGCTTAATTTACCCAAGTGTAAAAGCCTGTACACAAATAAAATTATTTTTATTCCTGATAGTTAGGAAATATATAAATATCAAAGAGTAAGTTAGTACCTAAATCATCGTCTACAGTAGGATAAAATACGCTCTATTTATTGAGTCATCACTTTTTTTTTCTAAAATGGGTGTTTTGATTCTTCTTCCTAAAGTTCAAGGAGTTAAAAAAATAAACCCTGCCTTGTGCCTGCGTCCGCCCCTGTCGAGCCTAATTCTGCGTCGTATTAACTATGTATGCCAGATTACACGTAAGCGTACAGCGAACATCCTTACGTTACTTACGCTTGTCCGAGGGCGCAATTGTTAGATTACAATCTCTAAATAATGCTAACGGAAATACCTACCTACCTAACCATTTACAAGAAACTTTGCGAGAAACAGCAGTGTTTTAATCTGGAAGCTACCTGTTAGAAAGATACATGGTTCCTCTTTTAATTAAATCATACGAGTGCACGCAGAACTAAAATCTTATACCCAGTAGGTACCACCTGTGACGTACAACGGTATAACTCCGTTTCCAGTCAACGGTCTGTCTGATGGCTTGTAGCTACCTATATAGTCGCCATTTGCTATGTTGTTCGTTTCTTTTTAAGTGCAACACAGAGTTACTGTTTATCTACCTTGAGCAAAGATAAGAAAATAGTTACTTTGGCTTGAATTCAGGTAGGTAAAATTGAGTTCGAAACACAATTTTTGTCTGACCATATTAAAATAGCACAGCAGCGCCATCTATTTCTACTACCATAAACAAATAAAATGGAGTTTAGCGACATCTGTAAGCACCTAGTTGTACTACGATACACTAAAATTTTACCTGTAACAAATGTAGTCGCGCTACTCGCCGCTAGACAGCGCAGCTTATGATTTTTTTGCAATTTTTATTTATCTTATAAGTTATTAAATTATAAGTGATCTGTATTAATTTAAATAACCAGAAAATGCTTATAAAATTAATATAATTTTTTTAAATATTAAATTAGAAAAAACAATAATGTGATGTTGTAAAATGTTAATATGCAATTTTTTTTATTGCAGTTTTGGCCGACTTCCAATTTCTATTAAAAGTAAATAAATTGTCAGGAAAATTTTGCAACAAAAATAAGCTCCACCGTGACAATGTTTGCACATTGCCGTGACCAGGATTCGAACCTGGGTTACTACGGCCACAACGTAGGGTCCTAACCACTAGACGATCACGGCTATTGGAGCGATGACTGTAGCGGCAAAATAACTGTACGGTATCTTATACGTTATGTAACTACTATGTCATAATCTGTGTAGTGCGTGTTTTGGTGAAGTAATAATGGTAATTTGGTGTTGGACTAACAAAATTTTATTTGATAACTGAAAGACAAGAAATTTGCATTGATTTAAGTAAGAATTTTGTGTTTTAAGAGTTCAATGGAAATTTTAATGAAATTTGTATATTATGAAATGTGATAATCTTACAACACAGCTTAACTCAACTCAACTGTTGAACGAATACATCTTTGAATAGTTATTGTTGATTCTTTAACACATAGGTAGGTACCTATATGTATGCCTTCCGGACCCAAGGCACAACTACTAGGCTCAACTGGTTGTGCCGTGGGTACTTTTGATTCCCTTCGACACAACTGAGTTCCCTACGGCTCAACTCAGATCCTTCCGGACCCAAGGCACAATTACTAGGCTCAACTGGTTGTGCCGTGGGTACTTTTGATTCCCTTCTACACAACTGAGTTCCCTACGGCTCAACCCAGAACTTTTGCACAACTACTATGCCCATCTGGTTGAGTTCTGGAGAACTCAGAAACCACTTTGATTTGAAACCACCACCACAAAAACTCGAATCCATGGTTGTGCCGTGGGTTCTTTTGAGACACAACTGATTGATTAGTTCGGAAAATAATTTACCTTTGGCTCAACTGACGTAAATTAGACGCAAATAGCCATACCTACTCTGCCAAAGTTAAAACTAAAAACCCATGAAAGAAAGGAAGTTATTAAAAACTCACATATTATTATTTTAGTATTACTTCAAGTCAAAGTACTTTATGCATAAATATGCAATTTACACGTCATTTAATAAAAAATAAAAACAAAAGAAAGAGCATACAGATTGTATATACACTTGTATATACACTTTCAAAGTTTGAAATGACTACTTTACTGTATTATAATAATTATTGTACTGAAAACTGTCAAGCATTATACGAGTATAATATGTTCTTATTCATATTGTATTGACCCATGTCAAATATTTGTACTCATATTTTTTGGACTTTGCCATCACTCTCTCAAAATTCGGTGTAACTATAAAAAGTTTGATCGATAAGCCAGCACTTTAATCTGTTTTTGAAGTTGGCAAAACTTGGGGCAGATATAATTGTTTTGGGAAGAGTGTTATAAACTTCAGGTCCCATAATGTGAGTTAACTTCCGTGACCTTGTGAGACTGTGGTATAACATTCAGCTCATCCGCGTTACGTATGTCGCGAGAATGTCTCTCTCCTCGCGCATTGTATGATTCTAGATTATTTCTGACATACACAGCCACCTGGTGGATCAATATAGCAGGTAGCCTCTTCGGTTGCCTGGAAGAGATCGCTTGTAGCGATAAGGTCGCCACTTGTTTCACTTGTTCTAGGCTAAGTCTCTTTGTTTTGTAAGTTTTATATTGTGGACAATAAAGCGTTATCTATCTATACACAGCCACCTGGGGGATCAATATAGCAGGTAACGTAAGTATGCCAAGCTCTCTTAATTTATCTTAATTTTTCTAAGGTGTAAATTGTATATTTATGCATAAAGTACTTTGACTTCAAGTAATACTAAAATATGTGAGTTTTTAATAACTTCCTTTCTTTCATGGGTTTTTAGTTTTAACTTTGGCAGAGTAGGTATGGCTATTTGCGTCTAATTTACGTCAGTTGAGCCAAAGGTAAATTATTTTCCGAACTAATCAATCAGTTGTGTCTCAAAAGAACCCACGGCACAACCATGGCTTCGAGTTTTTGTGGTGGTGGTTTGAAATCAAAGTGGTTTCTGAGTTCTCCACAACTCAACCAGATGGGCATAGTAGTTGTGCAAAAGTTCTGGGTTGAGCCGTAGGGAACTCAGTTGTGTAGAAGAGAATCAAAAGTACCCACGGCACAACCAGGGATTTGAGTTTTCGTCAGTTGTGTCGTGGGTACATTTTTTTTCCGGAACGGACCAACTAGTTGTGTAGAAGGGAATCAAAAGTACCCACGGCACAACCAGTTGAGCCTAGTAGTTGTGCCTTGGGTCCGGAACGGGACATAAAGCCTCTTATTCCCTTTTCGTCGTATTTTTATAGTATAAAGAGTGTCGAGACGAGCAGGGCATATGCCTGACGGTAAGCAACACGCATAACAGCACAGAGTCGCGTAGATTGGAACATGAGGAGACCAAATCACTACCTAGCACTACACTCATCACTCGTCGCTCGGAACTCGGAGATTATGTAAACAAGAAGAATAAGTACATCTCAAATCTCAATAGTTATTGAGTAGATAATTAGTTACTTAAGTATGTAGCTGTACGGTTACATGTAATTTGTTGGAGTTAACTTTGTATCCAATTGTGTGTTGTAAACATCATAAACTGCAATTGTAAATATTTTCACTTATTTACTGAAATACTTTTTGGTTTTTGCGCGTGTTGGCTTTAGCTGTATGCTTAGTTAACAATGGTTTAAATAAACAAATAAATAAGATGATTTGAAACATTGCCCATCAAATTAGAACACAGTGATGGGGAAGTACCACACCTTTGCCAGTTATTCTACCGCCAAGCAGTAATGTGCAAACATTACTGTGTTCCGGTTTGAAGGGCAATGTTTCCAGAGAAATTACAGTGTTTAGAGATATAATAACTTAGATCTCTGGGTGACGAGCGCAGTGCACTGCTAGGTAATGATTTGGACTCTTCGTGTTCCAATAGCAATGTGGCAGGCATGTTGCTTACCATCAGGCACTTGTCCTGCTCGTCTCGTCACTCTTTATTTAAAAACAAAACAGTTTATATATTACCTACTGCTTGGTGGTAGAATAACTGGCAAGTATGAGGTAAGTACTTGTCCAGGCGAATTGTAAAGAGTACTTTAATATAAACTTGTGAGATAAATACCGATTTCTGCCTTCAATTAAATCGACCCTCTATACAAGAGTACAAGACCATACAAGCGCATAATTTGCATATCCATCACATCTGACATGACCTCACGGGGTGTCCGAACATCGGCCGAAGAAATATAAATCAGAAAGCAACTCGCACGGAAAACCAGAATAAATGCCGAATGCTGCGGACACACGCCGTAACGTAACGTGTAACGTTATGTGTAATGTTACGCGAGCGTTACTAACTAATCTATAAAAATACAAAGTAAATTAGTCATTTAATTCAAAATTAATTACTGTGTAAGCGTTTTTAAACGACATCAATAATGGAAGAGGTTCTCTACTTGGGTGTGTTTTTTATGTATGTTACGCGATAGTTTTGTCAATTCTGAATCGATTGTAATGATTCTTTTTTGACGTGACAACGTCTTATAATTCGATGAAGCCGGCTGCACGCCCGCAAAACATGACGTCATGTAACGTTACCGCCGTTACCTCGCCGCCGGCGTTACCTCGCTCTAAGGCGTAGTTGAAGTTGTCACGTTCAACTAACATCAGTAACCCGACTTTACAGACAACCATTTTTGTTTGATAGATAATAGTTCAGAGGTAGTCCCATAGAAATTATATGGAAATCGGTGAAGCGGTTTTTGAAATATCATCAAGAAACTAAATTTGCATACCTTTATCTGGACGACATATTCGTACTTCTACGTATAGGTACATACTTCACAAAAAATATGAAATTTAGTCTAATTAGGCAATTGGGGAGCGTCTAGTCTGCGAGATTGGGTTTTGTGTATGAAATCATAGTACCTATTAAGACTATGGCAGAGAGAAAACGTTACCTATTATTTTTTCTGTATTTTACTCGTTACCGCATGTATTCACGGCAGAGGTCTCACAGACCAGACGGGGTGAGACGGACCGGGGTCACTCAGACCAAAGACAGACCGGTAGGTACGATGTACTAATGGTTAGTACAATACTTGAATTGCACTCATGTAGAGTTATTGTAAGTGTATGTCTGTCGCAGGAAGTGAGCGACGATAAGGAATTTATCGAAATGCCTAGGGGAATCTCAATATTTTTGTTCGACCGCAATGTTGTGTACTTACTTAACGAATTTATCCATAACCACTTTGAGGTAGACGGATTCTAGGTGGATATCGCGAATCGGTAAATGTAGTGTAGTGACCCTTGGACTAGTGTGACGATATACGGATGACAGTTACTGTACAGGTGGTAGTTGGAGAAGCGAGACCGATTATTGAACTGAGCGGGGTAGTATGGGAGAGACCTATCTGTAACAGCGGATGAGTATAGGCTAATTATGATGGAGTAGTTTAAAAAATCACATTAAAATCTGTCAAATCTTAGAAGGTAAGCAAGAAGCTACAGAAAACTACACTGACACAGAGATATATATTAAACTGCAGCTATAGTTTCGTCGTGGTTTTGCCTCCCTCTTCCTTTCTCAATTGAGATTCAGACAAACCAACTCAAAGAGAGTTCAGCCGTTGCGAGGAGAGGTGAGAGAGCAACAAACCAAACATCCAAACTTAACCTATAAACAGCTTGTATTTGTTTAAGTTCTCCGATTTACGATGAGTGAAAAAAAACTGGCCACTTCCAAAAATGACCTATTTATAGTTGTGCATAGTAACAAACAAGATGATGAATAAAGATGAGCCCTGGTATACAGAGTGTTACATTTGTTCGCGCCCCTCGTGGTCGCAAATTGTTTGCAACTTTTATTCAAACTCGCTTGATTCAAACTCGCTTGATTCAAACCCGCCTGATTGGCTTGCTTGACGATTGTAACGAAACTTGTATCAGTCATTCTAGTTAGAAATCTTGTTGGAACTGATATAGCCAGTTGAATGAAATTTGAGTGTGGTGTGTTTTTGTGTATGTTATTTTATTATAGCATGTATTCACAGCAGAGGTCTCACAGACCAGACGGGGTGAGACGGACCGGGGTCACTCAGACCAAAGACAGACCGGTAGGTACGATGTACTAATGGTTAGTACAATACTCGAATTGCACTCGTTAGTAGTTGTTATTGTAAGTGTATGTCTGTTGCAGGAAGTGTATGTCTGTTGGTCTAAGTTACGGCTGGTCTAGTCGGGAGAACGGCGACTGCCGATCCGGAGACCCCGGGTTCAAACCCCACACGCACCACTGTCTTTTCGAAGTCATGTGCGTAATGCCGCTAACTTAAAAACGGTGAAGGAAAACATCGTGAGGAAACCGACATGTACCTAGAATCTTTCGAAGTCATGTGTCATCCACCAACCCGCACTGGGCCAGCGTTGTGGATTATGGCCTTAACTCTCTCCTTGCGAGAGAAGGCCCGAGTCCCAGCAGTGGGAACGTTTAGTGGGCTGTTGATGATGATGATGATGATGATTTTATTATGTTTTAACCCTATGAGAGTTATTCAGGGTTTTCAGAATGCAAAAATACTTTTTTATAGTATAGAGTGACGGGATGAGCAGGACATCTGCTCGATAGGAAGCAACATGTTTGCCCATAACAGTGCAGTGTCACGCAGGCATTAGAACATGAAGCGGCCAAATCATTACCCAGCACTGCACTGCGCTCGCCACCCAGATATGAAGATGATCTAACTTTACTCTGTCATAGCTGACAAGATCCCAGACACACGGAGATAGACAAACTTAAAAAACCATTATAATTATATATTTTACTTTAAGGGATATCATTTACTTCGAGGATTAATTATAATGGTGAATTTTCGCCGTCGCTGTTGTAAAAATGACATTTTGAAGAAGCTACGAACAGAAAAATACAGAGACATCATCAACAACCCACTAAATGTTCCTACTGATGGGATTTGGGGCCTTCTCTCGCAAGGAGAGAGTTAAGGCCATAATCCACCACGCTCGCTGGCCCAGTGCGGGTTGGTGGATGACACATGACTTCGAAAGATTCTAGGTACATGTCGGTTTCCTCACGACGTTTTCCTTCACCGTTTTAAGTTAGCGGCATTACGCACATGACTTAGAAAAGACAGTGGTGCGTGTGTGAAATTTTTGAACCCGGGGTCTCCGGATCGGCAGGCGCCGTCCTCCCGACTAGACCAGCCGTAACTTATGCCTCTATTGTTTTACTTTGAGGTTTAAAATTTACTTCGAGGGTTAAAATGGTGATTTTTCGCCCTCGCCGTTGTGAAAATGCATGTTTTTTAGAAGCTACGTAGGTACAGCAAAATACACAGATATACATTTATGTACATTGCTGCCTCTATTCTTTTGTGTCGTGAGTTTGCCTCCCCTCTCTTCTCTCTTGCGTAGGTACCATCAAACTCAGAATGTTCTATGATTCATACAAACTGACTTAAACACATCAGTTTGAGTCTAGTTTTGTTGATTGAGACAAGCTGACTCAAAAACATGAGTTCGAGTCAAGTTTTGTTAATTCGGCGGTTACGCAATGGTGCTGACTTTATTCCGCTTTTAATAATATCTTTGTTGCAATAGTTTTTTCCTACATAAGCCCTAAGGCTATTCTCACTAAAGCTTCCGTTCTAACCGAGAGCTTACGGTTTTTTTTTTCAAAAGTAAACTTTGATACAAAAGTTTCATCCCATGGTCGATGTGTAAAAATATCTTCCGCGTCACAGCACATGTTGTCCCGAGGCGAGGCTCGCACTACAATGGGAACTGTCTTATTATTTCGACAATTATTCACATTGTAATTATGTTTCATCTTTGTATGTTTTACATCTTAACTACACGAGGTAGGTACACAGAAAGGATTAAAGAATAAATGTTTCTTTGTTATGGGAAGGTTTCTAGAAAAAATAGAGGGCGGGAAAATCAATCCTACTAATATTATTAAGTTTGGATGTTTTTTTTTTGCACAATCACGTCGTAACGTGAAATCGGATTGAAATTTGGAAAACAGATAGATAGTCTGGAAGAACATATAGAATTGTTTTTATCTCGGGAAAATAATGGAGCCCCTGCTGGTAAGCGCTGCTAAATGTTATAAATGTCAATGTTTGGTTGTTTGTTGGTCAATCACAGCGCAACGTCTGAACGAATCTGGTTGAAAATTGGAACACAGTTAGATTTTATAATCTACACCTAGGCTACTTTTTATCCCGGGAAAATAACGACGCCGGTGAAACCGCGGGGCGCTGCTAATAAAAGTATATCTTGAAAAATAAAGAAAGTACCCTAATACAGTCTACATCACTACCCACTCTACTTTATTCTACCCACCTGAATATATAAATTCGGTATGTAATAACGTAATACACATAAAATTCTAACAAAAAAATCCTTATTGATACTCAAACCCAACAAAATATCGGAATAATTCCGATCGAATATTTACGATTATAGCTATTTTCCCCGCGCGAGGGACCGAATTCAAAACCACAAACCCTCTACTTATCCATTTGATTTAATATCAAGATATCGACTCATGTAATGAAAAAAAAAAACTTAAATGTAATGAAAAATACGCCTTAGATGAATAGAAATTAAGATCAAATTAAAAAGTCCAAAACATTTTTTTCGAATTAGAATCTTCACCATCTTATCTGATTACATGTGGCGGGCGGTACTGTCGTTTTACCACGTGAAATAAAAATCTAATATAAAAATATGTAGTTCAACATTTTAGCCAACACATTTTTTTGTTGGCGCAAACTAAATATTCTATAGATTGTTTTTTTTTTTTAAGTTTGCGACAGTTTTGATAACTTCACAAACATTTGCGGAGTCTATAGAAATAAGTTGTGTAATAAATTTGGCGGGAAAGCATTTGTTTGTTTTCTTTATTGAAATCGAAGAGTCTAGGGAACCAGCGAAAAGGTATTTCTTTGTGAGATAATGTTTAAGTAAGAATACTGAAACCGATGTTGTTTTTAAACATAGTGTGAGAAATAAAATACTGGGATATTGACACGGTAGCCATGTTAGTTTATATAGAGAAAGGTCAGTTTAAAACACTTTGATTTTGGGGAAATCTGTACAATGCACACGGAGCTCAAATTTGAATGAAATCGGTTAAGTAGTTTAGGATTTCGATATAAATCAATGGATGTGTCTGTTTGTAATGCCACATTGAAGTTCAATGTGTATGAAAGAATATCCAATGTCTCACAAAAAAGTAAATTTGAAAATATTTTTTTGTCTTTTTGTCGGCGGAACAACCGGCTAATCCCTGAAACGACCAAAGTTTACTTCTTCATAGGTATCACGGTGACCATGTTCTAGTGAGTGAGTGGTACCTACCGTACCCATCTTCTGAAAATTCCACTAGCACTATAAATGCCAAAGCTTGGATGTTTTTTGCCCTATCACGTAAAAACTGCTGAACGAATCGGGATAAAATTTGGAACACAATCAGATCATCGTCTGAAATAGCCCATAAGCTACTATATATCCCTAGAAAATGACAGAAACGAGAGCTACGTAGGTAAAACCGCGGAGCGCAACTACTATCTACACAAATGTTACCATATCAATAGTAATCCTGACACAAAATCAACTTCGTGTCAATGGATCAAACTCAAGAAGGTGCTGATCAAATTTTCGTGTGAAATTTCGCCCCTTACATCACACGTCCCTTATTAGATTGCATTTTGCAATTTTGACATGACATGACATCTTGACAGGAAACATTGTTCCTTAAAGGGTTCAACCCTAAGGTCAGTGCAATCCTATGCTCCAGTCATAACACAACCCATAAGGTTGAAACGTTTAGAATTTTGTATAGATTTCGAGCTTTCTTTTGTAATCAAATAATCTTGTTATATTGAATCTATAATCATATCTTGATCTATGAACGGGTATAGTTAGATTGTTATCTAAATGGGATTATTGGCTAATCTCATTGTAGTTTTGTTCGATCTTACTATTAGTGTCAGAGAATTAAAATGGATGTAGGTCAGATTGCGATATTTTTTTAATATAAAAGGTATTGGTTAATAATATGTTAGTATCACGTACTTTTCATTTCCACTCTAGTTGTAGACAGTGCAACGTAATGTAATACATGTCTGAATTCCGACCGTGAACTCAACGCTTCAGGGCCCAGCCCATTTTGCCCCAGCCTCTAGCCCAAATATTCGGTAGGCAGTAGATACCACTTGGGACGAACTGAGATAGGTCTCTGACAAAAAAAAAAACTAAATGCTAAACTGAGCCTAAAAGATGTCATATTTTTGGGTGAAATTACATCGGTGTAGAATTTTTCGACGTTTGTGAGAAACGAATACCTTACAACTAGACGAAATTGTGCTTAAGAAGGTAACACCATGAATACTGTGGTTAGTTTCGTATTTAATAACTCTGTCATGCTCGTAGCTTCGTTTAGAGTTAGATCATACAGCTTCACCACGTGATGGATTTCATCTACTATTCCACATTTTATACAGTTTGCAATGTCGGTAATTCGTACAATAAACACAAAAATATCGTACAGGTTTAAAAACATGTTTTTGTAAAACGCCTTTTTGTGGGGACCACAAATATTGATGCAAATGTAATTAGCAATGTCAATAACTTTACTGTGTTTTTGTTATTCTCAACCAATATTTAAACAAATTGTAAAACACACCGTTTAGTATTTTTATGAAAAACAAAGTAAATAGATATTATCCTCATAAAACTTTTTGTAGCAATGGTAGTAGGTCTCTTTACAGAGTTCGGCTGAGTGTTGCTGAATGTGAAAACAATATTCCGATTTTTTTAACCGTTCTGATATCAAGCGCAATGTTTGTAAAGAAATTACTGGTGCAATCAGGCGCATCTTTAGCTCGTCCCTTTTCTCTGTCAAAAAGTATTCCTCCTATGTTAACAATTCCTGCTCACAGTAACATTTTCATTATTTTTCTCGCTAAACCGACAGATTCCCATGCACTTATTAAAACATTTCTATTGACAAATACCGGTTTCACCAGGAAGTTAATCTTCAACTCCCGTTTCCACCCGAAACGCAGAATGCTCCACATCTGTCGGATTCGTTTTGTTACTTCACTTTTGTTAGTTTTTCTTTGTCGGTCTATTGTACGACTGCGTACGTTGCATCGTGTGCATGATTGACGTTCACGTCTTGTCAAATTTTTGACGTGTTTTGATTGAAAGATACTTCTTTTGTGTTTTATAAATGTTTATCTTCATAACTGACCTCTGCGATGGTTCCTTCCTCCTTCTATTAAAATTCATTCGTCGTGTTGACTATTTTTTTGCACTGCTTGCTCGACTTGCTTGTCCCACATGTGTTTATATAAAATATAAATTTGAAATCAATTTTTATTTTCTGCGATGTAGACTGGAGTTTGACTGAAAGTGAAGTAATACCGTTCTGCCCAGGGTGTAAGTATGCAGTGTGTAGGATGTTCAACCTTTATGTTTGGCTTCTGTATGCAACATAAAAACTTCACCAGTGTATTTATGGGTTGTTGGTAAGCCACGCCTAGGGTGGCTTGGCACGCTTTTATAAGTGTTTATCTAAGTCAGTTCTCAGGTGGGCTCTTCTGCCTATAGAATATTAGATTAGCAAAAAAACGGAGAGCCAACTCTGTTACTAACCTCTGTTTAGATATTCCTTAAAAATAACACCGGTTTTGACTTAAATTAACAAGTGTAAAATATTTATTTTATACATTATTTTGCCCACCGTAATTTTATTGAAGAATTCTATTTCTTGGTTAAAACCCGGTGAGCAAAGTACAGATTCTTAGGAAGAATAAGAATAATACCCTGAGAGTTTACTTGTATTGAACTTAGTACCTTTTGACAGTAATCACATCAACGCTATTACAAAATTCGTTCCATGGTCTGTTATCGCTTTCTCCGCCATTTCTGTCCTTTCCCAAATCAGTCCAACGAACCATAACCAGTTCTAAAACTCAGAAGCGAAAAATTACAATGTGTTCTATGATTTATTTGGTGTTGAATAATACTAATGCGGTGTCTCGGGTCATAAATTCGTTCATGCCTTCTGTATCGAGTTAAATGCAGCAAAAGCAGAAGACGCCATTGTGAATGTGCGTGTGCGCATGAAAGGTGAGCGTTACTTTGATTTATTACGGGCATTGTTTTTGCGGGGAAAGCTTCGAGATAGTTTTATTATATTTTTGCTACTTTTTACTATTAATGTACATTAATCAAGTGTAATAAATAAGAGTAACTGTATCTGTTTTCTAAACACGGATTTTGACTCATTTGGATTTTTTTTACACGCATCTACTTTTATAAGGTACCTGTATATGAGTTTCAAACGAAAAAAACATTCACGATGAAAATCTAAATGTTTTTTTTTTAATTTACTCCAGATATTTAGGGCGCGTTATCACGTAGGGTTCATGAAAAAATTCGTCTTGTGTCTATGGCCAAGTTTCTTAGAGATAACACGACAAATTTGTTTGATTGTGAACATCAGATCAATCAATTTATGCAGCTTCAACTGTGTCATTCGCTTGACTTTATCTACCGCCAAAGTCGCAGCCATACCAAGTGGTCTTGCGTGTGACGATGATAATTGACCTGATGGCATGACTCTTGTGCCTTGGAAGTTGGGTCGGTCCCTAGTACACGACTTCTGATACGCTTTGCTACCATCAAATCTTCCAGAAAGTTGTAGCTAGTTGGGTAGATCATTCTCTTGAGCATTTTAGTCGTCAAAAACAAGAAAAATGTACTTAACATTTACAAAAAAAAAGTTCTAATCTTAATATTTTAGTTAATCCATGATCCAAATAGATACAAAATAAGTTATCAAAGCATTCAAACCAGTTCATTACTCTCATCGTCATCTGCAGTAGGACCCGCCCTTTTACTTCCTTGGGTGTGACCCCTCAAGAACTGTCCAATGAAGCTTCATAAATCTGCAACTTTAAATCTCGGCCCTTCAATGTCTGCAATAAAAAAAAATGCAGAGGGTTTTTGACCCTTAATTTCTTTAAACGAGTCGTGTTAAAATTTTATGCCTGGATTCTTTTGGTCATTGTAGTATTTTGCAAGTTTCACTTTACCTATTTTTGGGGATAATACTGATGTGGAACGTTTTCCCAACTACCTACCATAATTTTGTCGTTGTCAGTATTTTTATAACTGTAATATTTGCTAAACATAGCGTTTCAGCCACAGAAATCTTAATAATATTACCTTTAGATTTCTGTGGTTTCAGCCTTGTCTTTTGTTTATTTGTTTTTGTGGTATTGAGTTTATTCTTAGTTTGTTATCTTGGTCGTCTAAAAATAAAGTATCAGCATGTTTAGATTATATTTCCTCATTGATGTTCAGAAGACTGAAGATTAAATGAATATTATTAACGAGAAAACTGAACATACCATGGTTCGAATAGGAACACTTCTCACGCGTTTCATCAAACCTGGAGATGCAGTGTTTGCAAATTAGTTAATGTATCCGGTAATTGTACAAACGCATTAATTATGTTTTAACTTTTAATTTTCCTATTTCCTTATTGACATTTGTTTATATTGTTTATTATGGTGAAAATACACAATTTCCATACAATGTATTAATTACAGGATATATACTGAAGTTAAATGGTGGAGACAGTACCTACTCTACCTACTAGTTTTTTATAGTATAGTCTATAGTGTAACAAGACGAGCAGGGCACGTGCCTGATGGTAAGCAACTTGCCTGCCTATAACAGCACAGGTTTTGGAACATGAAGAGTCCAAATCATCACCTAGCCACTGCACTGCGTTCGTCACTCAGAGATATTTGATGTTTTATCTCTATGCCCTGTAATTTATCTGGAAACATTGCGCTTAAACCGGAACTCCGTAATGTTCGCACATTACTTTTGACGGTAGAATAAATGGCAACAGAAAGTACTTCCACAAGCGGACTGCAAAGAGTTCTACCACTACAAAAATGGTATTTTTAGTAGTGTAGTGTATTATACTATTATACTCGTAGTGTAGTGAAGGTAAGTCATTGAAAAGTGGCTTAAACAATGTTTCGATAGAGTTAACCTTAATACTGTTATCAGGGATGAAATCTTATTTAAAATCAGGCCAAAAAAAAGAATGCTCTCTAAGATGAGAGCAAGACGACCGAAAATACGAAAAATCCATTTGTTTTCTTTTGCACCAAACTGCGCTCTTGTATCTGCCCATACATAGGTTCAACGCAACTTACGCAATAAGAACGTCAAAACTTTGTAATACGTTGCCCGAGTGGGTACTCCCTGATAGATATAATCTGGCTGCATTCAAGTAGAGATAATCAGTTGCTTCTAGGTCATAGAGTTCCATCGTCAACCGCTTCGTCACTTAACATCTAGCAACGGCGAACAAAAGTTAACCTATTAGTTATCAATAAAATATTTGCAAAAGAAACATTCCAGGACATGTTAAGGCCGATTTAAACTGAACGAACATAGAGCTAGAGCTGGAACAAGAGCATTCTTTCTCGATCTTTTAGTGTAAACGAAAGATCGTTCTTAGCGTTTTCCATATTAGATAATCCATAGAATCTTTGCGAACGCAAACAAAACAACGAAAGAATGCTCTACGTTTGTTTACACCAAATGAATTTGATACAGTGGGGATAGAATGAGCGTCCGCTCGTCTGATGTAAATCGGCCTTCACATGAATGACATTCGGCCAGCGTGGTGGTGGCTTTCTCCCTGACGGCCCAGAGTACCAGCAGTGGGAAGATCAAGTGTGCTGTAAATAAAAAATAAATAACGCAACTGTAACTTGAAGTAACAATAGCATTTTTTTTAATTCTCACGACAACAGTAGAACAACCTTGCAATATTTCGAGACATCATGACAATAAGCCTTATCCGACTTCATTAGCGGAGTTTTGTAACGGGGGATTATAAAGCGCTACGACTTAAGCCAACTTAAAAAAAAAAACAATGCAACTATCTTTGCGTAACACAAGTCACAAAGTTATTTGGCTTGCCGGTGAAAATTAGAACTAACGATGCCGTTGTGTAATTTAACAGCTGGTTGCGATTGTAGCGACGCTGCAGGTTTATTTAGATAAATTTGTAAAATTTTATTTTGTTACACTTAAATATTTCGAGGGTTGTAAATTAATGTTAAATATGTTCATAGGTGTGAAGATTAGTAAGCCAAATCTATTTTTAATTGGTTTCCCGCTGTTTGTGGTTCTTGTTTATTACTGTTGTCTAGCTGTTCAAGACTTTAATCTGTGTCCCAAATTTCAACCTAATCTATTCAACTGTTTCAACGTGATTGGGCAATGAACATACAAACTTTCGCATTTATAATGTTATAGTTAGGATTGTGAAAAAAGTTGGCAGTCATAGGAACTGGCGATAGAAGTGAAAACTTATAACTCAGAATTTGATAGCTTACTTTGGAAACTACGCGGGTGTAACCGGAGGGCGTGGCCTGGTCATCATGGCATGGCCATCTAGAAATGCGATTGCCAATTGCCATGGTCCCGAGTTTACCCGAAGATTTCTTATCATACCCGAGCGTGACGCTAGAATTCAATTCACACCCCACGAAAAATCTGTCTAGGCGCGCCTAGAGAAGTTTTCACTTCAATAACATAATTTTATAATGGTGATAGATTTCATACATAATTTTGTCGTGTGAGATTTTTGCAGAAGACCATGCAAAAATCACGGATACGATCCGTGATTTTTGCATGGTCTTCTGCAAAAATCTCACACGACAAAATCCACTGTAGTCCAAAATAACACGTAGGCTACTTTTTATTGCGGGATTGTGAACTAAGCGGGTAAAAAGCGCTACAATTGAATAAATAAGTGAATAATATTTACTCATTTTATCATTAATCTAACTTTGGCAGAGGTGACTCGAACGACTCTTACACAATCGATGACAAGGCGGATTTTTTTTTTTTTTATGTAGGAAGATTTTTATAGAAATACTATTTTAACTTTTACCATTCAAAGGCATCTCACAAATTTTAGAAACGATGGCGCCACTGTCTAGTTTTCTACACAAGTACCTAGTTCTAGTAGTGGTAGGAGTCTTGGCAGAGTCCGCCTGTGGATGTACACCTGTGACAGTTATTCTACCGCCAAGCAGTAATGGGCAAACGTTCTTGTGTTCCGGTTTGAAGGGCAATGTTTCCAGAGAAATTACAGGGCTTACAGCAAGAGTCAGCAACAGGCGGACCGCGGTCCGTATCCGGACCGCGAAAGGTTGATCCTCGGACCGCCAAACATTGTATTGTATACCAAGTATACATTTTTTTTTTCTGGACCTCGTTAAAATTTTCGCCCAGCATCCGGACCGCACCTAAAACTACTTGCCGACCCCTGAGAGGTATAACACCTTAGATCTGTGGGTGACAAGCGCAGTGCAGTGCTAGGTAATGACTTGGACTTTCATGTTCCAATAGCTGCGTGTCACTGTGCTGTTATGTGGCAAGCATGTTGCTTACCATCAGGCACATGTGCTGCTCGTCTCTTCACTCTTTATTTATAACAAAAAAATAGTTGCCTGTAAAGTCGGTTGGTTTATAGATAATGTCATACCGAAACATTGATAGATGCGGCGCAAGCGTACAATGAGCGTTACGGGACAAGGAGCGTAACGGGACATAACGGGACACTTTTTCGTGCATGCAGCCGGCGTTCATCGATTTATTAGACGGTGTTACGTCAAAAAAAGTATTTTATTTAAAAGATATGCGTAGTTCGGCATTTTCGCCAGTTGCACAAGTAAAATGGGGCCATCTATTCACTAATGTAGTTTAGCGAAGTCATTTTAGCAACGATTTTTCTTACTTTGACGTAAATGGAGCAACGAATGAGACGTCAGATCGTTCCTGGTGTACAGGGTTACACAAAACTTATGTTAAGCTTAAAGGGTCGCGATTTGTTCAGCATGAGGAACAATTTTTAACCGGCTTCAAAAAATGGAGGAGGTTCTAAATTAGGCTGTAATATTTTCAATTTTAAATTAAACTGTTTTTATAGTAGATTAAATTAAATAGTAGTGGTAGGACTGTTGGCAGAGTCCGCCTGGGGAAGTACCACACCTTTGCCAGTTATTCTACCGCCAAGCAGTAATATGCAAACATTACTGTGTTCCGGTTTGAAGGGCAATATTTCCAGAGAAATTACAGGGCTTAGAGATATAACACCTTAGATCTCTGGGTGGCGAGCGCAGTGCTGTGCTAGGTAATGATTTGGACGCTTCATGTTCCAATAGCTGCGTGTCACTGTGCTGTTATGTGGCAGACATGTTGCTTACCATCAGGCACATGTCCTGCTCGTTTCGTCGTCCTTTATTTAAAAAAAAAAAATGGTTGTCTGTAAAGTCGGTTTACTGACGATAGTTGAACGTGACAACTTCAACTACGCCTTAGAGCGAGGTAACGCCGGCGGCGAGGTAACGCCGGCGGCGAGGTAACGGCGTTAACGGCACATGACGTCATGTTTTGCGGGCGTGCAGCCGGCTTCATCGAATTATAAGACGTTGTCACGTCAAAAAAAAATGGTTGTCTGTAAAGTCGGTTTACTGACGATAGTTGAACGTGACAACGTCTTAAGAAAATACTGATGGAATGGTACTGACGACGTCATGCGACGAGGTAACGGCGGTAACGGCGCATGACGTCATGCGGCGAGGTAACGGCGGTAACGGCACATGACGTCATGTTTTGCGGGCGTGCAGCCGGCTTCATCGAATTATAAGACGTTATCACGTCAATAATAATAATAATTTCTCAGAAAAAAAAAACAAAAACTAACTTTAATTTAGACACTCGATCTAATTTCATAAGAAGCCATCACAAGTAATCTAGGTAAATGAAAGCAAATTTTAGTTATTCTACTTCCTACTAATACCCATTACAAAAGTAAAAAAAAATGTACTTCCCCAGGCGGACTCTGCTAAGCGTCCTACCACTACAAAACGGTCTTTTACTAACTAGTTTTTTTAAACGTTTTCAATAAGAGTTATTTACAAACAGCTAACGAGGTAGATCGCTGGCTCGTTGGACGGTCTGTAAGCAATAATAATTCAACGCTTGGATTAGGTCTATAAAGTTTAGAGACTAACATTTAATTCACTAGTCTAACTTCGCACTAACTTTCACTTATGTATTTGATTAGACGCCGTGATGAAAGTGCTTGCTTAGAAATTAATTTGATACGGCGATGGTATTAATCGTACTACCAAATACAAAATATGTTTTACAAAATACAAAAATCTTTACTGCTGTTTGTAAGTCAAATAAAAGCCGATTTAAACTGAACGAACATAGAGCTAGAGCTGGAACAAGAGCATTCTTTCTCGATCTTTTAGTGTAAACGAAAGATTGTTCTTAGCGTTTTCCATATTAGATATTCCATAGAATCTTTGCGAACGCAAACAAAACAACGAAAGAATGCTCTACGTTTGTTTACACCAAATGAATTTGATACAGTAAGGATAGAATGAGCATTCGCTCGTCTGATGTAAATCGGCCTTAACACAATCCTACTAATATTATCAATGTCAATGTATGGATGTTTAGATGTTTGTTACTCAATCATGCCCTAACGTATGAACGGATCAGGCTGAAATTTGGAATACAGTTAGATTAAAGTCTGGAAGAACACATAGGCTACTTTTTATCCCGGGGAACAACGGGAACGGGAACTTCGCGGGTAACACCGCGGGGCGCTGCTAGTACAAGATATTTTGCATTAGTAGCATCCCGCGGTCTTCTCGCGTAGTTTCGACCCCGTTGTTTTCCTGGGGTGAAAAGTAGCCTATGTGACTGCGAAGACGAGATTACGAATATCTGTCAAAGCATATTTTCAAGATATACCTTTTACCACTATCACTCAGAGAGTATCTTTTACCACTATCAAACGAAGAAAGGGAAGACATTAGGGTGTACAAAGACTAGTAACAAAATTATGGTAACAGAACCAAATGGAAGACAAGACAAAGTTGAAGAGCTAAGTTTTAAAAACCTAAGTGTAGTCCATACTGGCCTCGTGGCTTAGTTGGTAGTAGCTCTACCTGCGAAGCCGAGGGTCGTGGGTTCGATTCCCACCCAGTGCAAATATTTGTGTGATGAATTCAAATGTTTGCACTGTGTCTGAGTGTTTCTATGTATAATAAGTATGTATTTAAAACTATATAAGTATTATATTTTATCAGCTATTTGGCCATCACATAAGCTTTGCTTAGTTTGGGGTCAGATGGTGTTGTGTGTGAATTGTCCACCAATATTGAAGTGAAAACTTCTTTAGGCGCACCTAAAAGTTCGGGTAAACTCGGGACCATGGCTATTCCAATAGGAAATGCTGAAAGGGCGTGGACAGGCCATCATGGCATGGCCATCTAGAAACGCATCAGCCAATGGGAAATGCTGACGCATTACCAGATGCCCATGCCAAGATGCCAAGAGGCCACGCCCTCCGGTTACACCCGTGTAGTTTCCAAGGTAAGCTATCAAATTCTGAGTTATAAGTTTTCACTTCTATCGGCAGTTCCTATGACTGCCAATTTTTTTATTTATGATTATTATAGACTATTTAGAGATGGTGTAGTCTAATCGATAAAGCCAAGGCCACACCGGTCAGTAGCACGCGGGTCAGCAATTAGGTGAGCGCACGGGATGCGCTCGTCTGGAGCCGTGCAACGCATTAGAGCAGGGATCGGCAACACGCGGCCCGCGACCTCCCCGCGACGGTCATAACTAGTTTATTCCCGGCTCACAAATATATCCTTTGTATTATGTATTTCACAAATTGTCAAATATTTATATTATACAACTACCTAGCTACCTATACAACTAAATAAATGTATTAATCTGCTCCTTCTGTTATCGCGAACGCACTTTTTTCATGATTGCGCATATGTGATTATATTAGCGACTCCAGAAAGAAACGCTGAGGGGGGAGGGGGGTGCAAATGACTTTGCGGCCCCCTATTACTGTTTTCACCTTGTGGCCCATGGCTCCTGAAACGTTGCCGACACCTGCATTAGAGTATCGACTATCGATTCGTCGCACGATGGCCATCCAGCCGCGTTTCACGATACAATGCGTCGCTGAGCTCCGAGAAAAATATCATATTAAACGGTGCATGTAGTACGCAGTAGCTCTCTCGTATATTTCACAAGTTAAAGCATTTTTACTGAGTTAAAAATATTTTGCAAGTCAATGAGTTTTTTCACTGCCCTGCATGCCACTGACCTGTGTAGTCTTGACTTTATAAATTAGAAATCTGGTTTTTAACTAGTCTAAAACGAAAAGTAGAGAAATGTCAGTGTCAAAATAGCAATACAGATGCGTCAAACATTTTATCTACACTTAATATTATAAAGATGAAGAATTTTATTATCTGTTCGTTTGCATTGAATAATCCAGCACTACTAGAAGATATTGGATTGATTACAGGAGGAAAAAACTGATTTAATTTAGCAAACTAGTAGTATGAATTGGAGGACATTTGCCGTGGTTATATTTATAGTGGGGAGAGTCCCTCCCTTCTGTCCCTGTCCCTATGTGTTTCTATGCAGTTTCATGCACCAAGTTCACGGTAAATATCTTGTAATTGATAAAACTAGTGTAAAGAACAACCGCGATAGATCATAATAGTAACACTGTTTGCACAAATGTACATATATTAATACATTTGATATCTAAAACGATTTGTTATACCTTAATTACATTAGTTCAGAATAAAATTTCGTAAGAATGGAAGATACATTACATTGCTTAAATTACAGCTTTACCTTAGTAACCCATGGAATTTTACCATGAAAAAGCCCGGTTTTTTCTTAGTATCAGAATCAGAATCAGAATTTTTTTATTGCGTAAACTGTGTACAAAGATGTTATACAGAAGAAATATACTTAGAAACAACAGTCTTACCCTTTGCGGGCATGCAAAAATAAAACCTCTTTGATATTACAAAAACATACAGTTAGAATTAAGGATTAATATGAATACAAGAATTATACCTATAACATTACATTAAAGTTATTTTATCCTACCTATAATCTAAACAAAAATAAACAACAGAGCCCGCTCCATAGTAGACCGCGTCGTTGTTTAACATCAGGCGAGATGACGGTCAAGTGCAAACCTACAATAGTTAAAAGAAATATATTATACCTAGTTTTAGTTTAATTGATAATAAAAAAATATGACGAACATTTCGCTATTTTTATTTCAGCGGTTAGTGAGGGCAAAATTCACATAGAATGATTTTACTCCTAGGACGTATAAAACTACATCACGACCTCCGTTTCAAAACATTTAATTTGAGCACATTTATTTTACTATTCTAAGCCAAAAAATTACTGCTGTTTTATAGTTTTTGGCTTGAGTAGATGCTTAGCTAAGCGAACGTTTGGAAAAAATAAATTGTGGTTAAAAGGCCTCAATAAGACTTTTAATAAGTTTAAATCTAATAGCATGTATGAGTTCAATTCGAAAAACTTAATATAAACAAACGTTACATTTTATGAGTAACAATAAATTAGTTAGTATCTTATTTCGAATACAGTAATATAACTAAAAGTTAAACTCTTTAAAATTGCTGGCTTTAAATTTGCTTTCAGATATAACGCCACCGATTGTAATACTGTAATTCATTCGTATTCTTCTTCTGTATTTCTTTAAAAGTATTTTTGTTTTGGTGTATAAAACTAGGAGTATCATTCTTATTCTTCTTCTGTATTTCTTCAATAGTATTTTTGTTTTCGTGTTTATAAATAAGAGTATCTATTTAAAATTTTTTGAACATTTAAACTTTTGCAGTTTTGAAATGTTATTTTAGTTTCAATTTTTATTTCGAGTAGTGCAAATATCAGCAGTTTATTCTTCAATTTGCTGTTATCTGTATCGCACTCGCTAGGCGAAGCACGTGTGGATCACGTGACGTGCATGCAGTGCACGCGTCAGCGATCGGGTGCAAACGTCGTGCGATCTGTGAACGATGCCGTTATGTTGTTGAGCCGTGTGCACTATGCTTTAGAATGGAAATGTAGTAAACTGGCGAATAGCGGGCTTGGTGTTGGTCAAGTGTTTTTTTTTTTTTAACATTTATAGGCTTATACTTGACCACCATCTCGCCTGATGTTAAGCGACGATGCGGTCTAAGATGGAGCTGAGATCAAGAGTTTGCAGTCTTTTTCGCACAAGATAATTATTGCCTATGAGCCTTTTAGCACGCCACTCGATCGATTCCAGAGCCTCAAGCTGATACTTAGCCGATCCATCCCAAAGGTGCGAACAGTACTCCATACAAGAGCGAATCTGTGCTTTATATAACAAAAGCAATTGTTCAGACTTGAAGTACTTTCGCACTTTTGAGAGGACACCTAGTTTTTTGGCAAAGTGAATATGTTTATGTTCCCTTATTTTATATTAAAGAGTGACGAGACGAGTAGGACATGTGCCTGATGGTAAGCAATGTGCCTGCCACATAACAGCACACTGGCACACATTGGAACATGAAGAGTCCAAATCATTACCTAGCACTAAGTAGTAAGGAGTTATAATATCTCTAAGCCCAGTATTTATTCTGGAAACATAGCCCTTCAAACCGGAAAACAGTAACGCTTACACATTACCATTATTGCTTGGCGGTAGAATAACTGGCAAAGGTGTGGTACTTCCCCAGGCGGACTCTGCCAAGAGTCCTACCACCTACTATCTTACCTTTGTTTTACTATAGCTGCTACTATGGACACTGTGGTATTATGGGCAGGCATTTTGCTTACTATCAAACACATGTCATCATCCTGCTCATCTCGTCACTCTATACTATTCAAAAACTATCGTTAAAAAAACATGTAGTGCCGCATTCAGAAACTTTAGGTACTTTGGGCTTTCGCAAGACAATTTTGGAGTAATATCGAATCGCCAATTTAAATGATACCATCTTGTTCAGGAATAAGAACGTTGTTCATTGATTTTTTTATGTATTATTGAACAAAAGTATGTATTCCAAAACATTGTCCAATATAAGTAGCCGAATTATAGCTTAGAAAACGGCTTGAAATGAAAGTATCCTTAAAATAATAAAAACACTAATATAAATATGTCAGTAAATTAATGTTACGTAGTTTTTAGGGTTCCGTAAAACGTAAAAACGGAACCCTTATAGATTCGTCATGTCTGTCTGTCTGTCTGTCTGTCTGTCTGTCCGTCCGTATGTCACAGCCACTTTTTGCCGAAACTATGAGAACTACACTGTTGAAACTTGGTAAGTAGATGTATTCTGTGAACCGCATTAAGATTTGAACAAAAAAATTAAAAAAAAAAGAAAAATTAGGGTTGCCCCCCATACTGAGAACTGAAACTCAAAATTTTTTTTTCCTCAAACCTACACGTGTGGGATGTCTATCGATAGGTCTTTAAAAATGATGTTGAGGTTTCTAAAATCATTTTCGTCTACACTGAATAATTTGCGCGAGAGACACTTCCAAAGTGGTAAAATGTGTGTCCCCCCCCCCCCCTCTAACTTCTAAAGTATGAGAATGAAAAATCTAAAAAAAATATATGATGTACATTACTATGTAAACTACCAACGAAAATTAGTTTGAACTCGATCTGATGAGTAGTTTTTTTTTAGTACGTCATAAATACACTATTATTGAAACTTCGATCAAAGTTACAACGAACTACAAGAACTATGTGTACTATGTATATTATGTTACTTGCTGCAACGGAACCCTTCATGGGCGAGTCCAACTCGCACTTGGCCACTTTATTTACTTTTAGGTATTGTTGCTTTATTATTTTTTGTTTTCAATGTCCATAATAATTATGCCAGTTAGTCAATGTCAATCTTTAATACTGAGAATAAAGTACATAGTAGGTATGATTAAGTGATATGTTTAATCGAATATTTAGTAAGAAATTATTTAATATTATCCTCTATCTGCCCTTTGTGAAAACTCAAAGTTTGGTATGTTACCATCTGAGGCGGCAAATTGCCTGGCGAGACGGCACGGCGGTCAAGTATCAAATAATATACTTCGTAGCACGAAGAAGCGGCACCGTTTCATGGTTGGATATTCCAAAGACAAGGACGAAGATTTGACTCTATTTTTGAAGTGAAAACTTCTTTAGGCGCGCTATAGACAGAATTTTCGTGGGCTGTGAAATGGATTCATCAATCGTCAGGCTTGGATATGATAATGGATCGGATCGGATCGGATCGGATATGAAATATTCGGGTAAACTCGGTAAAAACGGCCAGGTAGGTACCAGGGTAACAGAAACAGTAAAGAGTTTCGATTACCTACCTCCAACAGCCCAGCGTTTATCTCCAGATACCCAGGACAACAGAAATATAAAAGAGTTGCGTTTGCCCCTAGGTACCAGTACCAGGGCAACAGAAACAGTAAAGAGTTGCAATATGCTGTATAATTACGTTGATATAAAACTAGATGGCGCAACCATTGATTTAGCTGGCGGTGTTGAAATTATGCGAATGTACATAGACCTACGATGGTAATTACTACAAATAATTTGTCTTCTGACAAGATGATAAATAAATTAGACAATTCAATTAAAAGTGAAAACATTTGAGTCACAAGTTTTCACTTCTATCGGCAGTTCCTATGACTGCTAATTTTTTTTGATGAGAACATCTACGTTGTGGAGTGAGTTGCCGGAGTGGGTTTTTCCTGATAGAGTCTTGATGTCTTCAAATCGAGATTGAATCGGTTTCTTCTAGGTAAACACGCTCCGTCGTAGACCGCATCGTCGCTTAACATCAGGCAAGATGGCGCTCAAGTGTAAACCTATAAAAGTAAAAAAATGTCTTTAAAAAAAGCAATATCTAAAAGTTAAAAAGACACAAGTAATTTACTAAAGTAAACATTTTATACTATGAGATGAAACTAAAGGAAATGAGGTGCCGCTTTAAAGATTTTTGCCAAGTTTCTAAGCAGCTTCTGATTTTTGGACAATGTTCGGATTTTTTTTACTTGCTCGATGTGGAATTGATTTATTTTTATGTCATGCACTCCTCCAATCAAACAACGTTCCCGATGCAATCTTAACCGTGGAGGAGGGTCATTCCCTCTGCAATTTCCTCTCTAACTTGAGTGACGATCCCCTCCGACGTTCATCGCAACTAGGGTTGTCACTACTTTAGTATATTATACGCGTAAATGTGTTATCATTATTAATGATACTAATTTATGTTAAAAATATCATTTATTACGGGGCATGTACTGTAGTTAACTACTTACACTGCTTACACTGAGCACATCTTGAACGATCCATAGAGTAATGGAGGTTACCATGATGCTCAATTGTGATAAATTGTATTTTAAAGAGATTGACAAAATATAAATCAATTGAAAATTGTGGTGGTGGATTATGGCCTTAACTCTCTCCTTGCGAGAGAAGGCCCCGAGTCCCAGCAGTGGGAACGTTTAGTGGGCTGTTGATGATGTTGATGATGAAAATTGTGGAAAAGTTAATTATATATTATTTCAGATCACAAAGATCATTCCAAAGTGAAAAGACAAAATGTAAATACTTCATTTTATCATAACGCGATATTTGCCGTGGTAATTTATATTGGTTTCTACGGTAAATGTAGTAGTTTGTACAGATAGTGCAATCCGCGAAGACGCGCCCCACCAATTTTTTTCTCCACCAATCGCGTTTGCTCCGAGCGTCAGTCGCGAACCATTCACCAGTCATTGTAGTGTGCGTGTGCATTCATAGGTAATTAGTGTGTACCGATAACACTCAAACATTGACGGAAGCTTGCACACATATACTATGAACGGTTAGGAGGAATAGTGGGGCGCTTCTTCGTGGATTGCACTATCTATAGAAGTAGGAGATCGAACTCTTTGTAGAGTTCGCTTAAAGAAATACCACTTCTACACTTTTACGAGTTAGTTTAACATACGTTACTGTATTTTGGATTGAAGGGCATTGTATAGGATAAATTACAGGTCAGGGTGAAAAAACATTATATGTATCTCGGGGTGACGAACTAGGCAGTGACTCTTCAGGTTCAAATAGCTGCGTGACACTGTGCTGTTTTGAGAAGGTGTGTTACACTCTCGCAGATGTATTGGTCGTCCTGTCACTCTGTAGGAAAAAAAAACCTAATTAATGATAATGAACACTGTTAACTAATGCAACAAAATTACCCATTTTTCTATACTACTTTCAACTACAGCAAAAGACAGATTTCGTAGATTATTATCTAAACTTATAAAATATAGATTATTGTTTAAGAGTTATACATGTAATAAAAGCCTTTCGGCGAGCAAAAACAACATTAATTTTATATATTTTCATATTATCGTAATAAAAATCACACAAATGTTAAATGTATACTTGTGTGACAGCCCTACTTTAAACCACAGATGCAGGGGTGCAATCGAATATCTCCATTATAGTGTAGATTCACCCTAATATTGATTTGATGGATTACTGTGTAAATCCGCAGAATACCGAGGAACTAATGGAATTTTTGATGGTTTATTTTAGTGACAAAGATAAGAACAGGCTTAGGGTTTTTAGGGTTCCGTAAAACGTAAAAACGGAACCCTTATAGATTCGTCATGTCTGTCTGTCTGTCTGTCTGTCTGTCTGTCTGTCTGTCTGTCTGTCTGTCTGTCTGTCTGTCTGTCTGTCTGTCTGTCTGTCTGTCTGTCTGTCTGTCCGTCCGTATGTCACAGCCACTTTTTGCCGAAACTATGAAAACTACACTGTTGAAACTTGGTAAGTAGATGTATTCTGTGAACCGCTTTAAGATTTGAACAAAAAAATTTAAGAAAAAGTAAAATTAGGGTTGCCCCCCACACTGAGAACTGAAACTCAAAAATGTTTTTTCCATCAAACCTACACGTGTAGGGTGTCTATCGATAGGACTTCAAAAATGATGTTGAGGTTTCTAAAATCATTTTCGTCTACACTGAATAATTTGCGCGAGAGACACTTCCAAAGTGGTAAAATGTGTGTCCCCCCCCTCTAACTTCTAAAATAAGAGAATGAAAAATCTAAAAAAAATATATGATGTACACTACCATGTAAACTACCAACGAAAATTAGTTTGAACTCGATCTGATGAGTAGTTTTTTTTAGTACATCATAAATACACTATTATTACATGCTGCAACGGAACCCTTCATGGGCGAGTCCAACTCGCACTTGGCCACTTTATTTCTTATTTCTATCATACTTCAGTTTTTTTATCCATTTATTTAGGACTTGACCGACGTGTTGCCTAAAGGTAAGCGACGCGATGATGTGGTTGAATATGTCGCACGCTGACCTAGACAATTTATTCACTCTGGCCTTGAAAAAATTTTTTTACGGTATAGAGTGACGAGATGAGCAGGACATGTGCCAGGAGGTAAGCAACACATAACAGAACAGTAGCACGCAGCCATTAAAACGCCAAAGAGTCCAAATCATTACCTAGCATTGCACTGCGCTCGTCACTCAGAGATAAAAGATGTTTATCTATGTGTAATAAGTTAATATGTATGTATTCACAACTATATCAGCCAGAGATGTAAGGTGCGTTATCTCTATGCCCTGTAATTTCGCTGGAAACATTGCCCTTCAAACCGGAACACAGTAATGTTTGCACATTACTGCTTGGCGGTGGAATAACTGGCAAAGGTGTGGTACTTCCGCAGGCAGACTCTGAAAAGAGTCCTACCACTACAAAAGTTCTAGATTGTATCTCTAACGCACTTATATGTACATAGCTTAATTTGTTTGAGCTCATGAAACAATTAACATTTAAGGCTGTTCAAATGAGGAAAGTGGACTCAACCCGTTTGGTATGCATTTTGGGAATATCCACAATGTATTAATTATTTTCATATTTATTTGTGTATAGCATGAACAATCAAACACTGACGTACGTACGTATGTAATTTGTTAATTTGCATTTGTAACACATATTAGTCATAGCACTATTACTTCGTAAGTTAGTCCCAGCTACCTACTAAAGTCTCGCTATGAAATTACGGTTCTCGAGAGTTTCTCAAACTTGTGCTCGCGTGAGAGGCAAGCTGGCTAATTGATACTTGGAGGTAAATTTTGGAAAATGGAACTTGCGAAACTAACTCAAGTTCAAAGTTCAGGCTGTGCTAGAAAATTATGAGTTAGCTTAGAACGTCTAGCAGCATTTTCGCCGTGTTTAAGTAAGAACCTACTTAGTTTGTAGTAGGAATCTTTGGAGAATCCGCCTGGGGAAAGACCTTGGACTATTTTACAAACAAGGGACTTGTTGCCTATGGATCTTTTCACATTTATAGTTAAAGAGAGATAACTTTACAATATAACTTTGAAATTGTCAAGTTATATTGTAAAGTTATTGTAGTGGAAGGAGTCTTTGCAGAGTCCGACTGGGAAAGTACTACCTTTGCGCAGTTATTATAGAGGCAAGCAGTAATGTGTAAACATCACAGAGCAATTACAGGGCATACAGATAACGCATCTTATATCTTTGGCAGATATACTTGTATGTACAACTATATACTTATGAGCTTATCACACATAGAACTTAGAACCACTTAAACACAAATATTTGTATTCATAACACAAATATTTACACTGGGTGGGAATCGAACACATGATCCACAGTTTCATAGCCAGACTTACTACCAACCAAACCACAAGATCAGTTAGATTTGACAAACAAAGATAGAATAAAGTCTAAAATAACCCATAAGAAGCGTATTGTCGCGTCAAAAAATATAGAAACGGGAGCACGCGGGTAAAACCTCGGGGTGATACGAGTGTATGAATATGGAGTTTGTTTTAACGGTAATAAATAGGGTTATTTATATCAAAAAGTTATATTTATAAACCGTTTTACCGTCGCCGCCCTCGGCCCGGGCGCGGTCACCGTGACAGGTTTCTTGCTTCACTGGTTGAGGAACCATGGAATATTATAAATACGCACAAAATATGAATTAGGGTCTAAGTGATAAGCAAGTTGTGTCACTAAAAAGTTTTGTGGTTTAGGAACAAAAATACGCACAAATGGTCTATTGCACAGATTACTGAATTGTTTCAATAATCTGTGGTCCATTGCCTGACTAATTTCGGAAATTACTTTACTATTTGTGTGAAAAAGGCAACATTACATAGACAACAACTCCCTTGGTCGTAAAATACTTCAAGGTCTTGAACATTGCCGCAAATTTGCAAGTTCATCGGATTTTATCGGATACATTTCGGAGAGTGTGTCACAGATCTTCGTGATCTAATGCTCTAGAAAAAAACGATTTTCTCTCGATTTATCAAGATTGTCGATTTGTCACCATTGAAGAACTCAGTCCAATTTCTTACAAAAGTGTAGTCATACCTCCTCGCTCGAGTCTTTGTAACATCAATCATGGAACAATGTCACGTTTTCGAGCTACGGGCATATTTACCATACCAATTTTAATATATTTATCATTAGAGTATATATCTCTCTACTTAGTCTGTCTTCAATTTTAAAATTAATAAAACATTCACTTTATATTGTAAATGCTTGGTTTTCTTTCATAACTTAAGCCGAGGCGCACCAGATGCTACGCTGTATTGAAGCGATCTACTCCACCTCAGTCCCCTCAATTCGTTTTTAATTGATTCCGAAATTGTTTTACATCAGCCATGACCCCACTTAATGTCCGTGAGTGAGATCAATCATCATTTTGGGGATTTTTTTATAGTTTTGACATTTATTTATAATGGGTGCGTTATCTGATACCTATTCCTTTATCTACATATAATGTGCTAGTTAATGATTTGGACTCTTCATGTTCCAATAGTTTCGTGTCACTGTGCTGATATGAGCAAGCACTTTTCTAATCATCAGGCATGTGTTCTGCTGGTCTCGTTACTACCAGGGATCGGCAACGCGCGGCCCGCGAGGGTGTTAAATAAGATTTATTTTTAATAATTTATTCCCGGCTCACATACATATATCCTATGAATTTTACAATTGCAAATATTAATTTGGATAGCTACCCCTATACCTACCACTAAATAAATGTCTTGTAGGTGGTACTTGGGGGTGTAGAATTACAAAAATTTAAAAGTGCGGCCCGCTTTTATCTACTTTTTTTTACCATGTGGCCCATGGCTCCCGAAACGTTGCCGACCTCTGCTCTATGCTATAGATACGATATAGCGAAATTTCGATAGTCATAAAAACACACAAACCCAGATACAGACGCATAAAGGCTCTGTCAGTGGAACCCACTGCTGGGATTCAGCGTCTTCTACCACGAGAAGAAAGTCAAGGACATAGTGTACCACGCTGGCCAAGTGAGAAACCTCCTAGGAAAGTTTCAGACTTGTGTTAGTAATTCTATAGCTAAACAGTATGTGTCAATATTACTGTATTCCAGTTGGAATGGAAATATTTTCAGAGAAACAGAGCAGAGAATAAAATTATCTTATAGCTCTGGATTTTAACGATTTGTTCGCTTATCGTTCAAAGAACTGTATGGGAATAGGTGTACTGCTTTGGGTAGGTGTGTTGCTTCTTACCATTAATTGTCTTGCTTGTCACTCCATAAATAACGCGAAAAAGTGTAATTTCACGATTTTTTCCTTCACCGTTGTAGGCAGTACATCTGCACAAATGTACATGTACATACATGTACTTGGAAAAGTACTTGATCAACGGTTTTCTAAGTCAAGTTCTATTGATTCATTACCCCAGTTTCATGTTTTTTCTGTTGCCGTGAAATTTTTCGTTGATAAATGTTCACTTATGATTTGTGTTGTCAAATCTACACTCAACATTTTTGAGTTTAGATTTAAATTCATTGATTTATTTTTGACGTGATAACGTCTTATAATTCGATGAAGCCGGCTGCACGCCCACAAAACATGACGTCATGTACCGTTACCGCTCGGTCTTTACCGTCGGTCGTTACCTCGCCGGATGTTTGTTACAGTTGTATTAATTATTTCGACCAGTAGTCAAGCGGGGATGTAGCTCAGTGGTAGAGCGTTCGCTTTGCATGTGAAATGCCCCGGGTTCGATCCCCGGCATCTAAAAGCTTTTTGCATTGTTTTTTGCATTGTTTTAATTGAAAATGACTAAATTCTACTGATTACTTTTTACATACAAATCTATTAAACAAATGAAATTAAAATTTTCTTTTGAAAAATGCTACCATTCCATCAGTATTTTCTTAAGACGTTGTCACGTTCTATCGTCAGTAAACCGACTTTACAGACAAACATTTTTACATAATGATGACGCATAGCGTCTCCCAACAAAAATGGATTCCGCGCCAACTTAGGAGATTGTTCTTTACCAAATCGTTGTTCCTATCATTAGCTATCATTAACATTGAACTCTTTTTCTTACTTATATCAATGATCATCAATACAACATGTTTTAAGGAATTTATCCAACACTAATCGTTTCAAACAAACGTGCAAACAAACTAGTCGTCGCAAACGGATCATATCTTTTATAACACCTCTATTTTACGGTTACTGGCACGATGAAGTAATAAAAGGCCTATTAATTTTACTATTCGATAATTTTTCTGAGGCCCAGTGAAAGTCTAGACCTCCGACTTCCGCGTCGAGTACGGAAAGGAAAGTCGTACAATTATCTGCAATTTCTCCTCAACTGCAGTCATTGTGGAATGATGGGGCCAACTGGGCGTTACCAGAAAACAAGAATGCATATATGTGCCAAAATTATCTAGATTTACCCGGGAATAGGCATAATCACTAGAAAATACTAATTACTCATTATATCGTTACTATTAATTTTGAAGTGATTTTTTATAATTATCATAGGTACTGTCTATGTGAATGTAATTAATATTAATGTTCATTTGACTGTTTCATAATTATGACATGTACAGAAAGTATAAATAAATGAGTATGAGTAGGTACTTCATCAGTTAGATTATTAGAAAATATTTGACACCTTTTCTTTCTTTTGTTTTATAAACAAAAAATGACGAAGATACAGTGCTTAGAAGTAGCGAGTGACGTCACTTCATTGTTTAATTTTCGAAGACATCGGTTGCGACTTCACGATGTCACAACCCCTCACTCCAGAAGTTTGAGGATCTATATCTTCGTCGACTTTTAATAATTTGATAGTACAAAAAATACTTGTTCCATAAAATCAGAATAGTATATTTTTGACTCATTATCATCATCATCATCCCAATTACGTACTTAGCTGTAGGACTTTGCGCAGAGTCCGCCGAGGGAATGTGCCGCACCTTCGCTAGTTTATAAACCGCCAAGCAGTATGTGGCAACATTACTGTGTTCTAGTTTGAAGGACAATGGCTCCAGAGGAATTACAAGGCAAAGTGTAGTAATATTAAATTGTTGAACATTCTGCACTAACTAACGCTCTTATTGTTCAAATTGCTATATGCCATTGTGCTTAACCATCAGACATATATCTTACTCGGCATATCATATGGATAATGTGAAAATAGGTTATGAATGGTCTTGGCATCAAAATAAAATTTTGATGTCAAGACCATTCATAATCCACCACGCTGGCTGGCCCAATGCGGGTATGGCAGACTGATGACGTATGTTCTCATAGATTCTTGGAATATGTTGATTTCCTCACGATATTTTTCTACAACGTTAAATGTACACAATGACGATGACAAATATAATAACCAGACAATGATATTTGTATTCATCACACAAATATAAGTAGTGGGTGGGAATCGAACCCTCGACCCCCGGCTTCGTAGAGATACTTAACCAACTAAGCCACGAGACCAGTCAACGTTAATTCTAATTGAGATTAACTCTAGTTCTATAATACTGCGGTTGTTAGCAGGTTAACGTCTCAGTTAATAAAAATAATCCGTGTCTCCTCGCTTCACATATCGATTACGCTCGAACGATTTTCCCCAATAAATAATCGAGATAATCGATCGAAATCACTCGATCGTCACTAATCGTTAACACGAGGGATGTACCTCGTAACTTGCAGAAAGACTCCACAGCACCGACCAAAGTAATTGGCGAAAAATTTAACTGCGTTACTTTCATTCAATAACATTAAAACTTGTAATGAGATTTTTCGATGGTGGTGCTTCCGTGATGGTTTTTGAATGGTTGTAATCGTAAATTGTAGTTAGTTTTGGATCGTAAAGAACTCGGGCCCTCAGTACGGCCCTGAGTTTGATGATAGGGTATTGTGATGTCCTTATTTATGTGGGATGTTCGATGAAATTACATGCCTGTTAATATGGCAAAGGTGGTCTTGTAGACGAAGGGGAGAATGTATAAGAAAACATGTATAATAATAATATTAACACTTTATCACTACTACAAATTTTACAATAAGCATTAACTCTAACTTACGTTAATATGATTTTTTTTTAAGTGAAAACTTCTTTAGGCGCGCCTAGACAGGTTTTTCGTGGGCTGTGAGTTGGATTCATTCGTCACGCTCGGGTATGATAAGAAAGCTTCGGGTAAACTCGGAACTATGCTATTGACCATCTAGAAATACGTCAGCCAATGGGAAATGCTGAAAGGGCATGGACAGGCCATCATGGCATGGCCATCTAGAAACGCATCAGCCAATGGGAAACGCTGACGCATTTCTAGATGACCATGCCAAGATGGCGAGGACACGCCCTCCGGTTACACCCGTGTAGTTTCCAAGGTAAGCTATCAAATTCTGAGTTATAAGTTTTCACTTCTACCGGCAGTTCCTATGACTGCCAATTTTTTTTTGTATTATAGAGTGACGGGAAGAGCAGGATATGTGCCTGATGGTAAGCAACACGCCCGCCCATAACAGTCACGCAGGTGTTGGAACATGAAGAGTTCAAACCATTACCCAGTGGCTACTGCACTATGCTCGTCAGAGTACCTAATAGATGGCCTTGTTGCTCGGAGTGTTTTTTTTTCGTCAGGAAACCTTTGAATGGAGTAACGTCGAGTAATAGAGAAACTTATTGGAGGCTCTACTTTTCAGTCGAAGTTAAAAAAGCAGTGGCAATCCGGGAATGGGAACAGAAATGAAAACACAACAGTACAGTTACAGTGTTGCTAGTCTAATTATTGTTTCTCATCTCAAAATCTGCCCTACACGCCACAATAAGTTTTCAGTTTAAAAAACGGTTTGTAAAACTTGTATCACATCATAGGATTGTGTAACAATTCCTTGACATCACAAATAGCAACCTGACACTGAACGACCGCGACCGGTGTAACGTCAGTTTTCCGAAAATACCCAATATTATAAGAAAGCAGTTTAAATAGGTCACAGCCTGAACATTCAAGGCGATACATCAAAACATTCGCGCTGCCCGACCACCCACTTCCTGAGATTGATACCTAGCCCCGGCCACGGTTTTAGTAAAACCAGTACTCTATGTTCCCACTGCTGGGACTCGGCGTCAGCCGCAAACTCATGTGGGACTTAGAAAAACATATCTGCCGAATGTCAGAAGACGTATGGGCAAAAACCACTACTGACTGGGTCGCAAAGGTCAGAATGACCCAGAAATAGTTATTTGTTATACAAGAGTGCAAAGTGGCTTTTTAACCGCGTGCTCAATTTTGATGACCGAGCAAGCGAAGGATTCTAAAGTTGAATCACGAGCGTAGCGAGGGATTCAAAAATTAGAATCCTGAGCGTAGCAAGGGAATCAAAAGGGCACAAGGTGAAAAATCTTTGCACTCGAGTGTAACACATAATTTTTCATCCCTCCCAGCGAGGAAATTACTAAACGCTTTGCGCATTTTCAGTTTCAGTCGATTCTGTTGGCGTTAAATAAACTTCTTGGTCGCTAGAATCACTTATTATTATTATGGTATTTCGGTTTTTCACTTGTATTCAATTTTATAAGTTTTAAACTTAAGTTTATTTAGCCATGGTTTTAACAATAACAATATGACGTGAAAATATGGAGAGTTGACCGATTGAGGTATGGAGTTTCATGTGTACATGAAAAAGTGTCCGCCCAAATGCATTAAATTATAGTAGGGCTAAATTTGCATGAGGGTACATTTTAAAGGAAATTAATAAAGGTACTATTCAGAATTCATGAAAGAAAAATATTGGCAGTCATAGGCACTGCCGATAGAAGTGGTAACTTATAACTCAGAATTTGATTTTTACTTTGGAAACTACGCGTGTGAAACCGGAGGGCGTGGCTATGAGCATGGCCATCTAGAAATGCTGACACATTTTTGAATGGCCAATGGGAAAGGCTGAGGCATTTCTAGATGGCCATTGGCTATGGTCCCGAGTTTACCCGAAGATTTCTTATCATTCCCGAGCGCGACTCTAGAATTAAATTGACAGCCCACGAAAAATCTGTCTTTGGCGCGCCAAAAGAAGTTTTCACTTCAAAATATATTGTACCTACATGTTTTCTCAAAATAGTAATTATTTATTTGATGTTATATTTACTACATTATTTTGTACTGCACAAGTAGTTGAAATTATCTATTAATTACTATTTTAGTAGTCAATAATATTTAATTATTTAACTCGGCAACTCGGCATACTTCAATTCGATTACAATTGATTCATTCATAGCATTTCAAAATGTTTTGCAATTTTAAATAACATTCTTTACCTCTATCCTCCATACGTGAAAAGAAAATTGCGCGCAAAGCAAAAAAAAAAGTACACCAAAGAGGTTCCGAGTATGAGTTTTTAACAAATTAAAAATAAATGTATGATGAATTCGGCACCAAGGAGGTAGAAATAAATAGGTTAAATTATGTTTTGAATTCAAAACCTCAGTATACACGATGTTCTAAATTCAAATTTACTTTAACCTCTAGAGGGTAAAAACGACTTTTGCGCCCTGATATCGAGGAGCAAAAGTACTCTTTCCGAGCTGGTGGGATGAAAAAGATTTTCCCCCACCTGATACCACGAGTGAGAACTCTCTTTATTTTGATTTATTTTATGATTTTTATTTTTGAAAAAAAGAGGTTCGAATAGTTTAACAGTCGTTCATTGATGTAAAGTCATTTACTTACCCCTACTACTTACATGTAAAATTGTGAAGTGACAAGTTTGAATAATTAAATGGATTGAGTGAAAATTTGGAACATGATTATGGAAATGTATAGACTGAAATAGAACATACGTACCTACAACACCTTTTAATCCTAATTTTAACTCCTACTAATATTATATTTGTTAAACTCAGGCTGTCTATTCTTCGACCGCGTCGAAAGAACTGAACGGATTATGATGAAATTTAGAATTGTGACTAATTGTAGTCTGGAATACCAAATAGATTAATGAGGTGAGGCTGCTGGGACGTGTTGGAGTACGAAAGCGTTCCCGTAGATTTATTTTTTGTAATATAGAGTGATACAGTGACTGTACAATAACTGGCAAAGGCGAGGTACTTCCCTTGGCGGACTCTGCAAAGAGTTCTATCACTACAACAATATGAGATTAGCGCAGGAGTGGTCTCGTAGTATTAAAACCCCAGGATTTTAGTGGGTAGGCTGCTCTTGTGGCGGAGAGTCACAGATGAGAGTCCAGCATACTCCACTGGAGTTGGTGGAATTCCTAAATAATTTTCTTTCAAAATAGTTTTAAAAGTCATTTAAAAAGATGGTTAGCTTAGGCACTTATAAGTGCAAAGAAATGACTTGTTTAGTATTGATCTTAATGGAACCAAGTGAAAATCAACTCTAAAATACACCAATTCGAATTGAGGTACCAGGCCAGGTACCAACAATTCTATTTCTGCAAGGGTGACGAAACAATATAATTTTCTCACAGTAGGTCACACGAACCAAAACAATGGCCTCATTTGGCAAAGTACGAAACTGTGTTGAGCACGGATCCTCTCCGAATCGAATGAATAAATTACCGATGCCTGGTAAATATAGCTGCACGTAGGTTGGAGAGGGGACAGGTGAAATACGGATTGGTTTGGGTACAGAAACTGCATTTGTTACTCGACTAGCGACCCTTCGCTTGAACAATGGTCTTACTTTTTTTTGTTTTCTTTTTACTGTACTATCCTACTAATATCATCTTTTTAACCGACTTCAACAAAGAAGGAGGTTCTCAACCCGGTTAAATGTTTTTTTTTGTATGTATGTTACGCGATTTCGCAGCCAATTCTGAATCAATGTTGATGGTTATTTTTTTGTTTGGTAAATCATAGTTCAGATGTAGTCGCAATTTTTTTGGAAATCGGTTATTATAAGTATATAGAACATAAGTATATTTTTATGGAATTTGGTGGTTATTGAAACATCAACAAGAACAATAAATGAATTTGCCAATCTCGACGACGTATTCGTACTATCTCGCTGTTTCATTGGAACAATTAGTTGATTAATTAGTTGAGTAAATGATGAAATTTAGTCGAGTGTCTGAATTAAATTTTTAAATTAAAATTAAATTACTCCATGTAAGGATGCATGAAAGAGATTGTTAGCACTCAGTCAGCGCACACAGATATATCTTTAAATTAAACCAACCCGCAAATAATAAATTAGCCGACATCACGCTCAATCGTAAACCGGATCGTCGCTTTACATCAGGCGAGATGGCGGTCAAGTGTAAACCAATAAAAGTTAAAAAAAAAAACAGGCAATAAAAAAGGAGCAGACCCTGGGGTTAGGGTTCTAACCCAACCAGAACTACACCTTGTACAACAACCAAAGCATGGGCACCCAGTTGGCACTTTGTCTTAGGCTACCACCGACAGGGAAAATCAGCAGGTCTACTACGAAAACAAACTCCGAATGATCGGATCCGACCAACAGCTGAATTCGGATTGTAGCCTACCACGAAAAACAGTCGGATCGATACATCTCGGTCGGAAGTTATAGACTTAGGTCGAATGAGGGTCGAATCGAACGAAACGGCCGATCCTATCAACCGACAGATTGTCTTTCGAGGTAGGAAAAGTCCATAAGTTCGGCCGATATATCGTTTATCGGACTTCGTAGTAGGCCTGCAGGTATTAACCTATCGTACCCGTAAGGAGTAACCTACTGTCCAAGCGGAGAGGAACTAGCATCTACCGACTTGTTCCTGGTATGAATAGCTCCTCATACCAGGAACAAGTCGGTAGATGGTAGTGTATTGTATGGGTCGGTAGTGATGTCGGTGGTAGCCTAAGACAAAGGCCCGACTGGGTGCCCTTGCTTTGGTTGTTACAAGGTGTAGTGCTGGTTGGGTATGAGCTGGTATGGTGGGTGTATAGAATGCGTTCATGAGAGCTTCGAGTGGCGTTAATATAGTTTGAGTGACCTATTGGCTTACTTGATAGCAAGTCTGCCGTCGTGTATTGCCACCCAGTGCATATGTTTGTGTGAGAAATACAAACATTTGTTCTGTGTCTGGGTGTTTCTATGTATAATAAGTATGTAATTACAATTAAATAGGCATTATATCAGTGATCGGGCTCCCACAATACAAGCTTTACTCAGTTTGGGGCCAGATGGTGTGTTATATGAGCAATGTCAACCAATATTTATTTTTAGTGATAATAGGTTGATCTTACGTTTTCTGCGGCTTGCCCAGAGTTTGGTAGACAGTGGACTGCGTCTAAGACCAACTACTTTAGGTCCATGTCGAAAAAAACATAGATGCTTGAACTAATCTCTACTCTTTGGGGGATAATAAAAATATTTTGAGACCTGCTTTCAATATTTCATCGACGCAATTTCTACGCACATGCTAATAATGATTTATAGCAGTGTTTTGACAGAAGATCATATTAGCACCTAATTCCGGTAATATATTACAGCACAGCATATTATTCCAAGTATTTAGATCAGGTCGGTTGTAATAGCCGGTATTATTTATAATTTAGCAGTTTATTGGCGTGCAATGACGTCAGTAACTCTACATTCTGGACTTCTGGAGCGGCTGGGGAATGGGTGTGTCCTGGATACGATGTTTCGTGTTTAGGTCAGATTTATTCAAGTGTTCATAATAAACACATGAAAATATTTTAAAAAAATCACTTTGTACAGTATCATAGTGATAATCATCTATTTCTAACATTATAAAGCTGAAGAGTTTATTTGTTTGTTTGAACGCAAGGATTTCGGGAACTACGGGTCCGAATGAACTCCGGCTACTATCAACAGGAGCCGAGCATGAATGAAAAATGTAACAAAAACGGAAAAAAATATTGCTTTTTGAGAGCTTTCGTTGCGTGACAACATGTGTCAGATTGTGTCTATCTTTTAAAGGTTGCGTCATTAGAACCTAAGGTAACCGAATTTGTTCTAAATTTGAATTGGTACGACCAATTTTCTATAGATGGCGTAGCAACGCGCGCACGATTCAGCTAGTAGTATATCATACATAAAACAATGTCATCTGTCTGTTTGTCAATCTGTTTGTTTGCGATGAACTAAAAAAAACGACTCCACTGATTTTACCGACAATCAGTTACGAGCAAACATTACTGTGTTCCAGTTATCAGAGCAATGTTTCCACATACATTACGGTGGAAAGTGATTTGTTATTCATTTGACATTGACATTTGTGAGTTTGTCATAGCGCCGTCTACAAGACAGTGTTCGACTGGCGGAAGTACTTAGTCTCACTGATTTAGCCAAAGTAACGCGGTAGCCTCGGGGTCGCATTTGTTTCCTAGTTTAAAGCCATTTAAGTTATATAATTGCAGGTCATTAACTTCTTAAACGACCAATGATATTAGGTCCTTTCATATGAAATCGGTGTTTTGTCGTACTGGCTACGTTGTTCTCAAATATCTCCTTCTTATCCTCATTACTCCTAACTTCGGTTAGGAATTCCAATTTAAATTCCAATTTAAGTGCAGTAAGTTCTATACTAGAACAAGTATCTAAAGCTGCACTAGTAGGATCATATCGGATTTGGCTAGGCAGGGAGAGAAATACGAGTAGTGAAGGTGAGTGTTGACGTACGTCAATATAAGGGGCCCCTTTTAAACCTACGCCCGAGTCACAAGTCTTGGGGTCTATTCGAGGTTTCTCTCTCTGCCACACGATGGACCCGGCACCCGCACGGAGAATCCATGGAATGCTAAGAAGTACGTCTCTTATACAGCTATTTACTCGTTTACTTTGAATGTATGGAGAATACAAATTGTGACGAATTTACTTTGTGACGAATCGCCTATAAACCCATGCTTTTGTGTTTTGTAAGCCGTAATTCATTTGTTTTTTTCTGTATTGTTTTTTTTAGGCCTGTGATTAAAAGTGGCCTATGATTGGAGTCTCCTACTACAGGTATACACATGCTTAAAAGGAGACTTCATTATACTTGTTTCATAAGAGTAGTTTTTGGAAGAAATAAATATTTTGATTTGATTTGATTTTATTAGAAGGGTTAATGATGATGATGATGACGATTTACTTTGTACGGCAATTAGATGAAACATGACTTCGAACAACAGTAAACAACCTTTAGGACTAGTTACTTATGTAAATCAGGTACTTATAATTCGTAAGGTATATTTACTATGTGCGTATAGTTAGGTACACTTAGGTATGTTTTAGACAAATAAATTACGATGTAAACTCTTTATGATGTCACTCAACTTAATAAAAACCTTCTTAGCATTAGCAGTCCGTTAAATGTTTCCACAACTGAGAATCGGGGTCTTCTCTCGCAAGGAGATAGTCAAAGCCAAATTCCGCCACGCTGGCGCAGAGCGTATGGCGGATAATACATATCCTAAAAAAATCGTTTCGTGCAACACGCCGTTTTCCTCACGATGGTTTCCGTCACCGTTAAAGCCATTAATCAAATATGTAACAAACAAGTTAGCATTACAATTTTATTATATTTTTTTCAAGTATTTAACCAAATAGGCTACGGCTGGTCTAGTTGGGAGAACGGCGCCTGCCGATCCGGAGACCCCGGGTTTTCGGAGTAATGTGCGTAATGCAGCTAACTTAAAACGGTAAAGGAAAACATCGTGAGGAAACCGACATGTACCTAGAATCCTTCGAAGTCAGGTGTCATCCACCAACCCGCACTGGGCCAGCGTGGTGGATTATGGCCTTAACTCTCTCTTTGCGAGAGAAGGCCTCGAGTCCCAGCAGTGGGAACATTTAGTGGGCTGTAGATGATAACCAAGTAGGTATGTATATTGTATACGCAGCAAAGGTTATGGTATTAAATACATAGCAATGGTATAATATCTTCGTTAGCATATTTAAACAGCTGTGCTTATACGACTCATCGAATTGGTATGATAAAATCACATGTAAATTTATAATACTGACCAAATTTTAGCGACGTAAACTCATATTAGAAATATTTTAAAGTAAAACTTGATATGTGCTATTGCAGCACAGGGGACATGAGACACACCCCCCCCCCCCCCAAAAATCGTATACGCTAATTAAAAAATCGAAAAAAAACAAAATATCTAATAGTACGCGTCCACATAGAGCAATTTTTACCCCCATATCGAGGCTGCGTACTGTTGACCCTCCCCAAAATTCGAAGCTGGGGCCGCGCCTGCCTGGAATACCACAATTCCTACTTTTTCATCATCAATCATCAACAGCCCACTATATGTTCCCACTGCAACGAGAGAGTTAAGGCCATAATCCACCACGCTGGCTCAGTGCGTGTTGGTGGATGACACATGACTTCGAAAGATTCTAGGTACATGTCGGTTTCCTCACGATGTTTTCCTTCACCGTTTTAGGTTAGCGGCATTACGCACATGACTTCGAAAAGACAGTGGGGTTTGAACCCGGGATCTCCGGATCGGCAGGCGCCGTTCTCCCGACTAGACCAACCGTAACTTCACTAGACCACCTGTAACTTCAAAAACAAAAACAAAAACAAAAACTTAAAGTTCGAGACGTTAAAATAGACATCCATCCACATACAAACAGACATCCACAGAAACGTAAAAATTATTATAGCCCTCTTTTAAGTCAGGGGTTACGAAGTTAATCAGAAGAGACGGGTTTCCTCGAGAAAGTGCCAGTAAGTGGTAGAGGTGGACGGTGTCATCTATCAGTGGCGCATTAACCTAAATGGTGATGACGTCATAATGAGAAGGGCTACCTGTCTTGATGATGGAACTTTGAAGTCAGAAGTCATGGGGAGTCAGATTTTTAACTGACTACGAAAAAGAAAGAGAGACATAAGAGAGAGAGTAAACTCTCATGGACGACAAAAACCTTAATTGAACAATTTTGTCTATTATTGTTAAGTGTAGTCTAAGAAACTTAAATAATAATATTGGCTGACGTATTTCTAGATGGCCAATAGCCATGGTCCCGAGTTTACCCGAAGCTTTCTTATCATACCCGAACGTGACGAATGAATTCAATTCACAGCCCACGAAAAATCTGTTTAGGCGCGCCTAAAGAAGTTTTCCTTCAAAAACAAATCTTTAAATTTCCGACCACCAATTGTAACTTATCCTACTAAATTCTTTACAATTCAAACCTATTTTAATAAAAACAGGTCTTTAACTACGTCCATTACTTTATGTCACTATCAGATGTCACTTTTTGTTGGTTTTACGATGTCGTCAACGTTTTCTACGACTTTATGGCTTTTATATGTCATTTTAATGTGCGGTGTGACAATCGTCTACGATTTGTGTTAATAATGATGTGATTCTAACGCCATTTTTCTTTTTTTTTTGCAGGTAATCAAATAGTTATTTATCTATGGAAGATGGCGAAATGGACGTAAGTATCTAAGAGAATAATTAATTTTCTCCGAAATAAACAAGAACTTTAGGTCTACTACGAAAACAAGCTCCGAATGATCGGATCCGACCGACAGCTGAATCGGATCTGTAGCCTACCACGAAAATCATTGGGATCGATACATCTCGGTAGGAAGTTATAGACTTAGGTCGATGAGGGTCAGATCGAACGAAACGGCCGATTCGATCGACCGACCGATTATCTATCGAGGTAGGAAACTTCCATAAGTTCGGCCGATATATCGTTTATCGGCCTTCGTAGTAGACCTGCTGAATTCAATTTAAAATCAAATTCAGACGCTCGACCTAATTTCATAAGAAAATAAGCTATATTATTACGTCGCGTCGCGTCGTCTAGATAAATGACGGGAAATTTTAGTTTTTTGTTTCATATTTCAAAAACCGCTTCACTCATTTCAATAAAATTTATTTGGGAACACCTCTGAACTATCAAAATCCATATACAATTGGCGGAGCTATGGCGTGCAAACATTAATGTGTTCCGGTTTCAAGGGCTATGTTTCCAGATAAATTACAGGGCTTAGAGATACAACATCTTAGATCTCTGGGTGACGAGCGCAGTGCAGTGCTAGGTAATGATTTGGACTCTTCATGTTCCATAGCTGCATGTCACTGTGCTGTTATATGGCAGGCATGTTGCGTAGTACCATCAGGCGTATGACCAGCGCATCTACCGCCTAACTAAATCGGCTATCGCTTTGCTAATGCTGTCTCTATCATTTCAAGCGAAAAGAAAAGAGAGAGAAACATTAAAGCGATGACATTTTTCGTTCGGCGGTAGAATACATACAGCCGAATTAAGAACCTCATCCTTTTTTGAAGTTGGTTAATAATAAATAGATATCGCTGAAGTTTGTGTGGGTAAATGAGGAGAATGTCTGATATAACAATCGTGACAACTACAGTTCTAAGTTTGTCGTCACCGTTGATTGTAATTGCGAAGGAAAACATCGTGAGAAAACTAGCATGTTTATCTAGTAGTTCTAAGCGAATACAGTCACGGGCAAATACCAGTAGATACATTATTTCTGATCTTGTTATGGCTACGTAATCTGTGGATAAGGTTATGCTAACATTGATAGCATCCTACACGGCGTTTGCAAGGTTCAATTCTAAGTCCTATATTATTTCTAACATCCATATATTCTATCTTACTCTTTCAACGCGATTATCGTTCGGGTTAGAAAGAGAAGGGCGTATCGTAGGTGGACAGGTGCGTAGGATATACAAAGTCGTATCCTTGGGCTGTATTCGTGTTTACTGTTGGGGATCGCAAAAGGAAAGGTCATAAAATACTTTTCAGTGTGGTTTTATTTAGTTGAGGGTTGGGGAAAACGTGTTATTATCGTTTATCACATTTTTGTGGTTTTATTTTAGTAAAAAAAGCCTAAATAATACAAAATCAAACGCAAAAAAGTACTAAAAATCGTATTGAAATAAGAAATGTAATAATAATAATTTACGCGAATAAAAAGACATTGTAGTAGTGGTAGGACTTTGTGAGGAATAAGTAGGTACTTCTATTAACATACATCATCATCAACAGCCCACTAAATGTTCCCACTGCTGGGACTCGGGGCATTCTCTCGCAAGGAGAGAGTTAAGGCCATAATCCAAAACGCTGGCCCAGTGCGGGTTGGTGGATGACACATGACTTCGAAAGATTCTAGGTACATGTCGGTTTCCTCACGATGTTTTCCTTCACCGTTTTAAGTCAGCGGCATTACGCACATGACTTCGAAAAGACAGTGGTGCGCGTGGGGTTTGTACCCGGGGTCTCCGGATCGGCAGGCGCCGTTCTCCCGACTAGACCAGCCGTAATTATATATAACTACTAACAATATATTATGTTTAAGTTTAAATGTTTGTTGCTCAACGACGCAACGGCTGAAGGCTGAACGGATCGGGTTGAAATTTGGAAAATATATAGTATGTGGCCTGGAATACAAAATTATGCTCTGTAAGACACCTGTAGTAGACCTAGTTTCACAGACTAATAAAGTATCATTGAATAGTACAGTAAAACCGCTGGCGCTGCTAGTACGAGTATAAATTAATTTATGAAAGCTGTTCAAATTTTAAAAACTTTTGAGACGTCAAGTCTTCTTACTTACTTACTTACTTTTCTTACTTCGTCACTTAAATACATAAAATTGAGCTTGTGTATTTTTTTCTAGCACATCGATTAATCTACTTACGTCAATATAATTTAAAATATTATCCCTAATATCATTTAATATCTAACCGGCGGCGGCGCGGCGGGTCTTTGTTTTTTCACAAAGGCAGAACTTTGAAGTAATTCAAACAAAGTTAGAAATGTTTCAGCTGTAAATGTTAATTGAAACAGAGCCTTTCAGATAATAGCCTGGAGGAGGCAAAAACCCACGTTACGAATAAGGGTCGAGTCTGAGAAGTAGCGACGAGCGGACGCGGGAGCGGAAAAAGTTTTTTTATAGTTTAGAGCGGACCAACGAGAGAGAAGACCTAGAGATAGACAAGCACGACATGTGTGTGAAAGTAAGCAACATGCCTGCCTATAACAACACAATGTCACGCAGCTTTAGAACATGAGTCCAAATCATTACCTAGAGCATTGCAGTACGCTCGTCACCCAGATATATAATATGATTTATTATCTATGCCCTGTTATTTTGTTCTAACATTGCCCTTCAAACTGAAACACAGTGATGTTTGTACATTAGGTACCTACTGCAGTACTTGCGGTAGAATATCTGGCAAAGGTGTTGTATCCCCAGACGGATTTTGCAAAGAACTTCCACTTCGAATAATTTAATATACATACTTAACTAATACATTTAAATTAGCAGCGCCTCGCGATTATACCCGCGTAGTTCCCGTCCCGTTTACCCGGAAATTCTATGTATGCTTCCAGACTATTAAATCTGTGTTTCGTATTTCAGCCCGATTTCAGACAAATATCCCTAAACACTTTTTATCCCGGGAAAACAACGGGAACGGGAACTACGCGGGTAAACTCGCGGGGCGCTGCCAGTTTATAATATGAAGAAGATAACTTACTACTACTACTTAGTACTTACTTGGCTACTAGCCGTGCATCATCACTCGCTCAAGGTCGCGCGGTTTTAGCCTACAGCTAGACCGTTCCTCCCAGGGAACAAGTGCCAGTCGGTTGTCGGACGCACGGCTGAGCGCTCGCGCAACACGTTTCCCGCGCATATTGTTATTAGATATGTCGACAACCCTCCGCGCTAGACAGGGACAGAGTTACGCGTTAGAAAGAGCGCAAATGTTTATTTGAAAATCGCGAAAGGTATTGCGAGCTGAATTGAACTTTGTTGTGTCCCAGGAAGAGTCGCTATTTATATAATGGTTTTCGGTAAGTGAGGCTTCTGTACTTGTACTAATATTTATTCTGTGCTACTAGCTAGAAACCTCGCTAACCGCTGTAACCGTGGCCGCAACCCGTTGCCTCTGGCGGTGGTTCGAATAATATTTCCAACCGCTCGCGTCTTCTGGTCCTTTGACGAGCATATTCCAAGTTCGGGCTCCTCTATTCAAGCTTATTTGTTGTATTTCTATGTAAGTGCTATAAATTATTTCAGTATTAAACCTAAAGCTACGCGGCATTCGCCTTTTACCCTATTTCGTTAAAAATTGACATTAACTTTTGACGTGATCGGAATCCTGGTATCTTTTTTATTCGCGAATTTGTGTTGTTTAAAGCGACCATTGTGAGTATTTAATTACAATGTGATAATAAATGTATTTATCCCAATAACTTTTTTTATACGAGATAACAAAACTCTTTTGTTGTGGTTTTTAATCTCAATTAAAAGCCACAAAAAAAGTTAAATTACACAGGAAACTTAACTATTACAAGCTTGTAATAATTAAGTTTCCTTACTATTACAAGCCACAATCCACCACTCACTTGACTAGCTAGTCAAGTGAGTGGTGGATTGTGGCTTTGTCTCTCTACTGGTCTCGAGAGAAGCCCCGAGTCCCAGCTGTAGTCCCATTAAGTAGGCTGCTTCTGCTATTCTTCATGTGTCTCCCTCTTCAGAGACGCCAGGATGATTCTTGACTCCCCCTGCCTTGCTTGGTTGACTTCACAGCTCAACCCTAGGTCGTCCTGTAATTGTGACCTTTGGACCTTTCGCTAGTCGTTGCACGAGGTGTAGTACTCATAGATAATGGTTACTAAGAGTGGTGCTTACATGGAATGATTTTAAGTATGCTTTCAGATATAAGCAGCCCAATAAATGTTCGGAACTGCTGGGGTTCGGGGCCATAATCCACGCCCAGTGAAGGTCGGTGGATGACACGTGAGCTCGAAAGATTCTAGGTACATGTCGGTTTTCTCACGATGTTTTCCTTCACCGTTTTAAGTTAGCGGCTTTACGCACATGACTTCGAAAAGACAGTGGTGCGTGTGGGATTTGAACCCGGGGTGTCGGATCGGCAGTCGCCGTCCTCCCGACTAGACCAGCCGTAACTTGCTTTCAGATATACTCTACAAATATGTATCCTCCATTAAAAGTTTGGAATAAAGCTGTAAGAGAATTTTATCCATAGACAATCTACAAGCTTTCCTTCCTGTCTCTAACATTGTATAAGCAACATCCTACACAATATTGAGGAAGGTCCATTATCAAAGTGTAGTAGTATTACATACTTATCTTTAACTTAAATTCGGGGAGACACCATCGGAAATCGTACACAGCTCCATCGTGTGAAACAAGTTTACCTATTTTAGTAACTCTCTTGAAAAGTTGCATGCAGCTGAAATTACCAAATTATGTGTAATAGCAGATGAGGGAGACACTAACGAAATTCATAAACATGAATTTCATATACAGCTTGTATGATTAGTTCCATCATATAGTTATGTGTTCACGATAAATTGGTCTGTCGACCGGTTCGTATAATTTAGTGTGGGTAATTCTATGGTCCGGTCCTACGTGGGTGTGACAGCATTCTATACCTGTCATTATGACAAGTTACACGTTACACAGATTAACAAGTAGTATGTAAGGAAGCTGTCACACAGGTTTTTATCGTATATATCCCAAATAGTAAGCGCGTTGCATAATTACTAAGCCAAGGTCAATAATATAATAATAAATCTGAGTTAGATTTATTATTATAATAGTAACAGCGCCCCACGGGCTTACCCGCGTAGTCCCCGTTCCCGTTATTTTTGCGGGATAAAAAGTAGCTTATGTGTTCTTCCAGACTATGTAACTGTACTCCAAATTGCAGCCCGATCTGTATGTACAGATGAGAACGTATGAGTGTTGCGATGTGATTGAGTAACAAATATTGACATTGACAATATTATTTAGTAGGACTTTTTTAGCAATTGATAGCTCTCGCCTGATATCCAATTACGATGCAGTATAAAATAGAGTGTACTTACATAAAATACTGAACAACAATAAGAGTTTACAAAGAAGCAAGAAACCACTTCATTCCCGAGTTGAAGACTTCAAGATTGTAACCATCGGAATGAACCCATACAGGCAGCGCATTCCACAGCCTAGACGTACATATGTACGTCTAGGTAGGTTTTGTGATATACATACATACATATGCACATATATCACCAAAAGTAGAGTCAAACCTCTACGTTCGAGTCTTTGGAACATCATCCATGAAACGATTTCGCTTTTTCGAGCTACGAGCAGCATTATATGCACACGTTCCGAAAACGATCTGATATTATTTATTTTAAAAAAAAGTTGTTTTTTTTGTTTGGTATATATACAATATCATAGTTCAGAGGTGGTCCCGTATAATTTTTTTCTTCATTCATAAATGTACAATTTACACGTCCAATATTAACAAAAAAAAAAACAAAACAAATACATTGCATACATTTTTCTAAGTTTAAAATTAACATTTCACTGTATGAAAACAATTACCGGTACAGATAAGTGTCAAAGTATAAATATTTATTACAATTATCGTAATGAACAATGTAATTTTTTTACCATTTTATCATAACTATACCATTACTGTCTAAAAACTCGCTGTAGCTATAAAACGTTTGATCGATCCTTCTCCTTTTTTTTAAGTCTGAAAAATAATACATACAATGAACAGACATGTAACAACCCAGACATGGAATCTGAATAGGTAATCTCATATCAATTCCGTTAAGAACATAGTCCCTGCCGATCGGAGAGGTGTGGGAGGAGGCTGCGTCGTGCGCACGGTTCTGTGGCGATAACCATCAACACGACGCCACGCGGGCCGGTCTAACATAACACAGCTATACACAGCTTTTCAAATGTTGATTTTAAACTCTCGCGATGTTTTTGCTGTGATGTGATGCTGTGCTGGGATGAAAACTCATAAAATCGCGTAAACTTTTTGAGTGAACGAAGACCAGGAAACTGGCGTCATCGTCACCAAACGCTTTACAAAAACATTTTTGAAGTGAAAACTTCTTTAGGCGCACCCCATACACAGATTTTTATATTGTTTTCTTGTTGAGGCCGCGAACTTTTCAATACGAGTATATATGAAACTAGCGGCCCATTCCGGCTGCGCTCGGATATTGTCATTTAAAGACTATTAATCGAAATAAAAACTATCCTATCTCTCAAGTTGGACCAGACTGCTCACGGTGCGCCAATTTAATTTAAAATCGGTTAAGTAGTTTCCATCCCGGACAAACATCGTGACAGGAGATTTATATATATTAAGAAGATATGAAAAAAATCAATATGGGTTAAGTTCGTAATGAAAAAAATGAATCACTTTTTCGGGTCAGGTTAGGAAGAGGGTTAGGTTGGGAATGAAAATATTTTTTTGCTGTTCCTAACCTAACCCGGTAGCAGGTTAGGTTTTCGGGTCATGTTAGGAATAAACCGATTTTCCGTGGGCTGTGGGTTGAACTCGAGCGTCACGTTCGTAAATGAAAGAAATTTTGAAAGAAGGAGCGTGTTACATAAATCTTAGAAGTTAATAAATGTGTAAACACATTATGGTTTACTTGGCAGTAAGTTTGCCCGTTGAGCCAGAGTTCGTGTGTTCGATTTCCATCCACAACTGATAATTGTGTGATAAATACAAAAAAAATATTGTTTTGTGTGTATTTCTGTGTATTACAATTATAAAAGTATTACATCAGCTATCCATAACATAGACTTTGCTCGGTTTGGAATTAGTTTCTATGGTATGAGGAATGCCTAACAAAATTAATTTATTTATCAATATGAATCAACGCAGCCCAACATAAAACCTCATTTTTTAAGTTTAAACGATTTTATTAAACTTGAATACGTGTTACTTGACACACTCACTCACACATACATAAATATTACATAGGGTGTATTACACGGAAACAAACACGGAAAGATATAACGTAATTTCGTGTCTCACACATACATGAGTAATTCATGAGTCGGAATCGTAAGCATATACAAAACATCAAACCAAATTTGGAATTTATGTGTACAATATAATCTATACTAATATTATAAAGCTGAAGAGTTTGTTTCTATGTTTGTTTGTTTGAACGCAAGGATCTCTGGAACTACTGGTCAGAATTGAAAGATTCTTTCTTTGTAGGATAGTCCATTTATCGAGGAAGGCTATAGGGTATTTAACATTACGCTACTATCAACAGGAGCCGAGCATGAATAAAAAATGTAACAAAAACGGGGAAAAAATATTGCTTTTAGAGAGCTTTCGTTGCGTGACAGCATTTGTCATAAATGTTAAAGGTTGCGTCATTAGAACCTAAAGTAACCGAATTTGAACAAAATTTGAATTGGTACTATTACCAATTTTCGATAGATGGCGTAGCAACGCGCGCGCGTTCAGCTAGTAATTATATAAAAATCAATGCCACTTTTCGTTGTCATTGAACTCCTCCTAAACGGCTGGACCGATTTGAATGTTTTTTTTATACGTTTAGGTAGGGCCCTGGAAGGTTTAGATTCACAAATCAGCCCGGCAGATGGCGCTGCAGTTGATATCTAGGTTATTATTCGAGCGAAGCTGGAGCGGGCCGCTAGTTGCTAATATTTATTACAATCTCCAACAATGTCCATAAATACACATAGGTATAGGTTATTACTTATTATACAGCAAAATTAAACGTAGGTACTCACTCGCACACATTCAAAGGTGTGTAGCTACACGGAAAAATAGTGTTTCCATCACTTTCCCACCGCCGCCCGCCGCAAGACGCATTTCAAAGATTACATCTTCTCGTAATAGTTTTCTCAGCCGTAAAACAGCAATTCGCCATTCATGCGAAAATGTATTTTTACTCCATTCGCGTTATCACACGATTAATCCAATAGCCTTTAGCGAATTGGATAGGTAAGTCCTGGTACCTAGGGCCTAAGTACGAATACACACTTGGTTATGTGTAAGATTAAAAAAGCAACATTGCCGCAATATTGCTAGCTTGTTTGATTTTTTTCGGATACATTTCCATTTGACTCTACTTTTGAACGAAGAGATTTGACTCTACTTTTCAGCGAAGTCGTTTAACTCTAGTTTTCTCTTTTGTGACAAGGACGTCTAGATTGTGGAATGCGTTGCCTAAGTGGGGTTTCCCGATAGTTACAATCAGATACCTAGATTGTAACTATCGGGAAACCCCACTTAGGCAACAAGTCAGGAGTGCATCGGTTACGTTCAGGTAAGCACCCTTCATCGTAGATTGCGTCGTTGCTTAACATCAGACCAGATGGCGGTCAAATAAATAAATATTGGTGGACAATTCACACACAACAAATGTTAACCTTTACTAATAAAATAAAATAAAATAAAATCCCATAATTTTCCACTATCTGACTGACAGATTAATTAGAATGGTATATTTTTAACACAGTCAGCAACTAGAGATGGTAATTTGATACAGACTGAAAAAGCAATAAAAATATGTTTTTAAATATAATAATTAAATAAAAATAACTCGTGCTGTAATTTGAGACCACGTATTTTTTTCTTACATATGAAATTACTCTTACATTCGAGTATATTATAACGTACCTTAATTGTGAAAAAAAATATCGCAACTCAGGTAGAGTTGTGATATTTTTTTAAAAGAAGCTCATTTAGAGCATAAAATAATAATTTATCTGAAATAGTACAAAAAACAAACAAAAGAAAAACAGTCGAATATCTAAAAATATGTAGGAAAATTTAACAAGTTTTAGTACTTAGTACCAAAGAACACGTGTCCTAATATTGTTTAATAATGTTATATGTTTGTCACTTGAAAAACCGATTCACTCTCGACTTGGAAGACACCAAGATGTAACCATCTACTGTTATTTAATATAGTTGATAATATTGTTACGAACTAAAATATCTACGCCACAAAAATGCTACCTGACTGATAACAAGAAAATAAACGTGAAAATATTGCTCACTGCACAACAGGCTTCCCCTTCGTGAAATGCTAAAGCCAAGGCACGACGCCTCAGTTCTCCACCGGCCTTCGAGAAGGCCGAACGTATCGCCGCGAACGCTCCATTCCAAATTAAAAAAACAGGATAAATAGACACACGTTACGAATAGTGATGAGCCACAAGTGATTAGTGACACTCGAATAAGAAACATAATGCCACCAGTTTCGAATAGATAATACGACCTTGTTTGTGTTTTAAAATGAAATTCAAAAGTTAACATTCGAAAATGGAATTCGCAATAGTGACGCGGAAATAATATCGAGTTAATTGTAAGTTGATATCGTGTGAAGAGGATACAGTTACGATGACGATGTTGGCGGTGAAGAATTTTTTTATGCCGGAGAAGAGAGTGGACTCGCCGAGGTTTTCGCGCATGCCGGAGGCCTTGATGAGGTCCATACGGAGGAGGTCTTTGCGAGTGAAGAGGACCAAATCTCTTGTTCTCGTGAATGAAAAGAGGAAATCTGGTGAGTGGTAGTGTATACAATTTTTTCTATTAACAATTTTATAGTTACATAATTTTAAAATCAAAAATAAAAGTGGATACAACACATTCGAAAGAAATCTTATGAGAATTCGTAATCTTTATTTTATGAGCATTTATTAACAAAACCAAACCACAATGCGACAACTAACCACACCGTACTATATACCTAACTACTTACACTAAGCACACTTTAATTATCTATAGTATTTTAATATGAAATGTCATAAAAACACTGAAAAAAATGTCTACGAGAAATATCGAATTGTGATGCTGATGATAATTATGGTTTTATCTCTAAGTCAGATGTTTGATAATGATTGCTCTAGGCAAAGATGTTTTATCTCAAACAGTAAATATTGTCAGGTACAATCTGCCGCAGTATAGATTAGAACCATAAAACGTTACAAAAGAATCTTGATGAATGTTTTGCCATAAAACTCGAATTGTACCGATTTATCATATTTCTACTTACGATATTTAAATTAAATGTCTTTCTCCAATAATTGTCCCAATGTATAATATTTCATTGTAAAACAAATAAAATTGTATGGTTTGTTTAATTGTAGTCAATTTTAGATTTATAATAATTGCGCTTTGTGCCATCACAATTCGATATATTATTCACTTCGATTAAACGTTATGAGAACGGATCGGACTTAGAATAAAATTAAGGACACCACTATTTTTGTGTCTAAAAGTTCCGTGTTTTAATTTTTAATGAAGTACGTACAAAATAAACTCGTGTATTGGAATTAACACAATAATACTATTCTTTATTGCAATTAAATTAACATACGAATGATGATCAGAAAAATAATCGATACATATAAAATTCTACGCCATCTTCTTAGTCCTGTTATGTAGTTGTATGTACCTATACTTTTTTAATAATATATATATGGACGAGACGAGCTAGGCGTGTGCCTGATGGTAAGCAACACGCCTACTACATAATAGCACAGTGACATGCAGCTATTGGAACATGAAGAGTCCAAATCATTACTTGGCACTGTACTACACTCATCTACTCTATGCCCTGTACTGGATTCTTTGCTCTTCAAACCGGTACACAGTAATGTTTGCACGTTACTACTTGGCGGTAGAATTACTAGCAATGGTGTGGCACTTCCCCAGATGGATTTTGCAAAAAGTCCTACCACTATAAAATATCAAATAGAGTAAGGATTCAAATAACTCAAAACATTAGAGTTATGTAAATTTAATGTAAACATTTCCTGATTACACCAATGTAAACTACCTTCTGAATTATGTAACTTCAAACAATGGAATGTAATTTTGCTCGACTATGAATATAAAACTCGAGTCTCTTTGCTCTACATATATTTTTTCCAAAAACATCTCCCTTAAACCAGATAAACACAAAACAGATATAAAAAATTCTACTACCAGAATTGGGACTTAATAATCTACATGTTTGTTATTTTTGTATTGGTAGGACTCTTAGCAGAGTCCACCGGGGAACTACCACACCTTTGCCAGTTATTCTGCCGCCAAGCAGTAATGTGCAAACATTACTGTGTTCCTATACTGTGTTGTATTACAAAAAAGACAATAATTGTTCAGTTATCGAGCGGGATGAAAAATGATTAAATTACTAAAATGGCACTAAAAATAGGGGTTGGTGATAAAAGAGTAAAATATTAGGGTTGTATGTATTTTTTAATGCCACATTATAAAAAAATAAAAACAAAAAACGTTGCCCAAAAATTAAAAAAAAAATTTAGGGGTGAACAACCCTTATCACTTAGGGGTATGAAAAATAGATAGTAGCCGATTCTCAGACCTACTGATAAGGAAATAAAATTTGGTAAAAATCAGTAAAGCCGTTTCGGAGGAGTAAGGTAACTAACATAGTGACACGAGAATTTTATGTATAAGATATTCCTCTTCCCTGTAGTTTTTCAAAAATCGGGGTGGATATATTCAAACTCTACAATCAGAATTTGTACAAAATCGACATGCACTCAGAATAATAGCGCTGTAATATTAAGCTAATATTATAGAGCTGAAGAGTTTATTTGTTTGAGCGCACTGATATGGGGAACTGCCGGACCGATTTTCAAAATTCTTTCACCGATGGATATTTGGATATACATATATGTACGTGATTCCTAAGTGCTATAGTCTATATTTTATAATTACCGCAGGCGAAACCGGGGCGGTTCGCTAGTATTAAAAAAAACATATCCCGCCAATCTAGATGATACAAACAAAACAGATATTTTGCCACACCTTTGCCAGTTATTCTACCGCCAAGCAGTAATGGGCAAACATTACTGTGTTCCGGTTTGAAGGGCAATGTGTCCAGAGAAATTACGGGGCTTAGATATTTAACACCTTAGATCTCTCGGTAACGAGCGCTGTGCAGTGCTAGGTAATGATTTGAACTCTTCATGTTCCAATACCTGAGTGTCACTAAGCTGTTATATGACAAGCATGTTGCTTATCATCAGGCACATGCCATGCTCGTCTCGTCACTCTTTATTTAAAAAAAAAAGATATCAAAATGTCACTATCAGAAATGTACAGAATCAATATTCAATTTGTACTCACCATACACTGACTCAAAAGCGATTGTGGCTCCCTCGCATTACTCCACTCTGTATTACACCAAACTTGAACAATAGATAACGTAATGAATTTTAAGCATTCTACTTGGAAAACACGTGACGCGTGTCGCAGTTCACACAACTAATAAACTTAGTTCAGCTTCGTACTTACTAATTAAAAGTACTAAGTAATTGCTAATTAATTAATGAGTCTGTTGTGGATGTTTTAACGTAATGAAATCTATAAACTCTAAAGGGAAATGGTTTTAGACTCTTTGTTGTCTGCATGTCTGCTGTTTCAGAAGCTAGGATTCTATTATTTATTTAGTACTAGCTGTAACCTTTTTTTTTTAACTTGAATAGGTTTACACTTGACCGCCATCTCGCCTGATGTTAAGCGACGAAGCGTGCTTACCTAGAAGAAACCGATTCACTCTCGACTTGAAGACACCAAGATTATAACTATCAGGGAAAATCCACTCTGGTAGCTCATTCCACAGCCTAGACGTTCCACAAAAGTAGAGTCAAACCTCTTTGTTCGTGTCTTTGGAACATCGACCATGAAAAGATGTCGCTTTTTCGAGCTACGAGCAGTCCGATAGAAAAAGGGGCAACCTGTGCCACGCCACCTGTCTGACATTGGTCGTACCAACTCAGATACCTTCTTTGCTCATGCACAACGACTTTGCTAAATATCATCACATGATGAAATGCAGAGTTTACGATTGTATAAAGGGCATACAGACAAACATTATTTTTTATACATATAAATTTATTCTACAACTAGCACAGCCTCGCGATTTCGCTCGCGTAGTTCTTATCCCCATTATTTTCTCGGGATGAAAAGAAGCCTATGTATTATTCCAGGCTATAATCAAACGTGTTTCAAACTTCAACCCGATCTGTGCTAAATAATACAATGTAATATTTGATGTCAGAGTTTCAATAATAATACGGCTTAGACCACATAAATGTAAAAAACGCATTATGGGAATAAAAATATTTTTATTAAAAAAATCAATCTAGTCCTTTGTTACCAGCGAACACATAATTATCCCCTTTTGTTTAATTATTTTATTTTATTTGCTAGCTTATAACTAAATACAACGACCCTATAGAGGCACTGTACCTTAGGAGGAAAAATAGTTTTATCGGGATAGAAATATTTCTATGTACTTAAATAAATGCAGGACAACGCTATTTTAATAAGCTTACATTAAAATTAAATATAAATAATATTTTCAATATTATATTTACTTAATTTACTGGACTAGTTATAAATAATTACTCAAGAATTAATTATAAACATGACTTAATAGTAAAGTAATACGTTTAGTTATGCATGTATGTTTGCTTGTGCATTATCGCTGGTAAGCAGAAAAAAACATTTGAACCTTACTACCGTATATCCCTTGTATGCACTCTGTATTTTAAATTTAGTTTAAAACAATGTATTTTAAAATAAATAAATATATATATGATATTATCTAATGCGCTATTAATTTTCTCTCTTTACATGTCTATTAGCTTACCTATTCCAATTTTGATTTTAAACTATACGGAAACAATTAAATAAAAATAAATTTATCAATTAGTTTACAATAGTAAATCAATCAGCAAAACAAGTACATGATGAATTTTAACTTGTGTAAAAAACATTGTTTAAATTATGTAATGTAAGTAAATGTTTTTAATCAAATCAACAATTTAAATATGTAATGTTTATTGATAATCAATTAAATCTAGATAATAATTTTAACTGTGTACCTACGGAAGGCTAGAAATCTGGACCAGAGCGCCCAAGATACAGGCTCAGCCTAGTCTGGGGCTCAACCTTAACAGTGAAGAAATTGATACCTAATTGAAGTAATTATAAACTCTCTTCGTAAAATATAGTTGTAATCTTTATGGAATAAATAAATTGAAATTGAAAAGAATCAGTATTTATCTATCCCACCACTAAACTAAACTTAATTTTCGTAAAGCAATATATTTTATATATTTTCGTTTCTTATTGGAATGATGATAACATATGTAGGAAATCATTTTAGTCCAGTCATATCCACCTTGTCACAGCTGAAAGGTGACACAGTTTCAGGGTTGATGTTCCTGTGACCTAAAAGAAGATATTTGCTCTTGAAAGAGAGGTTATACACACAGCTTGATTTACCAGTTTAGTATATTTACTACTAGTAATACTAAACCATACTAGTTTTGCCAAAATTTAAATGTCAATCTTGTTACATAAGAATTAATTAATTATCATTAGTACTGTTATATAAGTCTACACAATCATTTCCAAACTTAATTTATATAAAACTAGCGATCCCCCCGGTAAAATCTAAAAGATAGACACATACCATTACACAATTTTCTGTAGAACTTTATAATTGTACAATACTGAAGTACAGCATTTTGATCTATCTATCTCGTAGGGTTCAGCCAGCGTTTGCAATGTAAACGCGAAAAATGTGTATATTTATGACATCACGTTAGAAACCTTTAAAATTATCAGTGTTTCTCTACCATTTTATACACGTATTATACATACAAAGATTGCTCTTGAATCACTCTTTCCATTTAAAAAATACATATCATAATTTATTGGGTATTAAAGATCTAATACACGTATTGTACATATAAACATTGTTCTTGAAACACACTCTTTATTAAATAAAGTAGCCAAGTGCGAGTTGAACTCGCCCATGAAGGGTTCCGTTCCAGCAAGTAACATAATATACATAGTACACATAGTTCTTGTAGTTCGTTGTAACTTTGATCGAAGTTTTAATAATAGTGTATTTATGACGTACTAAAAAAAAACTACTCATCAGATCGAGTTCAAACTAATTTTCGTTGGTAGTTTTCATGGTAATGTACATCATATATTTTTTTTAGATTTTTCATTCTCTTACTTTAGAAGTTAGAGGGGGGGGGACACACATTTTACCACTTTGGAAGCGTCTCTCGCGCAAGTTATTCAGTGTAGACAAAAATTATATTAGAAACCTCAACATCATTTTTTAAGACCTATCGATAGACACCTCACACGTGTAGGTTTGATGAAAAAAAATTTTTTGAGATTCAGTTCTCAGTATGGGGGGCACCCCTAATTTTTGTTTTTTTTTTAAACTTTTGTAAAAATCTTAATGCGGTTCACAGAATACATCTACTTACCAAGTTTCAACAGTGTAGTTCTCATAGTTTCGGCAAAAAGTGGCTGTGACATACGGACGGACAGACAGACAGACAGACAGACAGACAGACAGACAGACATGACGAATCTATAAGGGTTCCGTTTTTACGTTTTACGGAACCCTAAAAAACATTTCAAAATCCGTTGGGTAGTTTTAAAGATCTAAGCATACATACAGACAAACAGACAACGGGAAATGACTTTGTTTTTTACTATGTGATATTTTTATATGTTTTCCGAGCATTTAGTTGTTGTAATACAAATGAATGCAAAATCAAATCAAAAGCAGGACCGTTCGTTGCGGAAATCTAGGGGGAGGCCTATGTTCAGCAGTGGACGTCTTGCGGCTGAAGATGATGATGATGATGAACGCAAAATCAATTAGAAATCACAAGGATAAATAATTCATAGCGCGTTACATCACGTAATAACAATTAGTGTGCATTATGTACAGATCAGCGTTCCGTTCAATTACAATTGGTAATTCTGAGGTACATTTAATACATTAGCCATTATGGCAATGAACTCGTCGGTGCTTGATTGCTATAACAAGAGTTAACAATGTCGGTTGAACGATTTGCTACTTAATTTTTTTAACGAACAGAGTATTTATTGGTTAAACTATATTTTTTATGCTACCTACGGTCCTTACTCTACCAAACTTTGGGCCACCGTAGAATGCATAGTGTCCTATAGTAACTAAATTATAATGAAAACTACGTTTGAAACTTCCAAAGACTGATGAAGGTCTGGAGTCAATGAAGACATTATTTATTTAATAGTGTCCAGCATCCTGGTAGCATTATCATGCTGGATGGCAATGCTTTTATGAACGCTGAAACGTAAAAATCTCGGCTTATTATTCACGCGCGCACACTATCACGAAAAATCGACACCTGAAGTTAACTAGTCAACATTTAGTTAAGAGGGCGCCTAGTGCCAGAAAACGAAAAAAGGACATTTTCGACGCCGCTCACTGAAGTAAAGAAACTAAAAACTATGACAAAAAAATATTGACGTGTGGGTACAATCAAGAAGAAGCACAATAACCGAATAAAATTTTAAAAATAGATTTAAGAGTTTTTTACAGTAAAAAAATAAAAATGAGACCGAAAAAACCCGTTTTAATTCGAGTACTCGAAATTATCAGCGATGACCCCACATTATTTTTTGGTAATAAAATTCCTAATTGTACGTTCTAGTAAAGTAACCGAACACTTTTTAAAATTTATGTTTAATTATTGAGTAATTTAATAAAACTTGGTCAAAAATGGACTCCTGATTTAATATTGATTTTTCCTCCAAACTGTGTCATGCTATTCTCGACTTTATGTATATATCGCATTAAGAAACGCGTCGCGCGGGTGAAAACTGATTTTTCCCTGGCATTAGGCGCACTCTTAAGATCGTTACTAAACTGTTTCCTTTGAAGATATTATGTGGTTAAAATTAGACATACACATGCAATTACTGTATTCTGGTTCTAAGGGCAATTTTTCCATAAAATTATATGCCAAATGTTATACAATAATTGCAGGATAAAGTAACTTAAATCTCTGAGTGACGAGCACAGTTCATCGTGAGACCGTGAATTGGATTCTTTATATTCACAAAGCAGCGTGATGCTGCGCTATTATAGTTCAGTGTGTTGCGTACTATCAGGAGGATGTTTTGCTCGTTTTGTGACTACTATATTATTAAAAAAGGTGTTAAATATTTTCTATTAATTTCCAGTTTCTTTCTGCAACGAATCATTTTATTTTCAAAACATGTTCCAAGTTTCTACATTGTTCGTAAGAATAGACAATGTGCCTTGAAACGGCCGTTAGTCTTTTTTATGTGCGTTTATAGGTCATCCTACTGGTCACATGTGGTCCTGAATATACATTATATCTTTATGTTTATTTTATTAAAAACATTTGGGTACGGTTTTGCTTCAATGTAATGAAACAGGGGAAACTAATTGTAAATAGGTTAATAAGTATTAATACGCGAATTCTGAGTATTTTTAGTATAGGTAAATACTATTAGTAGTGTTATTAGTGTAATCAAATATTCACTAATTCCACGGAACTACTAGTACCTCCCATTTACCTCGGCTATCTGACACATAGTAAAGTACTGAATTTTACCATATTTTCATATTTTTTTTGAGAATTTACCATATTTTCTTGATGAAAAGTTGACGCAATTGAACAATAAACATCCGAATTTGCACATAGTTAATTAATTAAGTATAGTAACATACATAATATATGTACATATATTATGTAGCTCAACATCAATAAATGATGTAATTTTTTTTTTATTGTAAACTAATATTGATACCTATCTACTTTTTTATTCTAACGGTTTCTGGTTTATCTTCGAAATATATGTAATATCACAAAATAATATTTGGGTCCTGAAAAATTTTTTTACGACTTAGGTAACTTAACACTTTTTTTACTTCGACGTTTATGCATCGTTACAACCGCCTTGGTCACGAGAAGTGAAACTTGTACGGCGCGGCGGTTACAACGCTGGAGAAACGCCGAGATAATTAAATATTATTCGTTACTTTCATAATTAAGCCCGGGTTTATGTTTACAATATCAGTTAAAATTGCAAAAGTTTTAAAACTAAATTTTCTTAGGGGTTTCTATCAAACTATAAATCAAATTCTAACAATTATAAAAGTGAGTAAATTAATGAATATAATGAATCGATCGTCGCGTCGGTCGTCGCCCGCCTGCCCTCCAATTACGGGGACTGACGGGAGGTCTTATCACTCCATCGATCTCGGAGGCAATCGCGCTGATAAATGCATTTAATTAAATTTGTCCAAGCAAAAACTATCTATTAATAGATAGGGTTCAAGTCAAACGCTGTCCTTTGAAAGGTCAAGTAAGTTCATAGTATTATCGGCTGCATGTACAATGTACATACTTTTAAGTATGCTCTATCTAAAGTTTTTGAGACAGAAGCATTGTGTATTTTGTGGCCAACTGACATGCCAAAAATACAGAATACCAGTTTAGATACTGGAATTTATTAACTAAGCAGACTTTGATGTATATACTAAGTTTGTATCGATAAATATTTATAGTTCTATGTTTTAAATATATAAGTCTTTTCGCGGCTGTATCTGTAATGTACATGGATTTTATACGAAAAAGACGAAAAATGTTCCAATAGCTGCGTGTTACTGTGCTGTTATGTGGCAGGCATGTTGCTTACCATCAGGCACATGACCTGCTCGACTCATCACTCTATGCTATAAAAAAAAAAAAAACATTTAGGTACGTTTATTTTTATAATTTTAAAAGTCTTCTAAAAGTGTAGTATCCGTGAAAAGGGTAAAAAAATCAGTGAAAAGAAATACCAATTGAATGTAATTTAATACATTGAAAATCATAAAATAATCAAAGAACCGCCCGTGCACTCTCTCAGCGAAGTCTTCTAAAAGAGTGGCAGCATTACCCCACTTAATGACAACAATTTTGTTGTAGCATTTTTTTTGCTCAGCTATACTTTAAACTCAATTAAGTACTTATACCGTGAGTTGTGTATTTTTCCATTTTCAGAATTGGAGCGCATCCAAAAGGGCGTTATTTCTGTTTATGTGTAATTGTGTGTGTCATCAGTATTCAGTGTGTAATGCGGTGTACATTCGAGCCAAGTTGGGTTGTTTTCGTTCATGCGAAATTGTGTTTTGTTTGCATCATTTTACAATAGTTACGCTACAAACAAAGAATTACTTTCTTCTGTAGAACTGGTTAAAATATCTTCTCCTCAAAGAAAATACACGATAATTAAAGGCTCTACAAAATCGACACTAAATGTAGACATGCAAAAAATATTAAAATGATAATCGTTTACGCTGCCCCTAACTAAACCAATACTCCTCATGTGTCAGGGCACGAAATCAATAGTCCTCATGCTGCTGGGCACTAAACCAATAGTCTTAATGCTTATGACACTAAACCAAAAGTCTTCATTCTTCTGGGCTCTAAATCAATAGTCCTCATAAGGCTAGGCATTAAACCAATAGTCTTCATGCCGATAGGCATTAAACCTATTGTCCTCGTGGTACAAAGCACTAAACCAATAGTCCTTACGCTGCTAAGTAGTTGTCTGGAAGAAATCGCTATTAGCGATAAGGCCGCCATTTATGGCACTAGTTATAAGTATTTTCTGTTTTTGTAATATGTTTTTTTTTTCATTTTTTAACTGTAGGTACTGGTGTGCATAATAAAGTGTTTCTGTCTGTCTGTCGGTCTGTCTGTCTGTAAGTACTAAATCAATAGTCCTCATGCTGCTAAGCACGAAACCAATAGTCCTCATGCTTCTGGGAACTAAACCACTAGTATTCATGTTTCTGGACACTAAACCAATAGTCCTCACCATGCTGGGCTTTAAACTAATAGTCCTCATGCTTCTGGGCACTAAACCAATAGTTGTCGTGCTGCTGAGTGTTAGATCAGTACCCGAACTTAGTCAGAGTGGTGGATTACGTTCTTGACTCTCTCCCTGTGAGAGAATTCCTCGAATCCCAGCTGTGGACATTAAGTTAAAAATTCTACATAATGGAATAAACCCTCATTATGTAATGAAATGTAAATCCGTAGTAAATAAATGACGAGGAAAATTCCTGTTTAATTACTAGTGAATCATTATTAGTGATAACACATACGTATTTTACGTAACCTCTGCTGCTACGCAACTGCACTTCTGATTTTTCCAAGTGTTTAACACAATTTTGTTCCGTCTCGATTTGAAGACACCAAGATTTGTAACCATCGGTAAAAGTGGAAAAAACTTACTCAGGCCATAGAATTTTAGTATTGGTAGGACTCTACAGAGTCCGCCTGGGGAAGGACCACACCTTTGTCAGTTATTCTACCGCCAAGCAGTAATGTGCAAACATCATGCTGTGTTCCGGTTTGAAGGACAATGTTTCCAGAGAAATTACAGGGCTTGGAGATATAACAACTTAGATCTCTGGGTGACGAGCGCAGTACAGTGCTAGGTAATGATTTGGACTGTTCATGTTCCAATAGCTGCGTGTCACTGTGCTGTTATGTGGCAGGCATGTTGCTTACCATCAGGCACATGTCCTGGTCGTGTCGTCACTCTTTATTTAAAAAAAAACTCCTCCACTCATTCCATAGCTTAGAAGTTCTATTCACAAAAGTAGAGTCGAACCTCTTCGTTTGAAACATTGGGACGTCAACCATAAAACAATGTCACTTTTCGAGCTACCAGTAGTCCAACAAAAAAGAGCTAGGTGGTATTAGATCATGCAGATCAGTTGCACACTCTCCGAAATATATCCGATAAAAAACCGATAAGCTATAAATATTGCTGCGTTGTTTTCGAACGAGGCTGTTTAAGTATGATGTCCTCTCGTTCTCGCTTTTAAACAACAAGATCTATGCGAACATGACGGCATGATTTTTCAGAAGCTATCCTATAAAAACTTAACCATCTATACTTCTAAACAAATAAATAATGTAGGAGTCTCTGTGTAATATCAAATTGACATTTTTTTAACAAGTTCAAATGTATGCGGTGCGGTACCTATGTCTAAAATACATATTTTCCCATTTGTGTGTCTGTTTCGGATAATCTTCGAAACAGCTGAACTGATTATCTGACTTTCACTACCAGACTGTTGATATTCTAAGGTATAACATAAGCTACTCTGACATGACCAGAATACTTATGGTTCCGTAAAAAAACAGAAAATCTTTAAAACACTGGTGAAATCGCGGGAACAGCTAGTTATACATATAATCCTATCGCTGACTGTAGGTGTGAAAAGTGAAGTACATACATGAGTTTGACTTCTGTACTCTCTATTGTTCTGTGACCAATCTATGATAAACTTTTACGGGCTTTTATAACGTATTATGTGACATTTTGGAGAAACACGCGCCTGCCGAGCCAGGTGCATTGCAAAGCTATTCCGTTTCATTATGGTGTAAGGTCGTCGCGGTCGACAAGCCATGGTAATGAGGTCGAGCATGGGTGTAATGGGGCTAATATTAACATTTATATCGTTAGGGTTGGTCAGTAGTCAGTATCGATTGATAAGTGCGCTTGCGTTTGGTAATATGACTGGTATTTGACTCTACTTTTATGATATCTAATACTCTACTTTAATGATTTTTTTTCGTCTAGGATGTGGAATACGTTGCCTGAGTGGATTTGCCCCGATGGTTACAATCTTTGTGTCTTCAAATCGAGAGTGAATCGTTTTTTTCTAAGTAAACACGCTCCATCCTAGACCGCATCGTCGTTTAACATCAGGCGAGATGGCGGTCAAGTGTAAACCTATAGAAGTAAATATATCTTATATATAAAATTCTCGTGTCACAGTGTTTGTTTCCTTACTCCTCCGAAACGGCTTTACTGATTTTAACCAAATTTTATATGCATATTCGGTAGGTCTGAGAATCGGCTACTAGCTATATTTCATACCCCTAAATGTTAGGGGTTGTTCACCCCAAACATTTTTTTTTTAATTTTGGTCAATTTTTTTTTGTTTTTATATTTTTATAATGTGGCGTTAAAAAATACATACAACCTTAAATTTTTACCCTTTTATCACCAACCCCTGTTTTTTTATAGCCATTTTAGTAATTTCATCATTTGACAGTGAACTCCTAAACGACGCGACGCGACGGGACCGATTTGCATGTTTTTTTTGTGTGTGTATTCGAAGATGGTTTAAATTCACAAATAAGCCCGGCAGATGGCGCTGCAGACAGTGTCTAGGTTATGTCCGAGCGAAGCCGGAACGGGCCGCTAGTATATATATATATAACCAGAATATAAGTACCCCTTTTTAGTAAATTTTGTGTTCTATTTCAAAATATCTTAGCAAAGTGTGATTGATGTTTGAACGCTCGAGTGTGATGTGTCGAGCGTCGCCCTAGCAAAAGAATGGTCTTATCTAATAATACATTTAAACTGGCAATTCTTGTACACAATACGTAAATACTGGTATCACCTTTAGGTTTCATTGTCGTAGTTCTCGTTCTCGTTATTTTCCCGGGATATAAAGTAACCTATGTGTTAATCCATACTAAAATCTGTGTTTCAATTCAACCCGTTCCGTTCGGGCATGCCAACGTAATTGAGCAACAAACATCCAAAATGACGCATACTCATACTAATATAGTTCTAAATTTTGTGTATGTTAGATGTAAACTTGAATTATTGTAATATGATCTACTAATATCGAACAGTGGACCATCTGGCGATGTGGACATTTTGGACGTGCTCCAAATATGGACCAATCAAACTTGATATACTACAATGTGTTATTAAATGACATAGCATAGCTATTCCATAGTTAGATGTGTTACTGAACCTGTGGACCACTTGAACAGTGTCCACGTTTCGTCTCCATATGACATGATAGGTACAATAGGACATGTGATGAATACACATTGATACCAATTCAAATTTTAAATCATTCACAGGCTTACCCTTGACCACCTCCCCTGTTGATGAGGATAATGATAGAGTTTATCTAGAAGATCATAGTTATCTAGGTTATTCTGAAGATGAAAACAAAACCTCACAACCCCGTCATCTACCGCCCGCAAACCTGTTGAAAATCGCTTTCTTTTATACAGTAACTGTAAGGAAAGAGATAGGTGATAACCTGATAACTAAAACTATACCCTGGATTCTGTGGTTATTTTTTTAGGATTAATAGCAATAAGTATGTTTGTCGTTTAAGAACATCTGAAACATCAGAAATGCTGTCGATCTTTTGGCAGCCCGAAAACGTGTATCAAGAGACCACTTTTTAAACTTTTCCTGGTCGAAGTTTGCATATGCATTGCCTGAGTGTTCAGGATTGGTTTACAAATCGTCAAAAAACACTAGATTTACTTTTAAACTTCATACAGCGTGTCCAATAAAATTGTATTGTTTTTCTCTCAGTTTTATTTTCGTCCCTGTGTACGACAATTGCTCTATCTACCTTTTAAACTCCTTCAAGTGCGTCCAAGTGCTCTTTTCTTGTTATTTTTGCCCCTGTGTTCGGGATACAGGAGTGTTCGTTATGTATGTATCTCCCGTCCTCCCGTACGGTGAGTCAGGAGTCAGGGACAGCCTCCAGGGACCGGTGCTTCGGGCACGGTATTCAATAACACCTCGCCGCTGACCCCGATCAATTGGAATTGGAAGAAGGCACCCGTGCGTGGCCGAGAACATGAGACTACAGAGATTAGACTTGATACGAAGCAATATAGTATTAAAGTAACTCTGTCTGCCTATAACGCTTTTACACCTAAACAACCGAAACAATATTGATGTAATATTTTAACGAAGCTGTTTTTAGGTAACATAAATTTGTCCAAGTAATTTTTTTTTTTCAAAATTAATATTAAAAAAAACTGCCTGAGTTTCATTGAATATTTATTTCGCGCGAATAAAAGTTAGTGTCAAATACTCTTTAAAAATAAAGAAAATGGAGACGTCATAGCTAAAAACGATCTCTACCAGGCAACCGTGCCGTTACTTTTAAAATTAATTAATTAATTCAAAAAAAATCAAATCAATTGTTTTTTTTTTATTTGTTTTTTTACCTTAAAAAACTCGCTATCTCCCGTATGATCGAACCCCACCCCCATAGTTCCGACTATGAGCCTCCGTTAAATGAATTTATTATGATTCCGGTCTTGAGGCGGGAACTTTCGCAATTCCTGTGGGACTTTATGTAACGGCCACTTTTCCAACTTGGCGCTGTAACTCGGTACTTGTTGCGTCTTCGACCAACTTAGAGTGTTTTGTGAGAACTTAAAACAATTTATTTGTTAGTTTTAATACATTTTTGAAGTGAAAACTTCTTGCGACGCGGTGTGAATTTCTTAAAAAATTCGTACTACTTGTAGCTCGAAGAAGCGGCATCGTTTCATAGTCGATGTTCCAAAGACACGAACGAAGAGGTTTGACTCTACTTTTGTGATAAAAATGTCTAGACTGTGGAATGAGTTGCTTGAGTGGGTTTTCCCCGATGGTTATAATCTTGGTGTCGTGAAATCGAGATTGAATCGGTTACATCTAGGTAAACACGCTCCATCGTAGACCGCATCGTCGCTTGACATCAGGCGAGATCTCTCTACTTAGTCTGTGGGCGAGATAGTAGACAAGTGTCAACTTTTGAAAGTATTTAAAAAAAAGAATTGAAGTCACGACACTATTTTTAAATATATTAATTAAATGTCACCCTTGTAACTAAATGAAAATGTTTTGTATAATATGCAGTATTCACATCGTTTATTATCACATAATGTCATTTGACGCCGTGTTAGTTTTTTATCCTATTGTCCTAATAGGTTTACGCCTGACCGCCATCTCGGCTGATGCTACGCGACGATGCGGCTTGCGAACGTGCTTACCTTGAAGAAACCTATTCACTACCAACTGTTATAGCCAGGCCTTGCTTGGCTCGTCACTTTGAAGAAACCTATTCACTACCAACTGTCTTACCAGGCATTGGCTCGTCGTAATATCGTTTTAAAACAACTTATCAAAACATTGTTTTAAGCTCAGAATCATAAAGTTAAGTTATCCTTTAGGAAATTTAAATTATCCTGATTGTTCACTACACTATTATTAATTATGGGATATTTACTGTAATGAGTTCCAGATATTTCGATGTAGTTTCACGCACCATGTTTAAAGACAAACTAATAACATATATTATCAGTGTCATAAATAAATAATGGTACACAATTCTCACACAACACCAGTTAGCCCCGCATCATCGCTTAACATCAGGCGAAATGGCGGTCAAGTGTAAACCTTATAGGTTTTATAAGTGTTTAAAAAAACAAAGTCCCAAATTTAACCATTAAACTTTCAACTGTCATTTTACCCTTGAACATTTCGCCCGTTATTTCGATGCAGTTTCACAAGTAGCCTAACATTGAACATGGTGCATGAAATTGCTTCCAAATATCCGGCACGGTCCGCTATTAAACCACTGCAAATATGCTATAATTAATGACATTGCAATTACATTTCCATCGGGTCTGACAAAAACTGACATATCGAGACATCTTCAAGAGCACAAGACCATAATCGATGTTCCCAGGAAGGATATAAATTATTATTTCCAACGCATTACCAATATGGGCGCCTCATGTGTACTACCGCAAACTTATTAACCCTGTCGACCAAAAATCGAACTAACACAGTTAACATGCAACTTCAATCGCAGAAAGCGATGGTAGCGACGTCTTCAGGTTTGGTTTAAGTTTGTCGCGTACGTAATAAAAAAAAAACATTCTCTGATGACAGCATCGCTGCTTTTGCGATTGAAATCGAGACACTGACTCATGGGGTGACATTAGCTCTGTGGCGCAGTTGACCTTACTGCAAAATGCACTAATGAATCGAAATCTACCTGTAGTACCTACTACTCGTACCAGTCTACATATAGTCTATACTGTATTTCATTATTAATAGACTGGTTGGTACTTCTTTGTATTTCAATTACAATCACACAAATAATGCAGAGTGTGATACTGAGATCAATAACACATATACCATGGTATATAATTAACTCTGAAATTTATGAGCACTTAAAAATGAGCACTATCCAGGAGGAAATAATGGCTTCCACAACGAAATACCTGAGGGCACTGGAAAATCATGCGAACGTTATCTATGTATAAATTTATTTTGGTAGATTGTCCTTAGCAAAAGCATAGCATGCTTATTATATAATGCTACTGCTATATGCTAAGAAATTAAATTGTCATTTAATTGTTAACCGTCTTTAAATGTGAAGGAAAACGTCGTGAGATTCAATTTTTTCAATTCAATTCATTTCTTCAAACATTATTTTACAAAGAAAACTTGGTAACGTCAATTACAAAAAAAAAAAAAAACAGTTGAAATATATAAACAAAAGTGACAGTATTTATTATTAAGCGGCTGTAAAGAGACCTTGTCCAATGGATTCAGCTATAACTGGCTTTGTCAAACAGCAATAAAAATATGAGAAATATTTTTTTAAAGTATCATGTAAAAATATTTTTAATTAATTGGTAGTTACAGTCTGAGACACTCTTTTGCCATATTTTTTTGTCTTAAATGAAATCATCAACTTTATAATAAGCTTTTTTCATTAAATAGGTCTTTACAATATTTTTAAACCTCTTTTCATGAGACCTGCCAAATGATTAGATAACCAGCTTATTCCAAAAAAAATTTTTTTGATGACATGCGTTTTACTACGAACAATACTCCATATTATAAAAGCGAACTATGCTTGGTATAACACAGGCAGCATCAGTAAACGTAGGTTGGTTTCCTAAAAGCATGACGTCATAACCGCCCCTATTCACACACTATCCAAACAAGTTAGTTCTTTCGTCCGAAGTGTCAAGCCTAAAGCCCCGGCTTGGGTCGCCTGTAAGTCTATATAGGTCGCGCTGTGCAATCGGAAAACCCATTTGCCCGGGCCGTCGCTATTATAAAACAGTACTTAAGTTTTGAAATGAAAACTTCTTTAGGCGCGCCTAGGCAGATTTTTCGTGGGCTGTGAATTTAATTCTAGCGTCAAGGTCGGGTATGATAAGAAATCTTCGGGTAAACTCGGGACCATAGCCATTGGGCATCTAGAAATGCGTCAGCCGATGGGAAATGCTGAAAGGGCGTGGCCTGACCATCATGGCATGGCCATCTAGAAATGCGTCAGCCAATGGGAAATGCTAACACATTTCTAGATGGTCATGCCAATGACTAGGCCACACCCTCCGGGTTACACCCGAGTAGTTTCCAAAGTAAGCTATCAAATTCTGATTTATAAATTTTCACTTCTATCGGCAGTTCCTATGACTGACAATTTTTTTTACTCGTTGAGTACACTCCTACTAATATTATAAACATCAAAGTTTGGCTGTTTGTTGCTCAATCACGTTGGAACAGCTAAACAGATCCGGTTGAAGTTTGGATAGAAACACAGATATATTTTAGTCGTAGTATCGTTAATGGTGGGGTTTTTTACAGACTCCCCCTAAGAAAGTACCACACCTTTGCCAGTTACTATTCTGCCAAGCTGTAATGTGCAGTAATCACTGTGTTTTGGTTTGAAGGGCAATGTTTCTAGAGAAATTACAGGGCATAGAGACAAAGCTTCTTGTATCTATGGGTGATGAGCGTACTGCAGTGCTGCCAGCTAATGATTTGGGCTCTTCACGTTCCAATAGCTCCTCGAAACTGGGCAGGCGTGTTGCTTCCGATCGGGCACATATTCTGCTCACCTCTTTATTCTTTACGTACTATTGAAAAGGCTGGAGAACATCACATAGGCTACTTTTTAACATAGAAAAATAAAGGTAACGGTTTAACCGCGGGGCGCTGATTTTGGTAAATACAAGGAAGGGCTTAACGTTTGCTCTACGTTATATGTAGAGAATATCTTAAACCTTAAAAGCCGGGTCAAACAGAGGCGATCCGATAGCGATAGCGATCCGGATCATATCCGAGTATGGGATCGCGCCCGCTTGCTGTGTGTCAGGTTGCATACAAATTCGAACATTACAAAAAATCCCGTCTCGGACCGCTATCGCTATCGCTATCGGATCGCCTCTGTGTGACCCGGCTTTTAATTGTGTCGGTATTAATAGTTAGTAAGATCAGGTTAGAAGGGCCTGCCAACCCGGGGCGCAATTCGTGGCTCGTTTTTCATCAGTTTTCACGAAAATATCTAAAAAACTATTTTTATTTTTTTTGTCTGTCTGTCTGTCTGTATGTTCCTGGTAATCTCCGTAACGACTTGACTAATTATTACAGGACTTTCTCTACGAGATAGCTGATCATAACATCATATCATATCAGCTAAGGCATAATATGGGTTACCCTTACTTGAGGAAAATAATTCTGGTTACATGAAAAAAAAAACCCTTAAAACGCGATTGAAACCGCGGGCACAGCTAGTTATTTAAAAGTTAGCTAGTTATTAATAAGCTGGTATAGTCGGGCAATTTAAATAAAAAAAAAAAAACGAAAAAAAAATAGTGATTTTTTTTCAATTTTACCCGCCCTCCCTGCGCGGCGGAAAATGCGTAAAAGGGTTTTTCCCCAAAAAAAAAGTTACACGTATATGTATAATCTTACACGTTTTATTTTAATCTGTATTTACAATTTTACGGTAAAATATTATATACCTAATTGTAAGAGTAATTGTAAGAGAGAGAGTAAGTTACGGTGGTCTAGTCGGGAGAACGGCGGCTGCCGATCCGGAGACCCCGGGTTCAAACCCCACACGCACCACTGTCTTTTCGAAGTCATGTGCGTAATGCCGTTAACTTAAAACGGTGAAGGAAAACATCGTGAGGAAACCGACATGTACCTAGAATCTTTCGAAGTCATGTGTCATCCACCAACCCGCACTGGGCCAGCGTGGTGGATTATGGCCTTAACTCTCTCCTTGCGAGAGAAGGCCCCGAGTCCCAGCAGTGGGAACGTTTAGTGGGCTGTTGATGATGATGAATTGTAAGAGTAGTGTGATTACGAAAATTGTTTTAATATACTGTTAGCCGTTCCAGGGGTTGTGAACCCGACTGACCTACATCAAGAGATTGCATCCCTTTTTATTTCAAGCTTCAGTGCAACTCGTTAGGGGCATAATAGACCCAGGTCTGTCCGCCGCAGCCTGCGGCCGTGTTTGTTGGGAAATATGAACCAATTAGCAGCCTTCCCAGCGCCAGAGACAGGTCGAGCTGATCTTTATTTATAGGCCTATAAAACTTAATATTGTGTAATAGCTTTTGTAGAGTTTTAACTTTGTCTAGTATCTTCATTTTAGTGATTTCTTATTGTTTTGATTTTGTATTAATAATGATGATGATTACCCATAACGGTAATTTATAAAAGTGACTTAAACATAGCAAACGTGTTAGGTGGTCATTCTGCTTCAAATGATTCTCGTGAAGAATTTCGTCATAACCTCAAGCTTGGTGCGATCACATGGACATAAACGGATTGGCGGACGGAGAGATGTCCACATATCACACAATATATCCGTTTCCTCTCGATATTTTCTTTCACCGTTACAGCCAGTTATTATCGCAAACTCATACATCTGCTTCTCCTAGCCAGAGGTCCAGACCGGATTCGAATCTACGAGCTCGCGATTGTGAGTCGAATATTCTCGCCACTAAGCCACCATAACACAATTGGTAATTACTGACACATAAGTACATCTTTTTGCGCGTATTATGGCAACACTTTGAGCGGATGACGTAAGCACCGCCACTAAAGCACAAAGAACGAGAAATAAAAACAATCCATTACGTAGATTCCCATACATATGAGTTGGAGAGCAAATAAACTTGAGCGGATATGGCAAACGCGGGAAGTCAGGGCTGATGCTGACTCTATTTAACAGTGAATAATTTCATTCATAATTATACTGACATGTTAGTTCTCGCTTGCACGCTCAGCTCAGCTGAAAAGTGACACTTTTTCATGTGGACAGCCCGCGTTCATCGACTTATAAGACGTTATAACAGCCAGATTCATTTTCATGTAAAAAATGCATATAATATGTATGTATAATTGTATATGCATAAGCAGCATACTAAATGTTCCCAATAAATCAATCAATAAGGCAATCGGGGCCTTTTCTCGCAAGGAAAGAGTCAGGGCCATAATCCACCACGCTGGGTCAGTGCGGGTTGGTGGATGACATATATATGTTGGTAGTAGTGGTAGGACCCTTAGCAGAGTCCGCCTGGGGAAGTACCACACCTTTGCCAGTTATTCTACCGCCAAACAGTAATGTGCAATCATTACTGTGTTCCGGTTTGAAGGGCAATGTTTCCAGGGAAACCACAGGGCTTAGATATATAACACCTTAAATCTCTTGGTGACGAGCGCTTAGCAGTGCTAGGTAATGATTTGGACTCTTCATTTTCCAATAGCTGCGTGTCACTGTGCTGTTATGTGGCAGGCATGTTGCTTACCATCAGGCACATGTCCTGCTCGTCTCGTCACTCTTTATTTAAAAAAAAAATTCCTCGAAAGATTATGGTACATGTCGATTTCCTCACGATGTTTTCCTTCACTCTTTTTAAGTCAACGGCATTAGGCCTACGTTACTTCGAATATACACGTAGCTCCGGATCGCTCGAGAAACTGATTGAAATTCCAGAATGGCGCATTAGCAATGAATCATTCTATTAGTGCAATCAGCTTAATGTGAAGTGATAAAAATTGCAAAACTAGTCACCCATTACGGTACAGAGTATGATATCATGTTTCGAATTGGTATTTTGGGCTAGCGCAAGCGACAATAACCTTTTTTGTGGGGGAAATGCATTTACGCACCCTCCCATGATAATTCAATGAGTCGGTCTCGAAACCAATAGTGTTGCTCTGACCGACTAAAATTCCCACAGGGTTCTCCGGCATGACTCGGATCAGAAGTCCGCACCTCTCTCGCACACAACCTAACACTGCTAGCGCCATTGCCCTTGACTCCAGTGGTGCACCGGAAAACCAGCGGCACGTCACCGCCTCATGCTGCTGCTGACATAAACACCATCAATGAAGAAATCAGGCTACATTCCAAAAACTACCAGCAGAGACTATCACCAACACCACATCCAAACCAACCTAGCGCTGCAACTGAATAGCCGGAACTATCCTGAGCGTCTTAAAAGGCATGGAATCTTGAGGTTACAGGACAGAGAATAGAATAGAGAGTGCCCTCACTAGAGGACACACTCGAAAATTTAGCCACCCACAGCTCATCGGCTGTCTCTGTCTCGGGACTGATTGCAGATTTATAAACAGAAAAAAAACGTCACCGCTTCGGGAACTCTATCTAAGGCGACACTAACCTAGACTAAGTTAGATTTAATAATTGACAATATTTACTCACATACAGCAGCAGAGTCCATCAGGATTACCCCACCCACAATAGTTTTAAACAGCGGCTTCAGCGCTGTCTTCTCCAGTACTCGTTTTATGATTTTTTCTCCACCAGGATTTTTTTTTCAGATCTAATTTTTAACTTCTAATAATTAGCAGTACACCGCGGTTTTACCGCATGTGGGATATCTGATATAATATTTGAATTGGGTACGTTTCTTCAGCGTAGCAACCCTATCGGCGCGGCGTCCCACCAATCGCAATGTATCGAGCCGGCCCGAGCGCTGCAGTTCGGAGCAGGAACGAGGCTGGAAACTATTCACCCTCCGTTTAGGAAACATTACTTCACTGCACATTCCAGAAATCATGCTTCAGCATCCTGTTATTATACACTGACTAATTTAACTAGCCCTAGTGGTCTAGCCGCTAGAACGTTGTCGTGGTAGAGTTAGAACAAACGTAGTATAGAGTTAGAACAAACGCTTTACACCGAAAGCACGGGACTGATCGATCTTGTCTTGTCGCTCTTGTGGAAGTGGTTGAGCTCTTTACAGAGTCCGCTAAGGGAAGTACCACACCTTTGCCAATTATTCTGCCGCCAAGCAGTGTTGTGAAAACGTCATTGTGTTCCGGTTTGAAGGGCAATGTTTCTAGCGAAATTACAGGGCATAAAGACAAAATATCTTATGTCTCTGGGTGACTAGCGCAGTGCAGTGCTAGGTAATGATTTGGACTCTTCATGTTCCAAATAAATTACAACGAAAAGAGACCTGTCATCTTATATTTCAGGATAAAGAGGGTAGGGCAATGCTGGCCAGTGATTTGGACTCTTCACGTTTGAATAGCTGCGTGGTAGTGTGACTTTACGTTTCTTACCATCATACGTATGCTTTACTCGTCCCGTCACTGAATAAAATAAAGATAAATAGATGATAATGTCGGAGTGTTGATCTGCGTGAAGTGAGGAGTGAAAGCTTGATGGAACGACCTGGCGATTGAAACCGATAGAGCATATAAATACATTTGTATTATAAGGCGGAAGATGTTGTTTATTAAATTAATCGATTGCTGATAAATGAAAAAGTATTGATGGTTTATTTTTATAAGTCTGGTATATGTGTAATAATATTATAAAGAGGATATTTTGTTTATGTCAATAATTTTTATTTTTTTCATTTTTAGATACTTAACGAATAAACTCAAAAACGATTGAATGAATGAATTTCTCAAATTCTTTCACTATTACAAAGTCTACCAATCCTACTATTATAAATGTGAAACTTCGAATGATTGTTGGTCAATCACGTTGTAAGAAGTGAAGGGATCCAACTGAAATTTGGAACTCAAATAAATTATAATGTGGAATAAGACAGGCTTTTCATCCTTACTATAGATATATTTTTATGATACGACATTTGCATGTGGCTGTGTCATTTGCATCATCGCAGCTAAATATAGCATCCGATGTGAAGAACCGAGAGCCCCTTCAATTGAATAAAATCAAAGACAAGCTGTATTTATTATATCGATCGATGACACATTGATCGCTCACAGGAGCCTTATGATTTATGGTCATTAAAATAAAATTGTGGAAAAAGTATCAAAAGGAAATAAGCATGAGACCACTCTATGTTACCAATGCTGGGACTCGGGCTCTTCTGTCGCTAGAAGAGAGTCGATATAGTCAACCACGCTGGCCAAGTGCAGGTTGGTGGATGACACATGTCTTCGAAACGTGACTTTCTTGGGAGATGTCCTCACTGCTAAAGACAGTGGGTACTCAGAGGTGGGATTCGAACTCACGACAACACGATTAGGAATTCAAGGCGTTCTCCAACGTAGACCACCATGGCTTGTAGGTCACCGCTGCCTATTGAGCTACAACAGCTTGCACGGTATTTCTTTCATCCATTAAAAACATTGAATTTATTAATCAGTCATAGATAACATCGTGAAGAAAGCGATCAAGAAATATATCTTTCAAAAACATGCGGCTTTTCTTACGACAGGAGTCCCCGCGCCCCGGCGCGATAGCCACGCCTGAAGGCCTTAGAAACATAAAATGGGATATTTACATTTGTTATTCAACATACAAATGATTATCCCGGGTGGACATTGAACATACAACCTACAGCTATGAGCAGACTCACTACAGAATGAAACCAGTCAGAAATCCTTGTTAAATCCGTAAATTTTCTTGGCAATCACTTACTTATTTCGTCAACTGCACGAAATTATCTCGATTACATAACGTCTTCAAAGATAGTTAAAAAAATAAACCTTCTCAATAAAAAAACGTCGACATCAAACACGCACGTGTGCCAGCGCCGCGACAGGAAGAGGAAGCTATTGTTTAGTCGCGACTCGAATCGTAAATCGCTGATCGAATGCGTGCACTCGATTCCCGAAACGGAGCGTGCGTTTTCTCAACCCTATGCGTTCTAAGTTTGAAAAATACCGCGAAATACCGTTGGAGTACCAATAAGAAGGCTAAAATAAACCGCTTCTGAAAAGTTATGCAAGATAATTGCAATTCAGGTGTAATTTAAACGGAAGGAAAATGGTGCTACTGTTTTCGAAAGTATTTAGTACTCTGGGGTGTTTTAAATTGAATCATTTCAAAGAAAAAAACAGTTTCAGTAATACTATTTAATTACAGTATCTTATGATTCCAACCCTCTTCTCTTTTCTTGGCTATATATATATATCCAACATCTTGGTAAGGTCAGCCTTCCTGCTTTTACTTCTCTACTTCATTCTACCTATGTCATCGTCTTCGGACAGCTCGCATTCTCTCATCATGTCTCAGGTCCCTTTGTCACTAGAATATGTTTTATTGAGTTATATAGAGGTAGTTAGTGATTGGATTTACTTAATTTTGTAGAAACTGAAAATCCGAATATTGACGAAATACTTGTCAAGTATTAAAATAATTTATTTACTGATGCAAAAAAATTTGGTCATCTTTGATGAGCAATAACATCCAAACTATTGGATTTTATATTATATGTAGGATAAAACTCTCGTATCACGAAAATACTCAGAAATGCTGACGGAATTCGAACCTGCTACCTAACCATTGAGAAATAAGATGATCTAGCCGTTAGGCCACCACACATTTTTTTCTGTTACGGCTAGTCGCTAGTCTAGTCGGGAGAACAGCGACTGGCGATCCGGAGCCCCTGCTTCGAATCCCACGCGCACCTCCGTCTTTTCGAAGTCATGTGCGTAATGTCGTTAACTTAAAAACGATGATGGAATACATCGAGAGGTATCCGCCATGTTCCATAACTCTTTCGAGGTCATGTGTCATCCACCAACCTGCACTGGGCCAGCGTTGTGGATTATAGCCTTGACTCTATCCTGAAGAGAGAAGGCCCCGAATCCTAGTACTGAGAACATTTAGTGAGCTAAATGTAAAAAAGTGCTAAATGCTTATTTATGGAAGTATCGGCCAGTCGACCCCAGGGTCGTCCTCCAACGCGATGGAAGGACGAGCTCGGAGCGTTTAAAAATGATTGGACAATGGTAGCTCAGGACCGGATAAAGTGGAGGGAATTGGGGGAGACCTTTGCCCAGCAGTGGGACAACCCAGGTTAAATTAAAAAAAAAAAAAATTGGTAATGTTATTTACTGCTCGGGACAATCTTAACACTTAAAATGTTTTAAATGTATGCCATAGACATTAAATTACACCTAAATTACTACTAAAGAATCGTGTCAATAAAATCAACGGAAGCAAACGCGAAATCAAACCAATCATCTATTTCAAATTTGCACTGTCCAAATATACTTAAGTAGTTCAGCGTCCGAATATGAATGAGTGAGTCAGTACTTGAATGGCCGATCAGAAATAGTACGTGCGTACATATTTGGTTGAGTCGTGACGTCACTACTTTTCTCGACCACCACTCCTGACCGTCGTTGGTTGGTGCCACCACCGTGTTGCCTAAAGACAAACGAAAACTGTATAGCAGTAATTTAGTTCAACGGCTTCGCCACAGTAATTGACAGTGTGGTAAACTGTAGGTTATTACTTGTGGCTTACAAATATTGAAGTAGGCAAGAGATTGACGTAAGCAACTTGGAGTATGTCAAGACCGCATGTTTTTTAAGAATCACATTTAAAAAAAAAATAGTAAAGTGTGACGAGACGAGCAAGACATGTGCCTGGTGGTAAGCAACATGCCTGCCACATAACAGCACAGTGACACGCAGCTATTGGATCATGAGGAGTCCAAATTTACTCTCGTCCGCCTTCTTACCTGATGTTCAGCGATAGTGTGGTCTACCATGAAGCGTGCTTGCCTAGAAGAAACCGATTCATTTTCGATTTGAAAACACCAAGATTGCAACCATTGTGAAGCCCCCATTCAGGCGACGCATTCCACAGTCTAGACGTTCGTATCACAAAAGTAGAATCAAACCTATGTATTCGGTCGAGTCTTTAGGACGTCAACCTTGAAACGATGTCACATTTTCGAGCTACGAGCAGTCCGATAGAAAAAACTCCTAAAATGTTATTCGATCATGCAGATCTGTTGCACACTCTCGAAATGTATCCGATAGAAAACCAATAAACTAGCAATTTTTGTTGCGATGTTCATTGCTTCGACGTCGTTTTCAACGAACGGTGACTTTGCCTGGGAGCCATTTGTCAGTATTGGTTACGTCAATCTTTTGATGTACAGTAATGATGTATTGTTTGATGAATTAACGATGCATTGACAGACCCAGTGGAGTTCTCGCTGTTATACGTAAGTCACTTCCAAGTTAGGAAGACTATGGTCAAGGAAGAGAATAAAAACTCAGGGCCTGTGTCACCGATCAGTTGTATTTGATGGTACAACTTTATCTTAAAACTAGCTAGGGTTAAGTGCAATCTAATAGGTGCTTTTTATACCTTCAAAGTTGGCAGTAGCTTACGGTGGACTACATACCGGCAGTTCATTTTACTCAAATTGATGAGTTTTAATAAGCTTTTAAGTAGCTTAGGTAAAGATAGATAGACAGAAAACTATTTTTTTGTGAGACAAACAAATATAAAAATTCAGCATAAGATTGTAAGATTGTATTGACTTGTACTGAACTTAAATTGAGTCTTGAACATTGAACTCTTAAAACACTCGTTTACTTAGTTTCATCAAAGGTCTTGAAATGTACTTTTGATTACATGATAATTATGTGATAAATATTGTTTTTTCATTTTCATAGGTAAATGTTGCAGTACAACATTAAAACATATATGAACTAAGGTTGGAAACGGCGGCCCTATTGCTGAAACCGACCTCTTCCGTGCAAAAAGCATAAAGAAACTTCTTTCTAACTCAACAATTCGAAGTTTATAAAGAAAAGAATATGGCATACTTACTAATGTAATAGAGTACTAATATACTAGTAATACCTACTACTTAACCTAGTTGTTTCAAATTATAAATGTGCGAAGATTATTAATGTTTGGAGTCTTAAAGAAAGTTTTAAATTTGCTACAACTTCGCAACGTCAAAAACTGGAAAGTTACAGCTGGTTCAAGTATAACATAGCTAATATAATATAATTTGTCCCGTGTGTCGTTCATATAATTTAACTGTAACACCGAGTCCAATGACACGTCGTTATGAGCAACTGTACTCGCGAGCTATAAAACAAACGGGTAAACCATGATAACGGTGCCAGTCAACACGATAACGATGTTTTTGACAACCCTGTTTTGTAAGTACCTCAAACGGGCAAAAAAAAAAAGATTACGCTTATCTTCAGGCGAGGTAGCGGTCAGGAAAATTATCAACACACATAAAATTAGATAATTCTGAAAAATGTGTTTAAAGAATAGCCTGTTTCTAAATACTACGCAAACAAATTCTTGGGAAGATGCTAGTAAATTAAAAAAGCATAGGTATTAAAAATATTTTCCATTGTTCTAACAAAATAAGATCACTTTCCGAGAGTTGGGAAAACATACGGAGTGCAGACAGAGGAAATTGAACATTTAAAGACTTGGTTTTATTATAATATGTAGTGACTTGTTTGCCTCAACGCTAATTACCATCACAAACCAGAATCACAACAACAAACAAAGTCATTCAGCGGGCAAAACTCGCTCCAAAAAACATAAATAGAAAAATAAGAAGGCGTTGCCACGGTAACCGACCATAAATGACTTAATAATGATCCAATGCGAACAAATTCACGTATCGGGAAACATGTAATTATGGTTTTAAAATATACCAGAAGAGAAAACGTGAATGGTAAGGAGTAGGGCTGTAGCGAGCTTTCTTTAAAAAAGTATCGATATAATTACTAAAATATTTTTAACAAAAAATACTCGATGAAACGTATGTAGTAAGATTTAGAAAGGCTTTAAATTATGACTTTGTAACTTACACATTTTTTTGTGAAATAAATGCTTGTAAATAGTTTGATATGTATTTTAATAAAAGTAGGCAATACTACCAACCACTATCAACACGATAAATTTATTAATACTTACCACTATTGATAATATTAATACAAATACCAATATTTTAATAAAAGCACTTGGGAGCATGTCAGGCTAACAGTCAAGGTCAAGGCTTACTAGCTTTCCAGTAGTAACTTGACTAGTTTTGGATTCGTAGTCTTATACTCTGTTACTTAGGAATCGTAAAGTCGCACAATAAATAATTTACATTACTATGTAAATAAACAAATGTAAAAACCTTAATCGTTTACGGTACGATACACTCCACTTCCTTAATTTATCTTTCGATAAGATTATCCGGCACAATGACCTCGATAGTGCTACAATACGTCAACGACAGTGACAAGTACTTATTTTTATACGTAGGTAGAATAAGTTTCGATAAGGCTATCAATTCCAATCGAACTGTTCTTTTGTCTGATTTGACGATTTTTGAGTGATTTATGATAATACAATATTGATATAAGTATCGGTTGCTCTAGTTACCTACATTAGATTCAAAAAGAAAAAGATTTTTATTGTAAAATTATTACTTTGTAAAACGTTACAACAATAATTATATTTTTTTAACTGTGAGTAGCTGTTTCAATTTGTTAATTTTATAGTTTAGTGCATTAGCATGGCCAGTGCATTAGATGAGTAATATCTGATGTAACGATCCGATTTAAATATGATACGATGCCCTTAGCGATACTGTAAAACGATATTTGTTAATGTTATTATTTTGAACATAAAGCTGTATTAGATCGAAAGGTCGTTTTTAACGAGTATTTTGATGCTTTTTATGAAGATAGTTAGTTATATATAAGTAAATATGACATCATTCTAAAAACAATAAACTAGGTACCCAAAACTAGGTGTACCCTGTGTGTCGGCATACCAACCTACCTAATATACCAAGCCCAAGGCAAAATTTTTGTGTTTTTATTGCTTTTATCTGTGTTGCTTCAACAAGAAAATCTTATTAGTATTAGAAATACAAAAGTTTGGATATTTGATTGTTTGTTGCTCCGTCACGTCGGAAGTCTGAACGGATCGTGTTGTAATTTGGAACACAGTTCGATTTTCATACTAGGCAACTTTTTATTACGTAAAATAACGGAATTGGGAACCGCGCGGGTAAAACCGCAAGGCACTGTTGGTCAAACCATAAAAAGAGCGTGTCACATTTTTTGTCGATAAAATAGTTACATTATCGAGCACCATCGCCTCACTACTCAAGATTAGGGTTTCGCAGTTCTTTCCCCACAAAGCCTTGGAATGATCTATTCGCAAGGGCTCGCACAAAAGCTGAGAGCAGATGTTTCTCCAAACTGGAGCACAGCAGATGCTGCAAGAACAATGCACGGACAGACTGATGCTACTTTTGTGGAGATTTAATTAAATTATTTATACTTGAAAGTTTGAGATTGAGTGGCAAAAAATTTGTAAGGAGTTAATTGCAATTTGAAATTGATACGACGTCTTTAAGTTTATGTTGTGTGGATATTGAGAACTTTGAGAGGGTGAATCGTAGTCGAAAAATGTTTGTCAAATATGTACTTACTTTAAAAAAAATTAATGTTTGACTATACTTATTTTAGTGATTCTAACTGCCGTAAGTAAAATATTTGCTGACTGGAAACTTCTGTCAGTCAATAGCTGTAAAAAATTTGAGAAAAGTCAAACTGTGTGAAATTTTTAACGTTTTTGCCGTCAAACTAACTAAAACACTAAATTGAACGTAAGTAGAAAACAAATTTTACAACACAGAGTTGACAGATAACAACCCTGAAAATAGAGTTGACCTAAAAAAAATAAAAAATAAAAATAACACAATCTAGAAGTTTTCAACGTAAAAATATTTTCTAGAACAGCGTGCGTTATCTTTGATCATCATCATCACCATCATCATAATTTATCACCAGGCGAGTTGAAACACAGATATATGTATGTGGGATAAAAAAGTGCCAGTCTGTCGTCTTCATATTTTGTCGATGTCGATTGAGCAACGAACATCAAAATATCCAAACATTGACATTTATAATGGTAGTAGAATTTGTGAAAACCTACTCAGTATAATGTATCACAAAATAAAAGGTAGTAAGTGCCATATTGAGCAATTATGCACCTAATGACAATTCTCAAAAAGATTTTTATGACGCTTCTATCATTATTCAATCCTAAATAAATTTAGATTATTATAATAAGGAGCAACCCTATTCCGGCGCACGACAAGTCTATGGAGGTTTCATTTCACGCTCCGAAGAGTTTCGCGCAAAACGTGACACCTTTTTATGAGATACCCCTTTTTGCTGTACGTATTTTTATTGATAAAAAAGGGAAACTATTTAAAATTGGAACTCTGTTTCTTGTACTGTTGTTTACGAGTCCGTTATTTCAGTGTCTTCGAATTTTAATTTGATGAAAACGTTGGTAGAATGAATTCGAGTGAATTTTATATTTTTTTAACCGACTTAAAAAAGGAAGAAGGTTCTTAATTCGGTTGTATGTTGTTTTTTTTTTGTATTAATGTTACGCGATAGCCCATTGTTAATCGATTATGATGGTTTTCTTTTTTTGTTTGTTAAATCATAGTTCAGAGGTAGTCCTATATTTTTTTTTACCGAAATGGCGGTTTTTGAATTATCATCAAAATTAATATTGGCTTACATGTATCCGGAAGCTGTAACGTGGCTTGTAGTTTTCAATAGAATTTAATTTTAAATTGAAGTCGGCTTTTGTTTTTCGTAGATAAATACATTATTTTAGATAAGTCTCAGAACTATAAAACAATAGAAATAATTATTTAAATGTATTAATGTCCAGAGTTAATCGGTTTCTTATAGGATGGATTGCATCGTCGCGAATATTGCATTTACCGTGTGTAATTACGTTTTTTGGCTTTTTATGCATGTCATTTTTTTTAAAATAACTGAGATTCTTATTTTATTTTATTACATTCACTATCTGTTTTCTTAATTACACTGCGAGTGGTTTGATGACTAAAAATGTTTGTTTTTTGACATTCCACTATGAAATGTAATTTTACGTGTAATATTTTTATGAATAAAGATGATTATTATTATATAATAGTTAAGCCTTACTTAAGCTTACCATCAGGTGCACGTCCTACTCTATTTTATAAAAAATAACATCGAGAACTTGAAAATTAGTCCTGGCTTGGAATCGAATCTACGACCAACGGCTCAGTGACTAGACCCAGTAACTATGCCATAAATCCACTCGTAAATTAAATGAAGTTCATTTCGCAAAACGTGATCTCAGACTCTTATTAATTTGACTACACTTCTAAGTTAGCTGACTCGTATCAAGTTACGCTACTTACATTAAGTACAGGGTGAGTTTTGACTTGAAGCTCGCAACTTTACAAGTCTAAGTTATATTACATAATTAAAAGATTGCAGCCGTTAAATTTGTAATTAAAGATAATTGTTTAATTGTCTCTACCTTCCGTTAGTTCAGTTCAGTAACTTCTTCTAAGTCTTGAACATCGCCGCAAAATTGCTAACTAATTGGTTTTTTATCGGATACACTTCGGTGAGTGTGCAACTATAGAGATCACTCTATTATCTAATACAGGTGGTATTAGATAATAGAGTGATCTCTATGTCTATGTCCATTTTTTTGTATCGGACCGCTCGTAGCTCAAAAAGCGACATCGTTTCATGGTTAACGTTCCGAGGACTCGAACGATTTGACTCTACTTTTGTGATGGTAACGTCTAAGCTGTGGAATGCGTTGCCGGAGTGGGTGTTTCCCGATCGTTACAATCTTGGCGTCTTCAAATCGAGAGTGAATCGGTTTTTTTAGGTAAGCACGATCAATCTTAGACCGTTTCGTCGCTTAACATCAAGCGAGATGGCGGTCAAGTGTAAACCTATAAAAGTTAAAAAATGGATTTTGTTATGGATATAAAAAGCGCAAATGTCGAAATTTGTTAGTTGACTCAGTATACTTTTGAGCCATCGTGTGTCTAATGTTATCAAAAGTTAAACAAAATCGTCATCAAAAATAACTATTTCTTATTAATTACAGAATAATCTACCATCATTTATTTTTGTACTACCTGCCCGGACAGATTATGTTTTAACAAGTTAATAGTACAAATTAGATTAATGTAACGTTTTGATTGTTTTTTTTTTTCATTATAACAAAAGATATTTATTATCCCAGAGGAAGTCATTTTATTTATTTATGATTTGTGACTTTAAAACCTCCTTATGCGCCTCAATGAACATAATATGAAGAAAATATTTGCGATATTGGTTGAGCCATCCTCGAGTTTTGCTCTTAGAAACATTCATTTTTAGGGTTCCGTAAAACGTAAAAACGGAACCCTTATAGATTCGTCATGTCTCTCTGTCTGTCTGTCTGTCTGTCCGTCCGTCCGTATGTCACAGCCACTTTTTGCCGAAACTATGAGAACTACACTGTTTGAATTTGGTAAGCAGATGTATTCTGTGAACCGCATTAAGATTTTTACAAAAGTTTAAAAAAAAAAAAAAATTAGGGGTGCCCCCCATACTGAGAACTGAAACTCAAAAATTGTTTTTTCATCAAACCTACTCGTGTGGGGTGTCTATCGATAGGTCTTCAAAAATGATATTGAGGTTTCCAATATAATTTTTGTCTACACTGAATAATTTGCGCGAGAGACGCTTCCAAAGTGGTAAAATGTGTCCACCCCCCTCTCTAACTTCTAAAGTAAGAGAATGAAAAAACTAAAAAATATATATGATGTACATTACCATGAAAACTACCAACGAAAATTAGTTTGAACTCAATCTGATGAGTAGTTTTTTTTTAGTACGTCATAAATAAATACACTATTATTAAAACTTCGATTAAAGTTACAACGAACTACAAGAACTATGTGTACTATGTATATTATGTTACTTGCTGCAACGGAACTCTTCATGGGCGAGTCCAACTCGCACTTGCCTACTTTATTATTTGTAAAGATTTAATAAAAAGAGAAAAACATTTCAATTATTAAATTTGCCTCGAGAAACGAGTCAAGCTAAATGAAACTGTTTTCAAAACGCATTCTGGTCTAAAATACAAATTACGAATCACTAAAGCTCTTTAGCACCACGCGACAATACATCAAACATCCAATAACTCATGTAAAGAGACAAGTGAGTCGACGCTAAACGCGCGGGCGCAATTGCTCGACAGCAGACGATGCGATCGTGTCGATAAATCTGCGTCAGAGCTGTCAGGGTGACAGCGACAGACGACAGGTGGCGCCACGACGCACCGCTGGCCATTTGAGGAACCTATGACGCAAGTTATGAGCTTATACTGGCAGACATCATATTTTATAAGCTGATTTTCATTTATGTATGTATGTAAAATTGTTACAAGTTATAAGTGTAACGACAATAGACGTTTGAATTCATGTAAATACGTTATTTATGCTATTGTAAGAAGTATATTAAAAGTGGTCCCGTCTGAACGCTGGGTTAGCTATTTTTGTACAGTTTTTGGAGCTTTGTACTCTTTGTCTAAAATAAATAATAACCGATAAAAAATACATTAAATTTTGCAATAGTAAACGAAAAATTGCAAAATCTTCGTTCTAAAATGGTTAAAAGAAAAAAGTTTATTTTTCTTGTTACTGAATGTAATGTTTAATTAATATCCTTACCACATGAATTAGAATTAATAATTATTGAAATGTGCTTCACCAACGGATAGGCAGATTTTATCAAGAGTTTATTCTAAAATCTGAGCGTGATTGTTTATTAGTTTTGTTAATAAAGGCTCTGCCCGATAAAAAAAAGCGTGATTAGACCTTGATTTTTAACTTGCGAGACCCCGATTCCCAGCTGTGGGAACATTTAGTGGGCACTTACACTACTTACCCATTATCTCTGAAAACGATACACTCTCGACTTGAAGACACCAAGATTGTATCCATCGAGAAAAACCCACACAGGCATCCCACATTGTGGCTGTTCGTATAACGAAAATGACCTACCTCTTCGCTCAGGTCTTAGAAACGTCAACCATGAAACGTTCTCGCCTTTTCCAACTCCGAACAGACAGAAAAAAGCCAGGGATAAAACAATCTAACACAACGCTAAGTACTAAGTACCTAAGCAGTTTCTTACACAAACAGTAATATTTATTTATAGTATCGCCACGTAATAGTTTAACCTTTTGCAGCATACTCCACCATTGGCAACTTGCTTGCCATCTTACTGCACATTACTGCTTGCTCAAGTTATTTTTAGCGTTACTTAAGCGACGCTTACCGCATTTCTAAACGTTGACTCAACAGCATTTCAGCACGACCACGAGACTTAACAGCACGGCCTTTTTTGAGTTTGTCTGTATTTTATGACAGCAGTTTTTTGAGTTCTTTTGTTGAGTCTGTTTGAAAAAGACATCATCAGTTTTGTGCCTGAAGAATGTTTCATGAAATTTAACTCTTGATTTATTATGTCTTTTAGATATATTATACATATATATATTATATATGTATGTAATAATATACTAACTCTTTACTGTATTTAATTTAAATTAAACAAAAACTTCCTTAAAATAAAACAAAATAAAGTAGCCATTGTTGCGTCTGCGTCAATAATGAATGACTTATATCATAATGTTAAATAAATAAACACTTCGATTTTTTTTATCTACACCCGAAATACCTAATCTAATGGGTTTTTACGTTTAAAAACGTTGTATGCAAAGTTGGTATTGTATAATTATTTCATAAAAACATTGTATCGGTACAAAATAAGACATGGATAAGAAACCTTAGACAGATAAACATAAGCCACAGCCACTGCGTTGCTAAAAAACATTTAAAATAAATAAAATGAAGTATTTGTAGACATTCATTACACAACACTAACTAGTAACTCGCTCCAAACAGAGCAAAGCTTCTATTATTAGATGTGATATACATTTTTTCTATTCATATTCATTAATTCCTTGCTAAAATAGGTACAAACAAAATAAGTTGTGATCTTTAATACATAATACATTAGTGAACCTCTACTTTCGCTATATTAGCATGCAAGTATATAATATAGCAAAAAATATATAGGTACGTAACATTAGAACAGATAAACAAATCATGTCAAATAATCACTTAGGTACACTTAAATAATATCAATTTTCAAAAATCATAAGCGAACAAATATAAAGGAAAAGAATAATTGTACAATTAGAACACTGTAGTAGTAAGTACTTTTAGAACAATTGTAAATAAATACTTATGAAAGAAACACCCAGACAGAAATATTTGTATGTATCACACAATTGTCTTGGGTTGGGTGGGAATCGAACCCATGACCTCTGTCTCCGCTGACAGATTTACTATCACCTAAGCCACGAAGCCACCAGTAGATAAAAATCCAAAAAAAACCGACCGAAGTAATAACCTCGTTCTGTACGAACTCTATTAAAAAAACAATTATGTTCTCACGGTCTTCGCACCCGAGTTGTTGACAAATTGACATAATGTTTTGGCAACTTTGACAGCGCGACATGACTGGCCTCATGTCAACAACGCACACCACACAGCATTGCCAGATTACTCTTACTAGTGATCGCCATATAAACGAAATTCGAGATTTTTTATTGGTTATTTTTTTTATTCGTATTATTTTTTAAATATTCGCATTCTGTGTAAACTATATCTGTGCGAAATTTCACAGTCCTCAGCGCAATTTTCGTAAAAAAGGGTTCATCATTTTTGCTCGACATAAATAATTCTAGCAGCGCCCCGCGGTGTTACTCGCGAAGTTCCCGTTCCCGTTGTTCCCGTTCCCGTTGTTCCCGTTGTTTTTTCAGGATAAAAAGTAGCATATGTGTTCTTCCAGACTATAGTCTATATGTGTTCCAAATTTCAGCTCGATACGTTCCTACGTTACGAGTTACGACGTGATTGAGCAAAAAACATCCAAATATCCAAACATCCATTGACATTTATAATATTAGTAGGATACCTCTAGATAACCTTTTTACCAACTTATTACGTACTACGTTTGGTTACTTTGAACTACTACGAACTACGTCTGGTAACTAATTTACTCTCATATTTTTTCTCTAAGGCGCCAAAAAGTATGAATATAATTAAAAAATAACAAAATATCCCACTAATATTATAAATGTCAATGTATGTTGCTTTAGCACGGCTTCACGGCGCCGGCGTAACGTCTGAACGGATCTGGTTGAAGAACACTGTTAGATAATAATTTTTAAGAACACATAAATGCTACTTTTTATCCTAGAAAAATAACGGCAACGATGCGGGTAAAATCGGGGCGCTGCTAGTTTTGTGTATGTTTTACTCATTTACGGTATTATGGCAACACTGGCGCCGGGATATGGCGCCGGTGTTGCCACTGTCGCGTCGTCTGCCATCCGCATACAACATTACGCCCATAATTAGCTGGATAATTGTTTAATGCAGCGAGCAGATGGTGATTGAGATGAGTGGATTTGTTTACAATGTTGATAGAGCCTTTACTTTATCATTCACTACAAAATTAAACACAAAGAAAAATATTGTCAAAAGAAATCACATTTTAATTATTTAGCTGACCCGCAGGTCAACTCTTCTGCTTTCTGCTATGCTTTGCTTTGCTATGGTGATGAATGTTTTTGCTTGCTATTCTACCGATAAGCAGTAATGTGAAAACATCACTGTGTTCCGGTTTGAAAAGCAATGTTTCCAGTAAAATTAGACACAGGACAGTAATGCACTGCGCGCACCCAATATTAAGAGTCCAAATCACCCAGAAATTTAAGTCTGTTTATATATAAAACGACTTAAAACGGGGTGCTTTGGACTCTTCATATTCTAATCATAATGGCATGCATGCTGTTATGGACAGGCATATTGCTTACCATCAGGCACATGTCCTGCTCGTCTCGTCACTCTATAATATAAAAAAATCTAATCATAATCTTGACATCGTTCTCCTCGCCGTGTTTCTGGTAGATTAGGTACAAGAACAATGGGTAACAATAGGTTATCCTCGCATGACTTGGTAGACCTTGCGGCGGTCGCGGAATGTTCCTTCATTGTTCAATACCACTCGCTGATCTCATTATGTAACTCGGTCGATTTGTAGCCATAGCGAATAATTAAACTGCCTATGTTATGGCTAATTGTCCTAAGTTACTGCTGGTCAAGTCTGGCCGATCTGGACCCCTGGTTTGAATACTACGCGCACAACTGCCTTTTTGGAAGACATGTCCGTAACGCCACTAATTAAAAAAAAAAATGGCAGTCATAGGAACTGCCGATTGAAGTGAAAACTTATAACTCAGAATTTGATAGCTTACCTTGGAAACTACACGGGTGTAACCGGAGGGCGTGGCCTCGCCATCATGGCATGGCCATCTAGAAATGCGTCAGAATTTCCCATTGGCTCGCGCATTTCTAAATGGCCATGCTATGTCGGTGAGGCCACGCCCTTTCAGCATTTTCCATTGGCTGACGCATTTTTAGATGCCCAATCGCCAAGCTCCCGAGTTTACCCGAAGATTTCTTATCATACCCGAGCGTGACGGTAGAATTCAATTTACACCCCACGAAAAATTTGTCTAGGCGTGCCTAAAGAAGTTTTCACTTCAAAAACGGTCAAGGAAAACATCGTGAGGAAACCGGCATGTTGCAACCCGCACTGGACCAGCATGGTGGATTTTAGCCTTAATTTTCTCAGTCCGGCGAGAGAAGGCCCTGAGTCCCAGCGGTGGGAACATTTAATGGACTGTTTATGTAAGTTATTCCAAGTGAGTTTATGTAATTATCTTGCCACCATCTCGTCAGTCCCACATCAAAGTCAGTAATTCTGAAAGTTACCTTTAAAACTGGAAATCCCTAAAATTGTTTGAATTCACGGTATTGTTTTTTTTTCTCGGTCTGCGTTTGACCTTTGGCATTGTTTGCGATCTTTTGAAGTGGGTGGACATTGTCTGCCCCGCGGGGGACGGCTTCCTATTCAGTCGCTTTGTTTAAATGAGTTATTTGGCTACTTTGTAGTTATTGAAACGTCAAGGGCAGTTGGAAACAAACGTACATTCAAAAATACTTAGTGTAACTTTGTAGTTTTCAAAATATAAAAAGATTTGGCATTCTAAAAGCACTCGCAATACATTCTGTTATATTAATTACTAGCAGCGCCCCGCGGTGTAACCCGCATAGTTCCCGTTCCCGTTGTTCCCGTTGTTTTTTTTTTTCGGGATAAAAAGTAGCCTATGCGTTCTTCCAGACTATAATCTATATGTGTTCCAAATTTCAGCCCGATCCGTTCATACGTTATGATGATTGGAGCAACAAACATACAAATATTGATATTTATAATATTAGTAGGATTAAAAACGCTAAAAAATGTATGTTTTTTTAAAGTATTCTTGGTTTACTTGACCGCTATCTTGCCTACTGCACCGATGCAGTCTACGATGGACCGTGCTTACCCTAACATAACAGATACCATACTAGAAGAAACCGAATCACTTTCTGCTTAAAGACACCTACATTGCAACCGCTGGGCACCACCACAGCCTAGACGTTCTTACCTATCACAAAAGTAAAGTTTAAACCTAGAATATAATAGTTAAAAGAGCAGAGCACCACAGGTGAGCATAATAAGACATTGCTCCAAATGCCATAGGTCCGTTAAAAAAACATAATAAGACGTTATCTTGTCACGATACGAATAGGCACGTGTCCACTCAAAAAATAATTTGTTCTCGCATCGGACAGATGTTCCCGACGTCGGCGGGCCATTCATCGGCCTTCCATAGACGACGGCTTGGACGACACTGTGAATAGTTATTTGTTAGATTGTAAAAACATATTCAAAGACTTCGATTTGCAACAAAAAGTGGTAGCATTCATGACATCATTGGAGTTGTCTGTTTTTATTGGATCGGCATTGCGTCGTCGCATCATCCGAAACCTGTATTTAATTATACATTCGTAGTAATGTATTTTTGTAGTAGTAGGACACTTTGCAGAGTTCGCCTGGCGAAGTACCACACTTTTGGCAGTTATTCTACTGCCAAGCACAAGCAGTAATGTGAAAACGTTTAGTTCTGGTTCGAAGGGTAATGTCTTCAGTAACAATAGAGGGCACAGAGAAAACATGGCAGTGCATGGCAGTGCAGTGCTAAGTAATGATTTGGGCGCTTCACGTTCCTATAGCTACGTGTTACTGTAACGGGCATGCTATGTTACTTACCATCAAGCACATGACATCCTCGTCTCATCACTTTTACATATACTAAAAAAAAAAAGATTGTAAAAACACGTTCAAGAACTTCGATTTTCAGCAAAAAGTGGTAAGGTTCGTGACATCATTGGAGTGGTCTGTTTTTATTGGATTGGTATTTGCGTCGTCGCATCATCCGAAACCTTTATTTAAACTTATATTCGTAGTATTTAATTGTATTATATCAGGAATCTGGCTCCCATAGTTCTTTACTTAATTTGGGGTCATAATAATTATGGTGTTGTGTGAAAAATATCCACCAATATTAATTTATGTATCCTACTATCTTGCTAATGATAATATTATAAAACAGCAGCGCTCCACGGTTTTACCCACGTAGTTCTCGGCCCCGTTACTTTCCCGGGATAAAAAGTAGTATCTTGTCCTTTTCCAGACTATAATCTGTATTTAAAATTTCAGTCCGAACCATTCATACGTTTCGACGCGATTGAGCAACAAAGATATTTTGAAACGCCTCGACCGATTTTAACGATTTTTTTGTAAATTTCTCAAATTTAGAATGGATTTTAAGTTTTTTCACACTCTTGCCTCCACTCTTTAATTTTCTTAATCGCGATTTCACTATTTTAACAATATCTAGTATGTAGTATAATAATTTGGCCGTCGTCTTAGATAAATAATAAGTAAATAGATCAGTTTTTTCCGCACGGTTCCTTGTTTCCAAGCGTAAGCAGATGAGGTGTATCTTAGCAATGGCGAAATAGTGATGTGCCGCGACAAAAGTATTTTCACTTCCACAAGAGCGATCAGACCCGTGCTTTCGGTGTAAAGCATTTGTTCTAACTGTATACGTAGTACATATGTAGTATATGTAAACTCTTTGGCCGTCGTTCATTGACATCCACAGACTAGGTAGAGAGATACTCTATCAAGTCTTTCACATGTCGTGTCACTTTGTCATTTGATTCTTTTGATAATTAATATGTGAGAGCACCGTTTGCGAGGTCAGCTCTGGTAGTATAATATAAATGACGTCACAACAACTCGCCATCATACCGCCCCCCCGCCATCAAGCGCGGCTAATGCCTTCAACCTTGGCAATGGTGTGACTGGTGACGCTTCCTGCGCGGCGCACTCATTAACTGAGATTGTAAAGTTTATGTTAACTAATAATGGTAATTTTGTGACGCCTATTGAAGATAAACGCTGGCACGCTTGCGACTGGTTGTGGGCTTGAACATCTTGATTATCTGTAGACCTTCATTGGTCTATGGATAATTCAGATATGCTTAGTGTAAGTAATTAGTAGTTTTGCAGAGGAAGGACTGCAGAGTCCGCCTAGGGAAGTACCACACCTTTGCCAGTTAATCTACCATAGGAATGTGTAAACATTACTGTGCTCCGGTTTGAAGGGCAATATTTCCAGTGAAATTACAGGTCATAGAGATAAAACATCTTATATATCTGGGTGACGAGCGCAGTGCAGTGCTGCAGGTAATGATTTGGACTCTTCATGCTCCAATAGCTGCGTGTCACTGTGCTGTTATGTGGCAGTCAAGTTGCTTACCATCAGGCACATGTCCTGCTCATCTCGTTACGCTATACTATAAAAAATAAGTTAGGTACATATGAAGCGTAGTGTAGTTCTCATTGTTTTGTTAATAAAAGCTCTGTCTCGGCCCTTTTAAAAAAAAATGGCAGTCATCAGAACTGCCGATAGAAGTGAAAACTTATAACTCAGAATTTGAAGCCTACTTTGGAAACTACACGGGTGTACCGAATGGCGTGGCCTGACCATCATGGCATGGCCATCTAGAAATGCGTTAGCATTTTCCATTGGCTCACGCATTTCTAGATGGTCATGCCGTGATGGTTAGGCCACGCCCTTTCAGCATTTCCCATTGGCTGACCCATTTCTAGATGGCCAATGGGCGTGGCCCCGAGTTTATCCGAAGATTTCTTATCATACCCGAGCGTGACGGCAGTGACGCTAGAATTCAATTCACACACCACGAAAAATCTGTCTAAAAGCGCGCCTGCGCGCCAAAAAAGTTGTCACTTCGAAATACTTGGGAGGTGTCAAGGGACATTCTGATGGAACGAAGTTGTACAAAATATTGCAACTCTTTACTGTTTCTGTTGCCCTGGTACTGGTACCTAGGGGCAAACTCAATGCCGCTAGATATCCCGTGCTATATAGGTAGTGTTAATATACATATTTCCACTACAAGCCATTTCTAACTGGTCAACTAAACAAACACCTCTTATCGTATCAAACAAAATGATCCACGTGGTATCATATTACGTCCGCTCTCCCTCTAAGGAAGTCTACTTATCTCCTCGAGTCGAGGGCCCTCAACCGGAGGAGCAATCCGATTGGAGCACATTATCGAGCACTCGAGGAGATCTATTTCGTGAAAAGAAAAGTAGAATTATTGAAAGAATATAACTACAGTATAACTAAAACAAAAGGCATATTGTTAGGCGGTGTGACGACAGGTGGACCAAAACTGTAACAGAATGGTGGCCGAGGCAGGAATGCGGAGCGTTGGACGTCCACCAGCAAGATGGGTCGATGATATAGTAAATATCGTGGGTCGAACCTGGACTCGATTGGCACAGGACCGAGGCAGATGGCGAAGTAAGAGAGAGGCCTCTACCCAGGAGTGGGATAGAGAAGGCTGTGGATGATGATAACTAAAACTTAAGTAGCGGGGTAACTTTCAGCTGTTCTAGACGGGAGATCCCACGCGTACAATTGTATTTTCGAAGTCATGTGCGTAATGCCACGAACATAAAACGGTGAATGAAAACATCGTGAGCAAACCGACATATATGTACCTAGAAATTATCGAGGTTATGTCTCATTCACCAACCCGCACTGGACCAGCTTGGTGGGTTATGTTCTTGACTCTCTCCTTGCGAGAGAAGGCCCCGAGACCCGAGGTGGGAACATTTAGTGGGCTGCGTATGCTTTTATAACTAAAACTACTAGCAGCACCCGCGGTTTCACGCGCGTTGTTTGAACCCCGTTACTCTCCTAATTTCAACTCAATCCATTCATACGTGCCGACGTTGTTGAGCAACAAACATCGAAACATCCAAACTTTGACATGTATAATAATATCTGTCGGATAAAACTATTTTTGTATGCTCGATCTCCAAATAATGTAACCGATGGTCGTTTGACATGAAGTCATTTATATAAGACTAGCAGTGCCCCGCGGTTTCACCCGTTTACTTCTCGTACCCGACGTTTTCCTGGGATAAAAAGTAACCTATGTGTTCTATAGTCAGGAAGAATTTCTACAATAATACAATTCCTTAAAATAAAGTTTAACAGACCCAAAACTTCCGGGCTATAGTAACCCTTAGCGTCCTTCCAGTGTCGATGCGTCACGGGATGCGCGCGCGCACCGATACGGCTTCCTTCCGGCGAGCGCGACCGGCTGCTCACTGCTCACTGCTCACTGCTCAGTCATTACTGATAGATAGTCATTATCACAGTACGACTAACTCATCTGTACATTTTACTGACGGCACCACAATCGAAACGTGTTGCCACCTATTCCAAAATCTGACAACTACTGTGTCTCGGTTCTATGGGCGACAACAGTTCCGCTTTTGGTCGTAACACAATAAAAAGTCGTATTACACTTGGCAAAATTTAGTCGACTGAGTTTAGTAAATCACGTCGTTACGAACGAGGGTCTACCGCCGAACGAAAAATGTCATAGCTTTGATGTTTCTCTTTCTTTTCTTTTCGCTTGAAATGATAGAGACAGCATTAGCAAAGCGATAGCCGATTTAGTTAGGCGGTAGAAGCGCCGATCAGGCTGAAATTTGGAACATAGATAGATTATAATAATAATAATAAAGGACTATTGTTACAGATAAGACCATACACTACAATAGGCCAGACATAGCAGTACTAGACAAACAAAATAAATCAGTCGTCCTCATAGATATTGCCGTTTGCAACACGCACAACCTGACTACTACACATACCGAAAAAATTGCAAAATATGTTGACTTATCCATAGAAATCAAAACACAGTGGCGTGTAAACACCACTAAAACCATACCAGTAATAATATCAACTACAGGAGTGATACCTAAAACACTTCACACAAGCTTACACACCCTAGGAATCCCGTCGACAACTTACATACTTCTGCAAAAAGCTGCAATCCTGAACACATGTAGGATTGTCCGCAAGTTTTTAAACATTTAAGTTGAAAACATTTATTTTTTGTATTATATTCCCTTTGCACTTGGCTTCGGCCCGTACTAACTAAACCTCCTCTGTTGTAGGAGAGAATTTGTATTTGCTACATAAAAATAATAATATCTTTATTTAACTAACAGTTAATACATATAATTAAATCAGTTTGAAAGAACACATAGGCTATCTAGGCTATAGACTATCCCGAAAAAAAGTGAACTAAGCGGGTGAAACCGCGGGGCACTGCTTGTTTATTTTAATTACAACGGATTACAGCGGTAGTTTTCTTCATTTCACGCAAGCGCCGCGTTTCAGGGTCAAGGGTATTCACATGATGTGTGAGCTCGTGACTGCTTCTAATTAATACAAGGACCAAACGCGGGCTATGAGTAAGATGATTAACATGTTTTATGAAATTAAAAAACGTAATAGAATATTAACCTACCTGCCTAGAATATTAGGTTTTGAATGGCAGTTTGGCTTCAAATAGGCTCTACTCCCAGAGTATCTCTCTACTTAGTCTGTGATATGGTAAGACGTACACCATCAGGATAACCTTTTACTCGTCTTGTTACTATGAATCTAGACTTATCTTGTTGTATGAATAGTAAGGTCCATAAAAATGGAATAACAAAACGATAATGTTTACGAAATATTATTTATTTAAATGAAATAGTTACAATAAAATCACCGTATAATAATAATCAACCACTCATTCATCATCACTCAACCACAATTCTTCACTTCCTGTAGAGCTATCTGACTCTGAGGAGTCGCTTGTGACATTCATAATGAATCTGTCCACAGTCCGATCGATCATACCATCAAGTTCACGCATATTTTCTTCTTCTTTCAGAACATGCTGAACACAGATTTTCCATTTCTCTGGTGTAATCCTGGTTAAACTATCAGTTAATAATTTTTTTACTTCTCTGATTTGGAATGAGGTATTGTTTCGTGCGATAAAGCCTTTTACATCTGCCCAGATATATTCCATAAGATTAAGCTCACAATGGTATGGAGGCAACCTTAACACATTAATGCCTTTCTCCTTCGCCAACTCGTCTATTACAAATTTTTCAAAAGCATTTTTCATTGGTTTGACTTTCGCTATTAAGGAAGCTTTCGTGCCCGAAGGTTTATGTGGTATATTTTTAGAATCTAGCCAATCTTGAATGTTCTGTTTTTTCCAAGACATCGTTGGAGTTTTTTCGACTCTTCTGGAATGGTGCGTTGCGTTATCCATTACTATAACGTCGCCGCTTCTCAGTTTTTGGATAACTTTTCGGAACCATACTTCAAAATAGGAAGCATCGATGCTTTCGTGATAATTACCCGTTTTCGGCGATTCAAATATCCATTCCATATCCTCCAAGAAACCTTCCTGGTTTCCAATGTGCACAACTATTAGCCGCTTTTCTTTTTCGGGGGTATCTTTAGCACCAGTTGATAATCCTTCCAAATCCGCTTGCTGAGCAGATTGTTCCGTTGAACCTTCGCACTCCTTTGTGCCAGTGTGACTTGCGTTGACCCATGTCTCACCGAGGTAGAAGATGCGGCTACCCTGGTTTCTGAATCTTTGGATGTCTCCTAAATATTTGGTACGACACAAAACTATCTCTGGGTGATCTATTAATATACTTTTTCTGCTTCGCCTTATGTATTTGAATTTTAAGTGACGCAGCACTCGTCTCAAAGTGGTCTTGCCCAGGTTTGGTAATTGGTCATCATCATTTATTCTCTGTAAAACTTTATCTAGCGTTGGTAGTTCTCCTGCAAGGAAAAAATGATAGACTTTCGACCGCATGGCCGATTTATCAAAATTGACCAAATTTTCAATAAATGACTTCTTTTTTGTCATTATTATGCCTCTTTCTTTTACGGTATGAGTATCTCTATACGTCGCTAAGATACGATATATGGAGCTCTTGCTGACTCCTGAGATTTCAGAAGTTTGTTCTACCATTTTTTCGTTAGCAGGAAACTTATCTTTTGGCCAAGTATTTCTAACGAATTTGTAGATATTTATAATTATCTCCTTTTCCCCAACGGACAGAGAAGTAGGTTTTCTTTTTCTTATCGGAGATGTGAGAGGAACTCCAGAAGAGGTACCTGTAAATCATGTAAAACAATATTAAAATCACACTAATATTATAAACTAGCAGTTCCCCGCGATTTTACCCGTTTACTTCCCGTTCCCGTCATTTTCCCGGGATAAAAAGTAGCATATGTGTTCTTCCAGCCTAAAATCTAACTATAAGTTTTCCAACTTTCAGCCTAATTCGTTTATACGTTACGGCGTGATTGAGCAACAAACATCTAAATATCCGAACATCCATACTTTGTCATTTATAATATTAATGGGATGTCAAAGTGTGGATGTTTGTTGCTCAATCACGCCGTAACGTATGAACGGATAAGGCTGGAATTTGGAATTCAGTTAGATTATAGTCTGGAAGAACACATAGGCTATTTTTTATCCCGGGAAAATAAAGGGAGCGACGGGAACTACGCGGGGTACTGCTAGTTCTATTATAAAAGCAGGCTGTATGTATGTATAATAAAGTGTTTTGTATTGTATTGTTTGTACTGAGTAGCTGTTGGTATGGTTAAGTTACTGGTCTAGTCGTGAGAACCTGAGAACGCGAGGCTCTGGGCCTCGGGTTCAAATCCCACCACTATCTTTTCGATTTTCGAAGTCATGTCCGTAATCGTAATCACATTAAATTAAAAATGGTGAAGTCAAACATCGTTAGGAAAACATCATGCACCCAGAACCATACCAATATTTGGACGTCATGTGTCATCCACCACCATATTATCATCGATATAAACCAATGGATGTGCCCTGAGCACCTTGAAATTGGTAATAAACTGCGTCTCTGTGTGTAGCGTAAGTGGTTTACACACAACCAATTTACTTGACCCCTAGAATCACTAGTGGCGAGATATGCTGTGGTTCTACTTATTTTGGCGTTCACCGCTACCTGCAACCAACTAGAACGGAAAGAGATCACTCTTCTCAACGAGCACATTATTCCGTGCACCTGAAGTTTGGGAGGACACATCTGGTGGTTTATATCGATGGTTATTATGAGCTTACCTGCCCCAGGTTGCAGTATTCTACGACGACGAGTCCGCCCTCTGGTCGGACCGGGGTTTTCAGACTCCATACCAGTATCGAAGACTAGTATTTTCAAAAATAACAGCAAAATAGTAGGAAGCTACAAAACAGGTACGAGTTTTACGAATTGGAAGCACGTGCACACGCAAGCGCTGTCCGAACACGACTGAACAAAATGGCGACCAGTGTTGCCAAGGCAATGACATAAGAAATGAACAAACTCTTTTGGAAGAGTGGCTAGTTTGTTCAAGATTTAGTTCTCTTAAAAAGGGTTTAAATGTTATATTGAAGTATTTGAAACGATTGATTAGTTATCAAAACTTTCTAAATTAAAGCTTGCGTATTTTTAATAGTCTTATTATTTTTTGTGGAATTTAGCAAGTGTATGAGTATCACGGCAAGGAACGAAAATTAAAAGAGGTTCCCGGTTTTCCCCGGCGGGCGAGTATTTGCGCAAAATTCCATAGACAATATTGTTAATTCAGAAATACCTAGATATAACCAGAAATTAGTGCTATGGAATCGAAAAATATAATATACGGAACCGAACTAATTCATTATTGGAAAGATGTGTTTGCCTTATTTATTATCGTCGATAGTTAAAAGTTGATAATTTCGAGGCCAAATTATTTAGCCACTAAGTTTTTAATTTTTTTTGCTAAATATATACAGAAAGTTTCCAGATATAGCCAAAAAATTGCTAACTTTGCAACACTGATGGCGGCAACTGAAGGTACCGTACCTCTGGCGTCTGTCGTCATAAAATATCCGATGTAAAGACTGGCAAGAGGTGAACGAACTTCGTTGTCAATCCATCAGGCACGGACTATAGTAATTTTGCTGCGACGTTCAATACTTAGAAGTATTTTATGAAACACTTTTTCAGCTCAGTACAAGTATTAAAGATCTCCTTAAATAAGTTCAACAAACTAAAAATAATCTTTTTTGATAATAATTGCACAATTAAAATAAAAACGGGAGGTTACGGTACCACTGCGCTGCCACACGCCTTTAGGTAACTTTGCAACGCGTGAGCGAGATAAAAAGTGAGTAAAAACGACAATATTACGACTTTTTTTGAATTGTTAAGTAGGTATGTAGTATGTTTGAGAGAAAATTTTCAAACTGTAAAAGATCTCAATCATGTTTTTTTGAATGGAAATATCAGGCGTTTTCTCTGGACTTTTGATTTATTCAAGTGATAACCCTGTAGCCACGTATGTCTAACAAGTTAATCGTCATACCCGCCAACACGAATACCACACCAAAAACACGCAAACACAAACCCCACGCCATTTCGAGTGGAACAAGGTTACACCGCACTCACACCTTTACGACGCCATTAAACCCGAAGGGCGCGCCACAAACCATGAATCCTAACACGGGGTCACAATAACCCCACCTGATTTGGGACCAACAGGCCCCATATTTAACCCTGATTTATACGACTGCTAATTTACGACGGGAATGAGTGATAATGAACGAATTGTATGGGCTGTGAGAGATCGCACGAGAGATTGTAAATCACGAGACGGTAAACGTCATTTTAACTTCGCATCAAAGACATGTTGTTTTGTCCCATTTTTGGTACTATAAAGAAAAATTTACTATTGTAGAGAAGTTATGTGTTTTATATAATACTAGCAGCGCCCGTTATTTTCGCAGAATAAAATGTGCCCATTTGATATTCTAGACTATAATCTGTGTTCTAAATTTAAATTCGATCCGTTCAGACATTCTGACGTGATTGAGCAACCAACATCTAAACTAAACTTTCGCGTTTAGGTATATCATTAGTAGAATAGATTGAAGTAACGAACAAAACATGCGGCTGATCGTAAACGAAACGCCTGTCCGTAACTTTTCCTTTCACCAAAGACCTATTTAAATAGAGATTTGTATTTTTATGTTTATGTACTTACTTACTAGCTACTCCGAGGTTGCACTAGCTTAGTTCGTTCCCGTAATTATCCAGCGATGAAAAGTGTATTTTATAGCGTATATAGCGCGCGAATTAGCGTATATTATAAGCTAATATAATCTAACTATGTTCCAAATATCATCCCGATCCGTTCATTCGTTCTCACGTGATTGAGCAACAAACATTCAAGCATCCAAATTTTTGCATTTATAAAATTAAGTAGGTATATTATTTAAGTTTAGTTAACTAACTAGTTTAGTTTTCTTTAGTTATGTTGTTGTAATATTAGAAATTATGTGTAAATTATTATCAATAATTGATGTAGAGTATAGACAAAAGTGTTAGTTCACAGTTAAGATATTAGTATTTTTGTGTCCATTACTTGCCACCTTATTGTAAATTTTTTGAACAAAGTGAAATCAGTATTAGAGATTTGTGAAGAGGTCGTGTGAGGACTTGCTCAATACAAGGCCGTATCTAACATAAAACCTAGATTTAAGCGATAACGAGAATAAGATTAGATGGTTTTACATAAGAAGATTACACATAGCGTGTAAATAGCCGCGAGCCGAGACATCGGCCATTAGAGATGCTACGGCTATACGCGGTAATGTCTGTATTTCTACGGCATGCCAAATTTCATGGCCGATCGATCATGCGTGGATGAAATTGTATACATCAGGCATTTTTAAAATGACATAATATTAATGTTTTTTTTTAATTTTAAAATTTGGTTTTAATTGACATATTTATGAATACAAAAACCAGTCAAGAATAGCTCTCAATGACAGGTATGACGCATTGACTGACAAATGGTTGAAAGAAGAAATAAGGATGTACTTACATAAAATTAATAAACCTCCAACGGAACATTCCTACCGCAGCTAACAAAAGAGCTGATAACTTTGAAACGGCGGGACCGATTTTGATGAATCACCTTTCATACAAAATCTATACCTATCTGTTTATCCGGTCGGGAGCTGCGATGCCATAGACAGACACACATATAGACACGTGAAACTTTTAGAACCCCGTCGGTTATAACTCCGGAGGTTAGAAATTATGTTGAACTAATGACATAACCGTATGCTTATCTTTTTTATTATAAAGTGAAACATTAACACCATTGGTCCAAATGTAATATTTGCACTTTAAAAAACCTCATTGCGCCACAAATGACGATAATGTTTTAATTTTTTAGAAACATAATATGATAAGCAAACGTCAATGAATTTGACATATTTTTATTATATTTTTCGAAAACTCATCAAAGTGGACTGCCTTAAAAATATTGCATAAGCAAAAAATGTCAATGTTAATAATTTGACATAGTATATATATTAATTACGAAAACTCATCATTGTGGATAGCCTTAAAAAAGTGTGTACACACAGAACCTAACGTACAAAGCGTCCCTAACGAACAAAACTGCCAGGGGAGAAGCTATGAAATTAGATGCTTGATCGGTTCTGTAGGTAACTAGAAGAAATCGATTCATATTTTAAATAAATACACGGGTAGCTCACGTTTGATATAATATTCAGTTCAGTCCGACTTAAGTTTCGATCGTTTCCCGCGACCTTTTTCAAGGTCAGAGCGCGTGCGTGATCGCAGCTCGTTTAGCCACGTTAGTTTTCATACTGAAATCGATTTACTTTCGATTGAAAGTATCTCTCAGGAAAACGGAGTCGCGGGAGCGGCTGTTAAGCTCGGCCTGATAGTACATTCGCAATATGCTCAGATGGCCTCAGCCACGCTCATTAGTCGTGCCAGGCTTTGTGGCCGATTCGTCGAGGAAGCATACAGGCAGTAGACAATACTCTTCTTTAACATCGCAGCTGCGGCGGACATTGTACTAGTTTTCCGAAACGCTTGAAGCGAGTTAAACTTATTTCTATCGAAAGGATTGACTCCAGTTTCGTAACAATAACATTTATATAGTAGAGTAGGGCCGGTGTAGCGGCTAATCAACTGAGCGTCTCCAACGGCAGAAATATGCAAACCTGGGACGTGGTTAATTTGAGCCGTTTGGAGTCGGCCGATTGGGACTGGAGAGTCTACCGTGTAACTAAAACTGTCATAGCTTTGACATAGCTCTCTTTTCTTTTTGCTTGAAATGATAGAGACAGCAATAGCAACGCCATATCCGATTTAATTAGGCGGTAGAAGGGCGGGGAGCTCGTCTCATTTTCAAAAGCCTCTCCGAGCGCTTGGTTGACGCGACGCGCGACCAAAATGCCGGCGTTTATTTGGCCGAACGTATGAGTATATACCATTCAGCGTGGTAATGCCGCCAGCATGCTGTGCACGCATCCGACAGGTAATGGGCTGAAACATCTTGATTATCTGATATCATTGGTTTAAGCATAATTCAGATGTGCTTAGTGTAGGTATGTAGTTAAGTATGTAGCCTGGTATAGTTGTCATTGTATTTTAGTCATTAGTCCTGTTTAAAATAAATAAAAAATGGCAGTCATAGAAACTATAGATAGAAGTGAAAACTTATAACTCCAAATTTGATAGCTTACTTTGGAAACCATACGGTTGAAACCGGAGGGCGTGGCATGACCATATAGAAATGCTGACGCAGTTCTAGATGGCCAATGGCCATGGTACCGAGTATACCCTAAGATTTCTTATCATTCCCGAGCGTGACGCTAGAATTCAATTCACAGCCCACGAAAAATGTGTCTGGGGTGCGTCAAAAGAAGTTTTCACTTCGAAAATAACAATTAAACTGTGAAATATGTTGCCTGCTTGGGTAAAACATACATACATTGGGTAGAACATACCCAATGTTCTTATGGATGGCAGGTGATGTACCTGCGCGTAAGCGGTAAAAAGCTATAAGGGAATACAGAATACAGCTTGCCAGATCTGAGCTGGCATCCGCTGCGCTGGCGGCGCGAAACGAATCAACACTCATGCGCAGGCGCAACACGCGCGCAGCTTTTATATAGAAAGCGTGAACCATTCAGTTTCATGCTTAAATTATAAAGTACCTATTTCGTCAATTTGTTGTAACCAGCTATGAGGCAATCTTTTTCTAGAGAAATTACTGATAAAACACCTTACATCTACGAGTGACGAGCGCAGTGCGGTGATTGGTAACGATTTGGACTCTTCATGTTCAAATTGCTCCGTGTCACTGTGCTGTTATAGGCTGGCATGTTTCTTACCATCAGGTACATGTCCAAGCTCGTCTTGTCACTCTTTACTGTAAAGAAACGAATCATACATCGACACGAAAAACCTAGCACTGCACTGTGCTCGTTACCCAGAGATATAAGACGATTTATCTTTATGCCTCGTATAATTTCTCATGAAGCATTGCTCTTCAAACCGGAACACAATGATGTTTGCACATTATTCTGCTTGGCGGTAGAACAACTGGCGAAGGTGGTAGTGGTGCCTACTTTCCAGACAGACTCTACAGAGTTCTACCACTACAAAATTAGAGACATTATTATTTAGGTATACAAATATTTTTTATTTTACTTACTCTTCTGCGTCATCACACCTGTAACACGTCTGTCTCATGGAATTATCAACTAAATAAACATGAAAATTAAATTATTTTTGCATAAAATGGAATAAGCAAATATTCTTTGTGGCAAAGTACTATAAAGAAATCTGCTACTGTCATTTATAACGTACCTTGGAACTATTACTTTGTTGTAAAAACGTACAAAGTTTTTTTTTCCTACGACCATTCATGTAGAGTTCAATGCCTGCAACTGTTTGCCGGAAATGTTACTAGCGCCATTTATACTCACTGAATACTACAGGAACTGTTTGCTTCTCCTACTCGCTTGTAGATGGCGCTACCAATCTATGAAAGTTTACAGTGTTTTTTTAGCATTACATTATTTTTTTTATAGGTATCAGATGTTGTCATTCATTAGAAACAAATTTAATAATTTAAATCTTTGATCCTCCGCCGGTTAGGACAAATTTGTTGCTACCAAACCTTGAAAATACCATCATACACCTACCTACACTGTTTTTTGCCATAAAATTTATTTCTATTTCTTTTGTTTCAGACTCATTCGTCAATAGCCAAGAATGGACGGCAGCCCGGGGGGTCACAGAACTGCGGGTCGGTGTCCTGGGCTCTCCAGACAGCGGCAAGTCAGCCCTGGTACATCGATACCTTACAGGGGCATATATGCAAGAAGAAAGTCCAGAAGGTAAAAAATACATTTATGGTAACTAAAGTAACTTAGTTTGATTGACCTTGAAAAAAAAAACTAATGTAGGTTTTGCGTTAGGCATGAATAACGAGTATTATTATATGCTGAATGAAACACGTAAGCGAATATTTCTGTTTAAGATTTATGTTCTTTTTGTTATAAATTGTTTGTATTTTGCTGCATTTAATTCTTGATATTTATATTTGTGTGGCTCTCATGCCAGAGAAAAAACAAAAACGTATTCAATCAGTTCGACAGACAGCGCCATCTGCCGAGAAATAATAAAATTATTTCGCCATCATTTTGGTGTCTCACATTCGTACAACGTTTTAGTTCGACTGTATTTCGCTAGATGTCGTTCGTTATTTTTTTCTTATACAATTCGATAGATGGCGTTCACTGTAGCACAAAACGAAATTTTAATGTTTTTAGTACGATAATGAAAATATTGAGGAAAATGACTGTTATTACTTATTAGAGTTACTACTGTGTCGTTTCTTATGCCAATGAATATTTTAATTGTTCAATGATGCTTGAATCATAATTATACGGTTATTGGCTTTGATGAAACTAGTGTTTTAAGACTTCAATGGTTATTGGTAATATTTTATCCGGAAGTTCCTTCTGTTCCAGGCGGTCGCTTCAAGAAGGAAGTTATTATCGACGGACACAGCTACCTTCTGCTCATACGCGATGAGGGAGGGTCACCTGAAATGCAGGTCAGTTGTTTTTTTTTATAAAATACCTATGGCAGTTGTCCTCTACTGCCTACCTACTGAATGCAGGACAATGTAGGTACATACTTACTTCGGACATGGGAGTCTCCCAAGATGTAGATACCATCGAAATACCTACAACCAATCGATGTGCCCTTAGCACTTTGAAATTGGTTATAAGCTGCGTTTTTATGTGTATCGTAAGTAATTTAGACACAAACACAACCAATCTACTTGCTAGCGGCGCGATAAGTCTGCTGTGGTTCTACTTATTTTGGTTGTTGACAACGAATAGTGATAGGCTGATAGGTTAAAACGTCCGGCGTTCACCGCTTCCTGCAACCGACTAGAACGGAAAGAGTGAGCTCACTCCTCCCAGCGATGACATGATTCCGTGCGCCCTGAAGTTTGGGAGGGCACATCTGTGTATTGAGATCGTTGGTAGATACCTAGATACATACCACTCGGTCCAAGTGTTGATCGCCCAAAGCCTTTCAATTTTCAATTACCTACTTCGAACTGATTATGATGATGATACTTACTTAAAACCGTAAGGATGAAAAAATTGGTAGTCAAAGGAAACTTAATGAAAACTTATAGATAACTTTCATATTGCTGAAATATTCGTATTGCTGAAAACGTCACCTGTATAAAACTATTTACTCCTCCTGAGGTCAGTGACGCGAACTTACAAGATTTCTCTCATCTGAAAAGCGTGTTACGCTCTGAACGTCTACTCTCTTTCTATGAAAAACGTAATTTCGAAATAAACTCGCGACTCTCCTACTCCGGTTCTACTAGAAGTTTTCACTTCAATAACTTTTGTAAAAACTCACTTATATAAAGGTGAATTGCGTATAATATAAGTACCTACCTACCTACGTATCGTCTATTTTTTACTTGTAAATCCTATGACTGGCCTCGTGGCTTAGTGGATAGTAGCTCTGCCTGCGAAGCCGAGGGTCGTGGGTTCGATTCCCACCCAGTGCAAATAATTGTGTGATGAATTCAAACGTTTGCACTGTATCTGGGTGTTTCTATGTATAATAAGTATGTATTTAAAACTATAAAAGTATTATATCAGCTATATGGCCGCCATCATACAAGCTTTGCTTAGTTTGGGGTCAGATGGTGTTGTGTGTGAATTGTCCACCAATATTTATTTATGACCATGTGGGGTACCTACTGTAATTTTCAACTGTTATATGAACTATTGATATCGATAATATAATTATGTAAATACTAGCATATTTATAAAATTGGAAGAAATTTACAAGCTCAAATTAACCAAAGCTTCTGCCTACTAGGTATAAGATTTAATAAACTGTGCTACTAGCTACTACGGAACTGCGGGAGCTAGATAGCTGATATAATAATACTTTTATAATAACTGTAAACACATACCTATGACATATAGCAACACTTATAATATTTAGAGCAGATCTGATTATAAAAACATGCCTACTAAATCAAAAAGACCATAAAACTTTTCAATCTATGGTTAGACATAAATTAGTTAACATAACTAATCAGTTATCCGTTCGTCTAATCAGTGTGTGATCAGCTGGTGGAGAGGAATATTATGCTTTCACTAATTTCGCTTTTCCGGCGGCTTTAGTCTCGTAAGATCTTGTAAGGGTTCCTTACCTCGAAAGGAAAAAAACGGAACCCTTCTAGGATCACTTTATTGTCCGTACGTCCGTATGTCTGTCAACACCTTTTCTGAGGAACGCGAGGTATCAAGCTGAAATTTATATGAAATACTCAAATCTACTGTCCCTTAAAGTTGTGAAAAAATCAAGCTTCTAAGCCAATGCAATCAAAAGATACAGCAGTTTCTGCCGCTAATTTTCGACACTCGCAAGGGAATCAAAACCTACAGAGTACTCCGTGAATCGAGAATCTTGAAATTTGGTTCATAGCAACGTCTTACAGAATAGATAAAGGAAAAATTGCGAAAACCGTACATTTCGTCGGGCGACAGTCGGAACGGCAACTCCCGATCCGGAGCCCCGGGTTCGAATCCCACACGCACCACAGTCTTTTCGAAGTCATGTCCGTAATGTCACTTAAATACGGTAAAGGAAAACGTCGTGAAGAAACCGACAGGGAATCTTTCGAAGTCATGCGCTATCCACCAACCCGCACTGGGCCAGCGTGGTGAATTATGGCCTTGTCTCTCATCTTGCGAGAGAAGGCCCCGAGTCCCAGCTGTGGGAACATTTAGTGGGCCGCTTATGTTTACCAATAAAATAAAATGAATGTATCATTTCGTTCCAACTGCTAAGGCTGTCTCACAAAACACAATGAAAATCAATACCAAAGAATAATAGATGGACACACCGCTCACCCCCTGCCAATCGGGCTTCCTTAATAGCTCAGTTAATAGTAAAATTACCTGATTCTTTGATAAAATATTCAAAGCCGTAATGGTCACACCTATAGAAGAAAAAAATACAGTCATATATGCTGATATTTTTTGTAGGATTGTTCTGTGGGAGAAAAAAAATGTCAGTTGACAAAAACTGACAATTAAGTAATTCTTTTAATTTTATTTTCAGTCCATGACTGACAATTAATTTCTTCTATAGACGGACTACCTATTTCTCGGACGGATTCTCGGACTACCGATAGAAGTGAAAACTCGGAATTTAGAATTTTAGGATTAAACAGCATTAATATAATATTGCAGAATACGTCACCTGTATAGCTACATATATACAGCTATTACGGATGTAGGCGACGTGAATTCACAAGGTTTCGCCTTTCGCACTTCCAAAAAGTATTTAACTGCAAATCCAGGACGTCTACTCTAATTCAACGAAAACGTAATTTCGTAATAAACTCGCCATTTTCCAACTCCGATTCTACTTCGATCCGTCGTTTTGTCCGTTTAAATGTTCTAAGTCTACTCTAATTAAAGTATGCTTAGAACATTTAAACATCAAACAATGTTGTATCGGACGAAACGAAGTAGAACGAGAGCAGGAAAGTCGCGAGTTTTTTTCGTAATTTCGTTTTCGTAGAAACAGAGTAGACGTCCGACGTCCAGGACGTCTACTCTCTTTCTACAAAAAACATAATTTCGAAATAAACTCGCGACTTTCCTACTTCTTTTGACCCGTAAATTTTGTACACGGGCCTGTAGTCTATATCTACCCTAATTTGTTATTTTATTGGTGGACATTTCACACACTGTTTTTATAAATCGCAGGGTTGTCACTCTATCCACAAACTAACAGTAACTCTACCGAAACGTCAGCAGGTAATTAAGTAACAATTTAGATTTCGATTAAGGCGTGTACTGTAATGGTTTCAAAATGTTTTACTCGTCTGGAAAGGGCTGAACGGCGCGGCGGCGGCGTTTAGATATGTCGTCCCCTTCTGTATTCGAGGTAACTAATGGACGTAGGTATAGGTCGTGACAATGGACTTGTGTTTGGAAAAATAGTAGAGTTTTTTACGTAATAATAAAGTTTCGAAAACGATATTTTCATTGAAAAAAAAAACTTTATCGATACCTAAATCTTTTTAATTACCTTTATATAAATCTACGAGTATATTTTAACGTATAAAAATGCATTGTCACGAAAGTTGGCTTTTATGTGTAATTTGGTCTAACTTGAGACATATACTTTTTACTATTATAGGTTTACACTTGACCGCCATCTCACCTGATGACGACGATGCGGTCTACGGATCGTATCGTTTTCTAGGTAGAAGAAACAGATTCACTCTCAATTTGAAGACACAAAGATTGAACCATCGGAAAAACCCCACTCAGGCAACACATTCAACAGATTATGCGTTCTTATCAAAAAAGTTAGTCTTTCAAACGTCAATCACGAAACAATGTCGTTTTTCCGAGTTACGAGCAGCCTGATAGAAAAATGACCAGGACGTCTACTCTAATTCAACGAAAAACGTAAATTCGAAATAAACTCGCGGCTTTCCTACTCCGGTTCTACTTCGTTTCATTCGATCGAACATTGTTTGACGTTTAAATGTTCTAAGGCTACTCTAATTAGAGTAGTCTTAAAACATTTAAACGGACGAAACGACGGATCGAAGTGGGAAAGTCGAGAGTTTATTTCGAAATTACGTTTTCCGTTGAATTAGAATAGACGTCCTAGTCATTTTAGAGAGTAGACTAATACCAACCTGGACGAGGTTGGTATTAGATCATCCGGATCAGTTGCACTGTCACTATTCGAAATGTACCGATAAAAATGCGATAAACTAGCAATTTTGCGGTTCCAGACTTCCATTTTAAACTATAAAAAAACATAATTTCTCGGTCATCTAGGTACCCTTGTCTCTCATTAAACCAAACCCTATCAAGTTTATTAAGGAAAATATACGTTACTAATTCCACCAGGTACAGCTATCAGTTATCTCTCAGACTGCTACTTCTGTGAAATCCGTGAATTATCCTCATAATATCTGATTCTCTCCTGATTCTCTCCTCTTTATCAAGGTAACAATAAACTCTAATCAATGTTGTAAAATTTAGGTAGAAAAGGAAATCGTCACAGTTAATTCATATTTTGTGTTGATACAGGCAGTTTTTTTTGTTTTTAAATTAATTTCAACAAAAAGTTAATCTATAGATCTGGAGTGAAGCTATTGAGAAACACGGGGAAGCACTTGCAGTCTCCCTGGATATCTCGAAGGCTTTCGACAGGGCCATTATGATCTAATACCACCTTGCCCGTTTTTCTATCGGAATGCTCGTAGCTCGAAAAAGCGACATCGTTTCATGGTTGATGTTCCAAAGACGCGAATAAAGATGTTTGACTTTACTTTTGTGATAAGAACGTCTAGGCTGTGGAATGCATTGCCTGAGTGGGTTTTCCCCGATGGTTACAATCTTTGTGTCTTCAAATCGTATCTTCTAGGTATAAGTAAGTTCTAGTAAGCACACTCCATCGTAGACCGCATCGTCGCTTAACATCAGGCGAGATGGCGGTCAAGTGTAGCTATAGGTAAAAGGTACAAAAAAAACTGTCTAGTCGATAGTCGAAGCATAAATTGGTCGACATATCAGATAGCGAACGGGGTCGATCGAATCGATGCTCCATCCATTCCCGCCGTAGAGGGGAGTGCAGTTTAATAGACGAGCTATTTACAAGCGAAGCCTTCCGGCTGACAGGGGCGTCTTCAAATCCGAAGAATTTAAATTTAATAATTATTATTGTTCAAAAAATGAAACTACTGACTTCCATTTTAAAAATGATAGGACACGGTTCACTTATTTTAATAGAATCCTACTCATTTTATAAAAATGTCTAATTTTGTATGTTTGGGTGTTTGTTGCTCAATAACATTGGAACTGCTGAACATTAAAGCTGGTATAAATTACGGAAATGGAAACTGCGCGGATAAACCCGTGGGGCGCTAAATAATGATAAACTTAAGAATGATTAAACTAATATAGCATCCGTTCCATCAATTTCGATACAAAAAATATGGGACCATTCGAAGAAAAACTATTTGAAAAAAAAATTACAGTCAGAACTGCCGATAAAAGTGAAAACTTGTGTATAACTCAGAATTTGATAGCTTACTTTGGAAACTACACGAGTGTAACCGGAGGGCGTGGCCTAGCCAAATCTAGAAATGCGTCAGCATTTCCCATTGGCTCACGCATTTTTAGACGACCAATGGCCATGGTCCCGAGTTTACCCGAAGATTTCTTATCATACCCGAGCGTGACGCTAGAATTCAATTCACACCCCACGAAAAATCTATCTAGGCGCGCCAAAAGAAGTTTTCACTTCAAAAACAAAGTCGCTCTAGGCGTTCTCAAGAAATCGAGGATTATATATAAAAAATATGGTTGTCGATTTGATTATCTCCTCCTTTTTTAAAGTAGGTTAAATATGTCTCAGACAAGGTTTTAAATGTAACAAAAAGTTGTTACATCCTTGAGTACGTTCTGAGTGGATGTCACTTAGAATTTACAAGCTCGCGGGCGGGTTTACGATGTTTACCATAACACGACATTTACGGCTCTACAACGATACGATTTTGTAAGAACACAAGTACACAAGTACACGACACTCGGCATGGTAGCGTCTTATGGTTTCTCGAAGAATGGGCATCGGCCTACACGCGATTCGTTTTATTAGGTAGGAATTTAGAATTGCCAGTCCGTGTTCATTATTTAGTGGTTGACTCATTTGTGTAGACAGGACATATAAATCGATGCCTCCCAAGTAAGTTCGGGACGGATATTACAACGGGAATGTTCGGGACGGATATTACAACGGGAATGTTCGGGACGGATATTACAACGGGAATGTTCGGGACGGATATTACAACGGGGATGTTCGGGACGGATATTACAACGGGAATGTTCGGGACGGATATTACAACGGGAATGTTCGGGACGGATATTACAACGGGAATGGGAACTGCGACGGTAAAGCCGTGTGACGCTGCTAGTTATTATTGTTTTCAAAATGAGTTCGAATAGCGAATTTCTTTTTTCTTCAAATACTCAAACCGACTTCAATTTAAAAGTAAATTCCAACACTCTGCCTGATCTCGTAAGAAGTCATCACTAACAAAAATTCACTCTCATACCTCTCGATATGAGAGTGAATTTTTGTTTTTTGTTGAAATTTCAAAAACCGTCACACCGATTTTGATGAAATTTATATGGGACCTCTGAACTATGGATGTACCAAACAATAAAAGTACAATCAAAATCGATTCTCAATTATGGAGTCATTGCGTAACACCAGCGAGCAACTGCGCGGAAGATCGAGTTGCTCGATGCATAACAGTATACATCATCATCATCATCAACAGCCCACTAAACGTTCCCACTGCTGGGACTCGGGGCCTTCTCTCGCAAGGAGAGAGTTAAAGCCATAATCCACCACGCTGGCCCAGTGCGGGTTGGTGGATGACACATGACTTCGAAAGATTCTAGGTACATGTCGGTTTCCTCACGATGTTTTCCTTCACCGTTTTAAGTTATCGGCATTACGCACATAACTTCGAAAAGACAGTGGTGCGTGTGGGGTTTGAAATCTCCGGATCGGCAGTCGCCGTTCTCCCGACCAGAGCAGCCGTAACTTCACAGTTCACAGTTGTAACCTTGATTTCTGTTCTGTGGTTGTAACAGTATACACATTAAAAAACAAACAATCTAATTGATAACTTCCTTTCCTTTTTTGTAGTCGGTTAAAATTAAATTTGTCGCACGAAGAAGTTCGTTTTCACTTAAATGTTTCAACTGACTCATAGTAGTACAATTTGCACTCAATTGAATTCTATTAGGTGACGTAACTAGTAAGTGCATAGAAATGAGGAAGGGACAATTTGTCATTTCGTCCCTAATTCGAAGTTTCGAGTGACAGTAGGTGGGATCCGACCGGCCGGCGGTGTGGGCATGGCGGTTACGACATTTCCTTATTTACATATATCCGCACTTTCGATTTTCGTCAAATTTATTATTTACACTTTCCATTTTTGTCGGTTTATAATTTTTCACATTTTTTGTGGTACTTATTAAACTTTTATTGAGCTTTACTAAACTTTAATTGAACATTTTACTTGACCATCTCGGATGCGGTTTACAATGGAGCTTGCTCACCTACATAGAAGATACCGATTCACTCTCGATTTGAAGACACCATGATTGTAACCATCGGTAAAAATAAAAACCCACTCAGGTAATTAATTACTAATTAATTCTTAATTCATTTTCACATTGGACTCCGCAAAGAGCCCTACCACTATAAAATGAATGTTGAACACTACAAAACCGGACTCTTTGGGTCTTTGGTGCTACCACTACGAAATTAATTTTAAACACTACAAAACTAATTAAACAGTCGTCAGCTGTCCATGCGCTGAAATCGATAACCACGGCAAATCGATTCTACATCGGGTCCGATGTCGCCTCGAGTCGTGTTAATTAAGCCGGTAATCGAACCCGGGACAATAGTTCGCTGAGCAAACAACTGAGCCACCACCGGCGGCGGCTGCTTGAGTGCTGGGGTGGAGGCTTGGAGCAGTCATGTTTTATAATTAAATTGTGAACGGCCGTGATAGCTGGAAACGATGTTTATTTAATTTTGAAATTTCAGACATTTCAATTAGATTTTTAAACGACTTTAAAAAAGGAGGAGGTTACCAATTCGGTTGTATGTTTTGAAGTGAAAACTTCTTTAGGCGCGCTATAGACAGAATTTTCGTGGGCTGTGAAATGGATTCATCAAACGTCACGCTTGGATATGATAATGGATCGGATCGGATCGGATCGGATATTAAATTTTCGGGTAAACTCGGTAAAAACCGCCAGGTAGGTACCAGGGTAACAGAAACAGTAAAGAGTTTTGATTACCTACCTCCAACAGCCCAGCGTTTATCTCCAGATACCAGGACAACAGAAATATAAAAGAGTTGCGTTTGCCCCTAGGTACCAGTACCAGGGCAACAGAAACAGTAAAGAGTTGCAATATTCTGTATAATTACGTTGATATAAAACTAGATGGCGCAACCATCGATTTAGCTGGCGGTGTTGAAATTATGCGAATGTACATAGACCTACGATGGTTTAAAGGTGATAAAAAGATTGGACAATTCAATTACAAGTAAAAACATTTGAGTCACAAGTTTTCACTTCTATCGGCAGTTCCTAAGTTCCTATGACTGCCAATTTTTTCTTTGTATGTGTCTTTCATCTTTGTCTGAATTTCATTTTAAATGAAGTTGGTTTTTATTTTTTCGGAACAAATCAATTCCATATATAGATAAACTCTTTATAGCATTTTACAAAATAAACTTAACAAAAAACAATCTTAGAATATACTAGCAAATCGCTGAAGGTGATATCTTCCAGGTGAATTGAATTGTTATTAATCGCGATAAAAACGGCGAGTATCAACGTCGAGTAAATTAAAAGAAACAAATAAATATTGGTGGACAATTCACACACAACACCAACTGACCAAATCCAAATATTGTACAAGTCAATGGTTTTTTCTTTCTATCAAGTTTTTTTGAGTGAACAAAAAATGTGAAGACTTAAGTACATACATACTTCCATCGATTTAGCAATCATAAGGTGGGAATACCATCTGCACCTCTGAGAATTTTTCAGGAGTTAAATAATGGTCATCACTATTAGCTTTAACAGTGAAGGAAAGTATCGTGAGCAATAGTAGTGAACAATCGAGTAGAAGTCCTTCTTCGCGGTTTGCCAAAGACAAATGGAGCAGTATCCTAGGTGTAAAACTAATAGATCGTATCAGAAACATGCAAATCTATGTTCCTGATATCCAAATTATAGACATGGCTTAGAAGTCTGCTATGCTGAAATGGGACTGAGAATGAGAGAATGGGCAAAAACCACCACTGACTGGGTCCCGAGGCAACACCACCACCAAACTAACGGCCACCAAAGTGGACTGGCATCGTGGCTTAGTGGGTATACTGGGTAGTAGCTCTGCCTGCGAAGCCGAGGGTCGTGGGTTGGATTCCCACTCAGTGCAAATATTTGTGTGATGAATTCAAATGTTTGCACTGTGTCTGGGTGTTTCAATGAATAATAAGTACCTATTTAAAACTATATAGGTATTAAATCAGCTATCTGGCCGCCATATCACAAGCTTTGCTTAGTTTGGGGTCAGATGGTGTTGTGTGTGAATCGTCCACCAATATTTAAAAGGTCGGCTAAGAAAGAGGTGGAAAGACGAGCATATCGTCGGCAACAATATTGGCTCACAATAGCTCTCGATTGAGACCATTGGAAGTTTGGAAGTAGGTGAGAGAGGCTTTTGCTCATCTTTGGGACAGGATAGGGTAATATAAATAAATATAATTTCTAAGATTTTACAAACTTGTCTGCATCGTGACATTCAAAAGTATATATCGAGAAATCTCGACATTCTTGACGACTGAAATCACGAAAATTATTTAATTGCGTGCGAAATTTGTCGTTTCTTTTTTTTTTTTTTTAAATAAAGAGTGACGAGACGAGCAGGACATGTGCCTGATTGTAAGCAACATGCCTGCCACATAACAGCACAGTGACACGCAGCTATTGGAACATGGAGAGCCCAAATCATTACCTAGCACTGCACTGCGCTCGTCACCCAGAGATCTAAGTTGTTATATCTCTAAGCCCTGTAATTTCTCTGGAAACAAGCAATTTCTCATTAATTTCTCATACCAAGCAACCCTTACCGGTGTAGCGAGCGTGACGTCACATCCCCGGCTGACGTCACCACCTTACCCGGGATTGACCCGCGACCTGATTGTCCCGATAAAGCCCGCCGAATATAGACATCGTGGCTTCGTGGGATTTTCGTGACGCGAGTACAATGTGACAATGCCTTCTCGTGTCAGCCAGGATTTGTATATACAAAAGGTCGTAAGGTAGTAAGAAAAAGTTACACAAAGATAATCACTATATTACAAGGCTTATAATACTGCGATTTAGTTTTCGTTGAGTACGGTAAGATTGGCTTAGTAGGGCCCTGAGTCTTCTGCGCTGGTCCAAAGTTCGGTAAACAGTACCTATTATCGATAACTATTTGAGGCTAACTGAAAAAAAGTCTCTCAGAAAGAAACTCTCAAGTGAATTCTTAATATTTTATTACTGCTAAATCTTTTTACAAAGATAATGTAGTCGTAAGTACAAATGCACAAAATGTCATAGTTATGAAAAACAAAAGTAGCGAACTAAATGCTCCCACAGTTTACCTTTCACTCGAGAAAGAAAGAGTCGAGGCCGTAATCCACCACGCTGGCCCAATGCGAGTTTTGACGGCGTGAATCGGTTTCTTCTAGGTAAGCACGCTCCATCGTGGACCGCTCGGGCGAGAAGACGGTCAAGAATAAAAATTGGCAGTCATAGGAACTGCCGATAGAAGTGAAAACTTATTACTCAGAATTTGATAGCTTACTGCGGACTCTACGCGGATGAAACCGGAGTGCGTAGCCATGAGCATGGCTATGGTCCCGAGTATACCCGCAGATTTCTTATCATTTCCGACGATGATTTCATGTGACGCTAGAAAGAGTTCTAGAAAGAGTGCTAGAAAGAGTTCCACAGACAGAGGTCTGTGGCGCGCCAGACGAAGTTTTCACTTCACAAATTCTAGTGACTTCTTCTTCTTAATAGTATCCTCATTACTATCTATACTATACTCATGAGGGTCGTGACCATCATCGACCTCCTTGACCACCTTCCTCCAGGCACTCCTGTCTTGGGCCATCCGTTAGCAAGTTTGGATGTTTGCCCTTGTTGAGGCCTTGATGGGGTCTATCCACCGGGATGGCGCTTTGCCTCTACCTCTCTTCCATTCGACGCGACCGACCATTATTAACTTTTCTAAGCTTTCTTGTCGTCGTCCGAAATATTTAAGTTTCTAGCGACGGTTTTATATAAACACACAGACACATTTTCCTCCATTTTCATCATTTATTTGTCCTGTATTGATGTAAAGTGAAGCTTAATTTGCAATGAACAACCTTGCTTATAAATTCAGCACTGAAATCATATTACCGCTGACCTCGGACAAAGCTAGACTAGCTTCGAGAGAATCGATACGAAGCGTCCTTGCACCCAGACCCAAGGCGAGACAGCACCAATTACTGCAATGTGAGGTGAGATGAGATGCACAAGGGCATGAACGATCTCAAATGGAAATAAATAAAATAAAAAAGTGTAGGTACGTGTACTTGTCTATATAGGTACGCAAAAAGTTATACTTCTTTTTTTTTTTAAATAAAGAGTGACGAGACGAGCGGGTCATGTGCCTGATGGTAAGCAACATGCCTGTCACATAACACAGCACAGTGACACGCAGCTATTGGAACATGAAGAGTCCAAATCATTACCTAGCACTGCACTGCGCTCGTCACCTACAGATCTAAGATGTTATATCTCTAAGCCCTGTAATTTCTCTGGAAACATGGAAACTTCTTCTCTTATCCCTCTATCTTCAACGCAAGAAGTTACTTACAATGTTTACTAAAACGCTGGCAAGCTACGAGTAACTTCTTATTTCATGATTTTTAGATATTTATGTTATGTTGTTTGATATTTTTATTGTGTTTTAAATTTTAAATATAAAAGTGCGCGCATTTTCTAAATTTGCCCTTTAAATAAGAAGTCATCAGGATGTTAAACTGCACGAATGTTGCCCAATACATTGCCTATAATAATATGTATGATAGTTACAGATTTTTTCTTGCAGTTAGCATTTCGGTGTCGCGAACTGACAAGATTTCACCTATCCGAAAAGTGTCTAAATAAACGCACGTCCCGAGTCAAGGCCATAATCCACCACGCACCTCGAAAGATTCTAGGTACATGTCGGTTTCCTCACGAAGTTTTCCGTTTTAAGTAAGCGGCATTACGCACATGACTTCGAAAATACAGTGGTGCGGGTGGGATTTGAACCCGGGAGCACCGGATCGGCAGTCGCCGTTTTCCCGACTAAACCAGCCGTAGCTTTGAACTGTAAAGTTATTTTAATAATTTGATCTCCATACTAAGATGAAACAAAAATAGACATCTAGAATTGCAAATGTGTCTGAATGAAACTGGTCAAATGCCTAGATCGTATTTCAGAAATAGACCTTCGGAGAGGACAATAAAGTTCATTGGCTTTAACTCTAAAAGTAGTATATTGTTCTTAAGATAAAGAATGAGTTTGTTTATAAATTAATGTAGTTAGAAAAATAACGTACTGATTTCTTTTTGGATGGATTTATAGTACTTAGTTGGTCTGAGATGGCTCGGTCGAATAATGTTGCCAGAGCAATTAATCCTCTACTACAGGGCAATGACATAAATTGTATATTTGGGTAACGAGCGCAGTACAGTGCTAGGAAGTGTAGTAGGCACATATGTTCAAATAGCAAAATGCTACTGTGCTGCCTCAAGGAAACCTGTTTCTTACCACCAGGCCCTAATCTTGCTCGTCTTGGCACTGTTATGGAATGCCAGGTAGGAACGAACTTCCTCCGGATAATACCTAATTAGCTAATTACATGTAAGCAAGACAATTTACCTATAGAAGCAAGACAATTTGCAAGATAAAAAAATATTTATGGGACTTATAGGTATGATTATCTGAAAAATTGATTTGGCAGCACTGGTCACGGGCAGTTTTTTCGCGTCACTTCCGTTTTATATTTTTGTTACGGTTTTTAGCCTCACATTTTTTCCAGTTCGGTTGCGCACCAAAATCCCTATCTCGTCCAAGCGTGCTATAAGGAACTTAATTCCAAAAAAATACACACATTGCCGCAAAAAGTCTGAATCTGTCCATTCCAGAGTTACACACATAACACACTCCCGAATCTCTTTACAACATAAAAGTGATACTACACTTGAGAGACACGTAATTTAATTGAAATTGTTATTGGAACAGTACTAAAACAAACAACAGCAATACCGTGAGCCGTAATACTGTGCTGCCATTATCCAGCGTATGGCCGGCCATAATCGTCACTTTTACAGCAAAACGGTCACAAATGGTCACCCTATCCCCCATAAAGCCTCCGCACCTCTTCGCGTCCATTTCAACCAAATTGGAAACGAAATGGTTGCGCGAACGCGAATAGAATCGGATGCATGTGTATAGCTTTGTGTCAAGGTTGGAGACAAACATTAGAAGACCTGACGATAGATCTCAAAATAGACACAAACGTGTAAATTGTAGAACCTAAATCCCGGTTAGAAATACACAGCAGAGGTCCACACTCAATGGCTGTAAAAGTGTATAATAAACTGCCACACCATCACCATCACACCATCTCAATCGAATACACAAGCGGCTATCGAAAAATCATGTTTTTAAACAGCACAGACACAAAATTGTGTAGCATGGTTTTTGGTCATTATTACCATTTCGAACTGTGCAGGATTATTTTTTCATTGGGCGTTGGTATACAAAAAATCTGCTCTATTTTTCCCACTGCTGGGACTCGAGACCTTTTCAAACAACGAGAGTCGAGACCAAAATTCACCATGTTGAGCACTGCAAGAGCCGGATTTCGCAGATCTCGAAATATTTTTGGAGCATGGCGGTTTTCTCAAGCTGATTTTATTCACCATTAAAGCCAGTGTAATCATATACTTGTGCCTATATCTGCTGTTAAAATAATCTAATTTCTACAAAAAACTTCAATTAAAAATGTAATTCCGACACTCGACCAAATTTCCTAAGAAGCAATCACTATGTCATCCAGATAAACGAAAGCAAATTTTAGTTTTCTGTTCATATTTCATAAATCACTACACCGATTTCGATAAAATGTATATGGGACAACTTCTAAACTATGATCTACCAAAAAAAAAATAACCATTAAAATCGAGTCACAGTTGGCTGCGGTATCGTGGAACACTGGAACATACATAAAAAAACGTACAACCAAATTGAGAACTTTCACCTTTTTGAAGTCGGTTAAAAACGATCAAAGGTGTGATTCGAACATACGACCACGATGCCAAAACCGGTCATTTTCGCCCCTTTTCTACCACTTTCGTGTACAAATAACTAGAAACTGTACCTACAGTCATCTACAGTCCCGTATAATGTCTGATCTCGCGGAATGGCTGCAAGAAATTGCACCTGCAAACTGTTCCTGAGAAAATTGTTTCTGAAATGGTTTTCTTCTTTTATTTGAAGTGGCAGAAAAAACTACTATCTATTGTCTATTTACTTGTAATAGTCGCAATTTTATTTCTAGCTAACTCTACAGACGTGCTGTATTTTTTTCGCTAGGTACCTACCTACCTACTTTTTTTTTCGTACAAATAAAAAAAAAACCTGACAAAAATAATCCATTAATACACCACAGATTTTTTTCTTTTCCTTTTTTTTACTGTTAAACATCGGTTTTCACTTGACTGTCATATCCTTTGTCTGCGATAGAGCGTGCTTACCAAGGGAGAAACCGAATGACTCTAAAGTTGATTACCGTCAGATTACTTAATTAAAATATAACGCCGTCAGATAATAATATAAAATAAAATGGTCAACACTGTCAGTTAGATATATATTATATAACCTATACTTACTAAGTATTTTACATCATATTAACCGCTCCTCATCAATCACTAAAAGTCTCTGTTGCCATGGGCGTATTATCTATCGTAAAGTTAAATAACCAAGTACCTAGACTTGGTTCTAAATAAGTTCGTGACAGTTCATCCAAACTCAAAAATAATGAACTTTAACGTAGACGACTCTGAATTAATAAATGGATTCGTTTCACAGACAAACTAATAACTCTGAATAAATCAGCTATTCAGGACAAACCTAGGCTATCATTTATTCATGGGACTTTCGTTACTTTGAAGTTCCCCCTTTTGATGCGTGTACAATTTATATTACATTCACACAAGCGTTGGCGGCAAACAAAATTGTTATTCTTGCGTACGTAGTACGTACAGCTCTTTTGACTTTGATACTGCAACGCAATCTTCACGGCTACACGCTTTTCAAAATGAAGTAATACTAACAAAAATTTTTTTTGAAGTGGAAACTTCTTTAGGCGCGCCTAGACAGATTTTTCGTGGGCTGTGAATTGAATTCATTCGTCACGCTCGGGTATGATAAGAAAGCTTCGGGTAAACTCGGGACCATGGCTGTTGGCTATCTAGAAATACGTCAGCCAATGGGAAATGCTGAAAGGGCGTGGACAGGCCATCATGACATGGCCATCTAGAAACGCATCATCCAATGGGAAATGCTGACGCATTTCTAGATGGCCATGCCAAGATGGCGAGGCCACGCTCTCCGGTTACACCCGTGTAATTTCCAAAGTAGGTAAGTACTTAAGCTATCAAATTTTGAGTTATAAGTTTTCACTTCTATCGGCAGTTCCTATGGCTGCCAATTTTTTTTTCTCAATTTTATTGGCCGAGCTATTTCTTACCATACATACCAAATAATATAATGTAAATTACAACATACATACAATAAATGCATGTGCACAATTTAGAACCACCTCCTTTTTTGAAATCGGTTACGAAAACATATAATTGTGGAACAATTATATGTTTATATTAACAACTATATACTTATTTATATAGGGTAAATACCTATGTAACCATACTTTTGTTATTTTTGTAAGTAAAGAATGAATGATTGAGTGATTGAAAGAGATTGTGTTTACTGGACGAGTGTCAACGGGTGCACAGGGTGGTAATTTTACTTTGACGTAGGGTAAATTTACCCAATTCAGCGTCGAGTTCTTTCGTGTGGCGCCACTCTGTCGGCGTCACGAAGGGTGTAGGTAGGGTTGTTTATCAAATTTAGACCTGCTTGTCGGAATACTACTTAATGATTACCGTGGTTAAAATGATAGGTAAAAGTATACGATTTAAAAGAGTATTTTAACGACGGGAAAGATAACTATGTACAACTATTTTAGTATGTACGAGTGTACGAGTAACTGATCAAAATATTGTTTGTTATCGAAAACAGAATTAGAAGAAAGCCTACTTTGTATACTTGTTAATGTTGCACGCCCGTCAAGGGTACACTGTTGTACATTTTTTTACATTTTTAAGACCTATTTTTACACAGTGCGAGTAATAAATAAATACATTCTTATTCTGTAGGTTTGGTAGGCATGTTGTGTTCTTAAAGTTTATTTTATTTTAATTGTAATAAAAAATAAGGTTAGATTTTATATCCTATTACCTTTTGTTTCCATCATAGGATACCGCAGGAATTTCGCTATAACATTGTAAGCTTTAGTAAGATCCGTAGCCAACGGTTTCAAAATTCCTTAGTGCATTTTGCAAAGGAGTGGAATGTTCTCTCACTTTCGGGGTTTCTAAAACAGGCATACTACTAAAGTGAATTGGTTTTACACGGGCAGTGGTCCTCTACATATAAGACCACATATTCGTTTTCTATTAGGTGAGTAGAGGTCAAACTATGGCTCATTATAATTTAAAAAAATTAGATTATTAGATTAGGACTCACTCGTGGATATTATAACTACTCTATAAAATATATTTAGTAAATATTTTATTGAAAATCTTTAGAATAGGTTGAAAATAAAATGACATTGCAAATTGTAACTTTACTTTTATTAAAACAAAGTTTGACAGATAATGCTGTTTTGTGTGGATGTTTCAAATAAAATATGTTGAAATCAAGAGACATCACAGTGTTACTTGGTCACACCATATAAAAGCATGATTAAGCGTTAAAACGATACCTTTCTACGAAAATAAAACTATTTTTGCTTTCTAAGCTTGGAACTCAATGCTACTAGTTTTGTTGTTATATTTGCCGGGATGTAATTGAAAATTAGTTTCGTGGCAAAGTATGAACAACACGACAAAGTATGTATGTGGTACGGAAACAATGAAACCGCTATTTGTTATAATATTTTACATCAAACAATATATACATAGAATTCGTTTTGTAAATATAATTATTAGTTTTGTCATCCTTGAATATTTACAAATATTTAATAAATAAATCACTGTTCATGTCTCATAACGTTTGGAGTTTGGAGGTGGTATGTGTTGCAAAAATATTTATAAAATCTAAAAAAAAGTCTAACTAAGTATCAATGTTATTACTTTTTGACGTGATAACGTTTTATAATTCGATGAAGCCGGCTGCACGCCCACAAAACATGACGTCATGTACCGTTACCGCGTCACCGTCGGTCGTTACCTCGCCGCATGTTTGTTAAAGTTGTATTAATTATTTCGACCAGTAGTTCAAGCGGGGATGTAGCTCAGTGGTAGATCGTTTGCTTTGCATGTGAAATGCCCCGGGTTCGATCCCCGGCATCTAAAAGCTTTTTTGCATTGTTTTGATTGAAAATAACTAAATTCTTCTGATTACTTTTTACATACAAATCTATTAAACAAATGTAATTAAAATTTTCTTTTGAAAAATGCTACCATTCCATCAGTATTTTCTTAAGACGTTGTCACGTTATATCGTCAGTAAACCGACTTTACAGACAAACAGTTTTTTATTTATAACAAGCAGCACCCCGCGAAGTTCCCGTTCCCGTTGTTCCCTTTGTTCCCGTTGTTTTCCGGGATAAAAAGTAGCCTATGTGTTCTTCGAGACTATAATCTATCTGTGTTCCAAATTTCAGCCCGATCTGTTTATGCGTTAGGACGTGATTGAGCAACGGATATCCAAACATCCAAATATCCAAACATCCATACATTAACATTTATAATATTAGTAGGATAGTAGGAAAATAAATAAATATTGGTGGATATTTCACACACTACACCATCTGACCCCAAACTAAGCAAAACTTGTGCTATAGAAGCCAGATAGCCGATATATCAATACTTAATATTCGAAAACATAAATATTACATATTAGTTATTTTTGAGAACTTTTATCGTTTCATTTAAAAGTTTTACGAAATAGTTTGTTTACTAACTTCGAATTCACTATAGCGAAGTTGCGAAGTATATGCAAGCTTTCATCCATTTTAGGATATTGCATAGAAATTTTAAGACAACACTTTCTCAACCTAAGAAACATAAATTTTTCCATTTTATTAGAATCTTTTAATTACGCCATTTGTTTATCAACTCTTGGTACCTTTTAAAATGTATAAGCATACGCTTATTATACGCCTGTGTATGTATTGTTATGAAAATGAAAAATAAGTATTTTCAACGTTTCGTATAACTATTTGTCTCAATTGTAATAATTTTCTGTGGCTCATTTAAATTGCACGTTTCAACATCTTCTATTTTATGATCCCGGTTAATACTAAAAGTTGTAGTTAGATCGGTTACAATTACACCAAGTGTCATTATAACCCATCTATCAAATCAATTTCCTAGCCATTACAATGGTATCTCTAAACTATAGACCGTTATTTCACATTGAAAGTGCGTTGCTCTCATAGGTCACCAGTCTTCGGTTCACTCGCAAAGATGCGTATTGGAGTTTTGGAGGTTAAATATTTGGAGTTCTGATAGATGTAACGACTCAAAGCTTCGTTGCTAAGTTGTGTTTTGAATCATAACGATATTTACTTTAGGTATAGCTTACGGGTTAGAGGTATACTTTATTTACTTTAAAAATTCTTGAGGTTATTAGTTTTATTTAATTTACAATTGCCTGATACCAAAACTAATTATTAGTTTTAGTAGTATGACCGCGTGTCTTGGCGCAATTAATGAAAAAACCCAAACCCAGAAAACCGGAAAAGGACAAAGAAATATATTTTACTTATATCAGTTATGTTTAAAGTTCACAAAATGACTTACACATAATTTTAGACAAACAATTAAATTAATAACTACGTCTGATTGAAATTTGCTTGTCCTCAAAACATATTGGTTGACTATAGTGACCTGGTACATATTAGAACGTGATAAATGACTATATATTGTCGTTTCTTACCATTGACTTATTTTACCATGGGCTTGTTTTACAATGGAGTTAAAAGGTTGTACAATTGATGTTTGTAACTTTTCAAGTCACGTTTCGCCTCTTTAAACAACCGTAAGCCACGATGGAGTTGCTCTTTAGAATTTGTAAAGTACTATATTGTGCAGCCCGAGTATCTTATAGCGCACAGAGCGAAGTAATAATATTTATTTATTCATTATTAAACTCTAATTTAAGACCAGTAGAGACCTACATCTTTATACATGTTTTGTAGAATGCGTTGCCTGATTAATTAATTTTCCTGTGTCTGCAAATCAAATCGAGAGAGACTCGGTTTTTCTTCCAAGTAAACACACTCCATCATATACGGCATCATCGCTTGGTGTCAGTCGAGATGGCGTCCAAGCGAAAGCCTGTCCCTGTTACAAAAATTAAAATACGATTCAGGCACTAATTCATTAAGACATTAAAACATTTTTAGTTGTTTTTTTACTGTACAGAGTAACAAGACGAGCAGGACAGGTACGTGATGGTAAGAAATACGCCTGATCATAACAGCACAGCGACATGCACTGCATTGCAACATGAAGAGTCTAAATTATTACCTAGCGCTGTAGTGCGATCGTCACCCAGAGATATAAGATGATCCATCTCTATACCCTGTAGTTTCACTGGAAACATTGCCCTTCAACCGGAAAACAGTGCTGTATGTGTAAGCACATTACTGCTTGGCGGTAGAAAAACTTACAAAGGCCCCAAGCGGACTCTGCTGAGAGTCTCACTACTAAAAACAATTAAACAGTGTTGCTTGTTCCCCAAAAATGGGTCAGAATTAGCCTCACATCCTTTGTTGCTATCTAATGTTGTCGACTACGTTTGTAAAATGATAAATAAAATAATAATCTATGAGTTTTTACCTTTTTACACTGTTCTACAACCGCTCGGTCACGTAAAAAAAGCATTGAGTCAAGGCATATTAATGTTAACGACTAAGAAAGATTTTCTTTAAAACACTATGTAGATTAAAATGTTCTGAACGATGGTGTTACTCTTCTCTCATGTGTAACGAATGTAATCAACCCCGCATGACCACAGGATGTATTACAACCTAAAATCGCTTTGTTTGAAGTGCACCCCGCCTTTTGTGGATGCTTGGAAACCTGTTCCGAGTCCATGGAACACAATGGGTTAAAATTGTATACTGCTTCATTGTTACAAACTTTACGAGAGAGAAAAAGAAAACAATACGATTGCATTTTGTAGGCAGAAGATCGCTCGCTCTGTGAATAGGCTGTTTTGTCCACCGGAACTTGCAGGATACGTTATCATTCGCATACGAGAAGCATTTTTAGAGCAATGCCCTCTAAAGATAAATAAATCGGGATAAAACAATGGTGAAATACATTAACAAATATCTACATAAATATAAGTTAAGATAATTATTGTTGCAAAGTAGGAACAATTCTACCACGGTAATACAATATTACCGTGACTCTACGCTACCCTCTATCTATGCAGTGCGTTTGTGACGGTCGACATGGGAAATGAAAATTTGAAAACATTTGATAATACAAAAAAAAATGCATATGTAGTATTATGGTGTTTGCTTATCAATAGCAACTTGCTAATGCATTTATCTACGTACCTACTCAGGATTATAATCCACTACATAATTTTTGCCTTCCAGTTTTCACAAAAATTTGCCGAGTCAAATTGTGCCAAAGTGCCAAAATTAATTGGTACTAGTCTACTAATACATTGCATAATATGTACAATTTTAGTATAAACATTCTATCAATAAATATATCTATCGGGTGATGTGTTCCATGTGCTACTAACAGCTTCCCGCTCTTTTACTTGAGTAGTTTCAGTTTCTGCATTTCCTTTCGATGAAAAGGCGATAATCAGTGTTTCAAATTTCAACTCGATCCGTTCAACCGTTCTGGCGTAATTGACATAAAAAATTTCGCGTTTATAATATGTTATCATCAGGATTTACAGTGTGTTTACGTCCATTTGCCTTAATATCCAAACTATCATATTAGTTTTGTTCGTCGTTTTACAACGTCACGTCGACACACAGCGGTCACCCACCGCATGCACGACGTGAGCCTCGATTACTTCCTCGTAATTTCGCTTCCACATGTCTACGTTGATCGAAGATGAAAGTGCGTTCTAAACTGCAATTACATTACCAGGTTTGCTTCATTTCGACGTATATCTATTATTTTTTTTACATTGACAGTTCACGTACATGACCAGGTAACTAAATTAAATAGTTTATTTGTACCTATTTCGCCCTTCATATGAAATTGAATTAAAAATTACCAGTACTTACCAAAGTCCTTCGAAAAGTCCTCACTTAGCAAATCTCTTTTGAAAAGCGTTAATTTATTGACACGAAAACTCCGAAGATTCATAAGTTCGTTTCTGACATTTCGTAACCTTTCACCTAAGGACCTTCAACTGATTCAGTTTGTAGGCCCTGTCCCAGCTCAAGGTCTGAAAAGTGGTCCTTGACAGAGCAATACTCTCACAACCTAAAGGGCTTTGCCCACGCAGTTCACGGCAGATTAAGGCCGTAAAAACTTATTTGCTGAATAGAAATCATAATTATTTATAATGTTTATGTGAAATATAGTTATTTTGTATAAAGTTTTAACATGTACTTTTAACTTTTATTTGTAACACGTTTTCGAGTTTTTTTTTTGTGATTTGAATGTTTTATTGTCATTTCGGTAATCTCTACATTCTCTACGATCTTAAAATAATGAATTAAATGACATTACTACCATATCCAATATTGCACTTCAAAAAAGTACTAACTACCTACAATCATACACTCTAAATATTGAAACAGTGTTCGATATTTCTTGCAGCTTCTACACTATCCCAAAGTTTGGTAGGCAGTTTGAAGCCAATTACTGGTTAAAGTTCTTAGACCCTTTAAAAATTTACGTAATCCAGTGTTAGAAAAATAATAAAATAGCTATGAATAATTACGTTTGTCTCAGACTCATTGCGATACTTTTCTGTCAGCATGTCAAACAATGGCGTTCTATGAAATTGCTAGGATAATATTATGTATAATAGCTATTGTTTCCTAATGTAGGAAAAACTTAGTAGTTAACAGTAAGAAACTATTACCCAATACCCAACTTCATATTTTGAAACTGCTTGACACGTCACACGTCACGTAGTATGTTTTAGTTATAAACTTTGGGCATAGAATAGATAATCTTTGGGTTTTAAGTTTGAAGGTGTCGCGGTTTTTCACTCATTCACATGGTGGAGCGAATCCCCGTTCCAGGTTAATTCACCATGTTCACGGGTATACAATATCCCCTATAAAATAACGGCGAATATTAGTTTAATATTAATGCTAGTGTACCTATAGTTATATTTAATGACATTAAAAAAAAAATTATGTGAGCTTTAAAAGGTGACCAAAATTTAAAAAAAAGTTCATTTGAAGTGGGTTACATTTTTAATTAACATTTTAAGTTACAAATTTTTGTTATTAATTTTTCATCCCCTTAGTATTGAAATACTTTAAAAAATAGTTTATTCAAAATTACTATTCGTGTTCAATATTGCATTACAGATTGTATATTCGACTAGTTGCAGATAATGTACGCAATAAATTCAAGCGATATTGCAATGTTTGCAACAGGCATGGTTGCATTTGTATTTCATCCCTTTTCTAACTGACTTAAAATAAAATGAGAGAGTGAAATAGAATGATGAGAGGTTTCGCCGCCTAAGCGTAGACTCTCCCGCCCGCCCAGTAAGCGGTGGTTCGCCGCCCTGAATACACAGCGCGTTTCCCTGACTGACGTGTAATTCTATTTTTGTAAAATAACCTAAACGAAGACTTGATTGGCAATAGTACTTCAAAACATATTGTGTGTATGGGGATGTGATCGAATCATCGGTAAGTAAATAGCGTTATTATCAATTTCAAGTTATTTTGAATGACTGAAATAAAACACATAAACCTTTTACCTACCTATATATTTAGGGTTGACATTTAACTAAGACAAAAAATCAATTACGTTTGCCACATACCTACACTATGTAGATACGTAGATACAAATTAGTTTTGCTGAAAGGAATAGGCGTAAATACTAATATCGTTGAAACTGTACTGGGACTTGGTAAAGTTTAAACTTTAAAAAGAATTAGTTTTAATTGATTGTTACTTAATTCAATTTATGTGACGTTGCTATTGACATGACTAATATAGAAATGGAGTATTACATGAAATAGTTACAATACATTTTAATTATACTAATTTCAATGTGTGAAAAGTTGATCTAATAGCGGTAATTTTATTTTCCTTCAAACACAAATAGAGCCTTTAGTTCAGTTATTAATATTATTATTTTTTCTTAATATCTAATTGTTTGCGGATCCTACGAAGATTGAATACACTAGCTACACAGACATAGGTAAATTACTAAGTTTGTACTTTTTTCAATTTCTCTTTCTAAAGATTAGAAAGTACCATTCTTAATTCCCAATCGTTAAATGTCTGTAGGTTTTTTTTGTTTCTTCGTTAAGCATTTGAAATAATTTAAATAAAATAAGCCTTTATTGCTGGAAGTCTAATTTAACCATAAATTTGAATAAAACTGAAACTGAAAATATACTCGGCCAGTCCTTCGACCTTTGTCGAAGGCCTCCTCTAAGGCCTTTCACTTGTTCCTATATTGTGCTGTTCGTATCAATTCTGCAACCATTTACCTACACATTTATAAATCAAGTTATTTATGCACGTGCACGTGCTAGATTTTAAATAACTAATCAATTCTATCATTATCAACTGAAGGTTTTGATAGTAATCACAAAAGTTGCGATAAACACAGCATGACTGGAATATAAAGTAATTGTTTTTTTAAACTGTAACATTTCTTTTGCTGTTGTTTTGAGTTTGAGTTGGTTTGCTTTTTATATCAAAATTTAAAGGCTTTTTAAGTACATTTAAGTACATTCTTGTTTAAAATGAAATGGTTCTTGGGATACCGCATCATTACATCTATACTAATTTTATAAAGCTGAAGAGTTTGTTTGTTTGTATGTTTGTTTGTTTGAACGCAAGGATCTCTGGAACTACTGGTCCGAATTGAAAGATTCTTTCTTTGTAGTATAGTCTATTTATCGAGGAAGGCTTTAGGCTATTTAACATTACGCAACTATTAACAGGAGCCGAGCATGAATGAAAAATGTAACAAAAACTGGAAAAAATATTTCTTTATGAGAGCTTTCGTTGCGTGACATCATATGTCATAATAATATGTTAAAGGTTGCGTCATTAGAACCTAAAGTAACCGAATTTGTTCAAAATTTGAATTGGTACGATCATTTTTCGATAGATGGCGTAACAACGCGCGCGCGTTCAGCTAGTTATAACATACATATGAAATATACTATACTGTTCTGTTCCAAAGTCCGCCTGGGGCTTTCTATATTGCCAACTATAAAACTTATTTTATCTTTACCAATATTGAAAGCCCCAGGCGAACAATGAGGTAAACCACCGTATGTCACACATTGATGAGTGCCCTGCAATAATTTACTCTACTACTTTCTGTTATACAGCCTACACACAATACGAGGCAGAGAATAGCTAGGATAAACTTTATTATTTATTTTTCTACCACTTTAATTGTGAAACAAAGGATGCTATTTTGTATAGCTTTCTGTTTATTTTAACAGTAGTTCAAGATGTACTTACTCACATCTTAATCACTCCGACATATACTTAATAAAGTGCAAACTTTTAAGTATAAAAAGTTCTTTGTGTGTTCCTCTATAATCTAAAAATGCGAGTTCCTTTTTAAACAAAGGCACTTTGCAGTAACCAAAGGAGTTTTCCTAGGTTTTTCCTCCCTCGTCACGCACTCGCCGGATGCGGCTCCTCGTGGTGCCGATTGTTATAGAGAGGAAGGGGTTGACACCCTCCCACGCAAGTGTCTCCACTCAAGTGGAAGCTGAGTCCTACGCTGTCTCTCATACGTTGTGAATAACGAAAATAGACCTTTGAACGAAATCGAAGTTGTTTTTCTTGATTGTTTATTCAAATCATTCAATGAACCGGTTTCTACACTCACTTCTCTAATTCTACAAAGTAGTAAATCATTCCATTATGTTTATGGACTGCATCCATATTAATTCGTCAAATGTTACGATGGCGTAGATCGAAATCTAATAGGTAAATTCAAGTCTAATTAAAAATACGTTAAGTTGCGTAATTCCGGTCGTGTTTATTATGCTGCATATCATTATGGTAAAAGTATAGTATCACATCACATAACCCTAAGGTAACCCTTCGGTTGGAAACCCCTACGACTGCACGAAATTACCCCAAGTAATTACTGTAGGTACGGAGGGTGCGGTTTTTTCCTTACAAAGCAATTTTGCAATAGTGGGGAAGCTGCTGGTATAGATGGAGTTTTATGTAAAACTAGTAAAACATACATACATTTTAGACTTATTATGATTCGATGTATTAATACAATTTTGTTTACATACTAAACAAAAAGCCTTACCTTTTGAAATGTTATAACAATTAACGACAATTAGTTTTGACAGGTCTAAAATTCCTTTTCGATTAATAAAACCAATTTCTCTGTTTTGTTACAGTTCACGGCGTGGGTGGACGCGGTAATCTTCGTTTTCAGTCTAGAGAACGAAATCAGTTACAATACCGTGTCGAACTATTTCAATAAGATGTCTCACTATCGGAATTCCGCTGAGATTCCGATTATATTGGTTGGGACCCAAGGTGAGTTTATTGAAGATTCCTTTCAATCTTTTACTAATATATAAAAGCCGCCTTGTAGAATTGAGTCATAATCTGTTGATTGTTATATCCATGTGGTTTGCTCATCTTCACAAATCATGACAATATTATCGTTAACAAGTCTACAATTTTCACAAATCGTTTCCTCTTGCTGAAACTACATTTATAACAATACTTTATAAACTCCATTAAATAACACTAAAAATCTTTTTGCTAATTCATGACAGGTCATAAATGCAAGTGATAAATTAAATTTTGCTTTCGTTTGATCCTAGTAGAGTTCAATTAAAGGTCACTTGTGTGTAACGCCTTTTGTACTACATATTATATGCTTTGAATGTAAAGCATGATCTTTAGGACACAACTTGTTATTCCAAAGAGCAACAAACTGCCAATGATTCATTTAATGGTCCAGTGCTTCTAGTTTAAAAGAATCGCCGGGTATTGTAAATGACGTTGTTGGATGGTCTGTAGAATTGGCTATTTTTTAACTTGAAGGGCAAAGATTAACTGCCTACATTTTCCGAGAAACAATAGATTTATCCTGATGCAATAAAGATCGATTTTTAAATCATTTTATTTTAACCATTGTTTACAAAAAATAAACAATACTTAATTATTGTGAATTACTTACAAATTCAGATATTATTTCTTTGCCATGAGGCGTTTTTTTAGAATAACAGATATGAGTGAAAAATTTATGGTAATATATATTAAAATTTTTACATTGGCTTATTAAATTAATAAAAAAAAGATTTTTTTGTATTCTAAAAATAGCTTATCCTATGATCATGATCTTCCTGATCTTCATGATCTCTGTTCATGGCGCTCTCTAGTTTTACGTGCTCATGTAGACGCAATAATAGTTATTTGTTAACAGAGTGCAAAGTAACTATTGAACCGCGTGTTCAATTTCGATGACCTGCTCGGTCATAACCCTGTTTTGCATTTGCACACTGATGTCGAAGATCAAAAATACACATTCCGAGGCGGTAATGAGATGGTGGGATGATAAAAATAGTTACCTACTTTAAATAATTATTATTATTATCTCATAAATACAGGAATTAACATTAATTTTCATTTTACGAAGAGTCCTAGAGTATTTGAATTCCTTATAATAATAATATAATAAAAATAATTGCACTCACACTTCCAATATACTTATTTCCTATAACATGATCGGTCGCTTTTCCAGATGCCATAAGTGAAAGTAGTCCACGCGTTGTGGACGACAACCGCGCTCGCAAGCTGTCCAATGAGCTGCGAAGATGTTCCTACTACGAGACTTGTGCGACGTACGGCCTCAACGTAGAACGAGTGTTCCAGGATGGTGAGTTAAATTTTTTTCTAAATTAGGAAAACAAACATAATCAAAAGTCAATATGGCGTAAAACTGGCAGACCTGACGTCTGTTTGGATTTTGTTGATGCACTTTTAGAGGTATTTTGTGGAGGCAGAAAAAGGTTTGTTTGGGCTGGAGAAATATGCTTTCACAGATTCTTCACGAATATGAAGATAATTTGTAACGAAAAGGAACCTGATAAGGTACTGATTTTAAAGCACCTAACGTCAAAATTTAGGTATAGCGAACTGGTACGTTACAACATTTGAATGTTGATGATGTCAGATGTAGTTTTTTTGGCGACTGTGGATTCGGAATGTTGTTACCGTTTCTCATTTGCATTGACTGGTTTACATCGCATTGTTGTGCTTGATTGAATACCAGTGTTACTATAGTCTAGGGTTACATTGAATGGCTCTTTCATCTGTTTTAAAATCAATTTACCTAAGAGATGCACTCACGCCTATGACGTAGCATAACGTTTTGACCATTTCTTCTACTTGTTTCAAGTCAAACATTTATTTAGATTGTGGATTATGAAAAAAAATATGCAATAAAGTAGTTTATGTCGGTATAATTTTCTTGATCTATTAAGTATATATTTAAATAGAAGCGATACTAAATACCCTACAGAAAAAATAAGAACAGCTGGCAATAGAACTTCCTCTTTTTTTTCATAGCCAGATAAAAACTCGGGCATACGTTAAGTTACACAAAATTTATATTTATTAAATAGATAAGCACGAATGTAAAAAAAAAATAATCTAACACTTTTCCACTAATTATATTTACGTAACTAAGTTAAATCTTTTTTTACTGTTGAACATAAATTTATCAATAAAGTGATTCATACCAGATTTTTTATTCACTTCGGAGTGAAACAAACAAATTATCATAATTTCTTATTACACAGATTAACAACGTTATCTAAGTCGCGATAACGAAATCGTTATCGTTGATGTTGCACCGCAACAAAAGATGTAATTAAAGCAGAGCACTCACCTCGTGTTCTACAAAACTGTAGAGATTGAATGCATTGACAGCGACTTAGAATTACGCAATAGAGATTTTAAATGAATAACGTCTCGCGTGATTTTACGGCCGATGAGCTAGTAGGTACGTCTAGATCTCGTTTCGCCCCGCGGGGAATCGCATCTCACGCAGTGGTAACACCGGCCCCCAGCCGAGCGGTCGCGTCGTTCGTTCCCGTTCATTCGTTCCGTCCGTGTTGTTTACATTTTTTCGACGCTGCCAAACGCATTGTTTTGTGTGCTATTTTATCGTAATTTATTCGCATTCTGAATGGAACGATGGATAGAACGCTCATTTTCAAATCGAATATGTCGCCGATATCAAGTTTGAGGCGTAGAAGTTCCTGCTACAACATACAAAGAGCAGAAGAACGCGATCGCAGGAAATCTTCTAAGTTCGAATGTGCGTGAATCTAAGAAACAATTAGTACATACAAGTTTTCCCGTGTTAAAAAGTTGCAATATTCTTTGTGGAAGTTTTGTGCTGTGTTTTTGCTGACGGCTGGTGTTTTTTCAGCATGTCAGAAGATCGTGGGGACGCGGTTGTCAGCATCATCTCAGTGCCTCTCAGGGGGCTCCAGACCAGTAACACCGCAACCCGTGGCAAATTCTCCGAGCCACAATCATTCCTCCTTTCTTTACAAGGTATGACTTTTTCTCATGTGTATTACATATCTGCTTGATCATATATTATTGCTGCAAAAGCATTGACGAGCCATCATATTTATTATTTACGTCGGAATTTTGTATTGCATGTAGGTATCGAACAGTCGCAGAAGACTAATAGTCAAATCCAATAGTCTTTATTTTCCTAAATGTCCAAATAACACCAAACTGTGAAAATAATAATAGCTGTCCTTCTACACTAATACAAAACTACACTCTTTACATCATAATTATGATTCTACAGTTATAATTAGGCTAATTAGCCCTTTTCATTACCATGTACCTGTATCTTACTCATATTAAGTAAGTATATCCAAGAACTTTTATATGAATCAATTAGAGAAAAAAATCAGAGAATACTTACTAATTTGCTCCTTATCAAACAAACGCTATTGAATCTGAGATAAAATTTGGCACAGAGACAGATTGTAGTCTGGAATGATATAAATACTACTTTTAATTGCAGGAAATTTACTATACATACCACATCAGAACTTGGAGGCCATGATAAGGAAATGTCTATTTCTCTGATATAACAATCAATGAAAACTAGATGTTAGTACTGAAAGTTATCCTTATCTAACCGATCTGATAAATAAATATCTTATCCCTTACAATCTTAGTTGGTTCTAATGCACTCTCCTTACTCTAAATTCAGATAACTATTAGTATAATATATTTCTTAAATTATATCTTCATAGCTCATTTGTATCAGTTACAAAATTAAATAATGTTTTGTGTTTTTTTGTCTGGTGTAAACTGTCAAGCCTATATGCAACTAGCATATGACTGAGTGGCATACAAATATATATAGAGGGCTTTACTCAATAGTGAATGAGTGACTCAAAATTATGATGCTCACATGGTTTGATTTAGAAGTCAGTCAAAGTAGTAGTAACCAGTGACTTGTTTATTGATGTTGCGGATCTTAAACAGAGTCTTTTTAAAAAATGTTTCCTTAACTATATAATTTACGTATATTATATCTCATGAAATTTGTAGGGCACTTCATTTGTAGAATAAAATTTAGAACAATGAAAAATTGAAATTATTAACAAACACACTAGTCTCCCTCTCAGAAGTTCCCCTTGAGTTCTCTGGGATCATCAAATCCTGGTTTTCTTATCATGGAACCATCCTTGGAATTTCTAATTTCCAACAAAAAATAACTATCAAAATCTGTTCATAATTAACCAAGTTATCTGCAAACACACATATGATATATTATACATTCACGATCAAATTGAGGAGCCTGCTTTTCAAAAGGAATATATATTATTACAAAATAGAATACAACAATTACTAGATTTCAAGGGAATCAAGCCAGTAACTAAGCCAAAAGGTATTGTTCAAAATGTAGATCTATTTGTAATTCAAATGGCCCTGCTTGTGTTATGATTGTCGCCATAATGCACACTGGTTCACCTCACCACCCATTGATGGCTTTGTTTACCATACATATAGCATTCTGAGCTGTGATTGCTGATCAACACTAGACAAATACTAAACAACCTAATAATAACACTGGAATGATTTAATAACCTATGACAGTGTTTGGGTCAAGTGTCCTTTTTTTTTAGATTAAATAGACAAAGGACTAATTAAATAAATAAATATTGGTGGACAATTCATAGTCAAGTTCAAGTTACGGCTGGTCTAGTCCGGCAAGCCGTTGCCCGACTAGACCAGCCGTATCTGCCGTGACTGCCGATCCGGAGACCTCGGATTCAAACCCACACGCACCACTGTCTTTTCGAAGTCATGTGCCTAATGCCGCTAACTTTAAACGGTGAAGGAAACCGTCGTGAGTAAACCGACATGTTCCTAGAATCTTTCAAAGTCATGTGACATCCACCAACCCGCACTGGGCCAGTGTGGTGGATTATGGCCCTGACTCTCCTTGCGAGAGAAGGCCCAGAGTCCCAGCGATGCTTATGCTGAACAATTCATACACAACACCATCTGACACCAAACTAAGCAAATTTCAGCTGAATACAGCCAAATTTAACAGCTTGTATTCTGAAACGGTAGGAACCGGAGTAGAACCAATAATGTTTTAGTGAACATATTAATTTTTTACTAAAATTAACAATAGAGGAACTCATTGCAGAGTCCACCTGGGGAAGTACCTTTGCCAGTTATTCTACTGACAAGCAGTATTTTACGAATATTAGTACAACTGTGTTCAGGTTTGAAAAGCAATGTTTCAAAATAATTTAATGAGGCATAGAGATAAAACTTCTTATATCTCAGGGCGATGAGTGCAGTGCAGTGCTAGGTAATGATTTGGACTCTAATGTTCCAATAGCTGCGTGTCACTGTGCTGTTATGGGCAGGCGTGTTGCTTACCATCAGGTACAAGTCCAGCTTGTCTCGTCACTGCATTGTAAAACAAAATGGAAACCAGAGAACCCTATTACTCTCATTGTTCCATCCTACTGATATTATTTTTCAATTTACTACTGATTTATTCAATGTTTGGATGTTTGTTGCTCAATCACGTGGTAACGGATGAACGGATATAAGACTAGCAGCGCCCCTCGGTGTTACCCGCGTAGTTCCCGTTCCCGTTATTTTGGCGGGGTAAAAAGTAGCCTCGGTATTCTTCCAGCCTATAATTTACCTGTATACACCTGTATTCAGCCCGAAATGTTTACATGTTACAACGTGATTGAGCAACAAATATCCATACATTGACATTTATAATATTAAGTTAGTACTTATTAATTAATTAGTACTTATTAAGTTAGTAATCCTAGTGGATTATAACCCAGGACCAAAAGCTAAATAAATGTTTTGATTTCATTACAATATAGTTACCTAAAGGCCTTGTTATACGGAATAATCCTCTCTAATGATAGGAAAATATCATAACATTAATATTAATCAAACATCAATAGAAAACAGGAAATTCAGGTCTGGCCGTATCAAATGTCTACAAGGTTGAGAAGGTATCATAGACAAGCGGCTGATAATAAAGTTACAATATTGATAGTCTTGTAACGGCTCTGATATTCTATTTTCAATCAACTCCCAAAAAAGGGCCTCAATTTGGTTGAATAATATTTTGTTTGTCATCTCTTCACCTCAGTTATTTATTATACACACTTAATTAATAATGTATTTTATTTAGTTATTAATGATCGAACAATTGATTGAATTATTATCAATTATTCGATCAGTTCAAATCGATTGGATAATCAAATAGACACCCAGTTAATAATAGTAAAATATTATTTATTATGGTTTAATTTATTTCATTGTACTTAACTAGAATATAAGACAGATAAATTAGTAAAGTATGCAATAAATATATATATTTTTTACATGTGTGACGATACTTGTAAAAAAAAAAAACAATTACAGAGAAGTGTTTCAATAGTAATCAATCAATAAATTTAAATAATAAGATTAAAATACTATATTTTTTAAATTGGCCCACCCAAAAAGTTACCAAATTTCATTTCATACCAAATTATCAGTAATTTTATCTTTGATTTGTTGCCAGTTCCATGATGTACCTCATGAATAATTAATTATTCACCTCATTAGTAATTAATTACTTATCTAAAAAAACATTTGTTAACCTTTACAATAATGAATTAAATACCTAAAATAATTAGGTACTTAAGTGAATACCTAAAAATAATGAATTAAATACCTAAAAGTAATTAATTAAATATCGGAAAATAAGTAATTAAATACCAAAAGATAATTAGTTATTGACCTCATAAATATTTAATTATTTACTTCAATAATGTTTAGTGTTAAACCACATTTAATAAAATGTTAACCACAAAATATATTGCTTATTATATATATATATATATAATATATATATTATATATTATTATAAGTAACTTTTGTTTTATTTTTATATTAAGTGCAATAAAGAGTTAATCTATCTATCTATCTTATTTCTTATTTCCCTCATTAGTGTTTTACCACATATTACTTCATCCAGATGTTCAGCACCGACTCCTCGAAGAGCAGTCACAAGCACAAAGAGCCTAGCAGTAGATTAAGAAGCCGAATGCCTCGGGGGACATCTATAAATTTTGTGAGAATATTACAAAAATGTAACCCCAAACCTCTTGTGTAACATGTTTTTGTGTAAAAGTGCTTGTGATATTGTGAAATACCATTATTAGGCTAATTTGACTGTACCCTAATCCACAATTTGTCCCCCCCTGGCGCTTATTAGTGTTGTTATAGAAAAAATGTTCTTATTTCTAAGTATACATCCAGAAATACACTACCATCTTGCCAGTATATATGCAACACCACCTTGCCACTTTTTTCAATCAGACTGCTCGAATCTCGAAAAAGCGACATCGTTTTCACCATTTGACTCATTCATGACAACTGGTGAAAACCTTTATAATTATGTAGGTATTGTAAATATAAAAGCCTCAACAATAGAAAATAAATAGAAAATGTGTAAATGTCCTAGCATCTAAATTATTATTGTTCATTTCAAATAATCATTATTCTGTTAAAAATTCGCATCTTTAACGTATCTGTTTATTTAAGATTGAAATAAACATATACGGATAAAACTTACTAATCTAAGCAAGATTAGTAAGTTTAGTTATAGGTTTTGAGCGCACGCCAATGTTGAGAATTTGATGTATAGAATCTATAGATTTATCCATCTGTCATTAATATCTGAAACTCTAAAAACGCTTCATTACGCAGACAATTTAAACGTTTCTCAACCCTCATCACTTTACATCGGGCGAGAAACATCATGACAGTCTAGCGCAATAGGTACTTCGAAAAAAAAAATTGGCAGTCATAGGAACTGCCGATAGAAGTGAAAACTTACTTTAACTCAGAATTTGACAGCTTACTTTGGAAACTACACTGGTGTAACCGGAGGGCGTGGCCTGATCATCATGGCATGACCATCTAGAAATGCACCAGCATTTCCCATTGGCTGACGCATTTCTGGATGGCCATGCCATGATGGGCAGGCCACGCCCTTTTAGCATTTCCCATTGGATGACGCATTGAGATGGCCAATGGCTATGGTCCCGAGTTTACCTGAAGATTTCTTATCATATCCGAGCGTCACGGTAGAATTAATTTCACAGCCCACGAAAAATCTGTCTAGGCGCGCCAAAAGAAGTTTTCACGTCAAAAAACATTAAAATTGAACACTAATCCTAATAATATTTGACCAGACATTTAGCAGTGATCCAAGTGAGCCATCCAGCTTCGTGCCATGCGAGCCGGCCAGCAGTCGAGGCCGAATACCGCGAGGGGCATCGGTGAATTTCGTGAGGAATTCTAAATTTGAACCCCCTTTCTACATTAAAAATGTTAATCTTTTTTCAAAATTCACCCCCTTTTGACCCCTTTTGACATATTTCGGTATGCGCATGCGTTTTGCCTCGTGTGATGTGACACGTATTGATCATTGAAATGTCATAGTATGTCTTAAATACGTAAGTACTTTCATGTAAAACATATTTTGTGAGTTGTCTTTCGTAAAGTCGTTCTCCAATTTCTGTCCCCTTCCTTTTCAGTTACTCTTTGAAACTTTTTACATCCAAGTTTAATTATCTTGTAACTCATTTTGATAAATATTGATGTTGTGTGCATGTAAGGCATTTGAATCTCGATTGACAAAAAGTGTAAAACATCATCATCGTCATCGTTAAAGCAACGTTTATCGAAATCAGCACGATAAATTAATGAATGTGACGAGAAACTAAGGAGAAAAACGTAAGAACATATAAAACCTTGCCTGTTGTGGATGTTCTCTTATGGATATAATCTGGGCTCAGACAACTTATATCGCTAAATGTTCGAAGTGTCTAAATAACTGGTTGTCTCCAAGTCGAGAGTGAATCTTTTCTTGGTAATCAACAGATTCACTCTCGACGGAGACCGCATTGTTGCATCAGGCGAGATGGGCGGCTAATATATAAAAACATAAATAATGGTGGACATTCCACACACAACACCATCTGACCCCAAACTAAGTTAAGCTTGTACTAAGGAAACCAGATAGCAGCTGATCTTACGTTAATATAAAATCGATAAATTTAAATGTACTTGTTGATGTTGATTTATGTCTGTTGTTTTAGGTATTTTCAGCGGATTAATTGATTTATTGCATAGTGGAGTTAATAAATACCTACATACTTACAATTTAATAACAGTTTACTAATAATTAGTAGCTAATAAAGCTGTGACCAATTACGGAAAAAAAAAACTTTTATACCTCCCTTTTAAACCTACGCCCGAGTCACAAGTCTTGGGATCTACTCGAGATTTCTCTCTCTGCCACACGATGGACCCGGCACCCGCACGGTGAATCCATGGAATGCTAAGAAGTACGTCTCTCTATTAAAAAGTGACGAGACGAGCAGTACATGTTGCTGACGGTAAGCAACATGCCTGCCACATAACAGCACAGTGACACACAAGCTATCGGAACATTAAGAGTCCAAATCATTACCTAGCACTGCACTGCGCTCGTCACCCAGAGTTCTAAGATATTATATCTCTAAGCCCAGTAATTTCTCTGGAAACATTGCCCTTCAAACCGGAACACAGTAACGTTTACACATTACTGCTTGACGGTGGAATAACTGAATCAAATTAAAATTTAGCAGCAACTAGATTTCGTTCGCGCAGTATTTACAAAATGATATTTCCTGCATTTTCTCGGGATAAAAATAAACCTATGTTCCATGTTTATTTGTATCGTTGATGCGCACCTTCGGTGTGGAAGTCCAACTCGCACTTGACCGCTGTACTGATAAAACCGTGACTGGGCTGGTTAGTGTCGGAACATCGATATGGTTGCACAATACCTAACGAGAGACAGATAAACCAAATCGCGCGATTAGATAACCGTCTGAGAGTTTGTTTACTTTGAATCGAGAGAACGACGAGAAATACTTGCGCGGAGAAAATACGAATAGATATATTAAGAAGAGATATATTAGAGATTAATATATTAAGATAAAAGATAATTTATATGTTCAAAACATGAGTAGGTATATCGGGGTAACGAGCGTAGTGTGGTGCAGTTGATGTTCTAATAATTGTGTGGACACCGTGCTGGTATAGGCCGTGTTGCACATCATCAGGCACATGTCTTGCTCGTCTCGTCACTCTTTACTACTATGAAAAAAGTGGGGGGTAGGAGGATGATGCATGTACTTGAAACCTGTCTTTCTTGGAACATTTTTTTTAACCGGTTTTCTTACCGTATGCGATGATGATAAATTAGTACTTCTGCACTTTAAAAAAAAAAACTCAGAGGCGCATGTGGGATTCGAACTGGACCAGCCGTACGAACGTAGCCTTGAATAGTAGTTAATAGGAAGGGCGTTATCTATGGGCTTCTAATATAGGAATTTGAAGCATTCAGCGTTTCAGGGCAGCGTCCATTATGACAATTACAGTTCATTGTGCTGATAAATTCAATTACGTACTCGTACTACATACGAGAGCTACTTACTGAAGTGTGCCGTGATCGTTGACGTAGCTAGGAGGGTTATCTAGAGGGGGTGTGGGTTATTACCAAGATCGGTCTTCTCGCTTGCCCCGTGCCCTGAAATTGTGGAAAAAACAAACTTTGTAGCGATCGCGCCTGGGGAAGTAGTACACCTTTGCCAGTTATTCTACCGTAACGTACAAACATCACTGTGTACAGGTTTGAAGGGCAATGTTTCCAGAGCAATTACTGGGCTTAGAAATATAATATCTTAGAGCTCTGGGTGACGAGCGCAGTGCAGTGCTAGGTAATGATTTGGACTCTTCATGTTCCAATAGCTTTTGTGACACTGTGCTGTTATGTGGCAGGCATGTTGCTTACCATCAGGCACATGTGCTGTTCGTCTCGTCACTTTTTAATATATAATAAAAAATATATTTTTTTCCGTAATTGGTAACAGCTATAATAGCTATTAATTTATTAATTTGAGTATAGCTATTACTAATTATTATTAAACTGTTATTAAATTGTAGAGATACATCATCTTATATTTGTGGGGGACGAGCGCAGTACAGTTCAGTGTAATAGGTAATGATTTGGACTCTTCATGTTCCAATAGCTGCGTGACTACGTGTCGAAACTGTCGATTTTTAATAATATGATAAAATAAAAAAAGTACGTACCCAATATTTTTCTATCATATATCAGACGGACTAATTAGAGTTGTATGATTTTGGCCCAGTCTTCATCTCAATCAGATAGATAATTATAAAATCATAGAAAATAATAAAATATGTATGTAATTTGATTGATTATAGTGACTAATAACGTTTGTACAAGTAACGAATACTATGAATATATTGCTCGTCATAATTGTAACCAGTCAGCGTTCATCGTTACTTTCACTGAATTCGTAGGTTACGTATTTAATACGGGATTAGTACTGAGTAAATAACTCTCAATACAATAATGGATTGACGTTTAAAAACGCATTTTTTTTCTGAAGCCATTCAAAAATCCGTTTCAAAGTCAAGCTCTCATGTTACTATATTCTAATTGAAGTGTCTATATATTATGTAATTCGAAATTAACAGATTTGCACTAAATGTATATTAAACTAAAAATAAAGAAATTTTAACGGTTAGTACGTAAAAAAAAAAACTGTTTCAAGATATTTCAAAAACCGCCACACTGATGTCGAAAAAAAAATATGGTAGCACCTCTGAACTATGCCTATAACTACCAAAAAACAGATCAAAATTAATTATCGGAGCTATCGTGTAACATACGCACAAAACACACACACAACGAAATTGAGAACCTCCTCCTATTTTGCGGTAAAAATAACAAATTTTATGCAACAAATTGCTGCTAATAGGAAGCAAGTGGATATACTCCGTATTCCAGTCGAAACCCTATCTGTGTAGGAAACAGTGTCCTAATTAGAATTCCTCTACATTTGTACATTGTTACCGCGGCCCCACACTGAAATCCTGTTAGCCGAATCTATTGGAAGTACCGTTGGTATAAGTATTTGGCTTTTTGAGAATCTTCATAAAAGTTACTTAAAATAGGATTAAAAAAAATTGGCAGTCAATAGGGACTGCCGATAGAGTGAAAACTATTAACTCAGAATTTGGTTTCGCTTTGGAAACTACGTGGGTGAAACCACAGGGCGTGGCCGTGACCATGGCCATCGAGATCATCCGAGTTTACCCGAAGATTTCTTTCATTTACGAACGTGACGCTTGAGCTCAATTCACAGCCCACGGAAAATCTGTATGCGGTGTGCCAAAAGTAGTGAAATCAAAAAGTGTGTGGTACTTCTGTACCCACGCAAGAAGTATAACAATACTGTTAATACTGAACAATATTGTTCTGTACTCCTCGAGCTAAGAACTGTATCTTCAATCGTAGAATAGATAACATATTCAACGAAAGAAGTTAGTTACAATGTTTACTAGTTTACTTGAGTGTCGGGTTTTCGTAACGTGACGAATTCGTATTCGTCCCGTTCTCCGTAAAAACGGCTGGACCCTGGGGTTCTAAATACAAATATAGAAATACCAAAATCTTTATTGTTGTTTGCAGATTGCAGGTAACGTAAGATTTTACAAAACATTTAAATAGTTGTCCCATACAAACAGGCATCTTCGAGAGGCATGCAATATGTCCGGCAAAACAATTTGTACTGGTCTGAATTTATACAGTGATAACAATAATAGTCAGCTGATAAAAGTCTTCTTCTTTTCATTTCTAGCTTCTAATCGGTTGTGTTGTATTGTATGTCATATCTGATGGTTCATCTTCTATTGATTTCTGGCTTCTATGTGGTTGTGCTATGTAAGTGAGATATGTTAATGTAAGCACAATGACGCCAACGTCTTGTGGTTCAGCAGGATGCTGTTTTAGAGTATGCAAGGCCGGCCTTAGCCATCTAGGCGCCCCGGGCAAGCCATGCATCAAGCGCCCTAAAGAACAACACTACACTTTGGGGATGTTGAAATACACCCCCCCCCTAGGTTAAGATTTCCCAGCGCCCTTGTAGTATCCGGCACCCCGGGCAACCGACCCCGTCGCCCCACCCTAAAGCCGGCACTGAGAGTATGATTAGCATGATGCATGATGTTAGACTGTAATGTCCGTGTGGTTGTCCCCAGGAGTCGGTGGGCCGCGGCCAGCACGCGCTGTCTGCGTCCTCGCACCACCTGCACCGCGGCGCGGCCTCCTTCGACGCGTCCTCCAACTCCAGCGGCATCTCCTCCACGCACGTCGTGGAGATACACTCCGCCAACGGGTCCGACACCTCCTCCCGCTGGGGGAACTCGCTAGGTAACATCTATTAACATTTTGACGGGAATTCGTCTTAAAACCATATCTTTTTTTTATGTGGGGGAAATACATTTATGTATCCCTACCATGCAGAGACATGGTGAGGTATGTCGGGCTCGACACCATGGTAGCAGACATGCTGCGCCTCAATGGCCGCATCGCGGCCCTTGTCCTTCCACTGAGCACCCTGCTATTCAGAGTGCTCGTGGCGGACCCTCATCTGGAAGACTTAGGAATTTTACTTGGCCGAAATATCAGCTGAGTAACCTTCCCAAGTCGTCCAGTCCCTCTCCCCAACCTCTACACGCACTGGTCAAGGAGGTGAGGAGCGCGTGTAGAAGTTCCCAGCCCCGGCCGGGATTCGCCATCACACAGCAAGATGCCACCGAGACAAGTTGTTGTGTGATGCCCAGGATGCACCACGTGGAGGTTCCCGAGCCACGCAACCCTTAAAACCATACCTACCATAACTTACCATAGGGAGGCAAGTAAAAAAAAAACGAATGATTAAGAGCAAAACTTTTGCCCTAGCCCAAAGTCCGGTAGTCAGTAGAGGTCACTTGAAGGCAACTGCCACAACTTTATTAAAAAAAACACGATTGTACCCGTTTATTGGCCTTTCGTCTCCTGGTCAAGCTCAAACTTTGTTGAGCAATACTAGAACTGCCTACAGTTGTTTAAATATATCCATTAGAAATATTGGAATTTGCAAAGGGGCATCATAAATTACGCAAGGTAAGAAGTTTGACGATTTTTGAATACCTCTTGGTAAAATTTGTTAAATTTTGTTCAAAATTTAACAAATTTTTTAGTCAATTTCTCCCAATTTTCACGTGACGTGAGTTTTGTCCAAATCACCACCTCCCACGCTTGAACACCTCACGTAATAATGGAAGCCCCCAAATATGTTTGTCTTATGTCTAAATTGTCCGGTGTTCCAGGCAGCCACGGTTCCTCGTCCGGCCTGGTCTCCATAGCGACGGAGAACAACAACGTGAAGTTCACGGCACCGCACTGCCTCGACCACCTGCCCAAGGACAAGGACCTGCCCACCCCCTCCTCCACCCCCACCACCTCCAGGAAGTCCCGCCGGAGATCCAACCTCTTCACGCCCTCGAAGAAGGACGACAGGCTGAAGAATGGGGAATTAGGTAAGTTACTATAGTATAACCGTGATTGATACGTTTACTCAGGACGCGCGAACTAGGTAGATGGATGGAGATTTGAGAGTGAAACTACGAGAAGAATCCAGTTGTTCTGGGTGGTGTTTGGGAAAATTCGTCGGGTGTTCTTGTCACTACAGTTAGTTACTAACTAGTTTTAAACGCGCGCGTTTTTGTCGCGTTTTACGCACTTTTGAATCTATACAAACGCAAGAATCGGGATCTACGACGCAGAATACGTGCGTTCCTGAAACACGCGTCGTTTGCGCGTTTACAATACGCCGTGTGCTAGGGCCCTTAAGTCTACATCAAGCTTCTAAGTTCAAAAAATGACAAAACTTCCATATAAACTTAAATCCCTTCCATAAAAAACTTAAAGTTCTTCAGGGGGTTCACACCCCTTTTCCCTTTTTCACAATAAATGGCAGCCTAAGTCCTTTCCCAGACTCTAAACTATCTCTGTACATACTTTCATATAAATCGGTTCAGTAGTTTAGGTGTAAAAGCGTAACAGATTGCCAGAGCTACCGTCGTAATTATAATATTAGTAGGTACGGATTTGTCGTGAGGATATGAATAACAATAGCTTCAATGGGTTATTCTTATATAATTTGTTATGAATTTATTGTCATAACACAGGTTCTTTTATTTTTTCACCGACTTCAAAAAGGGAGGAGGTTCTTAATTCGGTTGTATGTTTTTTGTTGTTGTATGTATGTTACGCGATAGCTCCGCCAATTGTGAATCGATTTTGATGATTCTGTTTCTGTTTGATAGATCATATTGCAGAGTATTGTCCCAGATACATTTTATCGGTGTATTGTATCGATAAATCGGTGTTGCGGGTTTTAAAATATCGACAAAAGTACAAAAAAATGTTTTTTTAGGGTTCCGTAAAACGTAAAAACGGAACCCTTATAGATTCGTCATGTCTGTCTGTCTGTCTGTCTGTCCGTCCGTATGTCACAGCCACTTTTTGCCGAAACTATGAGAACTACACTGTTGAAACTTGGTAAGTAGATGTATTCTGTGAACCGCAATAAGATTTTTACAAAAGTTTAAAAAAAAAAAAATTAGGGGTGCCCCCCATACTGAGAACTGAAACTCAAAAAATTTTTTTTCATCAAACCTACACGTGTGGGGTGTCTATCGATAGGTCTTCAAAAATGATGTTGAGGTTTTTAATATAATTTTTGTCTACACTGAATAATTTGCGCGAGAGACGCTTCCAAAGTGGTAAAATGTGTGTCCCCCCCCCTCTAACTTCTAAAGTAAGAGAATGAAAAAACTAAAAAAAATATATGATTTACATTACCATGAAAACTACCAACGAAAATTAGTTTGAACTCGATCTGATGAGTAGTTTTTTTTAGTACGTCATAAATACACTATTATTAAAACTTCGATCAAAGTTACTACGAACTACAAGAATTATGTGTACTATGCATATTATGTTATTACTTGCTGCAACGGAACCCTTCATGGGCGAGTCCAACTCGCACTTGGCTACTTTTTTTGTTATCTGGACGACGTAGATGAAATTTGGTCTTGTCTGAATTTAATTTTAAATTGAAGCTGGTTTTTGGTTTTTCGGAAATACTAAATATTATTAAGTGATATTTCTTTAAGATAATACGTAGAAGGTATAGATCTAATAAGTAGAAGACCTCTAAAAACTGCACAAAAAACAGTTAATGCTGCGCTTTTTTCAGGGCGCGACTTAAATTATATATTTTTGTATTCCAGGGTCCGGTCGTGCGATACCCCTCAAGCAGGGCTACCTCTACAAGAAGAGCAGCAAGGCTCTGAACAAGGAGTGGAAGAAGAAATACGTGACCCTGTGCGACGACGGCCGCCTCACGTACCACCCCAGCCTGCATGTGAGTGAGCCGCGACGTTTAGATGAGGATTGGGTCGAAAATTTACCATTCTAATTTATTAGTTCGTCAGCTAGATTGCAGAAAAACATGCGACACGTATTTTTCGTCTTCGTTAAAGTCGTACAATGAAATGACGTCACGAAACTTGTAAGCATCTTCGTATTTTTCAACCCCCGAGCAAAAAGAGGGCTGTTATAAGTTTGATATCGATGTCGGTATGTCTGTCTGTCCGTGGCCCCGTAGAGCTCAAACAGATCGAACGATTTCAATGCGGTATTTTATTTGAAAGTTAGTTTCCGTGTAGTGGTTTTTAGCTGTGTTTGGTTAATATTGATTCAAGATGGCGGCTTCCACAAAATATCGGATAAAATGTTTTGTCACAACCTCCCTTATTATGGGTATCAAATGAAAGGGGTTGACTAGTAGAATACTAAACTCTATGACAAATTTCAAATCCAAGATGTCCGCCACCACGAAATGGCGAGTTACATCATTTTTCACTACTCCTTCAATATTGGTATCAAATGATAGGGCTGGACTAGTAGAATATGAACTGTAGAAATTTGAAATCCAAGGCTGACTACCTTGGATTTCAAATTTCTACAGTTCATATTCTAATTAAAGGGGAAATCAAAATTTAAAATTTTGTTCCTGTTGTTTGTGAAAGAAAAGAAAAAATACGTTTATAATATTTTTTTTATAATCTACCTGATCACGCCTATTAGTTTGTATTGATGTGTTTCTGGTTGTTTCGCCCCAGGATTACATGGAAGACGTGAACGGCAAGGAGATCTCGCTGCAGTACGTGACGGTGAAGGTGCCGGGACAGAAGCCCCGGGGCTCCAAGTCCATCATCACCACGGTGCCGGGGTACACCGGCCACGCCAGCCTCGACCTGCACGACGGGATCGGGGGACTGTCGCTTGGTACGTGCCTCTTACCCCATATATGTGTCGCATCTAATTAACTAATCAGCAGGTCTACTACGAAGTCCGATAAACGATATATCGGCCGAACTTATGGACATTTCCTACCTCGATAGACAATCGATCGGTTGATCGAATCGACCGTTTCGTTCGATCCGAACATCATCCGACCTTAGTCTATAACTTCCGACCGAGATGTATCGATCCGAGTGTTTTTCTTGGTAGGCTACAGATCCGATTCAGCTGTCGGTCGGATCCGATCATTCGGAGTTTGTTTTCGTAGTAGACCTGCTGGAGTAAAATTAACATCCTAGTCTCTTTATAAACACTTGCAGCGGTTTTACTCGCGTAGTTCCGGTTCCCGTTATTTTTTCGGGATAAAAAATAGCCTATATTGATATTGATGAACAATTCACACACAACACCATCTGACCCCTCACTAAGCAAAGCTTGTACTATGGCGGCCAGATAACTGATATACCTACTACTCATATAGTTGTAAATACATACTTATATATTGAAACACCCAGATACAGTACAAATTTCAAAGTACAAAATTCATCACACAAATATTTGCACCGGGTGGGAACAGAACTCACGGCCCTCCGATTCGCACGTAGAGTTGCCACTAAGCCACGAATCTCAAACTTTTAAATTCCGCTTTATTTTCTGTTAGTGAAGCTTGCTTTGGATTGACTAGTTGAGACATTTAAGATAACGCAATGAATTGACAAAATAATATGTATGATATACGTCTGTCTATCGGCGGTCCTTATGACTGCCGATTTTTGAAGTGAAAACTTGTTTTGGCTCGCCACAGATATATTTATTATAGGCTGTGAATTAAATTCTAGCGTCACGCCCGGGTATGTTAAGAAATCTTCGGGTAAACTCGGGACCACAGCCATTGGCCATCAAGATATGCGTCAGAATTTCTAGATGGCCATGACTATTGCTACGGCCTCCGGTTTCACCCGTGTAGTTTCCAAAACAAGCTATCAAATTCTGAGTTGTAACTTTTCACTTGTATCTGCAGTTCCTATGACTGCCAATTGTTTAATCGTTTATCTTTATGATAGTTTGAATTGGTCGGTTGTTCCCCAGGCTACAAGGACAAGTCCCGGTCGTCAGGTCCGGCGCCGGCGTCGCTGGAGCCGGGCGCGGACGGGGAGGCGCCCGCCGACCGGGACACGCCGCACGTCAAGAAACGACACCGCCGGGTCAAGAGCTCGGGACTGAAGAAGGAAAACGAAGACGGTAACCTATGACATACTAATTCATAAAACAATAGAAGAAAAAGCATTGAAGTAGTATACATTTAAAATGTACTAAATGTAAATGTGCAATGTTTTTTATTTATTTATTTCATAAACATATGTATAGGACAAATTAATCGTTATAATAATATATTCTTCGAGACCAGAGGTGGAAAAAGAATTTCTTTTACACCATTACATTTATTTAAAAAAACAAAAAAAAATGTTATGTATGTAAATGTGTAAAAAAATACATTTATACAGGGTTATTGGTAATCAGCCTGCATCCTTTTAAGGGGATGTTAGGTACATTCAATACGTCAACTTTTGTTCTACAGTTTAAAAAAAAAATGTGTTTTTTTTTTTACAAAAAAAAAAATAAAAAAATATTTGCACGGTCTAAAAGCATCGAACTCTTCGTAACAATTCGTAACAAGAGCGAGTAATCTATTTAACGCGCAAAAAATGATGTGCCGAAGTGAATAAACACTAAAAAGTCGCTAAACAGTACAAAAAAAGGCAACAAACACTATTTTTTTTTGGGTTATCTATTGAGTTTTAACGAAAGTTGTAGAACAAAAGTTGTTTGTTTAAATATACAGAACATGCCCTTAAACGAATGCAGGCTGATTACCAATAACCCTGTATAGTTCAGAAACCTAACTAAAACACAAATAAATTAACAACGTTAGTTATGTTAATTAATAGAACTGAAAAAATACATTAATATGAAACAACTCCAATGTAAACTCGATGTATACGATCACGAGCTACCGCTTCAGAGGTGTGCTGGCTGCTGGCAGAAAGAGACCGAACTCACAGCACGGTCGTTTATAAAGGTTTCCCCCCACCACCGCGGTCCTTAAATCTCGTTTGTAGCTAACAATTTTCTATGTTTTTAATGCAATTGTAATGAACGGCGCATTTTTTTTACAATTTGTACATAATTTTACCATTTTTCTCTAAGAAATCAATGTAACCGTAAAAAGTTTGCATCAAAATCATTTTAATCGTGTTTTTAAAGTTGTTGAATCTTCTGGCTGATTTAACTATTTTAGAAAGAAAGTAATAAGCTTCCGGTCCCATAATGTGTGTCAGCTGATTTAGTGACAATATGTTGAATGTAAAATATCATCCAGCTTCTCAGATTTGTGTATTTTGCAAGAATGTCTCTCTCCTCGCGCGTAGTGCGAGTTTAGGCTATTTCCGAGATATACAACCACTTTGTAGATAAAAATTGTAGGTAACGCAAGTACGCTCTTTGAAACAAGGTCTGACGGATGTGCATTACGACACGTCAGCGAACGTTCCCAGTGGCAGCGGCTAGCTCGGCGCCGTACTGTCACCGAAAATGCACTGTGGCAAAGTAACACGCACGAGACACATCCGCAGTCACTACTCGGGATAACTGTCGTAGTGGAAAACACGCAATGCTTACTTTATCACACGTCTTGTCGATGTGGTGTTCGCACGTCATGTAGCGATCAATTTCGAACCCTAGAAATGTGGTGGTCTGTACCTACTCAATTCGACATGGGTAAGCATAATTTTCGTCGAACTTTCGTTTTCGTTTCGTCTACGAATTTTCGTTAGGAAAACATCGTGAGGAAACCGACATGTACCTAGAATCTTTCGAAGTCATGTGTCATCCGCCAACCCGCTCTGGGCCAGCGTGGTGGATTATGGCCTCAACTCTCTCGAAATGTGATATAATATGTTGTGTTTGTTTGCAGAGGAGCCGACGTCGTGCGAGTTCACGATCGTGTCGCTGGACGGCAAGCGGTGGCGGTGGGAGGTGTGCGGCGCGGGGGGCGCGGGCGCGGCCGAGCGGGACGCCTGGGTGGCCGCGCTCGAGGCGCAGATCCTCGCCTCGCTGCAGGGACGGGTGAGTCGCGCCACCACGACCTGGGGTCGTACAACACGCGAGGAGAGAGACATTCTTACAACATACGCAAATTTCACAAGCTGTGATAACAAAAAGGGTCGTTTAACGATTACTCTAAACGGTGGTAAATCGTTTACTACTAAAGGTAGTCCACCGATTATTACCAAAGGCAATTCACCGACTATTTCATACAAGCAATAGATTATCGTCGCACATACACCGCATAGCATTTACCAACAAAATTTATCCACAGTGAGTTAGCCGCCGCGGGCGCCATCTAGTATGTAGCTCAACGGTACAGACGGAACATGCTTTCACAAGTAGATTTATCATATTTCTTGGTCCACTACTCTACAACCGACTAAATAGATTGCTATCTATTTACAACCAAAACTTTTTAACTGTGAGTCCCACTAGTGTCCCCTTAGTGCGGGGGGATAACTTGGAAACGGCGAAGAAAAACATCGCGAAGAAAGAATCCAAGCATGTTCTAAGAATCTTTCGAGGTCACGTGGCAACCACCCAACCGAACTGGGTGAGCTTAGTGGATTACGGCTTCGAGTCTTACCTTGCGAGATGAGGCCCCATTTAGTGAGTTACATATAATAGACAAGCACAGAAAAAAGTGATGCTGTGAAAAATTGTGTGACAAACACGTCCAATATAATCGTCAAGCTTGCGGCGTTCCCACGCTGTATCGCCAGGGATTTATGTTTTAGGTTAAGTATTGACAGAAGCGCTGATTGAAGAAGAACAAAATTTAAAATTGTTATTTACCCCCGTCTACCTTGGATTTGAAATATGTTGTAGTATGTATTCTACTACTCAAGACCTTTCATTTGACACTTGACCCATTATATTGATGGAGGTTGTGAAGAACTATGTTGTGCGCCATTTTGTGGAGGCGTCCATTTTAAATCTACATTAACCCAACATAGCTCAGCATAGGACCACCGAAAGAAACTAGATTTCAAATTTAAATAAAAAATCGCATTAAAATCGAAATGCATCCGTTTGAGAGCTATAGCTCTTTATACTATAGTGCCACAGACAGACAGACATCGACGTCAAACTTATTACACCCATCTTTTTAGTCGGGGATTAAAAAGAGTCGATATTAAATATGTCCGCTAACAGTGTCCGTTCGTCCGCAGACGTCTCGGCAGCCGCTGCCGACGGGCGCCAACTCCACGGGCGACGTGCGCGCCACCTACTACATCCGGCGCGTGCGTGGAAACGACGCCTGCTGCGACTGCGGCGCGCCGGGTAATATACTACATCCGTTTCTACAATATTTTTGTTATCATATTGATGTCACAGTCAATTAGCTTAATCCTTTGCTAAACCCTTTGTATAAGACACATCAATTGTATTTTAAATCTTCTTCTTTTCCCCCTTGTTACCCATTTGTGTAAGGCACATGTGTATTTAATTCTTCTACTTACCTTGTAACCCGTTTGTATGAGACACATGTGTATTTAATTCTTCTTCTTTCCTTACTTGTAACCCGTTTGTATGAGACACATGTGTATTTAATTCTTCTTCTTTCCTTACTTGTAACCCGTTTGTATGAGACACATGTGTATTTAATTCTTCTTCTTTCCTTACTTGTAACCCGTTTGTATGAGACACATGTGTATTTAATTCTTCTTCTTTCCTTACTTGTAACCCGTTTGTATGAGACACATGTGTATTTAATTCTTCTTCTTTCCTTACTTGTAACCCGTTTGTATGAGACACATGTGTATTTAATTCTTCTTCTTTCCTTACTTGTAACCCGTTTGTATGAGACACATGTGTATTTAATTCTTCTTCTTTCCTTACTTGTAACCCGTTTGTATGAGACACATGTGTATTTAATTCTTCTTCTTTCCTTACTTGTAACCCGTTTGTATGAGACACATGTGTATTTAATTCTTCTTCTTTCCTTACTTGTAACCCGTTTGTATGAGACACATGTGTATTTAATTCTTCTTCTTTCCTTACTTGTAACCCGTTTGTATGAGACACATGTGTATTTAATTCTTCTTCTTTCCTTACTTGTAACCCGTTTGTATGAGACACATGTGTATTTAATTCTTCTTCTTTCCTTACTTGTAACCCGTTTGTATGAGACACATGTGTATTTAATTCTTCTTCTTTCCTTACTTGTAACCCGTTTGTATGAGACACATGTGTATTTAATTCTTCTTCTTTCCTTACTTGTAACCCGTTTGTATGAGACACATGTGTATTTAATTCTTCTTCTTTCCTTACTTGTAACCCGTTTGTATGAGACACATGTGTATTTAATTCTTCTTCTTTCCTTACTTGTAACCCGTTTGTATGAGACACATGTGTATTTAATTCTTCTTCTTTCCTTACTTGTAACCCGTTTGTATGAGACACATGTGTATTTAATTCTTCTTCTTTCCTTACTTGTAACCCGTTTGTATGAGACACATGTTGTTCCGTATAATCGGGCAACATTAAAATCATAGCGGATCTATGGTTTGACAGCGGCTGACAAGTGACGTCTCGTTACGCCGGTATCGTTCGAGTGACTCGTTGTTTTTTTTCTAACTGGTGTTTTTTCGGGTTTAAAGCGTTAATATTGTGCGGGAATACGTATTAACGGGAATATATCGCTACGGGATTAGTGCTGGACTATTTAATCGTGAAGGGCTACTGGATTGGCCGTTTCCAGAACGCAGGATCGTTCTGGGAATTCTGGACCGGAGTTCGCCTGGAGATCGTCCGGTTTGGGTTCCACATTCCTTTTTTGTCCACTTCCCTTATTCCTTCGACCAAACTGGACTTTGGACGACGACGGGAACAATAGGTAAGTGGTTAACTTGGTTTGCAATTAGGAAGTAACGTTAAAATCGGTATTCGGCATTTATGAATGTTTGAAAGACTTGCTAATGGGCCCCAGGTCGGTATTTCTGGTATAATACTAAACATTTTTTGGTAAGCAGAGTGTAGTTGGCCGTAATTACTCCCTTTTTGTTTTTATTTTCTGGCAAAAAATACCGGGTAAGCCGAATATTTGGGGGTTCCCAGTTTATAATTTCTCCCCAAACTGTCGGGAAATTTAGTATTAAGTGGTATCCGGTTTTTTAGGTTGCGGATATATTGTTGTTTTTGATATTTGTTGTGACATTGTCCGAACTTAGGTTAATTTAAAGTTTAAATTTAAATTTAAAAATGGCTTCGGATTTGGCCAACCAGCTCCGGTGGTTCGAATCCTTGCAAGGATTGGTCGGCCGGAGAGACCGGGAGGAGGCGCTGCTAAACAGGGCAGAACAGCTCGACAGGCGCCTGGAGGTCGCTGAGAGGAGCGCAGGATCGCTGCGGGATGCAAGGCCGTCTCCACCTGAGGAGCAGATGGAGAAGATCGAGGCGGACATGCGGCGCATCCTGGATGTCTACGACGAGGTCTCCGAAAGGGTTCGCCAGCTGGAGAGGTCTCGTCAGGGAAGGGCGAGCTCGGGACCCGTCATTAGGGATGCGGGCTCGGGTGTAGTGGGACGCCTTCCCACTCTGGACTTGCCCAGGTTTACAGGGAACCTGCGGGAGTGGAGCGGCTTCCGGAGCATGTTCGCCTCTCTCGTGGACTCACGCAAGGACTTGACGAGGGCGGAGAAGCTGGCCTATCTCCGCACGTCACTGGAGGGTGAGGCACTCTCCCTGGTCCAGCACCTGGAGCTGGACGACGACAACTTCGGCACGGCGATGGAGTTGCTGGAAACGAGGTTTCAAAACCCTCGGCTCCTCGCCGACGCTCACGTGTCCCAAATACTGGGGTTGCCGAAGGTGACTGAGAGGTCTCAGTTGCGGCCGCTAATCCTCACGCCCGTGAAGGTGGCGTACAACGCCTTGCGCAGCTTGGGACTGCCAGTGGAACACTGGTCGTTCCTGCTGGTCCACATCCTGCTGGGCAAGGTGCCGCTGGAGTTGCGCGCCCGGTTCGAGCGGGAAAGGGGCCTTCACGGCGACCCGAAGGTCTTCCCCACGTTTGAGGAGCTACTTCGGGTCCTGGAGTGGGAGGCGAGGATGGCAGAGTCGGCGCCTCAGGAGGCGCAGCCCGCCGCGTCAGCTCGTGGCCCTGCCGGAACAGGACCGCGACCTACCAATCCCCGCACTCAGGGTGCGGTGAAGCGGACGGCGACGGTGACGAGTGCGTCGGAGCAGGAGTGCCCGAACTGTGGCCAGCTTCACGCGCTGGTGCAGTGTCCGGCCCTGCTTGCGCGGACGACCTCCGAACGACGAGGGATCGTTCGGCGGTTGCGTCGGTGCTACGGGTGCCTGGGGGGTCATTTGTTCAATGACTGCCCCACGGCACGGCCGTGTCCTGGGTGTGGGGGACCACACCATCAGCTCTTGTGCGTCAGGAGCAATGGTGCTGGTCGACAGCCCTCAGGGAGGGGGCCCTCCACGGGCGGGGGCGCTCCCACGCAGAGCCACGCATTGTACAACAATGAAGTGGCTACAGCGTGGAGCACACCCCCTCCACCCCAACCCACGGCAGCACCGGGCAGCCCAACAAGGGGCGTCCTGCACGCGGCTCGGTCACCGACCTCACAGACCGCGCGGACGCGGGCGAACTGGAGAGGTGGAAGGGTGATACAGGAGTCACCACGGGGGCCACCTCCCCAGCGTTATCCTTCTCCGCCTCCGGATCCGCGACCAATAGAATGGAGGGCGTACACGCCTCCCCTCCATGAGCACCCGAGGCTGGATTATCACCCGCCCTACTTTAGGTACGGCAGGGCAGCTGGATATGCCCCCCCTCCGATGGCCCTTTGCACTCGGCAGCCATATTGGGCTGGGCCCTGTAGTCCGACGGGTTCGGACGAGCCTCGGAGGGAATGACTAGCCTCCGTTCCCTTGGCACAGGATCAACCGGTGGTCCTGCTGCCCACCCTCTGGTTAAGGGTTTGGGGTCCAAGAGGCGACTACGTCCGGATACGAGCGCTCTTGGACACAGGGTCCCAGGGGTGCATTTTGACAACCCGGGTTGCTCATCGCCTGGGCCTGGCTAGGTTTCCGTCACCGACTCCGTTGCGGGGAGTCGGGAACACAGAGGTGCGGTCGGCTGGACAGACCCGCCTCTCCTTCTCGTCCGTACATTCCTATTCGGAAAGGATTGCGGTCAGGGCTACCGTCATGGATTCGGTTGTCGGTTGGCTTCCTCAGGCGGACATAGATCCGGATCTTTTGTCCTGTACTAAGGGTCTCAGGTTGGCGGATCCCCGCTTCGGGATAGCGGGTCCGGTAGACCTTTTGTTGGGTTCTGATGTACTGGGTTACATCATGAACGGCAAGCCTAGACTGCTGGATCAGTCTTCGCTGATGGCGCTGCCCACCATCTACGGGAACGCCATTTTGGGAATGGTGGATGAGTGGCAGCAGTCGAATCAGGCTTCCTTTACGGGAACGGCCCTCGCTCAGATCATGCAGAGGTTCTGGGAGATCGAAGAGCCGCCTACCGTGTCTCGGCTGGATCCCGAGCACGTGGAGTGTGAGAACTTTTATCAGGCTCACACTCGGAGAATGGTTTCTGGGCGATTGGAGACTAGGCTGCCTTTCCGGGATAACCCCCCGCGTCTGGGCCAGTCTCGATCACTGGCCGAAAAAAGGCTCAGGTCCATGGAGCGACGCATGGCTCGAGATCCTGTACTTCGGGAAAAGTACATCGAGTTCATGAGGGAGTATGAGGCACTGGGCCACATGTCTCCGGCTCGCGACGACTGGTCGACCATGGACCACTACTTTTTGCCTCATCACGCCGTTTTGAAGGCGTCGACGGGCAAACTCAGGACGGTGTTCGATGGATCCGCTCCGACTTCGACAGGAGTGTCACTGAACCAGTGCCTCCACGCTGGACCGAAACTACATCGGGATATTGTAGACATCATCCTGAATTTCCGTAGGCATCAGGTGGTGTTGGGAGCGGACATCCGTATGATGTTCCGACAAACGGTCATACACCCCGAGGACAGGAGGTTCCAGTTGATCCTCTGGCGGGAAAGTCCTCAGGACCCTATGATGGTGTATGAGTTGAACACCAACACCTATGGGTTGAGATCAAGCCCCTTCATTGCGATCCGCTCACTGCTGGAGTTGGCGGAGCAAGAACGGGGTCGGTACCCACGTGCAGCCGCAGTTCTGGAACGCGACCTGTACGTGGACGACGTTTGCACTGGTGCGCAGACGGTGGAGGAAGCTCTGTTGCTCCGGGATGAGCTTACAGAGCTTCTCGCATCTGGAGGCTATGAGCTTCGGAAATGGCTCTCTAACGACCCCAACGTCCTGGCTGGTATCCCGGACGATCACCAGCAGGATCCGGGGCTCTTCGAGGAAGGTGACGATCCGCACGGGATTGCGGTTCTGGGCATGCAGTATCAACCGGTTGCTGACATCTTCACCTTTCGGGTGGCACTGGAAGCCACACGCGCGTGGACAAAACGGACGGTTTTGTCCACCATCGCCAGGATGTTTGATCCAAACGGTTGGATCAGTCCGGTTCTGTTCGCAGCCAAGTGTCTGTTACAGCGACTTTGGACTCTGAAGGTCTCATGGGACGACCCCCTGGTCGGAGACTCGCTTAACATTTGGGCTTCGTTTGATATCTGACCTCGAAACGGTCAATAGAGTGGCGTTGCCCCGTCGCATTCTGCCACCAGGCTGTAGCCGGATCAGCCTGCACGGGTTCTGTGATGCGTCCGAGCTGGGCTATGCCGCATCTGTGTACTTGCTTACAGTTGACGCTGGAGGCCACGTCAATGTCACGCTCTTATTGGGGAAGAGCAAGGTAGCTCCTATCAGGACACGACTCACCATTCCGAAACTGGAATTGAGCGGAGCCACATTACTTGCTCGGCTGCTCAAGCATGTATATCAGGAACTGTCCACCTCGATAGACATCCGGAATGTCTATGCGTGGTCCGACAGTCAGGTCGTGCTTGCCTGGGTAAGAGCAGCCCCTCACACTTTGGAGACCTTTGTGGGAAATCGGGTTTCCCAAATCCAAAACATTGGACTGGACATTGTTTGGAGACATGTCCCGGGTGAGTTGAACCCCGCTGACTGTGCTTCGCGCGGCTGTTCCGCGCCGGAGCTAGTTGATCACCCCTTATGGTGGGGTCCGGACTGGCTGCGGGAGCCAGAAGCTTCCTGGCCAGCTCTCGGCGCGGACTCGGAGCGAGCGGAGCTGCCCGGAGTCCGCGTGCATGCGATTGTGGCGGAAGTGCCCCCAGACCCTGATTGGTTGACGGGTCGTTACAGCAAGCTGGATAAATTGCTGGGGGTAACTAGCTGGATTAAGCGCTTCATCCACAACTGTCGTCACCCTCGTCAGAGGAGGAGTGACCAGATCGCCACTGTGGAGGAGCGTCGGAGTTCCTTGCTGCACCTCATTCGGCTGGTACAGGGTGAGAGGTTTCCGACGGAACTTGAGGCGCTGCGCTGCGGTCGCGCTCGCTTGAAGGGTGCGGTCGCCAAGTTGAACCCTTTCACAGATCAGGATGGTCTTCTGCGCGTAGGAGGTCGGCTCCGGAAAGCCAACCTGCCGTACGGCAGCAGGCACCCCCTGTTGCTACCGAAAGGAGGTCCTCTGGTGGACCTGCTGATCACCGATCGGCATATCGGTAACGCGCACGCTGGATGTGGCGCGCTTCTCGCTGTGTTGCAGCGTGAATTCTGGATCTTGTCGGCTCGCAGGGCGGTCCGAAAGGTGCTGTTTAGATGTGTCCCTTGTTATAGGCTCAAGGCGTCTACCATGCAGCCCATGATGGGAGATCTTCCTCCGGATAGGATTTCTCCCTCGAGGCCGTTCGACGGGGTCGGAACGGACTTCGCTGGGCCCTTCTCGGTCAAGTCATCGACGTTGCGTAACGCCAAGGTCGTTAAAGCCTACCTGTGCGTCTTTGTGTGTTTGGCCACCAAAGCAGTCCACCTGGAGCTGGTCTCTGCGCTGTCTACGGAGGCCTTTGTCGCGGCGCTGGATCGCTTTGTAGCGCGAAGAGGAGTACCCTCTTTAATACGTTCGGACAATGGCACAAATTATCGAGGGGCGGCGAATTATTTACGCGAAGTTAATAATTTTTTAAATTCTGGTAATAATAGTTTAAGTCTGGCTCTCGCCCAGCGGGGAATCAGCTGGCAATTTAGTGTGCCAGCCTGTCCTCACTGGGGAGGAATTTTTGAAGCTGCGGTGAAGTCTGCTAAAACTCATCTCCGCCGTGTCATCGGGGAGACCGTGTTAACTTGGGAAGAGTTAGTCACGGTACTATGCCGCGTGGAGGCAGTGCTTAATTCCCGTCCTCTCTGTCCAATCTCGCCTGACCCTAACGATCTAGAAGTCTTGACGCCGGGTCACTTCTTGATCGGTCAGCCCTTAACCGCGTTGCCGGAGTATCCCTGGAAGGATGAGCGGCCCGGACGCCTGTCCCGTTTTCAGTTATTGCAGCAAATAAGTCAAGACTTCTGGAGGCGCTGGTCGGCCGAGTACTTGCATCTGTTGCAACAACGGGTAAAATGGACAGATAGGACGGAGGCCCCTCGGGAAGGGGACTTAGTATTATTAAAAGAGGCAAATTTGGCCCCCCTACTCTGGCGTAGGGGACGTATTTTAAAATTGATATCGGGTACTGATGGCACACCCCGCGTGGCGGAGATTCTGGTTTCTGGTTCCAGACTTCAGCGCGCGGTGTCCTCTCTGGCACGCTTGCCTCTTTATTAGATATACGTTTTTTTTCATGGTTAAAATTTAATTTAGTTTTATTACTATTTTTGGTAAAGTTTTTTTTGGTTTGATTTCCACTTTCGGGTCAAAGTGGGAATTTCGTTTTATTTGAGGTCCGGATACTGCTAAATACTAGTTATTAAGTACTAGTTGCTAAATACTGGTTTTCTAAAATTGACCTGGAGTTCAATTGGTCGGGGGTTTTGTTCCGTATAATCGGGCAACATTAAAATCATAGCGGATCTATGGTTTGACAGCGGCTGACAAGTGACGTCTCGTTACGCCGGTATCGTTCGAGTGACTCGTTGTTTTTTTTCTAACTGGTGTTTTTTCGGGTTTAAAGCGTTAATATTGTGCGGGAATACGTATTAACGGGAATATATCGCTACGGGATTAGTGCTGGACTATTTAATCGTGAAGGGCTACTGGATTGGCCGTTTCCAGAACGCAGGATCGTTCTGGGAATTCTGGACCGGAGTTCGCCTGGAGATCGTCCGGTTTGGGTTCCACATTCCTTTTTTGTCCACTTCCCTTATTCCTTCGACCAAACTGGACTTTGGACGACGACGGGAACAATAGGTAAGTGGTTAACTTGGTTTGCAATTAGGAAGTAACGTTAAAATCGGTATTCGGCATTTATGAATGTTTGAAAGACTTGCTAATGGGCCCCAGGTCGGTATTTCTGGTATAATACTAAACACATGTGTATTTAATTCTTCTTCTTTCCTTACTTGTAACCCGTTTGTATGAGACACATGTGTATTTAATTCTTCTTCTTTCCTTACTTGTAACCCGTTTGTATGAGACACATGTGTATTTAATTCTTCTTCTTTCCTTACTTGTAACCCGTTTGTATGAGACACATGTGTATTTAATTCTTCTTCTTTCCTTACTTGTAACCCGTTTGTATGAGACACATGTGTATTTAATTCTTCTTCTTTCCTTACTTGTAACCCGTTTGTATGAGACACATGTGTATTTAATTCTTCTTCTTTCCTTACTTGTAACCCGTTTGTATGAGACACATGTGTATTTAATTCTTCTTCTTTCCTTACTTGTAACCCGTTTGTTTAAGACACATGACTGTGTATTTTCATCCCATCTATTCGAAGAAGACAACTTGGTTCACCTTTAAATGCACCCAAAATTGGTGTTTACCCTGTAATAGAATTCCTCGCTACGTTCCTCGCCAGGGTTCCACTAAAGAATCCATATCACTTCGGATTAAAAAAAGCGCCCTGGCCGTAAAAATATTCAATAATTGTTTATTTCAATAAAATTTGTACATTCTACAATAATTATATTTCTCATTTCCCAAACTAGGTGCCCAACAGTGCTGCCACCTACGATTTACTGGTGTCAACAGTTTTGCACTGATATAATGTCAAGTGCCTGTCGCGTTTGCAGCGCGAATTGCCACCTTAACACGTTGGAATAAGTCGCATGTTTCCCCACAGACCCGGACTGGGCCAGCCTCAACCTGGGCGTGCTGATCTGCATCGAGTGCTCGGGCGTGCACCGCAACCTCGGCTCGCACGTGTCGCGCGTGCGCTCGCTCGACCTCGACGAGTGGCCGTGAGCAAACAATCATTTATATTAATTATTATTATTTTTATATATAAAACTCAAAGGTGACTGACTTAGTGATCTATCAACGCACAGCTCAAACCACTAGAGGGATCGAGCTGAAATTTGGCATGCAGGTAGATGTTATGACGTAGGCACCCGCTAAGAAAGGATTTTGATAAATTCTACCCCCAAGGGGGTTAAATAGGGGATGAACGATTGTATGAAACTTTTTATTCCTTTGAGATATTTGCATGAAATTTACATCTTGAAAACTTGAAACTCAACTAATTACGCTTAACGCGAGCGAAGCCGCGGGCAAAAGCTAGTATTCATTATAACTAGCAGCCTAGATGCCAACTGCAGCGCCGCGCGCCGCCGCCGTCTGCTGGCCTGGTTTGTGAATCTAAAACATCCATGGCAACCCTAAACTTTACTAATAAAAATAAATGTTTATTTTTAATTTCAAATTTTTTTTAGATTTGCCATAAGCTCCGGGAAATTTAAATCGAAATAGAAATCCGGGAAATTTAAAAAACATTTACAAAAAGACGACAATTGATCAGTTCTCGAGCGGGGTGAAAAATGATTAAATTATTAAAAAGGCTATTAAAAAATAGGGGTTGGTGATAAAAGCTACCCTTATCACTTAGGGGTATGAAAAATAGATAGTAGGCGATTCTCAGACCTATTAAATATGGATATAAAATTCGGTAAAAATCAAAAAGCCGTTTTTTTTTAAATAAAGAGTGACGAGACGAGCAGGACTTGTGCCTGATGGTAAGCAACATGCCTGCCACATAACAGCACAGTGACATGCAGCTATTGGAACATGAAGAGCCAAAATCATTACCTAGCACCGCACTGCGCTCGTCACCCAGAGATCTAAGTTGTTATATCTCTAAGCCCTGTAATTTCTCTGGAAACATTGCCCTTCAAACTGGAACACAGTAATGTTTGCACATTACTGCTTGGCGGTAGAATAATTGACAAAGGTGTGGTACTTCCCCAGGCGGACTCTGCTAGGATTCCTACCACTACAATACAAATCGGAGGAGTAAGGTAACTAACATTGTGACACGATAATTTTATATATAAGATATAATATCAAATTGATGTATTAGCATAGCACATAGCACAAGCTTTGCTTAGTTTGGGGTCAAATGGTGTTGTGTGTGAATAGAATTGTCCACCAATATTACATCCAGCGGTTGTCTGGAAGAGATCGCTTTTAGCGAGAAGGTTGCCAATTGTTACTTTATTTTTAAAGTTATTGTATGTTTTTGTAACTTTGTTTACCTACTTGTGAAGTACAATAAAGACTTATTCTATCTATTATATAAAACAGACAAAAAGTTGGTTTTCTGTAAAGTCGGTTGGTTTACAATGTTTTGTTATGACAACGTCTTAACAAAACATTGATAGATGCGGCGCAAGCGCACAATGAGCGTAACGGGACACAACAAAACACTTTCTTACATGCAGCCGGCGTTCATCGATTTATGAGACGTTGTTACGTCAAAAGAAGGTAGTCTTGATTAAATTATTTGTTTGACGTTCTGATATATCGATAAGTGTCCCGTTACGCTCATTATCCCGTTGTGCTCAGTGTACGCTTGGCATAAACCGCAACGCGCTGCTAGTATCAAAATAAACTCTACACATATTAAAATAAGGTTGTGTTTCGTGTTTCAGGCTGGGTCACGTGAGCGTGATGGTGTCGATCGGGAACACCCTCGCTAACTCCATCTGGGAGGCGGACCTTCGCGGGCACATCAAACCCATCGCCACCTCCTCGCGGGAGGAGAAAGAACGGTAATTAACATGATCAACTGTGTTATTGTACATTTACCTATAACTTATTTAATAATGTGTATACCAAAGAGTTTACATATTATACTACATGTAGAGTTTTCTTTTGTTGCAAAAACAAAATATGAAGATACAGTGCTCAGAAGTTTCGAGAGACATCAATTCATTGTACGATTTTTGCGAAGACGTCGTGCACAATAGGGTACCGGACTGGGTCAAAAATACACCATCCTAATTAGTCCGTCAGCTAGATCATGGAAAAATATTGGACACGTACTTTTTGTTTTTTCATAATATTAAAAATCATCAAAGATATAGACCATCAAACTTCGAGAGTGGGGACGTCACTCGTGAGTAAAAATCGTACTCACAAGTGACGTCACACGAAACTTCGAAGCGCTGTATCTTCGTCATTTTTGGTTTGTGAAACAAAAGAAAATATACGTGTACAATATTTTTTGGCAATCTAACTAACGGGCTACTTAGTTTTTTTGAGGATTGTACCCTATTCCCGACTTTGGTAGTTTGATGATATTTGTCGTTTTTTAATATTTGACGAGGTAGGTCTAAACTGGCTGCAAATACAAGTAAACAAATTGGCAGTCATAGGAACTGCCGATAGAAGCGAAAACTTATAACTTATGTAGCCTCGCTAGTTGGTTGTGTTTAAAGAGAGAGAGAGATTATCCAAGCTAGCTCCGGTTAACATGAGTAGAAGTAAAATTAAGAGTTGGAATAGAAACCACAAGTTTAACTAATTAGATTATATTATCAAATAAAAGTTTACAGTTACCACCAGATGGGTGGCCTAAATGTAGTAGTAGTTTTGGGGTAGTATAAGCTGAATTTAAAGAGGGGGTCGGGGTCGTTTGCAAATCGAGAGAATTATAGTGCTATTCTGGTGGGACACACTGGCCTGTGTAAGCCGCGGAGAGTCGGTCGCAGTTCTTCTGGGGGGTTCAGTGGTGTCAGCTGGACATGGCGATGGTGCTCCTGTGTCCTACACGGGGGTAGCTCCTCTGTTTTTCATGCAGTGAGTGGTGGACTGCTACCTCAAGAGTTGTAGATCCCTTGGTATATCAGCCGGCCATAAGAGTTGGCCGTTAGGGTCTCAACCCGGTGATGGAACCCCTATGGGGTTCGTTTCTAGTAAAGTTGATTACATTTTATCACAATGGACAGTAGTTTGGTTTGTTTTTGTGTTTTAGTTGAAAAATATTTGTAAATGGCTTCTGCCTCAAGTTAGCTTTATTTTTATAACCTTATGACGCGGGGCGTCGTCTCTCGCCATTGGGCGATTTGAACTTGTCGTGTCCTGATTGGTCCACGACAGCGTTCCGTTTCACTAACTACGGTTGTTTTACAATTTAAAGGTTTCCTAAGACGGCAAGTCTATTTTTAATGATTTTAAGGGAACGGTGGAATTGACCACCGTTACACTCAGAATTTGATAGCTCACTTTGGAAACTACGCGGGTGAAACCGGAGGGGGTGGCTATGAACATGGCCATCTAGAAATGTTGACGCATTTCTAGAAGGCCAATGGCAATGGTTCCGAGTTTACCCGAAGATTGTTTATCATTCCCGAGAGTGACACTAGAATTCAATTCACAGCCCACGAAAAATATGCCTGTGGCGCGTTAAAAAGTTTTAATTTGAATAATAGTTAGCCGAAATGTGAATGTATGATTGTTTGTGTTGCAGTTGGATCCGGCTGAAGTACGAGCGACGCGCGTTCCAGTCGTCCGCGGAGGTGGTCACCAGCCTGGAGGCGCTCAAGGCCGCCGCGGCCAGGGGACAGGTACGATATAACAACCTATCGTCTATTAACTTACGGCTGGTGTAGTCGGCAGAACGATGACTCGCCATCCAGAGCCCCTGGTTCGAATCCCACCACTGTTTTTGACGTGACAACGTTTAATATATCGATGAACGCTGGCTGCATGCACGAAAAAGTGTCCCGTTACGCTCATTCTCCCGTTACGCTAATTGTACGCGTGCGCCGCACCTATCAATGTTTCGTTATGACGTTGTCACGTTAAACTATTGTCCGTAAACCGACCGAGTTTACAGACAACCAATTTTTTTTAAAGTCATCTGCGTAAAGTTACCGCTGTTGATCCGGAGCCCTCTGATTCGAATCCCGCGCGCACCATCATTGTCTTTTCGAAGTCATGTACGTAATGCCGCTTACTTAAAAATGGCGCGGAAAAACATAGTGACGGAACTGATTTGTTTTGAAAATAGCTCGAAATTGTGTGTCATACACCAATTCGCACTGGTGCAGCGTGGTGGATTATGGCCTTGACTCGCTCCTTGTGCACCGAATCTCACCAGTGGGAGTATTTAGTGTCTCGCGAGTTTGATCCTTATTCCCCCTCCCAGCTTAAAGCTCAAGTGGGCTGGACAGTATCACATGAACGTCTCGCGCCTTTTCTCACTACTCTGTCCCCTATACCCTCCCAGCTAAGGCCCCCTTTCCTCGCAGGTGGTTACGCTAGTCAGTCTCAAGTGAACGTCTCACGCCTTGTCTCGCGAGTTTGTAGCCTCCCACCTCAAGGTCGTGTTCTCCGGAATGGACACGCTAGTCGTCAGTCTCACGTGAATATCTCGCGACCTTTCGCGCGAGTTTGCCCCCTATTCCCTCCCCGCTAAAGCTCGCTCTCCCCCGCAGGTGGGCGCGCTGTGCCGCATGCTGGGCGCGCCGCCCCCCCGCGCCCCCGCCCCGGCGGAGCGCTCGCTGGCTCTGCGCGCCGCCGCGGCCGCCGGACACCTCGCCGCCGCGCAGCTGCTCATATGGGTAACACTACTACAACACTTTACTGTTTCACTTTACTTTTTCACTTTATTTTTCATTTCGATTCTCATTTTATTTTCACTTTGGGTTTCACTACGATTTTTACTTTAAATGTATTTTTACAATTCATTTTGAGTTTCACTTTGACATTCACTTTGACTTTCACTTCGATCTGCACATTGTACTAAGCTTTACATTTAACAGTTATTTTTATTTTTCAAGGATTTTATAAGCATACTTTGCAAAACGATTGAACAGTTTATTAATTAAGGTTGAAACGAGCTAAGCTGTTTTGAGAATACGTTTTCCCACAAGTTACTTTTAAAATTTTCAGGAAATATCTCGCAACCGTGAGAACATGCCGTTCTTTGCGGTTCCCACTAACATATGATTCTGAAATCGCTACAACTCTGTTACAATGTCGTATCTTGAATTCGCAGCACAACGGCAACCCGAACTTCCCTGACGCGGACGGTCACGGCTGCGTGTTCTACGCGCGCGCCGCGGCGGGGCACCTGGCCGGGATCCCGGCGCAGCCGCCGCGACACCTGCAGCTGGCCTGCCCCGCGCACCCCGCGCACCCCGCGCACCCCGCGCACCCCGCGCACCCCGCGCACCCCGCGCACCCCGCGCACCCCGCGCCGCCTGCGCCCGCGACACACGGTAACCTGACAGTTTTTAATCTTTATTTTTATAGAAGCTTTTACTAAGACTACAAGTCTATGCCAGCCCCATTGTAACCTAAAAAAACATATTTACAATATTTCGAATACATAATAACTGTTTCGAATACAAGTAAGGACAAGTATCGTACTAGTATATATTTATTATAAAAACCAGACACACTAACAGGGGGTTAGTTCGTGGGAAAGTTTAGGTAAACACTTTGTATATACGCGGGACCCGTTGACACGAGATACTATGTCATCATTCCTGTAGATTTTAAGATAACACCCCAATCGTTCTTATATTGGGTGGTAGCAGAGCGTGTAACAACGTGCCACTTCGTGGCCACCTGTCAGCGTGCCACTTCGAGGCAACCTGCCAGTGCAGCACTTAGTGACAATCTAGCAGCGTACTACCTAGAGACAAAATAGCAAAGTACCATTTCGCGAGAGAAAAAAACGTCTCACCTCACGACAACCTAACAGGACCCACCCGCCAGTGTGCCACTTCATGCATAACTAACAACGTGCTACCCGTAGAAAACTATTTACATGTTTGTTACTTCGCGAAAACTAAGAGTATGCCGCTTCACGACAACCTATCAATTTCCCGCATTGCTATAATCCAACAGAGTGGAAATTTGTCAGTGGTTGCTACTGGTAACTTGAAAGAATACGTCACAGAAACTTAACAACGTGTTAGTTAGTTAGTTTAGCGGGGCCTTTTCCGCACCTAGCCTCTTTATTGGGCCATTGTGCGTGACTACGTTAACAACGTTAACAACGTGTTTCATCCCAGCAACTTGGTGCAATCTTCGAATTTCCCAAAATTCGAACGGAGATCAGACCGGCATCAGTTCACTTCAAAACTTCCTTCTTGAGAAATACTCGTAACTTGGTTGTCGTCGCACTTTACAAATGAGTAAATAGACCAGGTTTTCTCGACTGTTGTAAAACGTGCTTAATCAGTGTAAGATTTTAAAAAATGATTATAAAAACATATGTAGTTGTCCAAGATTTTACAATAAGAAAAATATTTTCTGGAAAAATTGAAGTCATAAAAAAATGTTTTTCCAGGTACCAATTCGACGAGTTCAAGTTCGAGTACGAAGAGCTCCGTAAAGAACCCGGACCCGGACTGCAACTGCATCATATTCGAGCTCCTGAGCGCTCAGAGCGCCGCCAACGCGCTCGTCGAACTACTGCTAGGGCTGCAGAACAACCACTATATGAACGGATACGAGAACGGGGTCAACTCCTTCGGGCACGCGACGCTAGGACGACCCATCGGACCCAACCTCTCGCTGACCAATGGCAAGTGCGGCAGTATAGTCTAAATTAGAATTTAAAATAATACATTTTGTTTGTTTCTGAAGGTAGTCGGAAGTTTTCGTGTTTTAAATCTGCATAACGGGTAGGCTATGTTAAGAAAGTTGAACGTTTTTGAGGGTAGTCGGAAATTTTTCGTGTTTGTTTTTAGTCTATGTAAAAATGAGAATAGGTTAATGGATTTTTCGTTAAAGAATTAAAATTTCGTGTAAATTGAGTTTAAAATAGCGTATCTTTTTTTTTGATAAAATAAAAGTGAATTAGGGTAGTTGAGATGAAATTGCAAATATTATTTATAAGTAAAGATTCTGTTTATTGTCTAAAAAATTGTACTGAAAACAAAAGTATCACCTAAAAACGTACTCTTTGACCACAAAAATTACTGCTACGAATTCGAAAAGTTTCATATTTTGGTTTCTTCTGGTATTTAGAAAGATTACGTCAAAAACAGCTGTTTTATCAGCGTGATTGTATCGAAACGAAAAGTAAAAATAAAAAAATAATTTTCATGTATAATATGAGTACCTATGACTATACTATCTTTGAAAATTTCAGTAAAAATATCTGTTGGACATTCTAACTCAATTTAAAAAGTCTAATTTTGTATTCTCGAAATATCTTTGTAAAGTAACTTGTATGACTTCATCAGGTTATATTCTAGTGGTTATTAATTAAAAAACGTTAAAAAAGTGGTTTTCAGGTCCCGATTTAATATAATTGAATTATTATAGAAATAAATTCATTGTTTCAAACCATGGAGCGTAATTCGATCTAAGTGTTACACGTCTAGTTATAAAATAAATGCTTCGACTGAGAATTAAGGACTCACGTTGAGTAGTTACCATGATAATTAAAACTTTGTATACCTAGGATTAAATATCAAAATTGAATTAACTCACCGATATCAAAATTGCTGAATTTGTATAAACTTTTCACCTTTCGTTTAGCTTAGGAATTTCAATCTTGAAATCGAGATTTATGAACACGGAAAGAAAAAGAAAATGTTTGATTCATTTCTATTTCTCAAAGTTTCGAAACTGTCAGTTTTAATTGACCGTGTAGGGATGAGGGAATAAATAATTCGTGTAAGTATTTTTTTTTCACCATTTCTAATACGTCCCTGACATGGTCAGCTTTAGATCTTCAGTCCCGGAATGATGATCGAGATTGATGATATGATTGATACGCACGACAATGCGTTTGGTACATCAGTTTATTGACCAAAATTTGCTAGACCGTCAATTTTGATTTACCGTGGGGATGATATTATATAATTGATCATATACGTAAAATGTTACAATTAAAAACAATACGTTTTATAAAAATTAGATATTATATTTCAGTGCGTAAAAAAAGTAACGAAATTAGCGAATTTTTTGTGTCGTCAATTTAAATGTTAATTAAAATTTAAAACAAATATAAGTAATTAAAATTTAATCATTTTATTAGCGAATCCTGTTTTACATATCCGGTGAAATAGTTCAAATAATAAATTTAATTTGATAGTTTAGAACATAGGGACTATTGTGTTGTAGAATATTCCTGGAACCATTTGCACATTAGGTTTAGGTTAATACGAAAATTTTGCTAATTTTCTGCCATAATTTAGGCTTTTAATTATACCTAGTTATAACTTCGAATAAAATGAGCAGAAAATTAGCCGTAGCTTGAAAATTTGACCGTAGAAATTATCCTTTTTAAACAACCTAGTATGGCGTTTGACCATGTATTCTTTGATCACAAAAATGACCATAACTTTTTATAAAATGTAGTAATAATATTTTTGTTTGTTCGTATGCATTTTATTTGTCCATGGTGCTTTAATTATCGTATGATACGGATATGGATGATTGAATACGTGATTTAAAAAGTCTAAAAATACAATAATTTTACGGAAAAAGGTTGATAACCAATGACGTTTTTGTATTTCTCTACTCTGGGCTATCATTGGCTAAATCCGTACAAGACATGAAAAAGTTGACTAATAGTCACTGATCAACTGAATGAGTTTCATTCTATTGTTGATTGACATTATAATGTATTAATTCTAAAATGGTGGAGACCATTGCGATTATTTTTTGTGAAAATTAGTTCAAAATAAAATATCATAAAATTGAATTGACAAATATAATATAAACTAAAAATGGCTGCTTGAATAATATACATTTTCGACTCATCAACTTAAAGCAGAGAATGACTTTTCGGATCGCTAACTTTTGTTTTGATTTATCGTTTCGTTCCCAATTTATGCGACAAAATTTTCATGATACGTATTTAGACTACATTAAGTAAATATAGGGTAAACGTAATTTATTAGGGTGCAAGATCTCAGCTCAACGCTATATTTAGGGCATAAATAGGATAAAGATTAGTTGTAAATGTTATCCGTTATCCTTAAAGCCTTGGGTGCATATTTTTCTCTGTGTCTATATTACGATAGCTATCTGCGGGTTGAGACTATTCCACTGCGAGCTAGTGTAATAAGGTGCCTGACTTGTGACTCACGCTCCCTTCAATACGGAGTTAGTAGTTAGTGTTTTGCGAAGCTGAAAGGGGATCTGTGTAATAATGATACAATTGTATATAAAATACATCATAGTAAATTTTGAGACAGGCTTGTAGTCGTGTTGATAAAAATCAACGAACAGTACTCCTTTCGGTTTCGCGTACCCTCGCTCTACTCTTTCCGACTCACCTTGTACAGATCTTATTATTTGACAATTGTATGTATATTGTTTGTTTTTAAATTCTATTGTTGTATTAATATAACTTGCTTAATATTTCTTGTTTGTAAATTACAAATTACGTTTAGGGTTGCAGTATCGGCAGATTGTGGAATTTGTATTTTATATCTTTCAAATCATTTCGCTACTTAAATTAGGTGCTTTAGACAAACGGATCTACATCTTTTTTTTAAATAATAATCGTAATAGATGTGATTTTTTTATTTGAAATGCGACAGTGCTGCCGTCTTTGGTATTCTGCGCCTGTAATATTTCTTTGTACTTAAAGTTTATTTACCTTTCTTTAGAAACGAGGGTGATGTCTTATATAATACGATTCCGTAAATTTTTTCTGTGGTTTCAAAAATCTATTTTTCTCAGATATACATTCTAGAATGGCGAAAAAATTAGTGTTTATTTTTGCTTGTGACTTTTGAGAAATTACGTATGTATTTATCGGGAGTAATGACAGCTTCTAGACTATGATCTGTGTTTGTAGTTTTATATCATTTTTGCTGAAGATTCTTTTGATACCACATAAAATGTTGTATAATTACGATAAAATAGTAAATAAATAATGTATAGACATTCCATTACATCACCCAAGGTATATAATATGATAGTTGATGTGATATACTTAAGGTTTCCCGTATTAAGCCAAATGTACTGACCCTTTCGTGCCTACTCTACTAGTTAGTTACGCTTTTTCTCCGATATTTCGCTGAAAACATGTGAATTTAATACTTATTGTACTATAAAATGTGTGAATCACATCACGTATTTTTGTATAATACACGATTTCAAACTAATAAGTGACATTTAACTTAATATGTATTTTGTTCTGATGGTTATAAGACATATCCGATTTCAGTACGTAACTTGATAATGGTTTAGATTGAGATTTTTATGACTTTTTATTATTCTCCATTACATTTTTTTACAAATAAACAAGATAATAAACGAAATATTTGAAAAATAAAAACTATTCCACCTCCGATTTGAGTATAAATCCGAAAATATTCATCGTGAAAAAAAGTGCGGGAACCAAAGTTGAAGAAAATAAAATTCCACCCATTACGATTTTTTTTGATAAACTTGATAGTATAACTCTGCAAATATTGATCTTAGCGTAAAAATGACAATGACCAAACTTGTGAGAAATTACCAACAACTTTGGATACGGTCATTTTTGGTCTAAAGTGAAAATAAAGGAGGTATTTAACAAAAACTTTAAAACAATATGGCGGCGAACCCTCTACCGGGATTAGTTAGAAAATCGAGATTTATACTTCCAACTACCCTCTTCGACGTTTAAAAAAAAGAAAAAAACTCCCCGGATTTTTTTCTATTTCAGGCTAATTTTATGTTTGCCCCGACTGGACTAAATACTTTTAAATGTAATAAGAAATAGATTCTTTCGGCGGATATGTTTTCGGCGAGGAGTCGGCGTCTATTTCCCAACGATACCGGGAGCTAGTGAGATTATTTTCTACTGTAACGTAGGCTCCTAGACTATTGTTGGGCGATCCCAAGTTAAAGTAAATACGCGTATCGTCATATACTAGATACACGGTTATGTGCAGACGAGTAATTATATTTAAAAAAAAACTACAGTTGACAATACATTTTTAATTTACGTACCTGAAAATGGAAATCAAATTTTTTCGTACACAAAAAATATTTAAAAGAAACATATCTTTAATTTTGACACCAAAGTGGACGCCATCTTTTGGCTACTTTTTTAAATACCGTCATTATCGTCTATCTAAAATAAATATTTTGTAGAATTGCGAATTAAAGAAAAAAAGTACCATGAATAGAATAGAAGAAAGAGTGTGCGATTTAACAGATAAAATGTACCGTCTCCACATATCCGTAAGTTGCAAGTAGGATACGATAGATATTTGTGCATTTAGTTGTCTAATCTACTTTCAATATGATTTCCGACTAGTTATTGTAAATTATTCGTACTCGTTTATGAGTTTTCTTTACTGACAGCGTTACATATTCTATTCGTGTATAATTTGAATTATTCGTCTAAATTTAATGTCGCTTATCGCAGTATTCGAAACTTCTACGCACTTACGCGAGCTGTAAAACTGACAATTCTTTGAAGTCAAATAGGTGTATATATTTTCGACGGTTGTGAGGTCATAAGTAAAAAATTTACTTAAGTTTCGTAATACAGCGATTTGACGGTAAAGAATTATTGATGTTTCAAATAGATTCTGAGTTTGGAATGCACAGACTATGTATTAGCATAAGAGCTATTATTGAGAGACATGCAAGTGCTACTATTGAAGATAAACAAGTGAAATGTTAAAACACAATAGGGTACCGGACTGGGTCAAAAATACACCATCCTAATTAGTCTGTCAGCTAGATCATGGAAAAATATTGGACACGTATTTTTTGCTTTTTCATAATATTAAAAATCGTCAAAGATATAGACCATCAAACTTCGAGAGTGGGGGGTCGCGACGTCACTCGTGAGTAAAAATCGTACTCACAAGTGACGTCACACGAAACTTCGAAGCGCTGTATCCTCGTCATTTTTGGTTTGTGAAACAAAACAAAAAATACGTGTACAATATTTTTTGGCAATCTAACTAACGGGCTACTTAGTTTTTTTTGAGGATTGTACCCTATTTAGCTTAGCAAATAAATGTACCTACGTATATATATTACAAAAGATGTTACCCAAGTTCGGCGTCAATTTTATGTCGTTTATATGACAAGATCATAGATCAATCAGAGTACAGAAGTTAATCTCATGTATCATAGCCTCAATTTTCGCACCTACGTTCGGTGTCGCGCTATGGTTATCAACTCTGGGATATGCGAAAAGAAAATCGTAATAATAACTACATTTTAATGTCATTGTAAATTTAAACATGCAACTGAAAAATAATATTTTTTGTTACTTAATTTTTGAAAAAAAAAAAAAAAAACATTACAAGACGTCTACGCGCGAATACTGCTTGCTTTCGCACTTTTCCCAACCGGTCCGAAATATCGTGTCCGTGAACGATATCTATGTGTGCGTTGCATGTAGTTTGACTGTCTGTACACTGATTGTTTTGTGGCATGTAGGATAGAGATGCGGGAGCCGTATGTCTGTCTCGTTTGCGCATATCGATATTTTTTAATGTATAAATTCAGTAGAGGATGTGTTTTAAGTGAATATGCTTGTTTTTGAAATATTTGCATTAGCATTCGGTAATTGTGTATTTTGTAAATCATCGACAACTAAGGTCATATTTAGGTCTGACTACGGTCACTTTTATTACACATTTTTTAAATTACTTACGTTACACTGACACTTTTGTTGATGACTGTACAAACTAGTACTGTTCTTCAAAGACCGTAATGCTGGCAAGCAACAATGTGATTGTTGGTACTGGCACTTAAATACATATAAAACATATATTTTTAAATGTCTGTAATGCGTGAGCGAGACAGGGACACTATGTCACGTTTATTATACCTAGTAGCACTTGTGAAGTGTCAAAGTCACTAACTGAGGAGGAGTTAGTTGTACGTCGCGTCAATGCTAACGTTTGGAAAATATGTAATCTTACCCCCGGGTACTGTTCTAAATAAAACATTATCAAGACATAAAAAAATGTAGATTAAAAAATTATTATCAAAACATGTTCTCATCAATTCGTCGGATGTATTTTTGTATCATTATGAATCTTTGATGATTCATCGAAGACGCCTGAACCGACGAGGAAAATACTTTCTGGTTTTAAAGATAAATAACCAGTCGAGCGGCGATAAAATAACTAATATCGAAATCATAGATGATGTTATTTTCATTTATTCCTAAACCTGGCTGTCTCATTAGAACGTTTTACTTGGTTTCACTAACCATTTAAATTAGTTAAGTGTGAGTTTAATGTTTCAATTGAACTCGGTTCTTTGGTTTTTCAATGAGAAATAACACATATTTTCATACATTTGTTAGCGTTTACGTGACGTTAGTATTCGTGCTTTGTCTTCGTATTTTTTTCGGTATTACAAGTCGATACACATGTCCTTTAGCAGGTAACGGTGTAAATTCTTAATCTGGTTGACATCACATAAAATTGGTTCTCATTGCGCCACAGATAAATAAAGAAATATGTAGAGAAGAAAGACATTTTCACACAACTCAAACAGCAGTAATTTTCCATTTCGTTAGAGATTTTTTTTCAAACGTATGTCACTGTCATTAATTTAACATATTTTTCGTACATATCATTGAAACCGTATCATTGCAAACGAGAAGGCGTTTTCAAAATGACATTATTGATAAATGGGTGAAAATTAAAGTTGAATTATTGTCATTGATGTATGTTAACCAAATTTCTCTTAAAAAAGAAGCTACACAGAAGCGCTTCCTTTGGCGCAATTGAGGACTAATTTCGAAATGCTTTTTTGGTTATTAAAACACCTCACTTAATATATTTTTCCAATTTACTGTTAAAATTATCTTGATCCTTCTAAACTTTTTGTAAATGTTAGGAGATAGCAATAAATGATTTACCGACGTCAGTATTGAAATTTTTTGAATGTATAAATGCACGTTAGTATCGTTGTAATTTTGTCATGCACGAATATTTTAATGATAAAAAAATAATAATGATAATTTGTAATATTATTTTAAAGATGTTAAAAATTAATAATTTTAAATTACGTTACCTTTTGGTTAGGTATTTTATTGCGAATTTTTGTATGTTTGATTTTGTGTATATTTTTTGTACAGGCCAAAGAGCTTAAAGTTGTAAATATGGAGAGCAGCTGTGGGCGTGGCTGTGCCCGGATTACTTTCGTTATTGTAATTTTTAAGAGATTTGTTGATGTTCTTAATCTTGTCGAAAATAAAGTGTATTTATGAACACGATTTTGTTGTTTCCTTGACTTTACCTCCCTCTGCTGACTCTGAGAGACCCCGGGTTCAAACCCCACACGCACCACTGTCTTTTCGAAGTCATGTGCGTAATGCCGCTAACTTAAAACGGTGAATGAAAACATCGTGAGGAAACCGACATGTACCTAGAATCTTTCGAAGTCATGTGTCATCCACCAACCCGCACTGGGCCAGCGTGGTGGACTGTGGCCTTAACTCTCTCCTTACGAGAGATGGCCTCGAGTCCCAGTAGTGGGAACATTTAATGGGCTGTTGATGGTGATGATTCTGCTGCACGAACGTTCGCCCATCAAAAAAAGATTTGAATGATGAGTTTAGCTGGGTATAAAATATGCAAAAAGATAGCTTAAATACGAGCATAAAAGTGCCGTGAAAGCCAAATATGTGCCTGTTATATTTATAAATATTTCAGAGATATCCAGAAATAAAATGCTAGGTGGACCCCTAAATAAAATGCTAGGTGGACCCCTAAATAAAATGCTAGGTGGACCCCTAAATAAAATGCTAGGTGGACCTCTAAATAAAATCCACTTATCGCACGGTCTTGTGACTTATGACTTGACCACGACTCTGACCCCCCCCTGGACCCAAAGCTGGATCCTCCCTTGTCTAGATAAATGGCTGTAGGATCAACTATGCCCGCCTTCAATTTTGTGGGCTCTTGATGCATGATGATGCTTGATGCAGGATCAATCAAGTGATACTCATGTGCTTCGCAAGTGAAACATTACACCGAACACCGAGTATGGTGCATAGTACGAGTAGCGACCTAGCGACATAGCAGCATTGTACAATGTACCTACATTTCACATGTAGTATAGGAACAACATTACACGCTTCACTTCCTTCACTTCGCTAAATTTGGTGACTGAATTTAGAGCAAACGTTAGTCGACTGAATTCAAAAGCAAGCAATTCTATGTATGTTAGCTTACTGAATGCTATTACACTACATTGAATTCAGTAGAGACTAAATTCAGTCGACTAAATTTAGCCAAGTGGAATAAGGGCTTAAAGGGTCCAGCTATGAGACGCAGACTCCACCAAAGCGGATACGAGAGGAGAGGAGATAATAACAGATTTTACTTGGTCTACTCTGATGAAGCCAAGAGCGGATATGCTTTTTAGTTAGTGTGGTCCACCTAGGTACTGGACCCGGCCCAGAGGGTCATGACCCCGCATAAATTCGTGCCTGAATGAAGCATTAAAATCTTATATTCTACAAAATTTAAAAAGCATCGCGTGTATGATGGTAACTTAGGTGTCTCAACGTCCACAGTCAATCAACGATCTCAATACAAAGATGTGCACAAAATTCTCGTTCAAAAGTTATCGTTGGGAAGAGTGAGGTCACTCTTTCCGTTTTAGTCGGTTCCAGGAAGCGGTGGACCTCGGACGTTTTTACCTATAACTATTCATTGTAACAACCAAAATAAGTAGAAGCACAGCATATCTCGCCCCTAGCGATTCTAGGGGTCAAATAGATTGGTTGTTTGTAAACCACTTGCAATACACACAGAGACGCAGTTTATTACCAATTTCAAGGTGCTCAGGGCACATCCATTGGTTTATATCGACGCAGTCAATTATACGGTGCGTATACATAGCTTATACGGCAGATGGTTCGTTTTCAAAGAATCAAAGAGCGCCTCTACCGGAGTATAAGCATTTTTGAAGTGAAAACTTATTTTGGCGCTCCACACAGATTTTGTGTGGGCTGTGAATTGACCTTAAACGTCACGTTCGTAAATGAATGAAATTTTCGGATGAACTCAGGATTATGGCCATGGCGTGTTACCAAGGTTACTATTAGTATGGGTAGTAGCTCTACCTGCGAAGCCGAGGGTCGTGGGTTCGATTCCCACCCAGTGCAAATATTTGTGTGATGAATTCAAATGTTTGCATTGTGTCTGGGTGTTTCTATGTATAATAAGTATGTATTTAAAACTATATAAGTATTATATCAGCTATCTGGCCGCCATCACACAAGCTTTGCTTAGTTTGGGGTCAGATGGTGTTGTGTGTGAATTGTCCACCAATATTTATTTATTTATTATTATTATTATTTATTACACATTTACCCATCTAACCATGACCATCAAGTCTAGATGACTAATGAAGAATTATTTATACGACAATGATTTAAAGATTTATTCCAGACTAGCAGCGTTCTCCGGTTTCACCCGCGTAGTTTCCAAAGTGAGATATAAAATTCTGAGTTTTCACTTCTATCGGCGGTCTTTATGACTACCATTTTTGTATTCCCTGTACAGGGAAAAGAAAGGCAAAGAAGTTGGAAAAATATTTCTATAATAATAATTACTTACAGTGTTTCTGTTGCCTCAACAATATTTTCAGACAAATTACTAAATAAATAAAATGAGCCCGCCGAGACAGTGATTGGGAATTTACAGATTTAATACGATAAACGTTACCTACTAATGTTATATATATAGATAACATTCTACTTCTTAGAAGTACCTAAATACCAATGAATCTAAATTACTCATACCAGGAAAACAACAGACCACCGAAAAAAGGACGTCTACTCTAATTCGACGAAAACGTAATTTCGAAATAAACTCGCGTCTTTCTCTCGCTCGCTACTCCGATTCTACTTCGATCCGTCGTTTCGTCCGTTTAAATGTTGTAAGCTTAGTCTAATTACAGTGTGCTTAGAACATTTAAACGTCAAACAATGTTCGATCGAACGAAACGAAGTAAAACCGGAGTAGGAAAGTCGCCAGTTTATTTCGAAATTTAGTTTTTCGTTGAATTAGAGTAGACGTCCAGGTGAGTACAGACGACTCTAGTCAGAGATAATAAATATTATTATTTACCTCTTCACCTGAAGGATAAGGGATTGTGATGATAACTCAAAAATACATCCATCAGATAGGTTATGAAAAAATATAGAACATGTTTTTTTTTATTTTATCAAATTACTAGGGTTCGCTCCAGCTCCGGGTTCGCTCATAGCTTAGAGCACTCAGGGATTACGCACATATGCATAAGAATATGTATTTATTGCTCGCACTGTGTAAAAATAGGTCTTAAAAAAAAATACAAACAGTGTACTTAAATATAAAAAAAAATACAAACAGTGTACCCTTGACGGGCGTGCAACATTAATAAGTATACAAAGTAGGCTTTCTTGTAATTCTGTTTTCGATAACAAACATTATTTTGATCAGTTACTCGTACATACTAAAATAGTTGTACATAGTCATCCATCCAACGGCTTAAGATTTTTTGAAAAAGATCCAGTTGTTCCTGAGATCAGCGCGCGTTTTTTGAACCAATATTTTATAAAATATTGGTAGATATAGATTAATATTCGACAAAGATATAGATCATCAAACTCTTTGTTTATAATTTAAGTGACGGACTAAATAGTACTTACCTATTTTTAATCATCATCCCTATTCTCTTCCACCGAATCTTTTTTTCAGCGACTTTTCCTTCTCCCAGAAACATTTTGAAATGAGTAGTAGGTACTTAGGGTCGAGTTGGTCGAGTCTTCTCGTCACCCATCCCACAAAGTCTCATAACAAAAGTATAAGTACAACCAGTGCGTCCTACCCGTTATGACCTACGGTACTGGACCGTGTACCTACACTGACAGTCAAAATGGTCCGAAAGCTCAAAGTCGCTCAGCGAGCTATGGACCGGGCTATGCTTGGAGTTTCTCTGAGGGATTGCATTCGTAATGAAGTAATTCGTCAGACCACTAAAGTCACCGATATAGGTAGATCAGCGTATTAGCAAACTGAAGTGGCAACCTGGCAACGGGCCGGTCACATCTGTCGCAGACCCGATAACCGTTGGGGTAGACGGGTTTTGGAGTGGAGACCGCGAATCGGCAAACGTAGTGTAGGACGACCAGAGACCAGATGGAGTGACGATATACGAAAGATGGCTGGTGGCGGTTGAAAACGTAAGACCGAGGATCGGGCTGAGTGGCGTATTATAGGAGAGGCCTATGTTCAGCAGTGGACGAACACAGGCTGATGATGATGAGGTAGGTACCTACTTAAAGCCGGGTCACACAGAGGCGATCCGATAGCGATAGCGATCCGATAGCGAGACGATATTTTTTGTAATGTTCGAATTTGTATGCAACCTGACACACAGCAAGCGGGCGCGATCCCATACTCGGTATCGGATCGCTATCGCTACCGGACCGCCTCTGTGTGACCCGGCCTTTAGGGTCTACTTAAAATAGTACCTACTTATTCCTCGAATATGTCTCAAGGCCTGCAAAGTGTTGTCAACATATCAAATGTTGAAGATATTCATAAGCGACGACTGTGGTTGTTACCCTACCCTTCTTATTTGTTGTTGTCGCTAACAAGCCCTCCGCATGGCCCCATGGTCTCGCTCGCCAGGGAAAGTTTCCCGCGAAATACCTCGATAACCAAACTTATTAACAAAGCGTCGACGTTATCTTCCTATGAGCACAGTCTATTAAAACATACACTCGTTTGATGAAGCCGAACTAGACGGGGCAATCGTGCGGGGTGAGACGCGGGAAGCGCGCTCCTGCATTGCCTACATCACAATGTTAATATTGCCGGAGCGGAGCTCAGGGCTGACGTCTTCCGCATGTTTTAATTCTATTTTGGGACCACGTTTTTAAAACTGCGACCACCCTACCCGTGTCTAGACATTATCGGCGTTTCTCACAAGATCAAAGGCCATGAACTACTGGTAGTATTTCTATATACTGTGCTATTATTAGTCACTAAATAATATACAAAATAAAAATATATACAAGATAAAAAGGTAGACATTTCACACAACACCATTTAGCCCCAAATACTTATTACATTATAATACATATTTATAACACATACAATTGTTATTTTCTTTCCAATATATTTATAGTGGTAGGACTCTTAGCTGAGTCCGCCTGGGGAAGTACCACACCTTTGTCAATTATTCTACCGCCAAGCAGTAATGTGCAAACATTTGCACACCCCGTATACTTGTCCAAATATTATTATCCATCCTAAGGTAGCCTGGAAGAGATCGCTTTCAGCGATAAGGCCGCCCACTGTTCCACTACTATAAAATGTATTGATCTTTGTTTTCCGTATTTCATTTTCTTTGGTGTGTCAATAAAGAGTATAATATCTATCTATCTAAAACATTCAGGCACAGTAAATATATTTGTATTCATCACACAAATATTTGTACTGGGTGGGGATCGAACCCACACCCACGGCTTCGCAGGCAGACTTAGGTAGGTAGGTACTAAGTACTACCTATCTACTAACATTTGCTTGCGTATAACCTAATTATTATAGTTAGTTAGTTTTGGTTAGTTCAGTTCTATATTACTGCATGATAATAGCGTTTTTGTTAGGGCCTTGTGTTCTCGCCCAAAATTCGGTAGGCAAAAAGGTCATCTGAAGCGAACCACCACAATAGGTCATTTTTTACATCAAAAAGGTATTACAGCTCCGTACCTAGTACACTAGTTGAGATGTGCTAGATAAATTTAGTACATACTACAAAGGCTACACGGCAATTTCCAGCCAATTTTCTCGAGCTCTGGTTATAGACCGAGAGATGGATACTGAACTGGGTTTTACACGTTTATAGCCGTATCACAAACATTTTTTTTGTTCAAGACAAAAGTCGAAAAGCTGTCAAACTTTTGAATAAAGTTTACTATTATAAATGGTAAAGCTTAGATGTTTATTGCTCAAGCACGTCAAAACGGATCGGGTTGAAATTTGGAACACAGTTACCCTGGAATAGCACATAGGCTTTTAATCAGGAAAATACCAGGAACGGGAACTGCAAGGGTAAAACAGCGGGGTACTGCTAGTCCGTGGGTAAATACATTTGCGACGTGAGATTGTGTTTTAGTGAACTACAGTACGTAAAAGGTACGGTGGATGGGTTTGTTCAGGAAAGTTACTTGGATTGCGTCGATTCGTCTATTAAGGTCCTAATAGTAGTGAAGAGTCGTGTAGCAGAAAGCATCGACCAGTTCTGAAAGAAGATTTAGATAGACTGTTGGATTAAGGCTCAGATATGAAAAAACGGTCATCCTGGAAACGGGACGCATCGTCAGGAGGTTTCTCGCTTTATAGTCTTCTTCACCACTCGTAGCTTTGCCTCGCTGCCGGTGGCATTCTAGTTTTAAAGTTTTAAAGTTTCTTAACGCAAATATTATAGATGTGAATGTTTGTTACGTTTTCACCCGAAAACTACTTAACCGATCATCATGTAACTTTGTCCACCTTTTGTTGACAAAGGAACGTAGCCTACGTTCCTTTTGCTTTTTTGCTTTTTATCCCAGTAAAGTAACTGGATCGAAACTACGCGGGTGAAACCGCGGAGCGCTGCTAGTATTAAACAAAATTATAAAAAAAAAAAAAAAAATGGACTATAAAATAAGTATGTGTAATTAATGTACCAAAATAACTCAAAAAAAAAACATAAAATAAGTATGTGATAAATAATACAACTAAAAGAATTGACCTCTCATATCTCGACCAAAGCTCCTGGCCCATTCAATCACAGGCGTTTAAACCGTGTACACGGGTAGAGAGTAGAGACACAGCTATCTGTCGTGAATTTGCGGTAATTCTTTTAGGTCTTGTTTTGATAACGTTCCTTGAGGTACTCATAAAACGATTAATTTTCTGGGTAATAAAAGGAAATTGTATTTTTAAAAGGAAGTTTAATGGAATGGACAAAAGTAATGGATCTTGGATGATACTTAGTTCATTTTTATAGCCAATTAGATTAACCACGGAAAATGTAAAGGAAGTAAGTACTTACTCAGAACTAAGTTAGAGGGATAAGAATAATTTTATTGCGTGATTTGGTATTTTATTGTAACAAATGTTTAATATAGGTACAAGTCGCGCCCCGCGGTTTTACCTGCGCAGTTCATATTTCCGTTATTTTTCCGCGACAAAATGCAGCTTATGTGCTATTTCAGACTAAATAATAATATGTAAGTGAAATAAGTCTGTGTTCTAAATTTCAGCCCAATTCTTACAGACGTTCCGACGTAATTGAAAAGCAAACATCCAAACTTTCAACTTTACAATACTTACTAGTATTATGTTAAATCTCATAACACTTACAAAACTGTTGACATGCATACAATTTACGATTCTGCCAAAATTTTCTACAGAATAAATAGTTCCAAATTGTTGTCTACTGGAGACTGGAGATATTCTAGGTAGGTACCAGGGATGTAACGGAGGTGATCTTATCGGAACCGAAGTCGGAGTCGGAGTTTTTAAATTTGATTTATCGGAGTCGGAGTCGGAGTCGGAACCGGAGTCGGAGGTAGGGTCAGAAGTAGTGGTAGGAGAGATATTTTTATTTCAAGACAAATAAAACATTCATTCAAACTTTTCATTGTTTTGTTTCATGAAATATCACAAAAAATAAAAAATAAATGGAATTATCAAAAATAAACAAAAAATTCAATTAATTGAATCCCGAAGTACCATATAAAGTATGTTAAATGAACAAAAGTTTTCAAACAAATTAAATTAAATACATTGACACCAAAAGTGTGTATATGTACTTCATGAACATAAGCTTTGAAGCTGTCTCAGTCTAAGATATTTCTTAAGAGTGCGCCTAATGCCAGGAAAAAATCTGATTACACCCGCGCGAGGCCCTTCTTAAAATGATATGCATAAAGTCGAGAATAGCATGACACAGTTTGGAGGGGAAATCAATATTAAATCAGGAGTCCATTTTTGACCAAGTTTTATTTAATTACTCAATAATTAAACATACATTTAAAAAGTGTTCGGTCTAATATTTATTCTGTGGTTCGGTTACTTTAATAGAACGGAAAATTAGAAATTTTATTATCCAAAAATAATGTGGGGTCATCGCTGATAATTTCGAGTACATGAATTAAAATAGTTTTTTCAGGTGCCATTTTATTTTTTTTCTGTAAAAAAATCAGGGTAGTGATTCTGAAACCATTCGGTTGCACCCAACACGGAATCCTCATCTCTCGGTCTTTGTCATGCTAAACAGATAAGACAAAGACCGAGAGATGAGATTCCGTGTCGGATGCAACCGAATGGTTTCAGAATCGCTACGCTGATCTATTTTTTAAATTATATTTGGTTATTGTACTTTTTAGGGTTCCGTAAAACGTAAAAACGGAACCCTTATAGATTCGTCATGTCTGTCTGTCTGTCTGTCTGTCTGTCCGTCCGTATGTCACAGCCACTTTTTGCCGAAACTATGATAACTACACTGTTGAAACTTGGTAAGTAGATGTATTCTGTGAACCGCATTAAGATTTGAACAAAATAATAAAAAAAAAAAGATAAACTAGGTTTGCCCCCCATACTGAGAACTGAAACTCAAAAAATTTTTTTCACCAAACCTACACGTGTGGGGTGTCTATCGATAGGTCTGCAAAAATGATGTTGAGGTTTCTAAAATAATTTTCGTCTACACTGAATAATTTGCGCAAGAGTGGTAAAATGTGTGTCTCCCCCCCTCTAACTTCTAAAGTAAGAGAATGAAAAATCTAAAAAAAATTTATGATGTACATTACTATGTAAACTACCAACGAAAATTGGTTTGAACTCGATCTGATAAGTAGTTTTTTTTTAGTACGTTATAAATACACTATTATTGAAACTTCGATCAAAGTTACAACGAACTACAAGAACTAAGTGTACTATGTATATTATGTTACTTGCTGCAACGGAACCCTTCAGGGGCGAGTCCAACTCGCACTTGGCCACTTTATTCTTGATTGTACACACACGTCAATATTTTTTATTATAGTTTTTAGTTTCTTAACATCAGTGAGCGGCGTCGAAAATGTCCTTTTTTCGTTTTCTGGCACTAGGCGCCCCCTTGTAGATTAAATCGACGCCACCAAAAAGGTATTCGCTCGCTACTGAGCCTGGTGGACACGATATTATTGGCGGAAATTTAATATAAGGTGCTGGAATTTTGCGTTTTTCTATGTTGTGCTCATTTAGTATACTTTTCATTACACTTGTGCGCGGGAGATTCCCTGCGCGACATGTTCCTGTGAAACTGTTCGTTACTGTCGGCGCAGGGTGCTGCCGCTAAGTTATGCTTCGATATCCGATTAACCTCCGATTCAAAAGTTTCGGAACCGGAGTCGGAACCGGAGGTGTAAAACTAATCGGAACTTCCGACATAACGGAGTCGGAGTCGAAGCTCCGTAACATCCCTGGTAGGTACCTAACTCATATCAAGAGTGAAGGTAGTAACTCACAGCAAGAGTGAAACTATCGAGAAGCACGGGAAAACACTGACAGTCTCCTTGGATATCTCGAAGGATTTTAGCAGGGCAGGCATGATGGCGTTATAAGAAAGCTTTCTACTTATGGTTTCACTGCGTGGGGATCGGATTTTATTTAAATGCATTATGCTCAAAATCCAACCAAAAAAAAGTCATAGCCATAGTCCTCAATATTGTGGGTGTGGGAATGCGCAAGGCACTTATAAAATCGTCTAAAACGTACGATTTTGAAATCATGACAGAATTTGATCTTTTTGTATTATGTTAATTTTCAGTATTTTCACTACATATTTTTTAAGTTGGCTGCATGTGCGTTTTGGCTTTGGTGTAGGCACATGCTTGCAATTGAAATAATAATCCTTGAAATATGTCTTTCTTGGATCATGCTGGTTTCCCCATGATGTTTATCTTATCTTCACCTTTAAACATAGGGGTAGGTACATGGTACATCAGATGTGCGTGCAAGCGGGATTCGAACCCACGACTTTAGAGCTGTAATGTCAAGCGTTCTCACCACTAGGCCACTACGGCACTTATGTACAACTAACAATGCCCCGCGGTTTCACCCGCGTAGTTCTCGTTCCCGTTACTTTCCCGGGATAAAAAGTAGCCTGTGTCTTCTTCCAGACTATAATCTATCTATTTTCCAAATTCCAGCCCGGTCCGTTCAAACGTTACGCGGAGATTGAGCAACAAACATCCTAACATCCCAAACATTGGCATTTATAATATGTATGTATTAGTAAAAATAAAGTAGTATAAGTAGTTAGTTAGGTATGTAGCGTAGTGTAGTTCTCATTGTATTTTAGTTATATTAATAAAGGCTCTGCCCGATAAAAAAATAAAATATTGATGGACAATTTTCACACAACACCATCTGACCCTAAACTAAGCAAAGCTTGTACTATGGCGGCCAGATAGCTGATTTAATACTTAGGTATATAGTTTTAAATATATACTTAATATGAATACTTACATAATGCATACTTATTATAGGGTAATACAATTATACCTATATAATACAGATCAATCAGGAATCAGGATTAAGTTACGAAGTTACGGCTGGTCTAGTCGGGAAAACGGCGACTGCCGATCCCGACGCCCGGGGTACAAATGCCAAGCGCACAGTGCGCTTGGAATTTGAACCATTTCGTAGTCATGTGCGTAATGCCGCTAACTTAAAACGACGAAGAAAAACATTGTGAGGAAACCGACACGTACGTGAAATCTTTTGAGATCGTGTGTCAACCACCAACCCGCACTGGGGCAGCGGGTGGACTATGGCCTTGACTATCTCGTTGCGAGAGAAGGCCCCGAGTCCCAGCAGTGGGAACATTTACTGGGCTGCTTTTCCTTCTTAGTCCAGGATACCATACATATGTATTAACGATATTTACCTGAATATAAGTCCTGTACCTTTTAATAAGCCACGAACGCTCAAGGTTGATGTCTGATAACACAATCTTATCACAAAATTGGGTAATTAACACAAAATACCTTCCACGTGGTTTTGTTTTATCACGCATAGCAGTAAATTGCTGATAACAGGAAGTTTTCTGATTACAAATATGATGTGATAGTTTTACCCCTAGAGGTATGCGAGCTTACACTGAAATTATACTTTACAAATAATTTAATTTTCTCCGAAAAATAAAAACCGACTTCGTGTTAAAATAAAACTCGGGCTAAATTTAATTGTTAATATTTTTTTGTGAAATCAACTACAAATACAAATCTATATTACCAAGAAAGATCAATTGGAACATACACAAAAATGCTGAATTTTATTTACATAAGAAAATACATATTATGTTTCCAGACTTAGCCTTCGGCCACAGAATAAATATTAGTACAGAAGCCTCACTTACCGAAAACAATTATATAAATAGCAACTCTTGCTGGGACACAACAAAGTTCAATTCAGCTCGCAATACTTGTCGCGATTTTCAAATAAACATTTGCGCTCTTTCTAACCCGTAACTCTGTCCCTGTAGACAGCGAACGGTTGTCGACATATCTAATAACAATACGCGCGGGAAACGTGTTGCGCGAGCGCTCAGCCGTGCGTCCGACAACCGACTGGCACTTGTCCCCTGGGAGAGACGGTCTAGCTGTAGGCTAAAACCGCGCGACTTTGAGCGAGTGATGATGCACTGCTTCGGGCCCCACACTAGGCTCGGTGGCCCGTGCTGTAGAAACCAGGGAACGAAAGTAAATACACAGGAGGGCTATCTAAAATTATTATTTTTGTCTAATCCTAGTTAAAAGGAGATTCAGTGATATGTTTGGTGTGTGAAGTTGAGTGTGTGTGTATAACCAAACACATTGTTCCAATGAAATAAGCCTTTTTTGAAGTCAGTTAATAAGGGCTGTATTTACAAAAAGAAAAAACATTTGCTCGATCTCAGTTGTTGTTTATCTATGGAACAGCAAATTTAATTTCAATGTAATTTTCGATTAGTTATATTTTATCTGATTCCACGGCATAGGTTGATTAAAAAACTATGTTGGTCTCTCTTCGATTTAGATCATAAATAAAGTATTTTATTATATAATCTCTTTGTCTGTCTTGCTACCCAGAAAGGGTCTAAACCTTTTCTGGGTAGCCCTGTTTGGGGTGCAGGCGGGGGAGTTTAAGAGCACTTGAGAATATTACCTACGAGATACCCTAAATACCTTATTATTCCTAAAAAGGTATTCGAAATTTGCTGTTCTTGTGATAACCATAAAAGAGATAACACATAAAAATACTGATAAAAGTAATTTATTGTCAAATTAATGAGTCAATTTATTGGTAAATTCATTTACATATCAAATAGTATCTAGTGACAAAAATACCTAGACTTATTGGACACATTTTGGAGAGTGTGCAACGGGTCTATATGTGGTAGCATAACAATTTTTGTAATAATTTAAGTAGGCATAACGTGTTTAGGAATAATGATAATTTACCATAACAACTAAACGCATAACTGTTTTCGCATAATTTTATTTAAATAAATAAATATATGTGTATTTGTATATATAATTGATACTTTTTAATCTTATGTTATTTTTATTATTATTTTGTAAATTCTTCTTGTTCTACTATATATGACCCGTTTACCTTATTAAATATGTGTAACAACTTAAAAAAAATGATTATGCAAAAGTTACATTAAGACACTATAATATTATGCTACATTCATTATGACAAAGTAAATTAGGAAAAAAAGATATGCGTTTTAAATGGCACCCGTGTGCAACTTCTCTGCATTGTTAAAAAATACCACCTTGTACTTTTCTATTTTTGGCCGCTCGTAGCTCGTAAAAGCGATACCGTTTCAAGCTTGACGTTCAAAGACTCTAACAAAAAGGTTAGTTCTACTTTTGTGAAAATAAGGTCTAGGCTTTGGAATTCCTTTGCCTGAGGGGTTTTTCCCGATAGTTACAGTCTTGGTGTTTTCAAATCGAGAAAGAATTAGTTTCTTCTAAGTAAGCCCGCTCTATCACAGACCGCATCGTCGCAGGCAAGGCATCAGGCGAGATGGCAATCAAGTGTAAACATGTAACAGTTCAAAAAAATACACCTTTCAGTTGGTAGGAACTCGGCTGCTACCAGATACGATCAATGAATGGTTGAGTTGTAACGTTCACTAGACTGGGGGGCAACGCTCGGGGATATCCACGTGGTGTACCCTAGGCATCACACAATAACTAGCCTCGTTGGCATTTTGCTGCAGTCGAATCCTGACCGAGGAGAGACTTTTACTCGAGATCCTCCCTTTGTTGAACAGCACTGCGTGTAGAAAAGGCTCTTGAGGAAAGGGGCTGGAAGACTTGAGAAGGTTTGGGTTACCTGTTATAATTATTAAAGTCCATTTTAGATTTTTTAGTTCATGATTTTCCATAATGTCCATTTCAAATTTTTAGGTCATGATTTTCAACCAGCAAAATTTACCTCAAACATTACAGAGTCGACGTCATTAGCAGATGTTGACTTTACATAAAAAGGGACGATATTTTGCCAGAAAAAACTCCGAAGGGAACCAAAAAACACAGTACCGTAACGAGCAAATGACCCCGAGGCTCTTTCGTGACATTCCCAACCCGTCGCATTTTAGTTTCCTATTTAAGTTGAAACCTCTGTTAATAAAATTTACGAGTTCCGACACATTTGTGTCAAAACCCTCGAGGGAGGTTATTTCCGTGTGCCCGCAGATTCGCGGTCCCTGGCTGCCATAGTTAGACTGGAGGTCCTTCCTTACCTTTGTCATTCGAAGTTGGCATTTGTCGCGACAGTTTGCTTTGTAACGGGGAAGTAATGGTGTTTATTTAGTAACTTATGAATAACTAAGTGGTAATTATTTTATTAATTCAGAAAGTTAGTTTACAGTTTATTAATTATTTTGCTAAATTAGAAAGTTAGTTTACAGTGGTCATGATGGTTTAAGTTTTGAACGATAAACTTATACCGATAGAAGTGAAACCTTTAACATTGAATTTTATTGCATGTTAAACAGTTTTAACGTTACACAATACAGCGTCTGTTTAGGTACAGATATACCTATAACTACAGTTACTAGCAGCGCCCCCGCGGTTTTACTCGCGTAGTTCCCGTTTTCGTCACTTCCATGAGATAAAAATTAGCCTATGTATTTCTAAAAACTAAATCTAAATATGTCTCAAATGAATCTTCGATTTGTTCATATCCCTCGAGGGTTAAAAAGTATCTACTTAATCGTAAAACTATAAAATATTAAAAAAAAAAACCCCCAACAAAATAAATGAATCTAACAAGATATTTATTGTTGTATATAAAAGCGAAAGGTCACTCATCACCGAATCTCAGAAACTACAAATGTTAGGAGTCTCAAATTTTGCATGGAGATGTCTTTTAGCACGTAGGCGCTCGCTAAGACGGGGTTTTGCGAAATTCAACCCCTAAGAGGGTGAAATAAGGGATGGACGGTTGTATGAAAATACCGTAATTTTCAAAGTTAAAAGCATGAAATCCACTAGATTGACTTTATTTAAATTTGGTACACAGCTGAACTATATCCCAAAAAAGGACATAATATGATACTTTTTATTACGGAAGAAGGGTTGAAGGGGTTTAAATGGGGGATGAAAGCTTTATGTGGAAGTTCGTCATTGTTGAAGATAAAAAAATAAAATAAATATAAATAAATATTGGTGGACAATTCACACACAACACCATCTGACCCCAAACTAAGCAAAGCTTGTATGATGGCGATATAAAACCATGAAACTTCGTATCTTGTAAGTTTGTTCTAGCAATTTTGGAATTTCGAATTTGTTACACAGATAGGCTAGACTCAGGAAAGACAAGGGCGACTTTATATCACAGAAAGCTAGTTGAAGGGGTGGAAATGAGGATACAGAGTTAATATGGAAACTGTTGAAATTATACACTTTAAATACATTCTATTTTATATTATAAATTTGAAAGTGATTTTAAAGTGTCTGTCTGTTACGCTTTAACGCTGAACAAATTTGTATGATATTGTATAAAAATGTTTTAATATTAGCTGTTTATTTGTAAATTGGTATGGATGTACAAGTAAGCACTGCCTCAGTTACCTTAATATTTATTTTCCGCGGACGAAGTCGCGGGTCATCATTATCATCATCAACCACAAGACGTCTACTGCTGAACATAGGCCTCCCCCCTAGATTTCCAAAACGAACGCGCAACCTGCAACCAGCGGTTTCCAGCGACCTTTGTGAGGTCATCTGTCCATCTAGTGGGAGACCGTCCAACACTTCCGGTTCGTGGTCGCCACTCGAAAACTTTTCTTCCCCATCGGTTCTCAGTTCTTCGAGTGATGTGGCCTGCCCATTGCCACTTCAGCTTGCTTACTCTTTGAGCTATGTCGGCCACTTACGTTCTTTTGCAAATATCTTCATTACGGATTCTGTCGCGCAAAGAGACTCCGAGCATAGCTCTCTCCATAGCTCGCTGTGTGACTTTGAGCTTTGTTATGAGGCCCACAGTTAAGGACCACGTCTCATTTCCATAAGCCATCACTGGCAACACGCATTGGTTAAAGACTTTTGTCTTTAGGCATTGGGGTATTTTGGACTCAAAGATGTGCCGAAGTTTCCCGAACGCTGCCCATCCGAGTTGGATCCGTCGCTGGACCTCTTTGTCGAAGTTGGATCTACCTGATTGGATCTTTTGACCCAGGTAGACGTATTCGTCAACAACTTCGAGTGTGGTATTCCCAACAATAACCGGTACAGGTGAGACATGAACATTTGACATGACCTTCGTTTTGTCCATGTTCATCCTCAAACCAACCTGTTGGAATACTCTACTGAGATCCCTGAGCATAGCACCGAGGTCCTCCAGCGACTCCGCCACAATGAGTATGTCGTCGGTAAACCGAAGGTGAGTGATGCATTCTCCGTTGATATTGATGCCATGTCCGTTCCAGTCTAGTAGCTTGAAAACATCTTCCAGCGCGGCAGTGAACAGTTTCGGAGATAAAACATCTCCCTGTCCATCTCTGTCTCACACCTTTCTGTAGCTGGATATGTTTTGTGCACTGGTCCTGTAATTTGACAGACATTGTGGCTTTCCTGTAAATACACTTCAACACTTCGATATAGCGATAGTCGATGCGGCATCGCTGGAGAGACTGAAGCACTCCCCAGGTTTCGCTGGAATCGAAGGCTTTCTCATAGTCCACATACGCTAAACTATACTTCTCGGTTTTCTGTATAATCTGCCGGAGCGTATGGATGTGGTCTATGGTACTATAGCCTTTTCGGAAACCTGCCTTGTTATTTTTAAGTTGTTTAAGGGCCATCATAATCTCATACAGGCTGACTTCCGGGATATCTTCGGTAAAGTGCCGGGTCAGCTTGGCTCTGGGGTCTTTTATCATGCTAACGACAGGTTGTCCTTGTGTAGAGGTGTATAACTGTTCATAGAACCTCTCAATCTCCTCCAAAATCTCGGGCTTCGACGAGACTACGTTACCGCTATCGGCCTTCAGTTTGGTCAGTTGACTTTGCCCAAGAGACAGATTTCTTGCGAACACTTTCGAGCCTTTGTTTCGCTTGATCGCTTCTTCAATACACGAAGTATTGAAACAGCGTATGTCGCTTCGCACACAAGTAGAGATTTGTCTATTGAGCCGGCTGTATACCGTCATGTCGACCGAAGACTGCAACTACATATCTCGCCTAACTGCCATGAGATTTAGAGTATGATCGGAGAGCTTTTGGGTTCTATTTAGGCGTCGGCTCTTATAAAATTTCTTGCCAACTGCATGAACCGTTTCCACCAGCCTGTCGTTTCGAACTTAATGCTTAGATTCAGCGAGCCTCTTACAATACGGTGATCGCTGCCGGTCTTGAACCTGCTGATCCCAGAAACATCGCTGAATTACTGCCATTTAGTCGTCATTATGAAGTCGATCTCATTTTTTGTGGAACCATCTGGGCTAATCCAGGTCCATTACCTGTGTGGCTGTTTCTTGAAAAAGGAGTTCATCATAAAGAGGCTCTCCCTTTCCAAGAAATCAGCTAGACGTTGCCCTCTTGGGTTCCCCTGCCCATATCCGAATTATCCCACTGTCAACTCATTACCGCTACGTTTGTCCAGTTTCGCGTTGAAGTCACAACTTGATATATTCATACATGGTCTCAACCTCTTCGTCGGGATGTGTCGAGGTCGGTGCGTATACCTCTATGACCTTCAATGAATACCGGTCGGTAATTTTAAGTACAAGGTACACAACCCTGCTCGACACACTCTCAATCATTATCACGTTGTTGACGAGAAACTTGCGGACGATATACCCGACACCCCCTTGGGATTGTTGATCTCCCTCACGGTAGTAGAATAAGTCCTTACCCTGTCTACGGACTTCAGATAACCCTATGATATCCTAGCGCAACTTGTCCACTTCTTTTTCCAGCTCCACAATCTTTTTGTCAGTCCTCAGCGTCCGTGCGTTATACGTTGCCAGGTCGTTGGGTTTGGTGGCGGGGCGTCTGTCGGAGATTCTTTGCACCCCATGCTCCACCGGCTACCAAGGCTGCCACCAACGCCTGGAATAGCGAAGCCGCCGGGGACTAGGGGCTGTTTCTTGTTTGTGTTATTCATAGGGGGGGTATTTGCCATAGTCACCACGCTTGGCAGGCGGGTTGGTGAGCGCGGAGCCAGCCTTTTGCACCGATGACGCCGCTGCCCGTCACCGCTCTGGTCAATTTAGGACTGGCTTTTAAATGGTTATACCGCCATTGGTTCAGTCGCCAGAACCTTGTTAGTTGCCAGCAGGGTGTACCACGCGCAGGAGAGGTTGACATTTGGGGAAGCTAGATGTTAAGCGCTTCCCCCTTACACCCCTAAAGTCGCGAGTAAAAGCTAGTAATTAATAACTATAGGCTGCATGGACTTGCACAAACATCCTCTCACCCTAAACGCATTTACCGTCTCCGTTCCGCCGTGGGTTCAAATTGATATTGTGGAAAAACCACAGTCATGTTTCACAATTGGGTAAAGTCAATCAAATACCTATTATGAACATTGCTCGAGATAGTGCGAGTCCATCAAGATAAGAACGATTATAATTCCTTACCAACTCTTTTTTATTCACGTGATCCAGGTATCATAATCGTAATTGAGAAAAGATTAAAATAAATAATATTAATCAAACTTTATCACTGATATTGGTATTAATTGGGCATGTTTATCTCCTTGACCGTGATTATCTGCTGATGTAATCAAAGGAACCGTACAAAAATGTGTTTTGTTCAATTTATCTAACAGTTCAATAGTACTCGTTTGCTAAATTTCACGTATTAGGAATTTCATAAAATATATAACGACGAAGTTAGAAAATGACAGATGAGTCAGAAACTACAGAAAAATATGAAGAAATAAATAAACAAAGAGACGAATTTCAAGAACCAGAAAAACAAACTAATCCGGATGCTAGCGGAGCTCCGCGATCAAGGAAGCAATCAAAAACTGAAAAAATCCAAAATGAAGACAAGGAACAGAAATTCAAGGAACAAGACCGAGTTCAGTACGATGAGCTCTTATCATCTGCTGGAGAGTTTGGGCTGTATCAAGTCATGCTGCTGTGTGGTACCCTGCCGTTTTATATGTTCGGAGTCTACTCGTACTATTCGCAAATGTTCATCACAGAGATGTCCTCGGAACATTGGTGCTGGATTCCAGAGCTTGAACACCTGACCTACGCGGAGAGAAGGAGCCTCGCCATTCCGAGCGATGACTCCGTGTATGGATACTCGCGGTGTACCGCTTACGTAGCTAACTGGACCGAAGTACTGGAGGCCGGACTAGTACCAGACGGAACCTGGGAAACAGCTCCGTGCCAACACGGGTGGGAATTCGATCAGTCTGAGATTCCCTACCCCACCATAGGCAGTGAACTCGGATGGGTGTGCGATAAAAGCAGTCACCAGGCGACTGCTCAGTCGCTCTTCTCCGTTGGCTCTATTTTCGGATGTTTGCTGTTTGGATGGATGTCAGATCGCTACGGCAGGATACCGGCGGCGGTCACAGCTAACATATTTGGATTTATTGGAGGAACAGCAAGCAGTTTCACTAACGGTTTTGCCTCATTCACTATCTGCAGATTCATCATGGGTATGTCTTACGACAGCAACATGGTTATAATATACGTCTTAGTGTTAGAATATGTTGCGCCTAAATACAGGAGTATTATGTCCAACGTTGCCTTTGCTATTTTCTATACTATTTTCGTAACGACACTTCCGTTTATGGCGCTCGCTCTTGGGCACTGGAGATGGATCGCGCTAGTTACCAGTGTACCATTCGCCATTGCTTTATTAACTCCACTGTTCATGCCGGAGAGTCCGAGATGGCTCCTCTCAAAAGGTCGCGTTGACGAGGCTGTTAATAAAGTCCTAAGGATAGGTGAAGTTAATAAAAAGGTGATACCGCCTCAGCTGATAGAAAAATTCAAATGGACTATGGAAACTGCAGAAAAAGAAGAAAACCACAGTTTTTTGTCAATTTTCAAAAGACCAATAATAAGAAAATCACTGTTTTTGATCTGTATAGAATATATGAGTTGCATTTTGGTTTTCGACGGTTTGTTGAGAAACATCGGAAATTTAGATTATGACTTCTTTTTGTCATTCGCATTGATATCGGTTACTGAGTTACCTTCGATGTTGCTCCTGGCCTTTGTGTTAGATATTTTGGGGAGAAGATGGTTGACATTGATTGTGATGAGCGTGAGCACTGTTTTTACTTTTGCGACTATCTTTGCTACAACCGGGGCACAGTCGGTGGGTTTAGTAGTAGTTGCAAGATTTGGTGTAAATATGTCATACGGTGCAGTCATGCAGTGGACAGCGGAGCTATTACCAACAAAAGTGCGAAGTTCGGGTGTATCTTTCGTCCATATTTGTGGATTCGTTGCATTAGCAATCTCCCCATATATAGTTATACTTGATGAAGTCGCGACTTGGCTTCCGTTGACTGTTATTGGAACTGTAGCTTTGGTAGGAGCAATACTTCCATTATTCCTACCGGAGACCGCTAGGAAGGAAATGCCGCAAACATTTGAAGACGCAGAAGAACTCGTGAAAAAGCAACAGATTTGTGACATGCCTTGCATAAAAAAACCTGATGAGAGGAGCATTGAAACGGATGAATATATTAACCCTAGCTTTGAAAGGGATTGATTTTGTGACGAATTTGTGTGATTAATCTGAAGTGCCCTTTAATTATATTTAAACAACACGTTTATGCAATAGTGAATAGATAAAATGTATTGTTAATGTATAAAATAGACGGATAAAATGTAAATTATTATACAAGTCGTATTTTTATTAACCTGCCCTCCGATTGCCTAATAAAATGGGCTCTGGATTTGCTATAGCCCTCTTTAAAATTTTAGGCGATAATCATGAAAGATCAATACGAAAATCTAAGCAAAGCAAATAATATATGATTTTATTTAAGCGGTAGAACCCTGGTTTTGATAAGTCATTTGATTTTAAGTAACGGTACAAGAAAAAGGCGCGTCTGATGGGCACACGCTAGTTACAACAGGATGGTGTAGCAGTGCAGTGCAATGTGTGTATAATTATGTAAGTATGGTTGCATCCACAGATTACAGAAATAAAACGTTTTATTTCTGTAATCTGTGGGTTGCATCTAGACGGCTTGTCTTGTCTTGATTTTAGCAGCTTCTCCCTTGATCACCAAATCACGATGCTGCTCAATCCAATCTCCTAATCTTGCTAGTTCATCTGCCAAATTTCCTGCTAACTCGGCATTATGATTAACTTGCAGCGCCCCGCGGTGCTACCCGCGCAGTTCCCGACATTTTACCGGGATAAAAGTTTAAATAGCCTATGTGCTCTTCCAGATTATTATCTAACTGTGTTACAAAGTTCAGCCCGATCCGTTCATGCGTTACGACGTAATTGAGCAACAAACATCCAAACATTGACGTTTATAATTTTAGTAGGATAATAGGACGATAATGATAAATTAATGATTTATTTTCGTCTCGTATCACCTCTTTTTCCCATTGTTCTCTGTCCTTTTCATACCCAATCTTTTGTTTCTTTTCTCTGTTGTTATTGCTGATATTTGTTGTTCAGTTTATCAATAACCCGGGTTTATACAATAACGATAGTGATGTCATTCATCAATAGTTAATCACCAATTTGATGACTTATCTTTGTAATCCCTACTAATGTTATAAATGCGAAATTAGCTCTGTTACGCTTTCTGTCTAAACTACGCAACCTATTTACACGAAATTTAGTATAGAGATATTCTATAGCCGTAGAAAAGAAATATACTACTTTTAATTGCGAAAAAGAGTTAATGTAATGTTAAAGATAATGTAATTTCTAAAGCTTGCAGTTTGAATTTAATTTTTTATAGGCTTGGAAATGAAAGCCTCTTAAAGGCGAAACTCGAGGAGGCCAAAGCAGCCATTTACAATAATGTCACTTTCCGGGTCATTAAGGGAACCATGACAGGACAGTATATGGCAGCTTACAGTGCTGAAAATGGCTTCGTGACACTGAACGAGAAAGAGACAGAACGCGCGGGAATGCCTGTTTATGCGACAACACCAAACGACCCAATTGTAGTTACCGCCCGATGCACCAAGATTATGCTGGACGATAAGATCCTAGAGATGGCCAATACCATCGAAGGGAACTCAAACATCAAAGCGAATTGGGAAAATTGGGAGGTACCGAGAATACAGTGGGTTAACGGAGTTCCGGGATCTGGAAAGACAACATGGGTGATTAGACACTTCGATGTGGACAAAGACGCCATCATCACCACAACAACTGAGGCAGCAAAAGATCTCAGAGAAAAGCTATCGCACCGAATAGGAAATCTGGTCAAAACCAGAGTGCGCACCATGGCTTCTGCTCTGGTAAATGGGTTCGGAAGAGAAAGTTTCAGCCGCCTCATGGTGGCTGAAGCTCTCATGAACCATTTTGGAGCCATTGTGATGGCTTCAAAGCTGTCTGGTGTTGATGAAATTGTCCTCATCGGAGACGTCAATTAGTTGCCTTACATCGACAGGGAAAATCTCTTCGAAATGAGGTATCACCGCCCAAACCTGGTAACAAAGATCAGCCAGGAGTTGCTCTGCACACATCGCAACCCGGTGGATGTCGAAAATGCACTGAGAGAAATTTACGCCGGTATGTACTCCTCAGCGTCCCGTATAAAGTCCCTAGAGCAGAGAAGGTATAAGGGAGCGCAAATACCCAACACCCTCTTTTTAGTTCACACTCAAGAAGAGAAGGAGACCCTGACAAACCAGGGTTATGGGTCAGGCTCCGGGTCACGCATCCTTACCATCCATGAAGCTCAGGGGCTAACATACGAGTCGGTAATCGCAATCAAAACTAAGGCTAACATGAAGCTGCACGAGAGCGTGCCCCATGCGGTTGTTGCAATCTCACGGCATACGGGGACCTTCACATACTACGCTGACGACACCGATGACGCCATCGGCCGGTTCGTGCGGCGAGCGTTGGCTGCATCACCGAAGACCATCCGAGACTTCAACCTGCAGATGGCCATCAGGGATAGAAATGCGGCCGTTGTGGAGGCTCTGGGCCGGGAGGAGGCGGCTTAGGCAAATGACAATTAGGCAAAGAATCGATGTCGAGTCGATTACTCCCGGAATAGTCAACCGGTAGTGATCGGCTCAATAGACGATCTATTATTAGAACTAGAATTAGGTTTAACATGTTCCCAACTCCCCCCTATTTTCCTCATCTTTTCCTAATCCAAGATACATGTAAAAAAAAAAGAATTGAAATGACAAAGATCACGGACCCCGGTGTCTGTGGAGTGGCTAATTTAAATAAAAAAAAATTGTTTTTTATGGTTTTGTTGAATTATAAATGACATTCCAAGTTCGTAATAGTACATTATGATATAAGTACGATAAGTTGATAATTACAGCTGAGACGTTATTGCTAGCTCGAGCCGAAGGCGAAAGCTATATTTAGCAGAGGCTGTAATTATCAAAGCGCACGTATGTCATACGACGTTTTATGACATATTTGCGAGGAAGTTGTTGTAGCTTAGAAAATGCCCGGGTTGAACCGTGGGCGCAGTTAGTGAATACTAATTTTATTTTATGTATAGGTAGGTTGTTATTATAGATTAACAGCGCCCTTCGATTTCACCCGCTTGTTTCTGGACCCCGTTATTTCCTCACACATTTGTTAATAAACTTTCGCGTTTCTAATATTAGTAGGACGTTCTTGAGTTAACATAAGGACGCCCTAAACAGAGGTATTAACTTGGAAATACCCTCTGTAGGTATTTTTAGTGAAGTGATTAATTATTTTATAGTAAGATTATTTATTTGATACTAGCGGCCCGCTCCGGCTTCGCTCGAATAATAACCTAGATATCAACTGCAGCGCCATCTGCCGGGCTGATTTGTGAATCTAAACCTTCCAGGGCCCTATCCATACGTATACAAAAAAAATCATTCAAATCGGTCCAACCGTTTAGGAGGAGTTCAATAACAACGAAAAGTGGCATTGATTTTTATATATTTGATTTACCATATTTACAGATTTGCAGACCCGGCAACAGTTGTTCTGCCCAACGTTCTGTCATATTAATTATCAAATCAATCGAAATGAACTATAAAACGTCGCCGTGATTCGACTTAATGTACATGATGTCAATGAACAACGGTTTAATTATTTTGGATAATATTCGTTAAAAATATTGAAATGGCGATAAAAAATAAGGGTAGGTACCTATTTATTATTTTTATACCTATCACGGACACCTTAATTTTTTAGGTGAACATTTCTTCTGGTGCACCTCACACTGATTTTTTCATAGGCTGTTAGCGAAGCTGGTCCCTCAAGCTCTGAGGTGAAAGGTTCGATCGAGTGAACTCGGGACTATCGTGTCTACCCGAGCGAGAAAGATTCAGTCAGCTGCTCTTCACTGCTGTGTCTCTCTGTCACTGTGTTTACTTGTAATAATATATATGTAGGTAATTAGGTAACCAATTTATATTTAGATATTAATTCTATAATTGCAGTTTTCACTACTGCCGTGTGGTCTTAAGAACATTAATTTTTCTTTCATTGATTTGCGGTTTGCACTTGGTCGTACTCTCGTTGTGACGTTAACAATAATAATTATTATTTATTACTTAAGTAATATCTCTCAGAATTTTCCGTATGGGTAAATACCCTATGTACTATGGAATACGCTGTCCATATGGGTATTTACCCATTACATTTATTGTAGTATTTAGTGCAAGTTCAAGCCTTTGCAACATCAATGATGTAACAATATCACTTTTTCGAGCAGGCTGTCTGACTGAAAAAAGGACATGGTGGTAATAGATAATCAGTTCTCCTGTACACTTAAACGTATTCATTAGTAAACGGATAAACTTGTAACTATGTCTGTCGGATGCTCTCGAAGACTTTGAAATCTAAGTATTTCGGGTAATTAGGGAGTCGTTGACTATACACCTTGCGACACGTCTGTCGATGAAATTCAATTTATAGGATTTCAATATATTTTATTATTTAGGTTATATAGGATTGTATGGTTAAACAGGACATTGTGTGGTTAGACAGGACATTGTGTGGTTAAGGAAGACATTGCATGGTTAAATAGGATTGTATGGTTAGATTTTCTTTGAGACATGATTATTTTACTTACAGTTCCGAAGGGCTGTTGGAAAGTCTCATAAATTCCGCGAAGTTCGTCGATCCAAACTTGAGTGATAACTCCTACAAAATCCATTATCGTTTCTGTTATTTGACATCACGAAAGCTGGCGAACTTTCCCAAGTTAAAGTTGAGATTTTCTTGAATATCTTTCAAGAAATTCGGTGAAATTTGAAACGATACCAGAGTAAATAATAATTTTGAATCAACTAAAAAGTTGAAATAAAGTTTTGAAACGCCGGCAACCTCTCGAGGAGTCACGGATACAACTTATTTACTCAGAACTAACGGTGATCTGTATTCAATTCACTTTGATAGTAGTTAGTACCATCCTACAAATATATTATAATTGTCCACGTATTTATTTCTCTTCATATATGTAAGTTTTTACAAAATTTACATAAAAACATTACAAAAACTTAAACCTAGATAGCCGCCAGCAGCGGGGCAGGGCCCAAGCTACCGGTGGTTAGGGCTGCAGAGCTTAACCCAACCATCTACCAAAAGTCTCTAAGGTGTTGGTTGAGACTTTTCGCTATAAGGGCGTTTGCCGATACGACTATTGGGACTACGATCGATCAATATCCCACATGGCGGTAACCTCATGAGCCAAGTCTAGGTACTTGCTCAGGTTGTCCTTCTCGGGTTTCACGAGGTTCTCGTCATGTGGTGCGGTGATATCGACGATCACAGCCCGGCGCTGAGACCGGTCTACCAGCACGATATCAGGCTTATTGGCGACAATAGTCCTGTTCGTGATGATAGAGCGGTCCCAGTAGAGCAACGCACGACCATTCTCGAGAACTGACAGAGGTGCGTACTTATAGTACGGCACCTCGGACTCGACAAGGCAGTATCGAAGAGCAAGTTGCTGGTGGATGATCCTGGCTACTAGGTTATGTTTGTGCAAGTACTCGCCGGTAGCAAGATGCGAACAACCGGAAATAACTTGTAACTTGTAAATAATAATTCGTCATGTTATTTCTAATTATTGTTGTTATAAATGCGAAAGATTGGATGTTTGTTGCGTACGTCACGTCACGTCGTAACGTCTCAACGGATTACGTCGAAATCTGGAACACAGTTGGAAATTACAGTCTGGAAGAACACATACTACTTTTTGAAGTGAAAACTTCTTTTGGCGCACCTCTGACAGATTTTTCGTGGGTTGTGAATTTAATTCTAGCTTCACGCTCGGGAATGATAAGAAATCTTCGGGTAAACTCGGGACCAAGCCCATTGGCCGTCTAGAAATATGTTAGCAGTTCCCATTGGCTATCAAGAAACTGCTGACGCATTTCTAGATGGCCATGCTCATGGCCATGCCCTCCGGTTTCATCCGCGTAGTTTCCAAAGTGAGCTATTGAATTCTGAGGTATACGAGTTTTCACTTCTATCGGCAGTTCCTATGACTACCAATTTTTTTATCCTGGAAAAATAACCGGAACAGAAACTACGCGGGCAAAATCGCAGGACGCTGCTAGTCAGTTTTAATATGTAGTGATAAAAGTGTATTAAAAACTGTTTTTTTTATAGAGTAACGCAACGAGCAGCTTGTAGTGGTAGGACTCTTGGCAGAGTCCGCCTGGGGAAGGACCACACACCTTTGCCAGTTATTCTACCGCCAAGCAGTAATGTGCAAACATTACTGTGTTCCGGTTTGAAGGGCAATGTTTCCAGAGAAATTACAGGGCTTAGAGATATAACAACTTAGATCTCTGGGTGAAAACGCAGTGCAGTGCTAGGTAATGATTTGGACTCTTCATGTTCCAATAGCTGCGTGTCACTGTGCTGTTATGTGGCAGGCATGTTGCTTACAATCAGGCACATGTCCTGCTCGTATCGTCACTCTTTTTAAAAAAAAAAACTTCTTAAAGTTCAAGAATTCAATAATTATTGATGTGAAAAAATAACGGGAATGGTTACTACGCGGACAAACCCACGCGCCGCTGCTAGAAACACAAATGATCTTACGCTATTGATGTGCTCTAAATATTGTTTCAAAATATAATTTAAAAACCCTAAAAAAAGTTTTAGTCAAAATTTACTATAATTTTAGTTCAAAGGGATGATAAGTACTGAAGCTGATACGTTCCGACTACAAACAAAATTAAAGGTGTTATTCCACTAATTATTAATTCATGAGCAGACTATAACACCGGCTGTCATTAATTTTAATTGCTAATTTTATTTTCACAGGCACTACATATAACTCTGAATTCAATTAGCTGGACGTCTACTCTAATTCTACGAAAACGTAATTTCGAAAAAAAAGCTCGCGACTTTCCTGCTCTCGTTCTACTTCGCTTCGTCCGATACAACTTTGTTTGACGTTTAAATGTTCTAAGCCTACTCAAATTATTAGAGCAGGCTTAGAACATTGAAACGGATAAAACAACGGATCGAAGTAGAATCGTAATAGGAAAGTCGCGAGTTTATTTCGAAATTACGTTTTCGTAGAAAGAGAGTAGACGTTCTGATATTTTGTAACAAAATTAAAACAATTTACTATTTTCTAACTCATTCCATTGTATTCACCCAAGCTATCTGGATCCTAAATTTGAACTTTCTATCCAGAACTGAATTCTATCTGCCTAAGCGACCAAAGCAGCGGGTTCAGCAAGTGTCTACATGTGAATGATGAGTTATTTATTACACTTAAACGTATAAACGTGCATTTAGCCAATTTCAAATTATCACCAAATATTTTCTATAAGATGAAAGAATAATGCAATGCAATGCAATGAAATGCAATGCAATGCAATGCAATGCAATGCCATGCAATACAATGCAATGCAATACTATACAATACAAAAACACTTTATTACACCACAAAACAATACAGAAAACAGTACCGGGCATACCGGGATATACCGGGCTACGCAGGTATGAAAACCGAGGAAAAGACTTCTAGGCTTTGTTTGTTTGGTGGGCGAGCAGCGAACACACACGCTGTTCTGTAGTTACGAGCATTACGGCGGTACCGAGTACAAAACAAATTAAAACACACAAACATTTTTTTAGGTACGTTTGTCGGGGTTGGCAACATTAATTTAAAAATTTAGTCTGCAAATACTTCTTGTGACATACCTATGTATGCGATCGCGGATGCATGGACCTATGTATCTTTGTAGAATTATATTTAGAACAACTCATTATTATTGAAAGTAGAGTTCAAGATCTCCAACAATAGGTATTGAATTACCTGATTGTTAGTTTAGAAATGTAAAATATAGAAAGCTCTCGCAGGTTGGCATATTTTGTGAATTTTCAGGGAACATTTCTAATCTTACTAATATTTTAAATTCGAATGTTTGGATGCCTGGACGTTTCTTGCCAAATCCCGTCTGAATGCCTAGAGTTGAACTTTGCAAAAAAAATATTAGAGTGAAATAACACGCAGGATACTTTTTATAACTGGTAAAATTACAGGAACGAGCGGGAAAACGCGGGCAAAAAAAGGTCTGTACTAAAATTCCAGTAATTCCAATATAGTTTTTGATGTCGCAATGATGTCTACTCTACTACACCCCTCCCGTCCCCGGGGGTCTACCGCCTAACGAAAAACGCTTTGACGCTTTGGCATTGGCGTCTCTTTCATTTCAAGCGAGAAGAAAAGAGACAGCAATGTCAAAGCATCAAAGCGTTTTTCGTTAGGCGGTAGACCCCCCGGTCGGGATTACAATAACCGGCCGGGATAATACCTAACTCTCACACGAGAAGACGCCATACCACGCCATGATGTTTTTTTTTTTTAACATTTATAGGTTTACACTTGACGTGCTTGAACGTGCTTACCTAGAAGAAACCGATTCACTCTCGATTTGAAGACACCAAGATTGTAACCATCGGGAAAAACCCACTCAGGCAACACATTCCACAGTCTAGACGTTCTTATCACAAAGGTAGAGTCAAACCTCTTCGTTCGTGTCTTTGGAACATCAACCGTGAAACGATGCCGCTTCTTCGAGCTACGAGAAGTCCGATAGAATAGTGTTGTATGCTTGTGTGATGCCTGGGGGGCTTCACGTTCACGTAGGGTTCACGACCTTCTTTTCTACCTGAGATGACTGTTATATTATAGATCTACGTATACTTTTACTGAAATAGAATATTCGAATTAGAATATTAGAATACTCTTTATTTCAAAATAACAAAAATATACAAAAATAAAGATAACGTAGCACTTACCTTTAAAAGATCGTTTACATTTTTTTAACTATAATAGGTGCACACTTGACCACCGTCTCGCCTGATGTTAAGCGACGATGCGATCAACGATGGAACGTGTTTACCAAGAAGAAACCGATTCACACTCGATTTGAAGACACCAAGATTGTAATTATCGGGAAAAACCCACTCAGGCAACGCATTCCACAACCTAGACGTTCTTATCACAAACGTGAAGTCAAATCTCTTCGTTCGCGTTTTTGGAACAACAATCATGAAACGATGTCGCTTTTTTGAGATACGAGAATTCCGATAGAAGAAAGGGCAAGGTGGTATTAGAAAATGCAGATCAGTAGCACACTCTCCGATAGTTATAATCTTGGTGTCTTCAAGTCGAGAGTGAATCGGTTTCATCTAGGTAAGCACGCTTCATCGTAGGCCGCATCGTCGCTTAACATCAGGTGAGATGGCGGTCAAGTGTAAACCTATAATAGTTAAAAAAAAAAAAAGTGTATCCGAAAAAAAAACCGTTAAGCTAGCTATTTTGCGGCGATGATGATGATAAGGTAATGAGCGTTTCTAATGATTTTAATGAATTATTCAGTAATAAAAATATTATGAAATTTCACCCGATTTTCCTTAAAATATCATCACTTAGATTAAATTGTCTAATGCTTCATACTTATTCGAATTGAAACATTTTTAAATTAATTAGCGTTTTTTTGGGTAGCGGTATTAATTCAAACGTTGTAATATTACGAAGTTTATTTTAAATTGTAATTGTGTGTTTCAGGAGTGGGCAGAACGAAATTTCTCAAAAAGCAAATTAATTAATTTAAATTTTACGGCAAATCTGCCGTAAGGTTTAAATTAGTTAATAACATGGCGGAGGCTAATTGGGTAAAAACTAAAAATCAAAACAGTAATAATATATTATTTTACTAATCTTGTTTCAATTTTGAACAAAGGGCGATTTCCCTATAATCGTTATCAAGGGCCCATTGTGACCCATTTTACATACTTTTATGAAATGAAATTAAAATTTACTTTCGTTGACAAAAGGTGTTTATAAACTTGATCAATATCTTCAGTCCATATGAAGAAGCATTGTCGCCCAAACCGGGAGTTAACCTGTGTGATGGCGTAACAACACCCTTCGCTGGACGAGTTGACATAGGTACTTGTATATAGGTTGGCTTACCTACTGGCTATTAACTCTACGGAACCTAGCCAGTGTTAGTTGCTAACCTTTAATCCTTCTAGCGGTGTTCTAGCCTCACCTACTATTTACTATCGGATACACTTCAGAGAGTGTGCCACTGATCAATATGATCTAATACCACCTTGCGGTTTCTTCTATCGGAATTATCGTATCTCTAAAAGCGACATCGTTTCATGGTTGATGTTCCAAAAACACGAACGAAGCAATTTGACTCCACGTTTGTGATAAGAACGTCTAGATTGTGGAATGCGTTGCCTGAGTGGGGTTTTCCCGATAGTTACAATCTTGGTGTCTTCAAATCGAGAGTGAATCGGCTTCTTCTAGGTAAGCACGTTCCATCGTAGATCGCATCGTCGCATCAGGCGAGATGATGGTCAAGTGCACACCTATTATAGTTAAAAAAAAGAAATTACTTCTCAGCTGTTGCTCTCCGTACTATATGGTTTGTTGAGAGCAGTCGTATTTTCTTTATTATTCGTATTTACTACTTTTGTTACACAATAACGTAGTTTGGGGAAGTTTTTATGTAGACCGTACGCGGACTCATTAGACGGACGGTAAACTGGGCGCCTCAACTCCAAACAGTTCCTGACCTTTCCAGTAAATTCAGCTTTTTAGTGGCATGAGCGTGTCGGGTCGCAATTTATTTCCCGTTTTTGTTACAACCGCTATATTGTAAGGTGTTTGCGGCTTCTCTGTCTAATTTCAAAGGGATATAAAGAAACCAAGATGGCTACAGCGCGAAGGCAAATCAGAACATCATTTAGCCCCAAAGTAAGGAAAACTAGCACTTTGGAAACTACGCGGGTGATACAGGAGGGCAGGGCCGTGAGCATGGCCATGGTCGCGAGTTTTCCCGAAGGTTTCTTATCATTCTCGAGCTTGACGCTAGAATTCAATTCACAGCCCGCGAAAAACCTGTCTCTGGCGCGCCGTAAGAAGTTTTCACTTCAAAAAACTGGTTGATATTTATTGATTTACTAGCAGCGTCCCAAGGACATTGTCTACTCTATGCCCCGGATTCACTCGCGTAGTTCCGGTTCCCGTCAATTTTCCCTCGATAAAAAGCTACCCTTAGTGCCATTTCAGACTATATTACTATATTACATCTGTGTTCCAAATTTCAAGCCGTTCAAGCAAAAAATCTTTTCATACGTTACGACGTGATTGGGCAACAAACATCCAAACATTTCATCAAAACTAATAATATAACTATATACTATAATATAATAAACTAATAACTAATATGATTTTTTATTTTAATTGTGTAAATACAAAACATTGACTCATTTTTTGCATAGAAGTTACGTTTTTCTTACTTCTTGTTGTGTTTTCTACGATCTTATATGTCGCTAGATAAACGGCGCTGTTTAGTAAACAGCCTAGTGTTGATTGAACGGCTGATTAAGCAAATAAATAAGATACAAATATCACTTTGTTTGATTTTACAATTCCTCTGTTTATATCTAGCACGTTTATTCGCAGGAATCCGGTTTTACAATATTTAGGCGCGTGTAACTCAGATCAGAGCCGGTTCAAATGTTTACAGATCATAAAAGTATCAAATTAAATCAAATAAAACCATTTATTTATTTGTGAAAATGGGCAGGTACAACGTACAACAAGACCTTAAATATATCATTGAGGTTAAATATATCCATAATCAAGGCATGCAAATTTAAAGTTGTTTGTGACTAAAAAATCTTTGTCTGTGACTAATAATAGACAGGCGTAGAACAAAGCTGATTTCTCAGAATCTATACTAATATTATAAAGCTGAAGAGTTTGTTTGTTTGTTTGAACGCTAGGATCTCGGAGACTACTGGACCGATACGAAAGATTATTTTTTTGTTGGATACTCCATTTATCGAGAAAGGCTATAGGGTATATAACATTACGCTACTATCAATAGGTACGGAGTATGAGTGAAGAATGTAAAGAAAACGGGGAATAATATTTCTCTTCGAGAGCTTTAGTTCCGTGAATTTAAATTCTCTTTGGTCGTTGAAGTCTGTGACGGCGCGTGTCTACATTTGAAGTTTGTGTCATTTGAAGTAATCAAATTTGTTCTACAAAAATGCATTGTTGCTTATTTCCGTATTTTTAGGGTTCCGTAAAACGTAATAAAGTGGCCAGCAATGGATATTTTAGTATGGATTTTCCTCAAATAGACGCGGGTGAAACCGCGGGGCACAGCTAGTAAGGAATATAATAGCTGATTTAAAGTATAATTCGTGACGGCTCAAACGGTGCTCAAACGTGGCTCAAACGTAAAACAAGCAGCTCATGACTCAGGTTCAAGAACGATCTGCAAATTGTAGAACAGTAAAATTCAACCACACACTATTCAACAGTCAGATTCTTACTCAGAGCTAGATGCCAATTGGGACTATCTGACTCTGATAGTGACAACGTGACAGCAAACACAGAACGGGGCCTGGATGCACTTCTTTCTCTTTTCTTTTTGTCTCTCGCCTCTGCTGCATTTGTCATATTTATTTTCTCTGTAGAACATTTCTACTTTATTTGCCCGAGGCATTTTATATCTTGAGACTATAGGCTTGAGGCTTGAGACTATAGTATATTTCACTAAATACCTTATATCAGAGCCATTGGAGATAGGCCATTGGAGATATTTTCCAAATATTTTGGCGTTGCGCGGAGGTAGCATTTCGAAATAAAAGTGGCCAAGTGCGTATGTGCCTCGCCCATGAAGGGTTCCTGGTTCATAGCAGCAAGTAGCTATAAAAAATCTTGTAGTCCGTTGTAACTTTGATCGGTGTTTTAATATTATTTTAGTTTTTTCAGTTTCTTATTCTAGAAGTTACAGGTGGGGACACACGTTTTACCAATTTGGAACAGTCTTTCGCACAAACTATTCAGTATAGAAGAAAAAAAATTTCACCTTACGGTGAATGAAAATACTGTGAGGAACCGGTCTGTTTCAAGAAAAATCAAATTTAGCGAAGATACAAATGTGTTATACAATCCGCGGTTGTGTTTGGATGGTATAGCGAATTATCACAGTCTGTTAACTCATGCAGTCGTTCGACGAATCCGTCTCGACGGAGCGTGCAGGGTGAGACGCGGGAAACGCGCTCCTGCATTGCCTACATTACAAAGTTAGTATTGTAGGAGCGCGGTTCAGGGCCGACGTCTTCCGTATATTTTTGTGAAATTCTTGTAAAATATTTTAATAAGCATTTTTGTTTGCGACAACCCTACCCGTGTCTAGACATTATCGGTGTTTCTCCCAAGATCAAAGGCGATACTACTGATAGTATTTCTTTAAAACGTGGAATTATGGCTTTACATTTCTCCTTACGAGAAGGCCCCGAAAATATTAATTCTGTGCCCGAACCCAGCAGTGGAAAATAAAGTAGGTTGCTTACGCAAAGTCCATGGGTACCAGGGTCCAAGTCCACGTGACCTTAACAGTTCATTAAGTAGTATATCACGACTACTGTTATCTAACATTCATTAATTTCACATCAACAATTCAACAGACACCTGATAAGTTGACGACCTTCTAACCGAATAATGTTTATCAGTCAGATAAAACTACGGACTTAAGTTAAAACACCTTGGGTTTCGAAACAATTTTATTTGTCTTAAACTATTGTTTGTTAACCTTATTTTCATTAAAAAAATAATTTGAAAACAGGTCTTTCTGCAAATATATTCTGTTGCGTATCTTACAAAAAAAAGTTGATTTTGTCAATTACATCCTTGATCGACTAACATGGATATAACATTTGGTACAATAGGTACTAATTACTTGCAACTGGTAAACACTGGTACAGTGGAGAATTCTGCAGATTCAAAATTCAAAGCTCTTGTTAACATGTTTTTCAGTGATGGAATCCTCTCTGACTTTCACACAAGGCATTTCACAAAAGTTTTGGTTTTCCGAAAGTCTTTCTGCATCGTCGAACGTATGGGGCATTTCTCTCTTCGCTGTTTCAGGCAGGAACAATGCTATAACAGCTCCTATACCTGCTATAGATCCAATTATTGTCAATGGTAGCCAGTAGGCAACGATGTTTAGGTATACTATGTAAGGTGAAATAGAGGTAGCCACGTATCCACAGATGTGCACTAATGAAACACCAGAACCACGCACTCCAGTTGGTAACACTTCAGCTGCCCACTGCATTACGGCAGAATAAGACATATTCACCGCAAACCTGGCAACTACAGCAAATATCACAGATTCTATTCCGGTTCCAACAAAAACGGTCAAGTAGGAAAACACGCAGCTTATAATCATAACAACAACTGTTAACCATCGCCTTCCGAATATATCTAAAACAAAAGCAACCAAAAGCATTGACGGTAGCTCAGTGAAAGATATTGCTGCAAATGATAAGAAGAAGTCAAAATCCAACAATCCAATACTTCTTACTAAGCCATCAAAGACTATGGTACAACACATGAATTCTAAACACACGAGTATTAACGTAGTTCTTAACTTTGGCCTCTTGAATACTTCCAATAAACTTACATTTTCTTCATTTTGCTCCTTTGACATTGTCCATTTAAATTGTTCTATTAACTTCGGTGGAATCTCTTTTTTATTTACCCGACCAATAGTCAATACTTTCTTGACAGCTTCATCGATGCGCCCTTTTGAAAGGAGCCATCTTGGACTCTCTGGAATCAATAATGGAGTGAAGACGGCAAGGGCGAGAGGCAGACTAGTGACTAGAGAGATCAGTTTCCAGTGCCCAAGGGCGAGAGCTACGAACGGTAACGTTGTTACAAACAGAGAGTAGAATATGGCGAATGATGCGTTAGACATCAAGCTTCTGTACTTAGGAGCTACGTACTCCAATATCAGAAGATAAATCATCATCATGCAGTTATCGTAAGCCATGCCCATAATGAATCTGCAAATTGTAAACTGCACAAAGTTCTTGGCAAAAGTAGTGCTGACTCCACCGATACATCCGAGCAAGTTGGCGCCGACTGCCGCTGGTATTCTTCCAAAGCGATCAGCGATCCAACCGATGAGGAATCCTCCGAAGACAGAACCAACCGAAAACAAAGATTGTGCTGTAGCTTGATAACTACCTTTGTTGCAGACCCATCCAAGATCGCTCGCTATGGTTGGGTACGGAATTTCTGTACTGTTGAATTCCCAGCCATGTTGACACGGTGCTATATCCCATGATTTATCTGGTAGTTGCCCTGTTTCCAGTACTGCTGTCCAGTTGGCCACGTATGCGTTGCAGCGTGAGTATCCATAGATGGAGTCATCACTGGGGATGGCGAGATTTCTTCTTTCAATATCTGTAAGATTGGCTAGCTCCGGGATCCAACACCAGTGGTTCGGCGACACTTCCGTGATGAACATCTGTGAGTAGTACACAAACACTCCGAACATGTAAAAGGGGCATGTCGACAGCAGTAGTAGCAGCTGGTATCTTCCGAATTCGCCAGCTGATGATAATAGTTCATCGTAGTGCACCTTATCTCCTTCCGTATGTTTTGCTGACTCCCGACCTTTTGATGCCTCTACCATCTCTTTGTTTGTTGCTATCTCGTTAGACATTTTTATAAACAATTTTAAACTATGTATGTATAAGATTCAGTCTTGGTTGTATAGGTTACTACCTTTTGATTACGATGATTAAACTGTTATTTAATTGTGGCGCCGAGCGTTTTATACCTTATTATTTGTAGTTTGCCATTGGATCATGTGATAAAATCAATGTTTACCCGAGTATCTCCCAGATAAGTGATAATATATACACAGCGGAGATTAGGAATCTTTCCACAATTATTTGGTTAGTGTCTACCTACCTCACTTCTAAGTGGATACGACGTGATTATCATCAACCTGGCAGTGAAGAAGTCATCACTTAATCGAATAAATTATAAATTACCTAATGTACCAAGACCAGTGGTGTGGTAGAACGGCCCCTATTACCTAAGCACGCTTCACCGTTGGATTGCGTCACCACGAAACGGTGACCTCTCTGGCCAAGCCTATTACTATTGATAAACAATTGACAGATTAGTAAAAATCTTCCTTTTCCAAACATCAATACTTCCCATTCCAATAATTGGTAGCATCATTGATTCCCTCGTAATTAAGTTCGCACCCAAGTACTGACGAATTCAATTACAGCGAAATTATTTCGGTCGTTTTGTAATAAACAAAAATCCTGTCTACTTAAAAAGCAATAAATGGAACAGCGAATGTTTCCGTGACTGAAGCCATTTTGCGTCCTGTGATTAGTGGAAAGTGCTATTTAATTTGCTTCGTGTTTTTACACAACGGGAAACGTTTTTGCTGTGCTTATTTTTAGATTGAAATAAAAAACGTTTTTATTTCAATTTCTAATATTACGAGATCCGGCTGGATAATCTCTACGTTCACGCGTAGTTAGTCAAATTCACATTTGAACAAACATTTATGATAAGGAGAATACATTGATAATAGATTGCCAGTCAGTAAGTGGCCGCAAGTAATTTTAATTAAATTAATTTTAATTAATTTAAAAAAAAAAAATATTCGTTCACTTATTTTTTAAATGTAATATCATCCACGTTTAGCTATGTATGTAAAGAATTCGAAAATCGATGGGTGCCGTTGCACACTCGGCCACAACTACTTCGCAGCGAGGTGTAAACAGGTAATATTTTGGTGTATTTATATGTTTATGACGTATACTCATATTCTTGATATTAAATTAAAGCTATTTTTTTAGCTGTTTACACCTGGCTGCGAAGTAGTTGCGGCCGAGTGTGCAACGGCACCCATTGATTTTCGAATTCTTTACATACATTGCTATGATGTGGATGATATTTTATTTAAAAAATAAGTGAACGAAATTTTGTTGGAAAATTAATGAATATTAATTTAATTAAAAATACTTGCATCCACTTATTGACTGGCAACCTATTATCAATGTATTCTCCTAATCATAAATGTATGTTCAAATGTGAATTTGATTAACTACGCGATGAACGTAGAGATTATGCAGCCGGATTTTAGACCATAACTTCAGAAAACTTTTGACACTTGAAACCTTCCAAATCACCGATTATTATTATGAGTCAGCATTTAGACACAACTAAATGAAAATTTGTGTGCAGTAAAAATACTAGATATATGATCCAAAATCAATGAAATATTGACCAAATTAATGTATTATGTGTGATTGCTGATGATGATGCTGTTGCATTCTTCCGACTGGTAGTTGGCTTGTTTATCTTGATTATCTTTACAACTCCATTGGTTTGTAGATAGTTATTCAGATGTTTCTAGGCTTAAGTGTAAGTAATTCGTTAAGTATGTATAATAGTGTGGTTCTCATTGTATTTTAGTTTTGTTAATAGACGATCTGTATTTTTAGAGTAAGGATTGACGGCATATAATAAATAATATGGTGAGGGGATGAGCAGGAAATGTGCCTGATGCAACACGCCTCTCCATAACAGCATACAACACACAGCTATTGAAACAAGAAGAGTCCAAGTCATTACCTCGTCACAAGTGACGGCATAGTGCTGAATCTTATAATTGTATACCCTTCTATCATTCTACATAGGTCTCCTGGTGGTTCATTTGACCCATACATTTTATTCACGGGCCTGTAGTCTATGACGACAAGTCTTATAACTGTTTTGTAAATGTCTCAAATTCTCTGCATAATGTTTATTTCTTTCAAACACAAAATGTTTATTTCTAAAACGCATCAACGCTACAAGATGCGGACTCGGACTCTTGGCAGAGTCCGTCTTGGGTAGTACCACAACTTTGCCAGTTATTCTACCGCCAAGCAGTAATGTGCAAACATTACTGTGTTCCGGTTTGAAGGGCAATGTTTGCAAAGAAATTACAGGGCTTAGAGATATAACATCTTAGATCTCTGGGCGACGAGCGCAGTGCAATGCTAGGTAATGATTTGGATTCTTCATGTTCCAATAGCTGCGTGTCACTGTGCTGTTATGTGGCAGGCATGTTGCTTACCATCAGGCACATGTCCTGTTCGTCTCGTCACTCTTTATTTAACAAAAAAATAGATAAAAATACGAAATTTCTTATAATAAACTATTAAATCATGTACTAAGGGTGTTATAATCGGTCATTGCCTGGTATCGAGAGTGCAGAATGTAATGATACCATTCATCTGCCGGCTTATCTGTGTAGATTACAAGTGAGAGGGTTCATCCTGCTCTGATACCAGCTAAACCTTATCGATAATAATTATTTCGTTAATTATAATTAATTAACGAAATACAATTCTATGGTACACTGTTCCTACTAATATTATAAATGCGCAAGTAAATGTATAATAAGTATGTATTTAAAACTATATAATTATTACATCAGCTATCTGGCCGCCATCATACAAGCTTTGCTTAGTTTGGGGTCAGATGGTGTTGTGTGTGAATTGTCCACCAATATGTATCTGTATGTATTAAATCTGTCTGTCGCTTTGACGCCCAAACTGAATGAATTTAATTTGATTTTAAAATAAATATTACACAGAGATATTTTACAGCCTGAGAAAGGGAAAACTATTTTGATCTAGCCTACTTTAATGTAAAAAGTGTTGTTAAGGTTTGCTGTTATCCTTCATCTGTCAGTTGTTTGTCGTCTTTGTATATGTATCTTTTTTTTTGTTTACTTATTTCTAACTTCATCATCATCATCAACAGCCCACTAAACGTTCCCACTGCTGGAACTCGGGGCCTTCTCTCGCAAGGAGAGAGTTAAGGCCATAATCCACCACGCTGGCCCAGTGCGGGTTGGTGGATGACACATGACTTCGAAAGATTCTACTACATGTCGGTTTCCTCACGATGTTTTCCTTCACCGTTAGCGTTAGCGGCATTACGCACATGTTTTCGAAAAGACGGTGGTGCGTGTGGGGTTTCAACCCGGGGTCTCCGGATCGGCAGGCGCCTTTCTCCCGACTAGACCAACCGTAAATTTCTAACTTATTACTTTGTATTTGTATGCAACATGAATATAGAATGTATGTTATCTTAAAATGTCAATAGAGTAACGGACTGGGTCACAAATACACCATCCTAATTAGTTCATCAGCTAGATCATGGAAAAGTATTGGACACGTATTTTTTGTTTTTTCAAAATATTAAAAACCGACAAAGATATGGACCATCAAACTTCGAGAGTGGGGGGTCGCGACGTCACTCGTGAGTAAAAATCGTACTCACAAGTGACGTCACACGAAACTTCGAAGCGCTGTATCTTCGTCATTTTTTGTTTGTGAAACAAAAGAAAAAATACGTGTACAATATTTTTTGCCAATCTAACAAACGGGCTACTTCGTTTTTTGAGGATTGTGGCTCACCACGCTTTGAGTTTTCCAAGATTTTCGTCCATCCCAAGGTTGCCTCAAAGAATTCACTTTCAGCGATAAGGTTGCCAATTGTTTCACTGGTTTACTGTTTTCCTATACTTAATGTTTAATTTCGATATTTGAATAATGATGAGTGATGTTCCGTTCTCATAATAATATTGCGGGATCATGCGTCCTATGCCAGCCCGCAATGGGCCAGTATGGTGGGTTATGGCCTTGACTCTCTCTCTCTTTGCGAGAGATGGACTTGTAGTGGTAGAGACTCTCAGCAGAGTCCGCCTGGGGAACTACCACACCTTTGCCAGTTATTCTACCGCCAAGCAGTAATGTGCCATCATTACTGTGTTCCGGTTTGAAGGGCAATGTTTCCAGAGAAATTACAGGGCTTAGAGATATAATATCTTAGATCTATGGGGGTTATGAGCGCAGTGCAGTGCTACGTAATGATGTGGACTCTTCATGTTCAAATAGCTGCATGTCACTGTGGTGTTATGTGGCAGGCATGTTGCTTACCATCAGGCACATGTCATGCTCGTCTCGTAACTCTTTATTTAAAAAAAGATGGCTCAGCAGTTAATTACAATATTTAGAGGGTAGTTTATGCTGTATATCAATGCATATTGATCGTTTCATTTAAGTGAAAAATCGGATCACATACACATTTGATATTCTGCTGCAATGATGCGAAGCCATTTAAATGGAGTATCGCATCACTATCTATACATACAAATGAATTGCTGTTCGTGGGTCCGCTAAAACTCGACAACGGTTGGGCCACTTTGGCTGATTTTGGTTTTGAAATGTTTGTGGAAGTTAACGAAAGGTTTAAACGGTGAGACAATATTGAAAAGTCGCGAAAAAGATAATAAAAAACAACAATTTTATTTTCTCATACAAACTGTTCTACATCATTTCCAGGCAAATTTTTTCCATTACCGATCGAACATTTGACGTTGCCGATCAAACAATATAGTTTTAATCAAAGAGTATAATTCAAAGAGGATATAAGTTTTTGAAGTGAAAACTTCTTTTGACGCGCCTAGACAGATTTTTCGTGGGCTGTGAATTTCTAGTTATTTCTAGTAGTTAGGTATTTTAGTATTTCAGTTTAGTTTAGTTAGTAGCTTATTTAGTATTAACATGGCCATGCGAAGCCGGGGCGGGTCGCTAGTCACTTATAAATGTTATTAGATTCAAACTTTGGCTGAACACATAAATAAACAAATATTGGTGGATATTTCAAGCACAACACCACCTGGACGTCTACTCTAATTAAACGAAAACGTAATTTCGAAATAAACTCGCGATTTTCCAACTCCGATTCTACTTCGAACCGTCGTTTTGTCCGTTTGAACGGACTAAGCCTACTCTAATTAGAGTATGCTTAGAACATTTAAACGTCAAACAATGTTGTATCTGACCAAACGAAGTAGAACGAGAGTAGGAAAATCGCGAGTTTTTTTTCAAAATTTCGTTTTCGTAGAAACAGAGTAGACGTCCTGACCATAAACTAAGCAAAGTTTGTATATGGGAGACAGATAGCTAAGTAAAGTAAAAAATCTACAAAAGTATATACTTACTTATGTAGTACCAAATACATACTATACATAAATACATATACAAAGTAACACCCCAACAAAGTACAAATATTTGTATTCATCATTCAAATGTTTGCGCTGGGTGGGAATCGATCCTACGACCCTCGACCTCGCCGCGCCGACAATCTTACTACCAACTAAGTAAAGAGGCCAGTATTCTACACTATCAGTTTTTTAGGGTTCCGTAAAACGTAAAAACGGAACCCTTATAGATTCGTCATGTCTGTCTGTCTGTCTGTCTGTCCGTCCGTATGTCACAGCCACTTTTTGCCGAAACTATGAGAACTACACTATTGAAACTTGGTAAGTAGATGTATTCTGTGAACCGCATTAAGATTTAAACAAAATAATTTAAAAAAAGTAAAAATTAGGGTTGCCCCCCATACTGAGAACTGAAACTCAAAAATTTTTTTTTCATCAAACCTACACGTGTGGGGTGTCTATTAATAGGTCTTCGAAAATGATGTTAAGGTTTCTACAATCATTTTTGTCTACACTGAATAATTTGCGCGAGAGACACTTCCAAAGTGGTAAAATGTGTGTCCCCCCCCCTCTAACTTCTAAAGTAAGAGAATGAAAAATCTAAAAAAAATATATGATGTACATTACCATATAAACTACCAACGAAAATTAGTTTGAACTCGATCTGATGAGTACTTTTTTTTAGTAGGTCATAAATACACTATTATTGAAACTTCGATCAAAGTTACAACGAAATACAAGAATTATGTGTAGGTACTATGTATATTATGTTACTTGCTGAAACGGAACCCTTCATGGGCGAGTCCAACTCGCACTTGGCCACTTTATTATTTATTGTATAGAGTGACAAGACGAGCAAGACATATGCCTGGTGGTAAGCGACATGCTTGCCCATAACAGCATAGTGACATGCAGCTGGTCCATGTGGCTGGTGAACATGAAGAGTCCAAATCATTACGTGGGCATTTTCACAAAAATGTATATTTATAGGTACCTCTTTTGGCACTTGTTACTTTTCGGAACATTTCATTTTGTGACCGGATTTAATTACGTTTTACACTAGTAACATTTGTTTTGTAAAAAAAACATACTGATAGACAGACAGACAACAACTTTGGTACAATTGTAAAACAAATTTGGTTAAACACGTTCCTTCTTTCAAAAAAACATTGAAAAACTGGCTAATTAAAATGTCCTTCTATAATATTAAAGAATTTTATGGATCATCAAACAATTACTTAAAGAAAAGATATTTAGAATAATGTTAATGTTATAAGTGGTAAGTAATCGCATAGTATAACATTGGGGTATTGTATTTGTATTAAAATAAGTTTTTTGTTGTCTGAATTACTTTACTATGTATAATTTTAATATACAGGGTAATCTGTTGATACTTTTTTAAATGTAACATCTAGTGTAGGTACACAGTTTTAAGCAATAAAAATATTTTGATTTTGATTTAAAAATCCGATAACAAAATATAATGTTCTGGAAAGTGCCTAGTGCCAAGAGGGGTTTACATTTTTGAAAAAACGCCCACCTAGCACCGCACTGTGCTCGTCACCGGGAGATTTAATATGTTTTATCTCTTAGCCCCTTCGATCAAATCTCTCTCTCTTGGGTCGGTCCCTCATATCTGAGGATCGTGGTCAGCATCAGGGTTGCATCTGGAGCGGATGATCTGCCTCCACCGGTGTCTGTCCCGCGCGTCTCTTACGATCGAGTAAAATTTTGAGGAAGACGGGTCCTTTACTTGATCGGTCCATCTGTTTGGTGTGGTCAAATATACCGGTATAATTAATTGGTCGAAGCTTAGCCCAGTAATTTCTCTGGAAACATTGCCCTACAAACCAGAACACAGTAATATTTGCACACTACTCCTTGGCGGCAGAACAACTGGCAACTGTATGGTACTTCCCCAGGCGGGCTGTGCAAGAATCAGTTACAAGTGAGCCGGTGATATCATGTTCTTTGAATGGATTGGATATCCCATGTCCCCGATAATCCTCGTCCTCGTTTCATCCCGCTAACAGCCGCCGGCGGTAAACGTCTCACGATAATCCCCCTGATTGGGGATCCCTTTGTAACCGCTCGGGATTACATTTTAACAGATTATCATTGATGTCGCCTGTAACTCTCGTATGATGAAAAAAGCGAACTACGGTGACTTAAGTGTGAGGTGTTTTTCTATCGGAATGCTCGTAGCTCGAAAAAGCGACATCGTTTCATGATTGATGTTCCAAAGGCACGAACGAAGAGATTTGACTCTACTTTTGTGATAAGAACGTCTAGGCTGTGGAATACGTTGTCTGAGTGGGTTTTCCCCGATGGTTACAATCTTTGTGTCTTCAAATCGACAGTGAATCGGTTTCTTCTAGGTAAACACGCTTCATCGTAGACCGCATCGTCGCTTAATATCAGGCGAGATGGCGGTCACGTGTAAACCTATAAAAGATTTTTTAAAGAATGGGGTATTTCTATGTATCTTTTGATTATATTTATGACTGCATAAGTATTAATAATAAATAATAACTTATTAATAAAAAGCACCCCATGGTTGTACCAACGTAGTTCAAGTTCCCTTGATAAAAAAAAACTGTGTTATTATACCTGACAATACAATAAATTCTATTTTATTTTTTATTTATTTTCCCGTGGTAAAGAATGCGCTACCTGTGTGCTATTTCTGACTATTTTAGCTTACTGTATTCTAAATTTCAACCCAGTTCGTTCATGCGGTTCGATGTGATTGAGCAAACATCTAAACATCCAAAAAACTTTTATTAATAACTTTTTAGGGTTCTGTATAACGTAAAAACGGAACCCTTATAGATTCGTCATGTCTGTCTGTCTATTCGTCTGTATGTCACAGCTATTTATTACCGAGACTATATTGTTGAAACATGGTAATTAGATGTATTCTGTGAACCGCATTAAGATTTTTACACAAAAATATAAAAAAAACAATACATTTAACAGCCCGCCCATACTTAGAACTCAAGCTCAAATTTATTTTTTCATCAAATACGTGTAGGGTCTAATTTGTCTAATTGCCTATCAAAAGAGATGTTGAGGTTTCTAATACTATTTTTATCTATACTGAATAATTTGCACGAGAGCCACTTCCAGAGTGGTAAAAGGTGTCCCTCCCTGTAACTTCTAAAATAATAGAACTGAAAAAATATATATGATGTATATTAACCAAGCAAACTTTCACCGAAAATTGGTTTAAACTCGATCTAGTAGTAGTTTTTTAGGGTTCCGTAAAACGTAAAAACGGAACCCTTATAGATTCGTCATGTCTGTCTGTCTGTCTGTCTGTCTGTCTGTCTGTCTGTCTGTCTGTCTGTCTGTCTGTCTGTCCGTCCGTATGTCACAGCCACTTTTTGCCGAAACTATGAGAACTACACTGTTGAAACTTGGTAAGTAGATGTATTCTGTGAACCGCATTAAGATTTTTACAAAAGTTTTTTAAAAAAACAAAAATTAGGGGTGCCCCCCATACTGAGAACTGAAACTCAAAAAATTTTTTTTCATCAAACCTACACGTGTGGGGTGTCTATCGACAGGTCTTAAAAAATTATGTTGAGGTTTCCAATATAATTTTTGTCTACACTGAATAACTTGCGCGAGAGACGCTTCCAAAGTGGTAAAATGTGTGTCCCCCCCCCTCTAACTTCTAAAGTAAGAGAATGAAAAATCTAAAAAAAATATATGATGTACATTACCATGAAAACTACCAACGAAAATTAGTTTGAACTCGATCTGATGAGTAGTTTTTTTTTAGTACGTCATAAATACACTATTATTAAAACTTCGATCAAAGTTACAACGAACTACAAGAACTATGTGTACTATGTATATTATGTTACTTGCTGGAACGGAACCCTTCATGGGCGAGTCCAACTCGCACTTGGCTACTTTATTTTAGTAGGTCATAAATACACTATTATTAAAACATCGATCAAAGTTACAACGAACTACAAGAACTTTGTGTACTATGTTACTAGCAGCAAGTAACATAATACATAAGTTCTTGTAGAACGCTTCATAAACCTTCAGGAACCCTTCATAGGCGCATCCAACTCGCACTTGGCCGCTTTTATTATTATTTAGGTACCTAAGTACGAGTAGAATTAGGATGTCAGGTATCTGGCTCTCATGGCTTTGATTAGTTTTGGGCTAGTTAGTGTTGTGTCTACCAATTCATAAAAAACAGAATAAGTCAACACAAAAATCGACCATCTTACATATTAAAATGGATCTTCGAAATGTATGTACATACGCTCATAACTTTTGAACGAGTGCACCAAATTTAGTAGTGGTAGGACTCTTAGCAGAGTTCGCCTGGGGAAGTACCACAGCTTTACCAGTTATTCTACCACCAAGCAGTAATGTGCAAACATTACTGTGTTCCGGTTTGAAGGGCAATGTTTCCAGTGAAATTATTATATCAGCCTACAGGGCTTAGAGATATAATATCTTAGATCTCTGGGTGACGAGCGCAATGCAGTGCTAGGTAATGATTTGGACTCATCATGATCCAATAGCTGCGTATCAGTGTGCTGTTATGTGCCAGCCATGTTGCTTACCACCAGGCACATGTCCTGCTCGTCTCATCACTCTATATATACTTCTATACTAATATTATAAAGCTGAAGAGTTTGTTTGTTTGAACGCAAGGATCTCGGAAATTACTGGTCCGAATTGAAAGATTCTTTCTTTGTTGGATAGTCCATTTATCGAGGAAGGCTATAGGATATTTGACATAACGCTACTATCAACAGGAGCGGAGCATGAATGAAAAGTGTGGCAAAAACGGGGCAAATTTTTTTTTTTCAAATCTAGATCGAATTGGTTTATTTTAGGTTAGCGGGCCCCGTCATAGACGGCAGTAGACTGCGGTCAAGTGCAAACTTATTCTCATTAAATAAAAAAGTTGAACTTTGATTTGAAATAGCCAGAATAAGGATTTTAATTGATGGGTTTGATCGATGTGAATATTGAATACTTCTGCTTTGAGTACGTTAGTACGTACGTTTGAGTACGGTATGGGATAATCCTATGCATTCGCGGCACCGACATGGTAAGTAATGTCGGGCGGTGGTGGCTTTTCCGATGGGTGAAATCTTGTAGGTTCACGTCTCTAACATACGAGTATTTGAAAGCAGTACCTACATGTCCAATAGCTGCGTGTCACTGTGCTGTTATGTGGCAGGCATGTTGCTCATCATCAGGCACATGTCCTGCTTGTCTCGTCACTCTTAATTTAAAAAAAAGTCTCGAATGTAGCTTTTTTATAGTTTAGAGTGACGAGACAAGCAGGACATGTGCCTGGTGGGAAGCAACATGCCTGCCACATAGTAGTACAGCGACACGCAGCTATTGGAACATGAAGAGTCTAAATCATTACCTAGCGCTGCATTGTACTAGTCACTCAGAGATATAAGACCTTTTATCTCTATGCCCTGTAATTTCACTGGAAGCATTTCCCTTCAAACTGGAACACAGTAATGTTTGCACATTACTGCTTGGCGGTAGAATAACTGCAAAGGTGTGGTAATTCTTCAGATGGACTCTGCAAAGAGTCCTACCACTACAAAGGTATACAGAGGGTCTACCGCCTAAAGGCCGATTTACATCAGACGAGCGAATGCTCATTCTATCCCCACTGTATCAAATTCATTTGGTGTAAACAAACGTAGAACATTCTTTCGTTCTTTTGTTTGCATTCGCAAAGATTCTATGGAATATTTAATATGGAAAACGCTAAGAACGTTCTTTCGTTTACACTAAAAGATCGAGAATGAATGCTCTTGTTCCAGCTCTAGCTCTATGTTCGTTCAGTTTAAATCGGCCTTAACAAGAACTGTCTTTTCTTTCTGCTTGAAATGACAGCAAATACCGCAATACCAAAGCGAAAACCGATTTAGTAAGGCGGTAGAAAGGCGAGTCACGTATTATGCAACATTAGTACTGATATTTTAAATAAAATATATCTACTATTATCAGTACCTACATATTATGTCTGCCAACTTTTTCAAGATAAAGACACTTCTAGGCCCATCTGAGTGATTTTCCAACGAGCGATTGAGCTTCAAAGGTGAAAGAACACATCGTGAGGCAACCGGTGTGTTTCAAGAAATACATCTTGCGAGGATAATATTGTGTCGTGTCACCCAGATTTGGCTAGTGTGGTTGATTATGCCCTTCCCTTTATGTCCCAGAAATGGGAAAATTAAGAGTGTTGTTTATACTTACCCAGGGTCTGGATTTGGACCCAATACCTACGACCTTTCTCCGCCGCGACCGCCGTTATCTAACACTAGCGTTCCGTACCGGTTTCATCCGTAGTACATAATCTATAGCCTATAGCACTCCTATAGCTATAGCCTATAGCCTATATCCAACGGCGAAATAATGTTTGAAATCGGTCCAGTAGTTCCCGAGATTAGCGCGTCCAAACTAAAAACTTCTTTAGCTTTAAAATACATATTACTTATACATATTAGTATAGATTCATTAATTTTACATCAACAATATAATGACCTAATTAGTCGAAGAAATTCCAACTGGCGTCAGTTGTTTATCAGTGAGGTAAAACATTCAATTAAAGTTATCTAACAATTAAAACATCGTGGTTTTCGAAATAATTAATTGTTTTTATTAACGTTATGTTCATTGAAAATTAACTGGGAATGTAAAAAGTATAAGTTACGTACAATTTTTACAAGAACCACAATATCAATTTCTGGAACAATAATAGTAAGTTGGCACTGGTAACTGTTACCCTAGAATAGTCTGAAATTGAGTGGATTCAAAATTTAAGGCTCTTGTTAACATGCCTAAGTGATGAAATAATTGCTTTACCGCAAGGAATATCACACAACTTTTGGTTCTTCGAAAGTCTTTCTGCATCTTCGAACGTATGGGGCATTTCTTTATTAGCTGTTTCAGGCAGGAACAAAGCTATCACAGCTCCCAATCCTGCCATAGAACCGATTATTGTCAATGGTAGCCAATAGACAAAAGTGTTTAGGTATACTATGTAAGGTGAAATCGATGTAGCTATGTATCCACAAATATACACCAATGAAACACCAGAACCGCGCACTCCTGTTGGTAACACTTCAGCTGCCCATTGCATTACAGCAGAAAAAGACATATTTACTGCAAACCTGGCAACTACAGCGAATATCACAGACTCTACACCGGTTCCTAAAAAAACAGTCAAGAATGAAAACACGCAGCTTATAATCATAACAACAACAGTTAACCATCGCCTTCCGAATATATCTAAAACAAACGCTAACAATAGCATTGATGGTAGCTCTGTGAAAGATATAGCTGCAAATGAATAGAAGAAATTAAAATTCAACAGTTCAATGCTCCTGACTAAGCCATCGAACACTATGTTACAGCAAATGAATTCTAAACACATAAGTATTAACGTAGTTCTTAACTTTGGCCTCTTGAATATTTCCAATAAACTTATTTTTTCATCATTTCGCTCCTTGGACATTGTCCACTTAAATTGATCTATTATGTTTGGTGGTATTTCTTTTTTATTAATCCGACCAATAGTCAGTATTTTCTTGACAGCTTCATCGATGCGCCCTTTTGAAAGGAGCCACCTTGGGCTCTCTGGAATCAATAACGGAGTGAAGACGGCAAGGGCGAGAGGCAGGCTAGTGACTAGAGATATCAGTTTCCAGTGGCCAAGGGCGAGAGCTAGGAAGGGTAGCGTTACTACAAACAGAGAGTAGAATATTCCGTAGGATAAGTTAGACATCAAACTTCTATATTTAGGTGCAACGTACTCCAATACCAGAAGATATATCATCATCAAGCTGTGGTCGTAAGCCATGCCCATAATAAATCTGCAGATAGTAAACTGGACGAAGTTCTTGGCGAAAGTACTGCTGACACCACCGATACATCCTAGCAAGTTGGCGCCGACTGCCGCTGGTATTCTTCCGAAGCGATCAGCGATCCAGCCGATGAGGAATCCTCCGACGACCGAACCCACCGAAAATAACGATTGCGCAGTAGCTTGATAACTATCTCTGTCGCAGACCCATCCAAGATCGCTTGCTATGGTTGGGTACGGAATTTCTGTACTGTTGAATTCCCAGCCATGTTGACATGGAGCTATATCCCATGATTTATTTTGTAGTTGTCCAGTTTCCAGTACTGCTGTCCAGTTGGCCACGTATGCGTTGCAGCGTGAGTATCCATAGATGGAATCATCACTGGGGATGGCGAGATTTCTTCTTTCAATATCTGTAAGGTTGGCTAGCTCCGGGATCCAACACCAGTGGTTCGGCGATACTTCCGTGATGAATATCTGTGAGTAGTACACAAATACACCGAACATGTAAAAGGGGCATGTCGACAGCAGTAGTAGCAGCTGATATCTTCCAATTTCGCCAGCTGATGATAACAGTTCATCGTAGTGCACCTTATCTCCTTCCGTATGTTTGGCTGATTCCCGACCTGTTGATGCCTCAGCCATATGCTTGTTCATTGCTACCTCGTAAGACATTTTTAAAACTAATTTTAAATTGTGTTCAAATAAAATTCAGTCCTGATGGTATAGGTCATTACCTATTGATTGCGTTTGTTAAACTGTTATTTAATTGTGACGTTATGCGTTTTATACTGTGTTATTTGAAGTTTGTGGTTGGATTCTTTGAAAAATTCTGTAGTTACCCAGTATCTCCCAGATAAGTTTTAATGTAGATACGAGTATATTATGTTACCCTAAAGGTGCAATCACCATCCGTTTACAATGTCACGCGTGTAAATTTAAACCCACGGTGGGTTAGATTAAATTAGCTGTTAGATTGTTATCTGATGGTTTTTGTAATTGTACGGTGAGTTATCTATACTTATAATAAAACTGTAGCGGGTCGAATTCTGTACATTGAAGACATTTTGAAAAAAAAATGTTGGGTGCACTCCATATTCGATACTGATGGCGAAACTGCATTTTTTTTCTTTCATGTCTGTCTGTCTGTCTTTCTGTATAGGGAACTCTCATCACGCCGAAACTACTGATTCAATTCAAATGAAACTTGACATGATTTAAGTTCATACTAAGTAGATGGTAGCTGTCTACTTTTAATCCTCAAATTCTGCACGGTTTTCTTGCAGGAAGGTGTGAAAGTCAGAATGTGTATTTGGTTGTAACTCATGTTTGCGTTGTTCAATTTCGTTAATTCTTATTTTGTTAGAAAGAACATATTTTTTATATAGTTCCATCAAAATTATTGGTCAGGTGGATTGGAAATTACATCGAAATTAAATAATAAGTTCGGTACATACTACCTTCGAAGTAATCTGTGACACTGTAAGCAACAGGGATGTAACGGAGGTTATTTTGCCGGAACCGAAGGCGGAATCCGAGTTTTAAAATTTGATTTATTGGAGTCGGATTTGAAGTCGGAGGCATAGGCAGGATTATTAGAAGTGGTGGCAAGAATGACATTTTTATTCGGTTTTTTTGCCAAACACGTGGACACGATAAACATTGACGAGCAATTGATTTAGGGAGTTGCGATTTTGTATTTCCATTTACTATAGAGGATTATTTGCAATATTTATACACCTTAACTCCGATTGTAACCTCCTTTTTAAAAATTTCGGAGCCGAAATCAGAACCGAAGGTGAAGTAATCGGAAGTTCCGACTTATCGGAGTCAGTCTCATCCCTGGTACACACATCGCACTCAAATCCGCCATCCGTCAAGTAATAATATGACAATACCTTTCTAATGTCAAAGTCAAAGTTTTTTTTATAGCGAATAAAATCACGTTGGTAAGTAACCTAGGTACGTGACATCAATTCTAAATTAGATATTAAAAAACCGGCCAAGTGCGACTGGGACTCGCGCACGAAGGGTTCCGTACCATTACCAAATAAATGGCGAACACTTATTTTATTATATGGGTGCCTCCTTAATCATTAATTATTTAAAGATAACATAAAACGAAATATTGTGTGAACAGTTAAAGCGTCTACCTGTCACCATTATTAGTATAGGAGTATTATTAGTATTACGAGCGAGAAACGGTAAAAAAATCAAATTAGTTCTATGGGAGCCCCCCTTAAAAATGTATTGTATGTTGTTTTTAGTATTTGTTGTTGTAGCGGCAAAATGAAAACATAATTTGTGAAAATTACATCTGTCTAGCTATCACTGTTCTTAAGATACATTCTGGTGACAGACGGACGGACGAACGGACGGACAGCAAAGTCCCAGTAATAGGGTCCCGTTTTTATTATTTGGAAAAGAGGGAGGCGGTTTTTTTAATATTAACAAAAACTGGATGATAAGATGTTTAAGCCCACTACCAGTTGGACGCGTGCCCAGTATGCTGGTGGCAGTACCATGCTGAATGGCAATGTTTATGCATTGGGCCAAATACACGCCAGCATTTTGGTCACGCGTTGCGTCGGCCAAGCGCGCGGAAAGGGTTTTAACGATGAGGTGAGCTCCCGGCTCCCACAGGCATGATGTCTCAGCCCCAAAAGTTTTAAATATAAAACCACTACCGAGGGTTGCAAATTTCCGCCGTTTGAGACGCTCAGCTAAATAAGCCGCTGCACTGGCCCTACTATGAATCTCTGGAAGATGTGATGGTGCCAGAGTATCGACGCAAGCTGCGTCTCACACTAGGGGCCGACTCAACTTCCAACTTCCAAGGCACAAAAGTCATGCCGTCAGGTCTTTTGCCATCGTCACGCGCCACTCCGGTTTGAGTACCTATGGCTGGGACAATGGCGGTGGAAAAAGCCAAAGTTTTGTGTGTGAATTGTTCACCAGTATCTATTTATCTAGACGAAGTAGTTATGGCTTCAAAAATTAGTCGAGTGAACTTTTTACTTGACTATTAGAAGTTAATTGACGTGAAATGATAATAATTGAAGTCAGTTTTTGTTCTTTCGGATATTATTTCAATCCAAATACTGTACTAAATTTAGGGTTTAATAAGCTTCGGTGACCAAAGCAGACCGTTGTTTTTCTAAAATTGAATAAAATGTTATCTTACTACGAAGTATTATATGTATATTATGTAAAGGTATGATTTGGCTGGAATTTGAAACACAGATAGTTTATAGTCTCATATACTACCTATCATCTCTGAAAAAGCATGGGCCTTAACGAAACAAATATATACGACAGAACGACAGAACGATCGGGCTGAAATTTGGAACACATATAGATTATAATTTGGAAGAACACATAGGCTACTTTTTATCCCGAAAAAACAACGGGAACGGGAACTACGCAGCGCTACTACAAGCAGCGCCCCGCGGTGTTACCCACCGCGGGGCGCTGCTAGTACGATCATATCAAAAATTCCGTCGTCGTTCGTCCTTGTGAAAACACGTATCTTAGTTTGGTATTGCGCGAATCAACCTAAATGTGTCGAGTAAAGTAATAATCGGATACTAAAATTAATTCATTCGTAACATAGATAAAACTGTGAATATTATGGTTTTTATTCGGTGAAATTTGGTGTTTATAAAAGTGAGGTATTGTTGAATATTTCTATGAACTGTCGGCTACGATCTCAAGTCAGCTGACCGCTCGATACAAGAAGCCAATGCGTGAGTCATCGCGGCCGCTGTGTGCGCCTCGCATCGCCTGCAACTACATACTGCCGCCCGCCACCTGGTTCGCCCGGGCGCAGCACAAGCTACATTTTAATTAAATTCCGCGATATACATTTGTTTCGGTTCTGTGTCCATCAAGACTCACGATAAATCACGATGTCTCAATGCAAAACATTTACTTTGTCCGAAGCGAAAAATCAAATTAAGGAACTTAAAGCAGAACTACAAAAAGTGCAACAGCTCAACCTTAAGTTACTCAAAGACCATGAAGAATATTCTGCAGATTATAAGGAGCTGTTAAATAAGAATTCCGTATTGAAGGTACAAATAGCAAATCAAGACATTTTGTTAAAGGAAGTTATGTCAGACAAGGATGAACTACAGGGTATATTAGACGGAAAATACATTAAAATCGACGAATATGAAGATGCATTAAATTAAATTCGAATGCATGAAAAAAACGCGATGATGTTTCAAGAACTACAGAAATCTTCAAATATTGACAACGAAAAGGCTGTCGAGAAGTTAATTAACCAAATCGACAATTTAAATTTTTTTTTTTTTTTTTTATAGCATAGAGTGACGAGACGAGCAGGTCATGTGCCTGATGGTAAGCAACATGCCTGCCACATAACAGCACAGTAACACGCAGCTATTGGAACATGATAGTCCAAATCATTACCTAGCACTGCACTGCGCTCGTCACCCAGAGATCTAAGATATTACGTCTCTAAGCCCTGTAATTTCTCTGGAATCATTGCCCTTCAAACCGGAACACAGTAATGTTTGGACATTATTGCTTGGCGGTAGAATATTTGGCAAAGGTGTGGTACTTCCCCAGGCGGACTCTGCTAAGAGTCCTACCAATTGTGACATTTTAGCGTTACAGCGAGAAAACTTAAGTTTAAGAAATCCTCCAAAATGCGTAGCACATCAGAATACTCTTTCAGAAATTGAAATAAATAGTGACGTAATTGTTATGCAAGAGATAAGTAATTCAGACGAAGAAAGCAGTGTTATGAATTTGCAGACAAATGATCATAATGTAATTATAAATGAAGAGGATAGGATAACAGTAAGAGGACGGAAACCAAAAAAATCAGGAAGTTTGCTAAATAAGAAATTTCTCCCGTCGAAAGTAGATATAAACGCCGAAGAGATAACAAATACTGTTAACCTTTCAAACATAAATCCCAATAAAAAAATGGTGATACTGTGTGACAAAATTGGAAAAGGATTAGCAGAACACATTAATAATAATAGAGAGATGGGATATGACTCTGTGCAGTCGATTTGTAAACCGGGAGCATCTTTGAAATCTGTTATTGAAAATATCGCAAAACACGCTAACAGTTTAAAAGAAGGAGATGACATAATTATTATTTCATCAGACCCAACTACATTCAGAATGAGTTTGATTAAAACCGCAAGAGAAATTTGTAGATGCCGAAAGCTCAAACTGCAAATAACAACAATACCGTATGAAGCGGAGAAGTATACGAAACTGAATAACTACATTTACAATCTTAACCAACAATTATACAGCCTAGTTTCACGATCTACCGGAATGTCCTTAATCGACATCAATAATTATAATAGAGCTATATACACTCGTGCACAAACATTGACACCAAATTTTATGCAATTTTTATCTAAGAATATAATGATTAATTCTAAGTTTGAATATACGCATACTTATAATAATAACGTTGAATTGACATGTAATTTTAATAACGAAGACATTGTTTATAAATCTGTAGAGACTCAATTGGAAAGCGAGAATAGTCCTTTTTTAGGCTTAGGAGCCACAGTAGCAGCCATTGTGTGATGCTGGGGCAGATACGGATGTTACATCAAAACTGTAGGAGTGCTAAGAGTAGTGAAAAACGGCTCAAATTGCAAAATCTAGTGGAAACTTATGAACCACACATTGTAATTTTGACCGAAACATGGTTGTGTGAATTTGATTTAGATTCTTTCATTATTAGTGGTTACAAGCATGCAAATTATTTTATACGTCACAAAAGGATTCATGGTGGCGTATCCCTACTGGTAAAGGATAAGTTGAAAACAAAAAAGCTACCTGAAATTGATAGATTATCAGTTGAATACCATTGCGAGCTCTCTGCTGTTGAAGTACATAACGATATCACCCAAGAAAAGATAATCACTATCGGTTTATATAGAACGGGAAAGGGGGATTTTAAAGTTTTTACAGAAGTTGTGGCTAAATTATTTGATCAATTATCGGATTTATCGAACCGTACTATCGTTTTAACAGGTGATTGGAACGTAGATTTTCTCATTGATTCTGCTAGTAAAAAAGCCTTAACAGATATAATGAATCCTACGAAATTTAAAAACTTTATTGACTTTCCGACTCGAGTAGAGAATAGTACCAAAACATCGATCGATTTTGTTGTTTCACAAATGGATAATGACAAGATTTCGGTCAAGTCTATTGTTACTGCTGTATCAGATCATGATGCTCAGCTGATTACACTTCACAGTTACCCTAGTGATGCACAAAACCCCAAATTTATTTCTATCGTCAAAAGATTAGTAGACCCACAACGCATGAATGATTTCTTAACAGCATTTGAAGCATATGACTGGGATGATATTTTCGAAACATATAGCGATAAATCCTTTAAATTATTCATGTCAAAGTTGATCTGGAACATGGATATGTTTTCCCCCAAAAAAATAATAAAAAAGACATTTAAGAGAGGCACGCCATGGTTAAGTGCTGATTTAATAAAAATGCAACTAGACATCCATGACTTATATACTATGCAAAGACAGTTTCCTCAAATTCTAATATTAGACGTAATATTACAAAAAATTAAAACTAGGGATGAGTTATTAATTGTCAATAAAAAACGATATGTTGATAACCGCATTCTGAATTCGAAAAACCAAAAAAAAGAAGTATGGAAAATTATAAAAGAGGAAACTAATAAAGATAAAAAGGAATACGATTGGGTTTTAAGGGACCTAGAATCTAACGCACAAATACCCTCTGCGAAAATACCTGACTTTATTAATGACTATTTTGTAGCTATAGGGCAAGAATTAAAACGTAATACTAGACCAAATAGAGATGATGCGGTTCAGTTTCTAAAAAAATATGTAACGCCTTTGCCGGATTTCAAGTTAGATCAAATTTCTTCAAATAAACTTTTAAAAATAGCTAAAGATAAAATACGGAATTCGGAAACTAAAGATATATTTGATGTGTCGGGTAACTTTTTATTCGAAATTATGCCGGTTATAGGCCCTCATTTAACTTTTTTAGTCAATAATATAATACAATCCACGTTATACCCCGAAGAACTTAAAATGTCTCGCCTAACGCCTCTGTTTAAGGGAAAAGGAGACACGGATGATGTACGAAATTATAGACCCATCACTATAGTGCCCACGATTTCTAAATTAATTGAATGTATATTATCTGAGGCTATAATGAAACATTTGAACGATAACTCAGCACTATCCGACAATCAATTTGCCTACAGATCAGGCAAGTCAACGACTTTGGCTACGTTAGCTATTGTAGATAAAATATTGGCAAGCCTTGAGCTCAAACAACGTGTGGCAGTAATACTTTTGGACTTGTCAAAGGCATTTGACTCTTTGGATCACGAATTACTCATACAAAAATTGGAGGTGTATGGTATAAAGCATGGTTTTAAAGATCTCATGAAATCGTTCCTTAATGACAGGCAACAGACTGTAGAAATTAAAATAGATAGTAAGTTATTGAGATCAATACCACAAAGGATTGAAGGTATAGGCGTCCCACAAGGTTCGTCTCTTGGCAATGTTATGTTCATTGCCTTTTTGAATGATTTAGTTCATTTGGATGTTGATGGAGACATAGTCCAATACGCCGACGATACTTCTGTTATAGTTAGTGCAAACACTATGGAGGAACTGCAAGAGAAAATTAAATATGCTATAAATGCTTTTGAGAAATGGTTTCAGATGAATGGCATGAAATTAAACGCCAACAAGACTAGTATTATTTGCTTTAATGCAATTTCTTCTATGTTAAAAACTGTATCAATCTCTGTAAATGCGCAACTCGTTGTACAGAGTGTAAATAATACAAGACTCTTGGGTTTCGAGCTGGATTCTGCGCTGACGTGGAAGAACCATGTAGACATGACATGCACAAAAATGTCTAAAGGCATATACGCCCTCAAACAGCTTAGACATATTACGTCAGAGTCAAAACTAAAAGACGTATATTTCTCGTATGTACACTCCGCCATGTCGTACGGAATATTACTTTGGGGTTCTTCTATAGATTACGAAAGAGTGCTTAAGATGCAGAAACGTGCTATTAGAGTACTCACTAAAAGCAAGTTCAGGGAAACATGTCGAGACCATTTTAGAGATTTGGGTATATTGACATCTGTCTCTGTATATATTTTTGAAGTTTTAAAATACGTGCGCGCTAATTTTGATACTTACAAAAAGCAAACTAAATTTAACACCAGAAACTGTAAAAATAGAAACAACTTCCTTTTGCCAATACGGCACAGATTAAACATGTCAGGAAAGTTACCTAAACTCATGGGGCAAAAACTGTATAATAGGCTACCAGTGTGCATACAGAAAATAGAAAGTGAGGGTAAGTTTCAGGCCAGTGTGAAGCAGCTGTTACTGTCAAAAACGATTTATAAAATCACAGAATTTTTAACAAATGACTATAATGACTTTCATTTGACAAACATGAATTTGTAACAGTTATTATTATGTGAGTAGTATGCATCCATCGCTCCATCGTAGACCGCATCGTTGCTTAACATCAGGCGAGATGACGGTCAGGTTATATAGGTCGAGACCTATAGAAATTAAGAAAAAAAAAAAAAAATATATATAATAATGATAATAAAATAAATGTAGCTGTTTCGTAGAATTATAATGATACTTGTTGCGATGCCATAATACATTTTGTCGACATGTGCATACATTCTGGATATCAATTTCTACAACTAGCGTTCAACAGACATCGCAACTTTTTATATTAGGACTCATAATTTTGTCGAATGTGGGTACTTACATTTCTTACGACCATGAATGCTTATGTTCTATTAAGGTTACCCTCATTTGTCCATGTAATCGTATTTTTTATGACGAAGCGTTGAACATTGTTTTGCCTTAATTTTTATTTTGGTTGTTGTGTGTTGTTGGATATCGTACCTATCATTATTGTTATTTGTGCAATGTGAATTGGCATAGTTTGATAATATAATATGTAATAAATGTGTGGTGCAACCACACTACACAGGTAGGTAGTTTTGGAGCTTTTAGAGCTGGGTTTAGAGGCTAGTCTCGCTTTTCTGGTGAGTTTTTACAGAAATACTTACTAATTGTGGGTTTGTTTATTTGTAAACAATACCTTCCTTACCTTACAATAAGCAGAATTTAGCAACCTTGACACCAGTTTGCTTTTCCAAAAGGCTTAAAAGGTCTAGGTTATGTAATTTATATTAGTTTTACATGAATTACTTGAAATATATTTATTGACTTGTATAACATAATATATAACACAAATAACAGCCCCTTTACAGCTGCCCTTTTAGAATATTGTAAAATTTAGAAATAAACTCATTTTTTTATTTTTTGTACCTAATTTTAAAATCAAAATATTATTGTTATAGTAGTGGTGATCATACCCATGATCTACAGAATAATTACACCTGTAATAATATTTTCATAATTATTGACGAGTCTGTATAGAATCATTCCAAATGTTTAGGTTTAAGTAAATGTTTGTGAATGTGACTTACATGATAATAAATATTTTCTATTCTATTCTATTCTATATGTTATGTTACCGTAATGGCCAACACCCTCAGATTACAATCTAGCGCATGACATTTTAATTTCGAGGTGGGTTAGTTTGTTATCTGACGACGCGACATTAGGCCTACTGTCCTCTGACGGTTTTTACAATTTTATGCCGCCTATACATACTGGCCGAGTGCAGGCCAACGCCAGTGTGTTGAGAGTCGTTTTGCCATGACTTGTGATCACTCGCCGTCGCTCGCATAGCAGGCCGAGTGACGGCAAGTGGCCAGTGTGTATAGGGTACTTTTGCCTCGACTCGTCTCTCGTGACCGGTTTCGGTTTTTGTGCACAAAACAAAGGCGCTCGTAGCTCGTATTGGCTCGGCCAGTGTGTGGATGCTACCACTCGCCATGTCCCGTTTTGTCGGCGCTCGCGTTGGCCTGCGCTCTGCCAGTGTGTGGATGCTACCACTCGTCTTGTGCCGTTTTGTCGACGCTCGCGTTGGTCTCCACTGGGCCAGTGTGTATAGGCGGCTTTACGGTGACATAATACTAGCACCACATCGCGGCTTTAACGCGGTTCCCGTTCTTTTCCTGCGATACAATAAATTGTATTCCAAGTACCAAAACCAATCCGTTTAGATGTTCCTCGGTTATTGAGCAACAAACATCTAAACATTCAAACTTTCCCATTTATGATATTAGTAGAACGTATATCATCGCCGATCACCGATACTTGAATGTTTTTTAATTAATTTGTAACTTTAGCTTGTAAATTAGAATGAATTGCTTTACAAATAGCTACCTTAGAACAACTTATTATTAACGACATCGTTAGAGACAACTAGTTCTTTGTAGTAGTTAGTCGGGAAATACAAGGTTTATCGTGGTACGCATAACGCCGTAGTACTTAACTACTGTAGATACTACAAAACTTAACATAAGTTCAACATTGAGAGCAAAAAGGCATTATTTCAATGAAGATGAGAAGCGTAGTACATTGCTAGGCAGTTATGTAGATTTTTAATGTTCAAACAAAGTTACGGCAGGCCATTGAGGCGAAACCGCGGCTATTCCTAGCCGCGGTGTTGAGGGCGGTCCTTTCGCTGCCGATCATCATCGCCGTGAGAGGTGAGGTGAAATGTCTCTCGGCAGTGAGAGGTCCTGTAAGTTGGAGGAACGAGCAATAGCGCTCCTCCACTGAGGCGGAAGCGGACACGGGGGCGAGCTTGGAGATTTGCGACTCTGGGCTCGCACCCCATCTCCACAGAAAGGCCTCCACGCCGGATATGTAGGGCCGTCCGGCATTCCACCTAGGGACAGGACTTTGAGGAGGTGACATGGCGCTGATTTCTGGCGCGTCGCTGTAGTCAAATGCGGGGGTACTGACGCCCCCCGCGAGGAGGCCTCGCAAGGGCCTTGGCAAGGATTACGGTCGTTGAAGGGAGTGCGAAAAGTGACCCCGCGACCCTGACCCCTGGCCATGCGGGAGAGAAATCTGTGGGGGTTTTAGTCGGTACCATGTTTTAGTCGGTCGGGGCTCCATGTCTGTCGTGTCGAACCCGAGATACCTCACCATGTCCCTACGTAAATGTATTTCCCCCACAAAAAAAGGTCAAGTCGGGAGAACGGCAACTGCCGATCTAGAGCTTCTGGTTTGAATCCCATCACGAACATAGTAGGTACATGGTTCCCCTACCGATTAAAGTCCCAACAGGTTTCTCCAGCCGTAGGTTGGTAGCAAAGTCGCAGGGCAGCTCGCGCAATGGATCACGACCCTGCCATTGCCGCAGCTCTTGCGGCTTACAGGGATAGACCCCATTTGGGTATTTGACTCCAGTGACGCACCGAAGACTAGCTTTGAGTCACTTCCTTGGTAAGACCTGTGCCTGAAGTGCATTAGGTATACATAGGTATGTTAAACTGATATTGTCTTTCACTGTCCATTTGTGCAGTTTGTTCATGAAAGAGTTTTATGATTTTTAGAAATTACATCCTTTGGCACAACCTGTTCCAGTTGTAAACCACTCGGTTGATGAGTATGTAATGTGCAATTGTGCAGTGTATGCCAATAATGGTGCTATGGGGACAATAGGGCCTATTGAGGCCGATTAATTGTCTCTCATATAGGCAAATCATAATAAAATAAACTTCATAATAATGATGAGGTTACTTGTGTTACTCAGCGTGTTTAATTTTTTCATGAATTGGTTACTTTTACTTTGCCGCTTGTGATCTTCGCAGTAGTACAAGAGAACACTGGCGAGACACATTTGCCCAACAAAAACGTAATGAATAATACATAAAAAAAACGCAGTGATAGGAACTGCCGATAGAAGTGAAACTTATAACTCAGAATTTGATAGCTCACTTTGGAAACTACACGGGTGTAACCGGAGGGCGTGGCCTGGGCATCATGGCATGGCCATCTCGAAATGCGTCAGCATTTCCTATTGGCTGATGCATTTCTAGATGGCCATGGCATGATGCCAAGGCCACGCCCTTTCAGCATTTCCCATGGGCTGACGTATTTCTAAATGGCCAATAGCCATGGTCCCGAGTTTACCCGAAGTTTTCTTATCATATCCGAGCGTGACGCTAGAATCCAATTCACAGCCCACGAAATATCTGTCTAGGCGCGCCTAAAGAAGTTTTCACTTTAAAAATCCAGAACTAATCTTAAAATCTTGGTAAAAACCTTTCTACAACAAGACGAAAATGATAGTTACAAAGTGCACGCTATGAATTTAGAAATGCAAAGTGAGTGGTTAACCATAGGTGAGTTTTGTATCCCATTAGCTCTAAAGTGGCGCACCTTGCTATATGACTGGTCTCCTGCCTTATTAAAATTTTATCTGAACGCTTTCCAAATGACCCTCCCTGACCAGAGTAACTTGGTAAGGTGGGGAAAAGCCTCTGAAAAATGTTGCTATACTTGTGGTGAGGCGATATGTACAGCAAGGCACATATTGGTGGGATGCAAGGTGCTCCTTAATAGGGGTCATTACTCACAGCGCCATGACAGAGTACTTGAAATCATACGTGAAGCCGTAAGCCTTTCGGTAGCTAGAGACCAAAAGGGATTGACGATGAACAAAAGACAAATTAACTTTGTAAAAGAGGGCTCAACTTCAAACTCCAAGAACAAGCCTTACTCAATCCTGGGTTCAGCACCTGATTGGACTATTTTAATGGACACGTATGAAAAGCACTACAAAATCCCAGAGGATGTGGGTGTTTCGTCATCCAGACCGGACATTTTCCTTTTTTCTAAGGCTACGAAACGCATAGTCCTGGTAGAACTTACCGTACCGTGGGAAACTAATATACCTAAAGACCACGTGATGAAACAAAATAAGTATTACGACCTACAAAATGAATTAACAAAAAATGGCTATGTAGTTAATTTATACGCTGTAGAAGTAGGAGCGAGAGGTATACCAGCAAAATCTCTCTATAACCTGCTTAAAGACCTTGGATTGTCCAGAAGTGCAGTAAGTTCTATACTAGAACGAGTATCTAAAGCTGCACTAGTAGGATCATATCGGATTTGGCTGGGCAGGGAGAGAAATACGAGTAGTGAAGGTGAGTGTTGACGTACGTCAATATAAGGGGCCCCTTTTAAACCTACGCCCGAGTCACAAGTCTTGGGGTCTACTCGAGATTTCTCTCTCTGTCACACGATGGACCCGGCACCCGCACGGTGAATCCATGGAATGCTAAGAAGTACGTCTCTCTTTATTGAGTAATAGTCATCAAAAAGCTAAGGAAATGTTCCGTAATGGAAGATAAATACAAAACCAAAATAGTCTGAGCTATTGTAGACTCTCCTGGCTTTATCACGTCGTAAATACAGATTTTATGATAGGGCTCTATTTATATGACTCTATTTATATGTCAGCTTTACTTATTTGCAAACAAATATGCCCATCATCGTCATCATACTATTTTAGTCCTCTGTAAGAGCCGGTTCACACGGCGCGGCTGCCAACCGCGCCCGCGCGCGGGCGCGGCAGATTACCATATAAAATTGAATTCAATACACACGACGCGGTTTACGGCCGCGGCGGCTGCGCGCGATTCTTGCGTAGTAGCTTTCCGGAGCAGAAACCGTGAAAACCTGCGGTCTCGTGAGTATTGAAACAAAACCGTCGCGCGGGCGCGGTTAGCAGCCGCGCCGTGTGAATTGGGCCTAAGACCACGCCTGGTGATTAATATTAACATAACATGACGTACAAAGACTGCCTTCGTGGTGTAGTTGTAGTCAGTTTTATGAAGTGAAAACATCTTTTGGCGTGCCACAGACAGATTTATCGTATTTTTTTTTAAGTATAGAGCGACGAGATGAGCAAGAGATGTGCCTGATGGTAAGCAACATGCCTGCCGCATAACAACACAGTGACACGCAGCTATTGGAACATGAAGAATCCAAATCATTACCTAGCATTGCACTGCGCTCGTCACCCAGATATCTAAGACATTATATCTCTAAGCCTAGTAATTTCTCTGGAAACATTGCCCTTCAAACCGGAACATAGTAATGTTTGCTCTTCACTGCTTGGCGGTAGAATAACTGGCAAAGGTATGGTACTTCCCCAGACGGACTCTGCTAAGAGTCCTACCTAGTGGTAGTGTACTAGTGTACACCCTCGGAGCCGGAGGTCATGGGTTCGTTTCCTACCCAGGATAAATATTTAAATGGGAAATATATATTTGTGTTTCTGGTCGTTTCTGTGTATCATAAGTATGAATTTACAATTATATAAGATCAAACGAGCTTCTTGAAGTGAAGTTCGATCATTATTATATGAGTCGCTTCATTCGAAGATACAATTAACATGGTAGTCCTTTTAGCCAGCAGGCTCAATTCGCACGTTTAGAGAATCGATGAAATCGATACTTTTTACCTTTTTTTTCGTCTATTACTTGTCCCCTCCGTCTGTGAGCTGTCATTTCCCAACTCATTCATGTTTAGAGATTTAATTCATTACAATCAAGTTTTTCTCTCAGGCTGTGGGTGGGTGGGAGCTTGTATCTTCGAATGAAGCGACTCATATAATAATGATCGAACTTCACTTCAAGAAGCTCGTTTGATCTTATATTATATTTTCGTCGCTTCATTCTTCAGATACAATTAACATGGTAGATGTTCAGAGATAATTATGCCTGATCGAAATGTTTTAAGTTTAAAGAAGAAAAAAATATGTTCAGATCAGTAGAAAAACTTGTAATTCTTTACGTAACGTAGGATCACTATGCTTCTTAATCATAATAAACAAGTAATCAGTTAACAATGGAAATTATACAATTCAAGTGAGTAATTTATAGAATAACGTTTCTAAAAATTAGCTCATAAATAGGTAAGTAATAATAATCAATATTGATTTACATAATTATCATAAGTGTTTAATTTATCGTACTATTAACCCCCCAAACTGATCGAGCAAATATTCCTTCATCTGTTACGGGACGGTTATAAAACTTAGCGAAAGTTAAGGATGAGCTGGTCCAGCCAGCTGTCTTTCTTATGATGTCGATACTGACCCCTGCGGAGGCCGCCGCTGAGGTGGAGGCGTGACGAGTGCTATGTGCACTAAATACTGAAACGTCGACGCCGCTCTGCGCAAGAGTCTGTTTTATCCACCTACTTAAAGTTTGCGAAGTTACCATTTTAAATGGTTTCCTATAGCTTAATAACAGGTTATCTGTACCCTCAGTTCGTAACCCCACCGTTGCTTCAAGATAATCTTCCATGGTCTTTGCCGGGCATATATTTGGATTTTCGACAAAATAGGGCAAATAGAGCGTAGGTTGCTCCCGGTTACCTGCCGAGGTCTTAATTATGTCAGATATTAGGATCTTAATACCTGAAGCAGTCTTAGCAATGTTCGTAATCTTAATAAGCGAAAAAAATTTGTACCTACTCGATGAGAAGTACATAAAGCTAATAAAATCGTAATTTTTTTTGTTAATTTGGCCAAGGTCACAAGTCACTATGTGGGTACCATGTCGAAACATGGTCAAGTACAATATTTGGGTCCCATATCAAAATGTACTTTAGATGGGATTGCTTTTGTCTGTAAATAGCTTTGAGTAATCGTTTGATGCGTTCATCTGACCCGATATTATTTCCTAGTAGTAATGATAGGGCAGTCCTATGACTGTTAAGGGTACCATATGAAACCACTTTGTTAAAAAAGGTCAACAAGAAAAAAATATTACGGCTGATGGTGACGACCTAAAATTACTCATTGAGTTTTCTGAGCAAAAATAACGACCACCACAATTTGTAGGTAACCGAGTATTGTCTCATCGTGTTGTCTGAAATTGATGCCAACATCAGATCTAGCGCTATAGCGGGAGTGTCTAGTCTTGTAAACGTTTCCCTGAGAGCGTTGCGGTCGCTAGGGAAAGGCTGCGGTGGAGCCGGTGACACGATCAGTAATTTGAACGTAAGAGATCGCCTTTAGGTTCAAATATAACGATATCTGATTTGAGCATTCTTGTGAGAAGTGGAAACCAAGCTTGCCCGGGCCAGTAAGGGAAGACTAGAATACCAGTAGCTTTATCAGTAGGTAATTATTTTTCTCAAGCATTTTAGAATAAGAGCAAACGGTGGAAATGCGTAGAAAAGAAAAAATTGAGTGCCAGCTAATTGTGAAGGCGTCGATTGACATTGTATCCGGATCTGGTTTCCAAGATACATATTGGCCGCATTTCGCATTAATGCGGGATGCGAACAGATCGATTTGTGGTTTACCCAAAGTGTAAACTATATTTTGGAATGCCCAGTCTGATAATTCCCATTCTGTGTCAACATTAGTTTTACGTGATTCTTGATCAGCTTCTATATTTTCATGTGTGTTAATATATGATGCAAATAGGTTAATTTGTCGCATCTCGCACCATTGCCAAATTTCTTTCGCCAAACTATTTAGATGTAGAAATCGAATCCCTCCCATGCGATTTATATAGCATAAAACTGTTGTATTATCAACGCGTAGCAAAATTGAACAATTAGAATAAGTGCTAGCAAAACATTTCAATCCTAAGAAAACAGCTAATCATTCTAAGCGATTGATATGGAAAGATGATTCGTCTATTTTCCATCCCCCACCAGCTCGTTTTCCGTTACAAAAAGAGTCTTAGAGGCGTCTGTGAATATTTCTAATTCAAAGGATTTGTCAGTTCTTATGAAGTTATTGGTTGACAATATAATTTGTTTCCACCAATACAAGTCAGGTAAAATCACTTTATTTAATTGAATTTTTGCTTCATACTCTTCAAATTTTTTTAAGCGCTAAATGCTTCTGGCGTTCTAAGATTTTTGTGTATACCCAACCATACTTCACTGCTGGGCAAGCAGCAGTAAGAACGCCAATAAATTGCGATAGTACTCTTATAGAACATTTAGGCAATAAAATGATTTTGTTAACTAATTGTATTATAGCTTTACAATTTTCATCTGGCAAAGTTAACGTCATAACTACGCTGTTATAGATAAAATCAAGAAACCTACAAGTCTGTCGAGGTTTCAGGTTACTCTTATTATAATTTATGACAAAACCAAGACATTGAAGCAAATTCAGAGTCTTTTTGACATTGTCTTGGCAATCTACATACGTATTTCCTATGCAAAGTATTTCATCGAGATATATAACTGAAATATATAGCCCTTATTACGTAAATGGTTCATGACCTCTTTCATTAATTTTGTGAAAACTTTAGGTGCTACAGACAAGCCGTACGGCATGGCGTTAAATTCGTAAAAAATACCGTCAAATTCAAAACGTAGGTATTTACGGTGAGATTTTTTGACACCAACTAAAAAGTAGGCCTCTTTCATGTCTATATTTGCCATGAAGCCCGATTTAGGAACTAGCCCAGCAGCTGTCCTGTGGTCTTCCATCTTAAAATGAATGGTAGAAACAAATTTGTTTAAAGATTTGAGGTTTAAGATAAATCTTTTCGCCCCGTTGGGCTTAGGGACTAAGAATATACTAGAACAAAAAATATTTTTTAGATCTATTACACGGAGATATAGCACCGAGGTCTAGTAATTTATTAATTGACATATCAGCGTGATCGGTACCAGAAAGGAGGTTACTCGGGGTTGAAACTTGTTTCATTTTCTTACAAAACGGTATGGAAAGCCCCTCTGAGACCCACTTGAGAATTTCGAAATTATTCGTAATGTGACGCCAGCAATTGCAAAAAAGTTGTATTCTTCCAGCATGTACCTTTATGGCTACGCTGTCGCCCTCTGCTGCTTGTTCGGGGCAGGTTGCTTCTGTTGGACAGAGACTGAAGATTGAAGTCTCCGACCCGCTGGAGCACCCTTGCCTCTCTGTTCGACGAGGAGCGAGGAGGGCCCATCCAGTTTCCCTGCTGTCGTGAGCGGCTCGTCGATGGTTGATAGTTTGTAGGTGTGGACGAACTTGGTGCCTTAGGAATTGGAGGGACCTTTTTTATTTGCAAGCCTTGTTTATCTATGGCTTTTGTGGCCTTCTTTTCAGAAAGCTTATTTCCAAAAAGTAGGTCATCTCGGTCCACATCTTGTATAATGCTGATAAAACTTTTGTCAAGTCCTGGAGTTACGAATTTTTTTCGTGTTTCCGTTTCGACGTAATGAAGGTCGCATAAAATCCGACAGCTGTCGCATAGAAATTTTATAGCTTGAAGCCGGTCCTTATCGTCATCCAACAGCAATTCTAACCCTCTATTAAGGGCGGCTATGCCTTGTCCTGATTGCTGTTGAACGGCCTCTACTTTTCTATCGCGAGTCCGAGTGCCTTCGGCTACCGCTGCAGAAATTTCTGGGTTTAACTTTGACGCCTGTAGTAATTGACAATTCTCAGGTATCAAATACTGTTTGCCAAGTTTTTCTTTAGCCTCTTTATTTAAGCCCTTTTTTAAAATGGGTTGCCACAAACACGTGAGCTTGTCGTGTATTTTTGCGTCAAATTTCCCCTAAATTTAACGCAAAAATACACGACATCTATTTGGTGGTCTCCCCTAGGGCAGAGAGAATCTCTGGCTCTAGCTCTGGGACGCTTGGCTCTTGGGCCAGGACTTGAACGGGTTCCTCGCCCCTCTCAACGTCATTGTCCTGACTATTTGCAGCGTCGTCTTGAATAATATTTCCTCGATCGGTTTCGATGTCATCGTCGTCTGTAAAAGACGACAAGATGTAAACGAGGATAGATAGAGAGAGAAAAAAAATATTATTCAAGGAAGAAGATAAAAACCCGTATTCACGTGAAGTATGTAATAAGAAGTTGCCGTCGTGAGGATACACGATCCACCTCCGGGCATTACATATGTGAATTTGTACTCGATATGATGCAATCGTCAATGATTATTAGACGATTACAAAATCCCCACGTGTTAGCACACGGTTAACCTCTAGGGGTAAGAGTTACCTTCGTGATGACACACGGTCAACCTCCAGGAATTACATATGTGAATTTGTACTCGATATGATGCAATCGTCAATGATTATTGGACGATTACAAAATCCCCACGTGTTAACACACGGTTAACCTCTAGGGGTAAGAGTTACCTTCGTGATGACACACGGTCAACCTCCAGGCGTAATAATCGAGTTCAAAAGGTTGTAATATCACTGGATAGTAATTTGAGTAGGTACTAACCTGATTGTTCCGTTTCTTCGGACGAATACACTATTCTGTTGTACTTGCGCTGCTCTGCTTCGAGTTTGCGAAGCTTGCAACGATATCGTCGAATTTTATCTTCACTTTTTCTTTTTGACATAATAGAAAATGGTGGCTATTTTTCAATACATTTTTTTTGTAGGATGGCACGTGCGAACGTTGCCTCGCTCGGAAAAAGAATGAGTTGGGAAATGACAGCTCACAGACGGAGGGGACAAGTAATAGACGAAAAAAAAGGTAAAAAGTATCGATTTCATCGATTCTCTAAACGTGCGAATTGAGCCTGCTGGCTAAAAGGACTACCATGTTAATTGTATCTGAAGAATGAAGCGACGAAAATATAATTTAAGTATTGACGGCCCGACTGGCGTCGCCTTCAATAACAAAACTTAATACAATGAGAACTGCACTCACTACATACCTAACTACTAACAAAAAACACTTCTTAATTGCCAATAAAGGTCTAAAAATATTCAAAGTGACAATCAATGCGTGAACCTTAAAACACCCAACTTTTTAATTCGGCAGCTAGAAACAAAACATTGTTAACTTTCCACTCGTCACATTTACGTAATACTCTTCAGTAAACAGATTTAAACTTCTTAATATCTTTATTACGTGTACGTCACAGCGTGCAATTAGAGCTACGTAAATACAACTAGGGTTTCCCCACGATACCGCCTGTCTGGACACTTTCCACAGAGACCCCTTAGAATACATTGTAACAGAAATAAACTATTTGAGTTAGCAGCGAATTTTGGGTAGGCATTTGTGAGGCAAGCTGAAAACTTGTCACATTCATATATATATTTTTTTAATAAAGAGTGACGAGACGAACAAGCCATGTGCCTGATGGTAAGCAACATGCCTGCCACATAACAGCACAGTGACACGCAGCTATTGGAACATGAGGAGTCCAAATCATTACCTAGCACTGCACTGCACTCGTCACACATGTTATTTCTCTAAGCCCTGTAATTTCTCTGAAAACATTGCCCTTCAAACCGGAACGTAGTAATGTTTGCACATTACTGCTTGGCGGTAGAATAACTGGCAAAGGTGTGGTACTTCCCCAGGCGAACTCTGGCAAAAGTCCTACCACTACTAATCTAAATCTCTCCTATTATAATATACCCCAACATGGAGATGCAGGCCTGACTGGTGAGTAGCGGGAATACCTCAATTTACTCCAATCAGCTGTCAGGTAGAAAATTTGCTGTCGGAATATTAGTTCTGTTTAACTACTATTCCGACATCCGTCATGGTTACGGAGAAAACATGACAAAGAGAAAAAAAGTCAAAGATCCTTTAGATACGGAAATTATGTTTTGGTAAGTGACTTTTCTGGAAATTATAAAAAAATAAAGTAGCCAAGTGCGAGTTGGACTCGCCCATGAAGGGTTCCGTTGCAGCAAGTAACATAATATACATAGTACACATAGTTTTTTTAGTTCGTTGTAATTTTGATCGAAGTTTTAATAATAATGTATTTATGACGTAGGTACTAAAAAAAACTACACATCAGATCAAGTTCAAACCAATTTTCGTTGGTAGTTTGCATGGTAATGTACATCATATATTGTATTTTTTTTAGTTTTTTCATTCTCTTATTTTAGAAATTAGAGGGAGGGGGGGACACACATTTTACCACTTTGGAAGTGTCTCTCGCGCAAATTATTCAGTGTAGATAAAAACTATATATTAGAAACCTAAACAACATTTTTGAAGACCTATCGATAGCCATCCCACACGTGTAGGTTTCATGAAAAAGAAATTTTTGAGTTTCAGTTCTAAGTATGGGGGAAACTTTTCAAATTTTTTTTTTTTTTTTTTTTGTAAAAATCTTAATGTGGTTCACAGAATACATCTAGGTAATTACCAAGTTTCAATAGTGTAGTTCTCATAGTTTCGACAAAAAGTGGCTGTGACATACGGACGGACAGACAGACAGACAGACACGACGAATCTATAAGGGTTCCGTTTTTACGTTTTACGGAACCCTAAAAATTGGCAAAATGTCATCTAGTAGTATTAATTTGATAATCTAATCACATACTGTAAAACGAAGTCACTTCCCTCCGACTCTCTGTCCCTATGTATGCTTAGATCTTTAAAACTACCGAACAGATTTTGATGCGGTTTTTTCAATGAGGAAGGTTAATATTATGTAGGTACAAATAATACGTGCATAAAATAGTAGAGAAACATTTATAAATCATTTTAAGCATTTCTAATGTGATGTCGTAAATGAACACATTTTTTGTGCTTACATTTCAAATGCTAGCAGCTACGAGATACCTAGATTAAAATAATGTACTGCACTATTGTATCCCTTGGTTATACTGGACTATAGCACGAGGAGCCGAGATCGTTAAAGCAATAAGGTGGGAGGACGACTTAAAAATGACTTTATGACCACTTTGGTTGAGAGTAGCGGCAGATAGAAATCAATGGAGAGAGTTGGAGGAGGGCTATGCCGTAAGGCAAACCGAAATAAGAGATACTTATATACTAGAGATATTATAATTTAGGTTAATTTTAGTTTTTTAAACATTTATAGGTTTACACTTGACCACCACCTCGCCTCATGTTAAGCGACGATGCGGTCTAAGATGGAGCGTGCTTACCTAGAAGAAACCGATTCACTCTCGATTTGAAAACAACAAGATTGTAACCATCGGGAAAACCCCACTCAGGCAACGTATTCCACAGCCTAGACGTTCTTATCACAAAAGTAGAGTCAAACCTCTTCGTTCGTGTCTTTGGAACATCAACCATGAAACGATGCCGCTTCTTCGAGCTACGAGAAGTCCGATAGAAAAAAGGGCTAGGTGGTATTAGATCATGCAGATCAGTTGCACACTCTCCGAAGTGTATCCGATAATAAACCGATAAGCTAACAACTTTTCGGCTGTGTTCAAGACTTTGCAGTCTTTTTCGGACTAGAGTGTTATTGCCTATGAGCCTTTTAGCACGCCTCTCGATCGATTCCAGAGCCTCAAGCTGATACTTAGCCGATCCATCCCAAAGTTAGTTATTATAATTTTTTACATTTTTAATTTTAAATAGTTTCTACCTAAAATGTAGATACATTTAAGGCATAATATGTAAAAATCTGTAAATATTTCGGAAATAAAGGCTTAATTATTATTATTATACACTAATTTAATCATCATCAGAATCTCTAAGTTTTTTACAACATAAATAAAAAGTATAAACATTATCAAAACTTAAAAACTAGGGTGCCGCCAGCAGCGGGGCAGGGCCCAAGCTACCGGTGGTTAGGGCTGCAGATAAAGATAATAGATCATTTATTTGTTCAAAACATGAGTAAATTACAAACACATAATGCATGATATAGAATAGGTCGCAAAATTTCAAAGTAGCTTGTCGTCATGATTTGCTTGATATAGTAGGCATACAAATATTTTTCCACAATGGTAGAGTGAGGAACCTCCTGACGATGCGCGCTGTGTCAAGGATGACCGCCTTCTGCATCTGACCCTTGATCCAACCGCCTACCGAAAGTCTCTTAAGATGTTGGTCGAGACTTTTCGCTATAAGGCTGTTTGCCGACACGACTATTGGGACTATGATCGTCGAATCAACATCCCATATGGCGGCAACCTTATGAGCCAAGTCAAGGTACTTGCTAAGCTTGTCTTTCTCGGCTTTCACGAGGTTCTCGTCATGTGGTATGGTGATATCGATGATCATGGCCCGGCGCTGAGACCGGTCTACCAGCACGATATCAGGCTTATTGGCAAAAAACTATCCGTGATGATAGAGCGGTCCCAGTAGAGCAGCGCACGACCATCCTCGAGAACTGGCAGAAGTGCGTACTTATAGTACGGCACCTCGGACTCGACAAGGCTGTATCGAAAAGTAAGTTGCTGATGAATTTCTAGATGGCCATGGCATGATACCGAGGCCACGCCCTTTCAGCATTTGCCATTGGCTGACGCATTTCTAAATGGCCAATAGCAATAGCCATGGTCCCGAGTTTACCCGAAGATTTCTTATCATACCCGAGCGTGACGCTAGAATCCAATTCACAGCCCACGAAATATCTGTCTAGGCGCGCTTATAGAAGTTTTCACTTCAAAAAAAGATAAAATGCTTCAGGTTTTCTCTACTGCAAACCGAATTTTGAACGTATTCTATTCTATGAGTACATCAACTAGCGGATAGGCAAATCAAATCAAGTGAATCGGTACCTACTAGGTAAGCAAGTTCCATCGTAGATTGCATCGTCGCGTGTAAACCAATTATAGTTAAAAAAGGTCTCGAAGGCGGTACAACTTCAGTTTGAGCTGACACAGGTAGGAAGAATCTAGGATCGACCTGACGATCTCGAAAGAGCTTCTACAGTTCTTTGTAGTGGTTAGACTTTCTGCAGAGTCCGCATAAGGAATTACGACACCTTTATCAGTTATTCTACCACCAAGCAGTAATGTGAAAACGTTACTGTGTTACGTTTTGAATGGAAATGTTTCTAGTGAAATTACAGGGCATACCGATAAAACATCTCATATCTCTGGTCGAGCCAGCACAGTGCTTTGCTACGTAATTATTTGGACTCTTCATGTTCTAGTAGCTGCGTGCCCCGGTGCTGATTCCCAGGCATGATGCTTGCGATCAGGCACATGTCATGCTCGTCTCATCACTTTTAGACTACAGGCCCGAGAACAAAATGTATGAGTTATATGAACCACCAGGAGAACTATGTAGGGTGATACCTCTCCTAATCCATTATCCCGCAACACCGTACAAAAATCATGCGACAAGGAGAAATGATCGAGGGTTGTAACCCCCATTCTTCACCTGCTCTCAGTTGGACAGCCTTCAAGTGACACCATAGTGCTGAATTATATTATTTTATACCCTTCTATCATCCTACATAGGTTTTCTGGTGGTTAATTTGACCCATACATTTTGTTCACGGGCCTGTAGTCTATTAATATTACTAAAAACATAATAATTGGCAGTCATAGGAACTGCCGATAGAAGTGACAACTTATTACTCGGAATTTGATAGCTTACTTTGGAAACTACACGGGTGTAATCGGAGGGTGTGGCCTGCCCATCATGGCATGACCATCTAGAAATGGACCAGCATTTCCCATTGGCTGACACATTTCTAGATGACCATGCCATGATGGGCAGGCCACGCCCTTTTAGCATTTCCCATGCGATGACGCATGTTTAGATAGCCAATGGCTATGGTCCCGAGTTTACCCGAAGATTTCTTATGATATCCGAGAGTGACGGTAGAATTCATTTCACAGCCCACGAAAAATCTGTCTAGGTCTAGGCGCGCCAAAAGAAGTTTTCACTTCAAAAAACATCTAGAGGCACTAGAGCGAACCGGTGTATGACCTTCAGAATTGCTGTATAACGTTTTTATTTGGTTTACGCAAATAAATCTCACTAAATTCGCAAATCGTATGTTTCAATTTCGCACGCAAGTCATTACATCAAGTCAGTACATCAAGTGGTATAACTCATCGACGGGATGCTCACATTCTCTATCTTGTCTATAATATCTTATTCAATCCCTCCACTTGAACTACCTTAGAGAATGCTTTATTTTTTTAGAAGATTATATCATATACTCCATTTTGGGTAAAAAAAAAAACCTCTCTCTCAAAATCTCTTGTGCCCAAAAATGAAACCTTTTATAGTAGGCAGTTTACTTTCAGAGCGGTTTTATTGTGAAACGAGTTGCCTGTTCTTATGAAACATGATCTAGCCCTTGAAATCTTTAAAAAAACCGGTGATGTGCGAGTGGGACTCGCGCACGAAGCGTTCCGTACCAATATCTATAACCTAATCTTGCAAGTTACAGACATTTTTCGCAGGCGGTGAAAATCTCTTTATTGTTTGGGAGCCTCCTTAATTATTTATTTTATTTTAATTAATTATATTTAAAAAAAACACAAACTAAATATTCTGTAAATAGTTAAAACGTCTACCTGTTACCGCTATTAGTATCAAGCAAGTAACAGTTAAAAATCAAATTTTTGAATGGGATTTAAGGGGTTAAAATTTTATTTTATTTTTCGTATTTGCTGTTTTAGCGGCAATAGAAATACATCATTAGTAAAAATTTCAACTGTCTAGCTATCACCCTTCTTGAGATACAGCCTGGTGACATACGGACGGACGGACGGACGGAGCGAAGTTTCAGTAATAGGGTTCCGCTTTAACCCAAAGGTAGGTACGGAACCCTAAAATATGCCAAACAGTTTTGTAATATTATAAAGAGGAAAGATTCGTATTTTTGTATGTTACGAATAAACTCAAAAACTACTGAACAGATTTCAAAAATTCTTTTACCAAAAGAAAGGTACATTATTACTGAGTAACACAGGCTGTTATAATTACGAGAAAAAATTAGAGATACGTCATGGATTTTTTTACTAAATCCAACGAAAGGTATAAAAAAACGGCCATAAAATGGCTTTCATCGCATACGCTGCGGAAAGTACTAATGATAAAACAAAACAATGTTCTACAATATTATAGAACGTATTAAAATCTACAAAAAACTTTACGCGACCATATGTCTAACTACAGTAATTACGTCGCTACAATTGTTTTTTTACATTTTAAAAGCAGATAAAAATGCCGGATCAAATTCAGACGGCGCGGCGCAACGTGGCGGTAGATGCAGAATTAGGAAGAGTGTACAGCGTTCATCCTTCCCAGTCAGAGTGTTTTTATCTCAGAATACTTCTTTATCATGTACCACGTAGGTACATCGTTCCAAGACTTTATAATCGTGTAAAAGAAACTTACCAAGCCGCATGCCGAGAAAGGGGGTTTGTTACAAAATGATAGCCAATGGGAAATCCCTTTGAGAGAAGCTTCAATTTCCCGGTGTCCGTTGAGGCTGAGAGTTGTTTGTGGTACCTTCATCGATATAAATCAACGGTTGTGCCCTGAGCACCTTGAAATTGGTAATAAACTGCGTCTCTGTGTGTATCGTATGTGGTTTACAAAGAACCAATCTACTTGACCCCTACAATCGCTAGCGGCGAGATGTGCTGTGGTTCTACTTATTTTGGTTGTTGACAACGAATAATGATAGGTAAAAACGTCTGGCGTCCACCGCGTCCTGCAATCGACTAGAACGGAAAGAGTGAGCTCACTCTTCCCAACGTTGACATGATTGCGTGCGCCCTGAAGTAAGGGAGGGCCCATCTTGGGATCTACGATCTATGGTAATATTATTATTTTGTTTCCGCCGTATTACATTACGGCTAGCCGTTTTAAAAAACAGGGCCGTTTTGTAATGCGGCGGTTCAATTGCGATACGTTCTTCAATAAGGCGGCCCACGATCAGCCGTATTGTATTACTGCTTATATTGTTGGGTGACCATGTTTAAAAAAAAATAATTTAAATAAACAAAATCAAAATTAATTTCGTTCATCCGAAAAAACTGACCGATTACTTACGATATTCCTTACTATTTTTTTACAACATTTTACTTCTCACATAAAGTTTGAAAGCCCATAACTTGATATCGGTGACGGTACACCTAAGAAACATGGTGCACTTTCATAGACAAGGGTCTATCATCGAGATTTGACTCCGGGTAGGCTCCCGCCAGAAGCTCTGCGGTCAGCCCTGAGTGTCGCTTCCACATACTCGGCCTGGGATCCACTACGGCTACTTGCATGGCTTGCTCCACTCAGGACCTCCCTTGAGCTTCTGGCTCCCGTATTTTCTTAAATACACTCTAGATATAATAGCGCCAAGACTAGGTGGAGTCGGTGTGCTCCAAGTCAGATCTGGGTCTCATGTAACCTACCCGGTCCGATATAGTCTTAATAAGGCGGACGGTGGAAACGAAATAGTTTCCAAGTTACACTGGGTGACAAGTGACACCCTAATAATATTGTGTGCGATTCCTCCGAACTCCGGAATCCACTGTCACTTTAGCAATTCAGCAACACACTTACAGTATTCAATGCCATAGTTGTTGTTATGTCAGGTAGCGCCATGAATGTTAAGAATCGGAACTATAAATTGACAAAGAGGCGGCTAATCTCTCGCTTAATTACATTACGCCTAGCCGTGTTGAATGACGTATGGCGTTGAATACATTCCGGTGGTTTTTTAATCAGTCGTATTCAATCCGGCTGATCGTTAAACCGCCGCTTTGTAAAACGGCCCTCAACCAACTAAGCCGCCAGGCCAGCCAGTTTAATGTTTTTACACTTTAAAGTTTTGGTTTCTAATTTTGATAATTTGGAAAAAATTGGTCATGTACGTTTCATTTAGCATACCTACTTAACAAAAAATATTAACCCCGTGCGAAGCCGGGACGGGCCGCTAGTATAAAATAAAGACAATGTACCACATTACAACGACTTCACGCTGTAATTAGCAACAGATGGATTTTAACGTAGTCTTCAGTTGTGTAATATATTAGCCAATGGATGTGCTGGCCTCCTATTACATACACAAAGAGTATCGTCCATGGAAGTAACATGTGAACATATATGTGGCAGATATAGTAAAGAAACAGTCATGATGGAAGAAATCACAAAACAGACGGAAAAACAAACATCAGCTACAACAAAAGTCGATTATGACAAGCTCTTATCTTCCGCAGGTGAACTTGGAAAGTTTCAACTATATCTAGCCCTGGCGATATTTCCCTTCTATTTATTTGGAGTGTTTGTATACTTTTCTCAACTCTTCATGACTGCCGTGCCTCCTGAACATTGGTGCTGGATCCCTGCATTGAAGAACTTAACCGAACATGAGAGAAGAAAACTGGCCATTCCTAAAGCTGATAATGAATTTGGATACTCATTTTGTGAATCTTATGATGCTAATTGGACAGATGTTTTAGCGTCAAGATCTGTGCCAGACAATACGGCAACAATTTCCTGCCAATTTGGATGGGAGTTCAATCGTAGTTATGTCCCATATTCAACTATATCAACCGAGCTTGAATGGGTTTGCGATAAGAAGAATTACCAAGCTACAGCACAATCCATATTCTTTGTTGGTTCAGTAGTTGGCGGGATTTTAGTTGGATGGGTGTCAGATCGCTACGGGAGAATACCAGCGACGATTATTAGTAATTTGTTGGGATGCGTTGGGGGACTAACGAGTACGTTTGCAGTGACGTTAACTCAGTTTGCAGTATGTCGCTTTGTAATGGGCATGATGTACGATACGGGTATGATGATTCCGTACCTCATAATTCTCGAATATACATCTCCAAAACACAGAAGTCTTTTGGCTAACGCATCGTTTGCCATTTTCTTTTCTTTGTTTGCGACTTCTTACCCCTTCATGGCTCTTGCATGTGGAAATTGGAAGATTTTATCATTAGTTTCGAGTTTACCACTGGCGTTTGCTGTTTTCACGCCTATGGTTCTTCCTGAAAGCCCAATATGGCTTCTATCCAAAAACAGAGTCGATGAAGTCATATCTAAAATTGAAGCGATCGGTCGAGTCAACCAAAAAGAAGTATCGAGCCAGATGATAGCACAGTTTAAACTAACTATTCAAAGTGAACCGAAAGAAGACCAACTAGGCATACACGACTTTTTCAAAAACCGACTGCTCAGGAAAAACATTATACTAGTTTGTTTGGTTTATATGGTCGGGATGACCGTATTTGATTGTCTTTTAAGAAACTTAGAGCAGTTGAAGTTTGACTTTTTTCTATCATTTGCTGCTTGCAGCGCTACAGAGCTACCCTCGATGATGCTTTACGCCGTTTTGGCAGATGTTCTTGGAAGAAGATGTTTGATCGTAAGTATGCTGGCGATTAACAGTATTGCATGTACTTTGATTGTGCTTGTGGATGCGGGGATATCATCTGTTGTATGTGCCGTTGTAGCTAGATTTGTGATCAACATTGCCATTACTGCGACACTGCAATGGTCTGCAGAGATGCTACCAACAGCCGTGCGAGGCTCGGGAGTTTCGTTGGTAATCATTTGTGGTAATGTAGCTATTATAATGTCTCCTTATATTGCATTAACGAAAGCTTATAGAAGCTGGCTGCCGTATGTGGTCATGGCATGTTTGGCAGCTTGCGGTGCGATAGCAGCCGTGACACTCCCCGAGACAGCCAAGAGAGAATTACCGAAGACTTTTAATGATGCAGAAAACTTGGCGAAAACACAAGAATTATGTTTCATGTCATTTTTAAAAACTGTTAAAAAGAAGAAAGATGGTCAAACGAATCTGGGGTTTTCTACAAACGAGTAGTTCAAATTCAATTTATCAATACATTCAAGAAGTCATCTAATCGCCACATCACATCAGGCGACTATTGTATAAAATATAGGTCCACGTTAAACCAGCAATTAGCCAGGTTGACTTGGTTGAAGACAATGGTGGCGTAACATTATCTTTAGTAAAATAAATGAGATTAATTATTAAATTTAATTCTTTAGAAAACCTGATAAATAAAAATTCTGGGGTTTTAATAACAGATTTGTACATGTTAATTTGTAATATAAGTGGTCGTGACGTGGCGGCTGGGCTCATTTTATTTTTAGTATGTTTTTAGTAAAGAAAAACTGAACTAGGGAAACTAACCGCCATATCTCAAAGTTTTTATCAACGTTTTCGGGAGTCAACACAGATACATTTATTTATATTCAAGACAGACAGATATACTTAACACATAAAAAACTTTGAAAGGCCATAACTCAGCTCAGGTTGACTAACTGCAAATCTGATTGTACAAATACCCATGGAATAAGGTAATGTTTCAAAAAAGTGACAATAGATCTTTGGCCGCAAAAAAAAAAACGACGCTACTTGTCCATACAAAAAATCCAAAAAATAAATAACTTTGATAGGCCATAACTCAGCTCCTATATGACTTAGAGCAAATCTGATTGCACGGATAGCATCAAGGTATTTTATTGTTACAAGAAAGTGATAACAGATCTTTGGCGGCTAAAAAAAAACGACGCCAACTTTACCCCTTTTAAGGCATGACAATATGTTAAGAATATAATTTATTTTTTAATGTTAAAAATAAATTTAAAATTAATGCATGTAACTGAACTTTGGATACTGTTATGTAATAAATACTCATATTTTGTATATAGTGAATAATGTACAACATTGTTATCTAACGAAGGAACTAACCACCAAGACACGGGTTTTTAACACCCAGTTTGGTGATTAGAGTAGTGTGACACCATGAATGTACAATTTTTAATTAATAAAATGATTTGAAATATTCTACTATAGAGTTGCCTAATTTGAAATCCTATATTAATATAAATATTGATGATATAGATAAAAAGTTTAGGTTAGAATTGACGATGAATATAATTGAAATTTTAAATTTTGAACTGTGGTCGTTGTCTAGCCACATGTGAAGATGATGAAGATAGGTACGTAGGTGTTCGAAGTTATTTCGAAGGTCGAAGGTTTTCATCATTTATTTTTACGTTATTTTTGCAAGCAAATAAAACAAAATCAGTTCCTCCGTTCCGGAGCCATGATGACATTCCTTTTCTTCTCCTAATCCAAATAAAAAAAGATTACTGTAATGACAAAGGTCACGGACCCCGGAGTCTGTGGAGTGTTTAAATTATATAATAAAAAAGAGCTATGATGACACAGACAGACACGTCAAACTCACAAAACTCGTTTGTGTACACATGCATCGGTTTTGCGCCGAGGGTTAAAAAGTTAAGTTTAAATTTGATTTGAACTCATTTCTTCGATCAAGTTCGATCTAGTTTTGAAAGGCAAATTTTCTCTCACGGTAAAATTTTAAATATGTGTTAAGGTGTGTGTGTGTATGCAATCGTATTATAATTCAAAACGAATGAATACACAGTTATTGACATTGTTTAGAATATGAAATAAAGAACACAACGTTCTGAAACGGCTTGGAAACAACTCAGATTTCTTTTGTGCATAGTAGTAGAGGAGTCGAATACGATGTTGCACCATTACGTGCGTTTTATACGTTATTTGCTTTGAGATTTTTTTAACGAGTAGAGCATTTATTAATAAAACTAAAATACTATGCAAAGTACGCTACGCTATGTACTGACCTAACTTCTGAATTATCCATGGACCAATGAAGGTCAATTAAGACGTTCATGTTCACTATCAGATACTTTAAGGTTGTTTTAGATTTTATGTGAAGCAAAAGGGAAGCTAATGTCAAATTCTCAAATAAACACTTGAATTTTATCTAAAGGTACAAGTTCGCGCGGAGACCGAGACCGGAGACCGCGACAGGCACTTGACACTATGGAATTGTATGGACGCCAGTTCGCGCTGAGACCGCGACAGGAGACCGAGACAGGTCGCGGTCGCGGTCGCGACGCGAACTGGCGCCCATACAATTCCATAGTGTCAAGTGCCTGTCGCGGTCTCCGGTCGCGGTCTCCGGTCGCGGTCTCGCGTCGCGGTCGCGGCGCGAACTTGTACCTTAAGTCGGATTCGACACCACATTCATCCATGGTGCTTCTGCCGAATAAAACCTCCACGGGGTACCTTTATGGCGGGAACGCGCGAACCTGTCACAACCTGCCCCTTGTGAGGACCACCTCAGGGCCAACGTCCTGTCAATGTCAAAATGTCAGCGGCGTCTTGAGCTCAAGGCAATCTCTGCTATACTCACTTCGGGGACCAATAACTTAAGAGGGTGCGGAATGCCCTCACTTCTGGAGTCCCTTGGCTTCCGCGACAGGCCAGATGTTTCGCTTACCTCCATCTGGCTGTAGATGGCAGGAAGATCGACGCACTAATAGAATAAGTTAGGGAATAGTAAATTATGATATAAGTGCAATAAGTTGATAATTACAACCGAGGCGATATTGCTTTAATTAGCAGAGGCTGTAATTATCAAAGCGCACGTATGTAATACGACGTTTTATAACATATTTGCGAGGAAATAAATAAAACTCTGACATGTTCAAATAAAAACAATACAGAGAAAAAAAGGGCGCGGCACAATATTTACTTGTTCATAGATTAGCAATGCGCGCGCATCGGCGCCTTTTTTTTAAAGCAACGGCACAGAACCAGCTGGTATGCCATAAGTAATAAAGTAAATTAATATTTTTGTGTTTTGTTACAGATAAATTGTTGTAATTTATGGTCAAATTAATTAAATTAACGAATCAAATAATTCTTTATTATATTTTACCTCTTAAAGTTAATTTTATTCATAAAATGTTAACCACTTTTCTGACATAAAAACTCTTTACTAAGATTTCAGAAGGTACCGTTCGTTTTAGATGGAGCATTTTGAAACCGTGAGTTTTGCATTACCGCACAAGTACGTAATGAGATAGGTACATTACGATACAGAAATTGGTGCAATAGGAGACCCTTTACGAGCAAATCCTACTAATATTATAAATGTCAATGTATGGATGTTCGTTGCTCAGTCACGTCCTAACGTATGAACGGATCGGGCTGAAAGGGGTTTGGGTAAAGTTGGCGTCGTTTTTTTTAGCGGCCAGAGATCTGTAATCACTTTCTTGTAACAATAAAATACCCTGATGCTATCTGTGCAATCAGATTTGCTCTAAGTCATATCGGAGCTGAGTTATGGCCTGCCAAAGTTATTTATTTTTTGGATTTTTTGTATGGACAAGTAGCGTCGTTTTTTATTTTAGCGGCCGATACGTTATCACTTTCTTGTAACAATTAAATACAGAATAAAATCAGATTTGCTGTAAGTAATATCGGAGCCGAGTTATGGCCTTTCAAAGTTTTTTTTTTTGGGTATTTTATAAATATTTTATTTATATATGGGCGCCATTTCCGTAAGCGGCCAAAGATCTGTTGTCACTTCTTTGAAACACTAGCTTACTACAATTGTATTCGTTTAATCATATTCGCTGTAAGTCATATTGGAGCTGAGTTATGCCCCCTCAAAGTTTTTTTTTTTTGGTTTTCTTTGTATGGACTAGTGGCGCCATTCCCTATAGCGGCCAAACATCTGTTATCACTTTTATGAAACATTATTTTTACTTAAAGGTACCTGTGCAATCAGATTTGCTGCAAACTATATCGGAGCTGAGTTATGGCCCCTTCCAAGTTTTAAGCAAATCTGATTGCACAGGTACCTTTACGTAAAAATAATGGTTCATAAAAATTATAAACATCCGTTATCATTTTTAAAGGAAATAGGCCGCTATAATATAGGCCGCTATAGGAAATGGCACCACAAGTCCATTTACTAAAAACCCAAAAAAAACTATAAAAGGCTATAACTCAGCTCCGATATGACTTAGAGCGAATCTGATTAAACGAATACAATTGTGGTAAGCTAGTGTTTCAAAAAAGTGACAACAGATCTTTGGCCGCTAACGGAAATGGCGCCCATATACAAATAAAATTTTTATAAAAATACCCAAAAAAAACCTTTGAAAGGCCATAACTCAGCTTCTATATGACTTAGAGCAAATCTGATTGCACAGATAGCATAAAGGTATTTTACTGTTACAAGACAGTGATAACGGATCTTTGGCTGGTAAAAAAAAAACGACGCCACGAGTCCTCAAGACGAGAAACCCCTCTGGAACACAGATAGATTATAGTCTGGAAGAACACACAGGCTACTTTTTCCCCGGATAAAACAACGGGAACAACGGTAACGGGAACTACGCGGGTAACACCGCGGGGCGCTGCTAGTTCTACTAATCCTTCTAATATTATAAATGTCAATGTATGGATGTTTGGATATTTGGATGTTTGTAACTCAATCACGTCCTAACGTTTGAACGGATCGGGCTGAAATTTGGAACACAGATAGATTACAGTCTGGAAGAACATTATATATACATAGGTTTTTTATCCCGATAAACAACGGGAACAACGGGAACGGGAACTACGCGGGTAGCACCGCGGGGCCCTGCTAGTCTATATCTATACTAATATTATAACGAGGAAAGAATTGTATTTTTGGATTTTTGTATGTTACGAATCAACTCAAAAACTACTGAACTGAATTCAAAAACTCTTTTACCAAAAGAAATCTACGTTATCAATAAATAATATAGGTTATTTTTATTATGAGAAAAAATGAGAGGAGAATTTATTAAAAAATCCAAGTAGGATTTTTTTACTAAAACCAACGCAAGGTATAAAAAAACAGCCATAAAATGGCTTTCATCGCATACGCTGCGGAAAGTACCAATGATAGAACAAAACAATGTTCCACAATATTATAGAACGTATTAAAATCTCCAAAAAACTTTCCGAGACCATAGGTACGTCTAACTACAGTAATTACGTCGCTACAACTGTTTTTTTACATTTTAAAAGCAGATAAAAATGCCGATCAAATTCAGACCATGTTACCTATACATTTGTATTAATTCTTATCCAAATAAACTATTTCATATTCAAGACTGCTTTAATATATATTTATTTATTTATTTAATACCCATTGATTCCTTTTTGAATTACTAAAATCGGACATTCCATTCAAAAGATGTTACTAAATTAAAAATTTCCATCCTATCGAAAAACAGTCTATTTTTACTGGTCTTTAAGTTTCTGGAATTATGGATTAGGAAACACTTTAAAAAGATGAATGAAATTGTTAAAGCTGTTCTCAGCTTACAGCATCACCAAAAAAAAGGTTCATTTTTGTATACCGACAAGTATAGAGAAATATTTCTTGCTTTATATGGCAACAAAATTCATATCACTATTATAAACAAATCTTAAACAAAAAATGAGTTTAAATTACATATGTAGTTAAATTAAGTCAATATTTTACTGTTATTTCTGCACTGTGCCACCGATTCCGCACAGAACGGCGCATGAGAACGGTCTGCGAGACAAGACAGCGCTCAATGGTTACTTTGACAGAAATAACCAGCCTTAACAAGGTGGACGGTGGAAACGAAATAGTTTCCAAGTAACACCCAGGGTGACAAGTGACACTCCAATAATATTGTGTACGATTCCTCCGAACTCCAGAATCCACTGTAACTGTAACTGTAGCAATTTAGCAACACACTTACAGTATTCAATGCCATAGTTGTTGTTATGTCAGGCAGTGCCATGAGTGTTAAGAATCGGAACTAAAAATTGTCAAAGAGGCGGCTAATCTCTCGCTTTATTACTTTACGGCTAGCCATGTTGAATGACGTATGGCGTCGAATACATTCCGGCGGCCTGACCATCATGTCATGGCCATCTAGAAATGCGTTAGCATTTTCCATTGGCTCACGCATTTCTAGATGGTCATGCCGTGATGGTTAGGCCACGCCCTTTCAGCATTTCCCATTGGCTGACGCGTTTCTAGATCGCCAATGGGCGTGGCCCCGAGTTTATCCGAAGATTTCTTATCATACCCGAGCGTGACGCCAGTGACGCTAGAATTCAATTCACACCCCACGAAAAATCTGTCTAAAAGCGCGCCTGTGCGCCAAAAGAAGTTTTCACTTCAAAATACTTGGGAGGTGTCAAGGGACATTCTGATGGAACGAAGTTGTACAAAATATTGCAACTCTTTACTGTTTCTATTGCCCTGGTACTGGTACCTAGGGGCAAACGCAACTCTTTTATATTTCTGTTGTCCTGGTATCTGGAGATAAACGCTGGGCTGTTGGAGGTAGGTAATCGAAACTCTTTACTGTTTCTGTTGCCCTGGTACCTACCTGGCCGTTTTTACCGAGTTTACCCGAAGATTTCATATCCGATCCGATCCATTATCATATCCGAGCGTGACGATTGATGAATTTCACAGCCCACGAAAATTCTGTCTATAGCGCGCCTAAAGAAGTTTTCACTTCTCAAAGACGGTACAACCTCAGTTTGAGCTGACACAGGTAAGGAGGATTTAGGATCGACCTGACGGCCTAGAAAGGGCTTCCACGGTTTTTTGTAGTAGGTTAGACTCTCTTCAGAGCGCAATTAAATAATTACCACACCTTTGCCAGTTATTCTACCCCCAAGCAGTTTTGTGAAAACGTTACTGTGTTACGGTTTGAAAGGAAATATTGCTAGTGAAGTTACAGAGCATACCGATAAATCATCTTATATCGCAAGCAGGATAATAGCGATCATGCACAAGTCATGCTCGTGTCGTCATTTCATTATTATGAAAATAATATGCTTGAGGCACTTGAGCGAACCGGTCATTGACCTTCAGATATCTATATACATATATGTCTGTCTGATAGATCGCCCGACATCAGTGAGGGCGGATCAGCCATTTTCCGTAACGTGAGGTTATGCGTAAGTTCTTCGGTCCAGGTCTGGTGTATACAAATAAACAGTTGGTACGAATCAGCCGAATTATCTATTTGGTTTCACAATTTGTTGGATAAAATCTAATGGCAAATAATTAAGATTGAAACGGATTTAGAGTAACAGATTTGTACGTGAGCTCAACCAACGTTCACCCACCGAGATGGAATGGCATAAACAGTAATGTCGTTGGGATTGGTATACTAACCTCTCAACTCTGCTGTCAATGTCATTTTAATATCATTGGCAATGTCCACTTATTAAAACTTGTCAACGCCACTCCACTCCAACATAAGCGACCGGTGTTTCCACGTACGACCCTGTTCGTGTAATACTCGCTCTAAATCAGTACACACTAATTATAAGGGTAATCTGCCACTTCATAAATATTACTATATAAAAGCGAAAAGTCACTCATCAAGAAATCTCAGAAACTACAAATGCTAGGATTCTGAAATTTTGCATGGAGGTCTCTTTTAGCACGTAGGCGCTCGCTAAGACGGGGTTTGGCGAAATTCAACCCATGAGAGGATATTTATAACAAGGGATGAACGGTTGTATGAAAATTCGTGATTTTCAAAGTTATCTAATTTTGTATCTAGACACTTGACACGCAGCAGATAAAGGTTTGATCTGTCAATTTTGTAATTTCGAACTGTACGGGGATGAAATTGGAGTTGAAATGGGGGACGAATGTCTCTTACGCTTTCTCACCTAAACAACTGAACCGATTTTGATGGAATTGTGCGAAATCGTTTTATTATAAGTTGTTTTTAGTAATCGTAAATGTGTCTAGGTATACAAATAGGTACTGCCGAGTTACCTTACTATTTATTTCGCGCAGACGAAGTCGCTGGTAACAGCTAGTACTGTATAAGATCATTATTTGGTTTACGCAAACAAATCTCACTCAATTCGCAAATCGTATATCTCAATTTCGCACGCAGCTCAAGTTGTTACTAATTCCTCTTGGACGGAATGCTCACATTGTCTATAATATCTTATTCAATCCCTCCACTCGAACTTCCTTAGAGAATGCTTCATTTTTTTAATAAGATTATATCAAAAACCTTTTGACTGGTCGAACCTTTTATAGTAGGCATTTCACTTTCGGGGTCGTTTTATTGTGAAACGAATTGCCTGTTTGTATAAAACATTATTAAATTTGACCCTTGAAATCTTAAAAAAATATGCCAAACGGTTTTGATTGTCAATTATAGTCATGTTTATGTCTTTGGTGTTACTTTTAATTTTTCCGTTGTAACTTCTGTTTCTGGTACCTTTACAGTTAATAGTTTATATACATTTATATTTTTTTAAATAAAGTATTTATGTATTTATTTATTACTTTTTATTTAAAAAACTATTATTTTCATGAGCGCAGTGATTTCCTTTTGGGTTAGTAAACTTTTTCCGCGTAAACCTTTACATATATTACTTACTTTACATATTTTTTTTCAATACTCACGAGACCGCAGGTTTTCGCGGTTTCTCAGCCGCCGGGGTCGCGGGCGAAAACCGCAAGACTTGCGGTTGCAAGGCGGTCAGTCAGCGGCGTAGTGTAGGGAAGGCGGTGGGGGCGGCGCGCCATGGGCGGCACTTTTTGAGGGGTGGCCAAATTTCAGATTAAATAATAATATATAACGGAGCACCAAGGTTATAGAGGTTTTTATAAATGGTGACGTCGGCTGAGCCGACGTCACCACCTACATCCTCAGATTCACTAATTTGCAAATAACGAACACCAAATAGAATTAACAGTTTATTCTTACAACTTTAGATTTAACACAAAATAACGAAGACGTAATAAACACCTTAATTAGCACATTAGAATTACAATAAAAATCACAAGTACTCACAAGATATCAGGCAACTTGTCTACTCGACAAGCCTTGGAAAAATGTGTTTTGTCTTCTCAAAGACATGCCCTTTTATCACTTGTTATTCTCGTAATAAGATGGCGCCGTCGTTTCGAAGTCATCACACTTTCACGAAACATTTGAATAAAACTGGTGGAAAGTAGTACATAGACTCTTTACATTAATGGTAAATTTATTTTAGCATTTTAGAAGTTTACTTTAACATTAAACTATGTTAAAATCATTCTGCTACTATTCATTCTTGATTTACAGCGCCCCGCCTCTTCTTTGCAATTCTCATTGCAAATAGACGTTCTCATTAAGTGAAACTTCAACCAAAGTATTTTAGACTACACATGAACCACTTATAAATCAAGTAATGAATTTAGCAATAGGTAATTACTCATTAAACTGAGATTACAAAAAGGTACGAGTTATGAATTGTTATCAAAACAGCAACAAACACTAACTTCGCCTTGTTATGAAATTAAACAGTAGTTATGAATCAAAACACGATAATAAAGGTCTAAAATCGATCTTAAATTATGTAACGCATATTTGACTATTGTTATCGACGCCAGGTTCCGTATATCCAGGACCTCCACGTCGTCATATACATATTTAAACCAATTCATATTTTTATCTCAGGTGCAAATAAAAAAAAGTTTGTTTACTTTTTCTACTAATTGTTTTATTTCTTATTCTATGACGATCTCCGAGAAACTTTTTTTGTGACATAGACGATGTTGAAAGTCTCGACATAGTGGTAGGAGCCTCAGGGGATGAGGGCTCGAAGTTTTTCGCGATGAGGCTTCGAAGCTTTCGAGAGAGACTATGGAACTGATGGAAGAAGAAGAAATCTTTGTGGTTTTACTCATAGATAGCAAAGCAGAGGCAACTTTGTGCATGTCGTTACCTGCTTCCATGCCGCCGTGCCGGGCAGAATAAAGCTCAGGTCTGAATAGGTCTTAAGTTGTTTTGAAGGTTTATCACGAATCGCGTTGTTTGCAGACGAGTTTCAACTACCGGAACAGACCAGATTTTGCAGAGGGTGTAGTACCATAGACCACATCCAAGCCGTGAGGAAAATTGTACAGAAGAAATTGACTGCCGATTATCGAAGTGATGAGATGTTTGTATAACGCCGCAACTATGACTGACTGACTGTACCAGTCGAAAACTCTCAGACGAAGGATATCCACCCGCGTCGATGAGTATGACAATCGAATCGGAACGTAATCTATCCGAAATTGTTCTCAAACGAGAAATGTTAAGGATGCTGAATGTGACTGAACGTGGTATTAATATTAACGGAGAATGCATCTCTAACAAAACGCTGGAGGATTAACAAGAAATGCTAAATAGCCTGGCTTATTCTTCGCAACACATCGGTCTTCAAATGAACTTGGAATTAAACCATGCACCGGTCACACAACGTACTATGGAACGAGCTGTGCTCATATTGTTTTTACACTTTCGCTATTTGAATACGTAATGTAGGTAAACAATTTACAAGATTTAACCATGGTCAAAACTAACATTTACGTGCTCACAAGAAGCCATCTCAAACAGTCTTCTCGCGAACACGATGGTTGTAACGTTGCCGAAACATGGAGATGATTACATGATAGTTTTTATCGTGATTAGGTCCTGTAAAGTGTTTACATTATAAGCTACGCTCAGTTTTTCTCTTAGGGATCGGTATACAAAACGAAGTCATTCGATAGAGGGCCATAGTTATCGACATAGCTTAACATATTATCAAGCTGAAGTAGCAGTGGGCTGGCCATTGTGATCATACTCGTATCTATTGTAGGATCGCTAACCGTAGACGTGTTCTAGAGTAGAGATCGCGAATAGACAAACGTAGCGTAGTAAAACTTTTTAGAGTGACGACATACGTAAGGCTGCAGGCAGTGGCGGGAGAAGAGAGGACGAGGATATGGCTGAATAGTGTATCATGGGAGAGGCTTACATCCGGCAGTGGACTAGAATGGCCTGATGACGAGTGGATGTATAATAAAAAAATGCTATAAAAAAAGTGGCTAAGTACTAAATAATACAAAAAAGATACTCTTTGTCAATTTATAGTTTTTACCTTTAACATATACATACAGTCTAGCAATTCAAGTTAACAATACCTCATCATCATCAACAGCCCACTAAACGTTCCCACTGCTGGGACTCGGGGCCTTCTCTCGCAAGGAGAGAGTTAAGACCATAATCCACCACGCTGGCCCAGTGCGAGTTGGCGGATGACACATGACTTCGAAAGATTCTAGGTACATGTCGGTTTCCTCACGATGTTTTCCTTCACCGTTTTAAGTTAGCGGCATTACGCACATGACTTCGAAAAGACAGTGGTGCGTGTGGGGTTTGAACCCGGGGTCTCTGGATCGGCAGCCGCCGTTCTCCCGGTACATATACCTAAAATAAAGGCATAAATTATAATGGCTGTTTGTAATATTTACGCTTAAAAGATATTCTTCTGGCACATTAATGGACCATGGCCAATGGCCATGGTCCCGAGATAACCCAAAAAACTCTTATCATTCCCGAGTGTGACGCTAGAATTCAATTCACAGTCCGCGAAAAATCTGTTTGTGGCGCGCCAAAAGAAGTTTTCACTTCAATAAGCTGTTATTTTTGTAATATGAGTTTGATTTTTTTTAATTAAAAATACAGAACAATCAGTATTTGCAATTTTAAAACTGATTTTCAGAGTTGCTTTATATAGTCCGGTATTACCGGTTTTTCAGTAATCCCGAATACCGGTATTCATTCCCTACCTGCGACTGTCAGAAGGCCGCAGTCATTGACATATCACACCATGAGAATGAAAGTGACTCAATTCAAAAATTTGGGATTTCGAGTTTAGTACACTGACTGACTTAAAAAACAGTATTTAATTTATCACGGCCAAATTCAAAAACAGACAATACAGGTTGCATAGTGCCACTGCAGTAGTAGTACTTGTAGTGCGTAAAATAGCAAAAAATGTATGATGGGTTGATGTGCCTGTTGTAATTCAGATCCCACCAAATTTTCTGTTGATAAGAAATCATTAGTTGCTTATTATAAAAATTTACTATTGAATTGCAAACATGTTTGTCCTCTGTTGCTTACGTACGACTTGGAGTAATTTTTAAAAGTTTTTTTTTTTAAGTTTCAACTTGCGACTAATAAACGGTACACCTAATTAATAAGGGTTAAGGCACAATTATAGTTCAAAAGTTATTTGAGAATAATATTATATTTAATCAGAAGTTCTATTTTCGTAACACATTTATTTTATAACTAGCTGAACCCGCTACTTCGTTCACGTACGTTGATCTTGCGACCTTATTAGTACATTAGTAGTCATCATTATCATCAGCCGCAAGACGTCCACTGCTGAACAAAGGCCTCCCCCCTAGATTTCCACAACGAACGGTCCCGCGCAACCTGCAACCAGCGGTTTTTAGCGACCTTTGTGAGGTCATCTGTCCATCTAGTGGGAGGCCGTCCAACACTGCATCTTCCGGTTCGTGGTCGCCACTCGAGAACCTTTCTTCCCCATCGGTTGTCAGTTCTGCGAGCAACGTGGCCTGCCCATTGCCACTTCAGCTTGCTCACTCTTTGAGCTATGTCGGCCACTTTCGTTCTTTTGCGAATATCCTCATTACGGATTCTGTCGCGCAAAGAGACTCCGAGCATAGCTCTCTCCATAGCTCGCTGTGTGACTTTGAGCTTTGTTATGAGGCCCACAGTTAAGGACCACGTCTCAGTTCCATAAGCCATCACTGGCAACACGCACTGGTTAAAGACTTTTGTCTTTAGGCATTGGGGTATTTTGGACTCAAAGATGTGCGGAAGTTTCCCAAACGCTGCCCATCCGAGTTGGATCCTTCGCTGGACCTCTTTGTCGAAGTTGGATCTACCTAATTGGATCTTTTGACCCAGGTAGACGTATTCGTTAACAACTTCGAGTGTGGTATTCCCAACATTAACCGGTAGGTACAGGTGAGACATGAACATTTGACATGACCTTCGTCTTGTCCATATTCATTCTCAAACCTACCTGTTGGGATACTCTACTGAGGTCCCTGAGCATAGCACCAAGGTCCTCCAGCGACTCCGCCATAATGACTATGTCGTCAGCAAACCGAAGATGAGTGATGCATTCGCCGTTGATATTGATGCCGTATCCGTTCCAGTCCAGTAGCTTGAAAACATCTTCCAGCGCGGCAGTGAACAGTTTCGGAGATACAACATCTCCCTGTCTCATGCCTTTCTGTAGCTGGATATGTTTTGTGGTTCTGTAATCGGACAGACATTGTGGCTTTGCTGTAGATACACTTCAACACTTCGATACAGCGATAGTCGATACGGCATCGCTGGAGAGACTGAAGCACTGCCCAGGTCTCGATGGAATCAAAGGCTTTCTCATAGTCCACATACGCTATACATAGTGGCCGATTATACTCCTCGGTTTTCTGTATAATCTGCCGGCGCGTATGGATGTGGTCTATGGTACTATAGCCTTTTGTCATTAGTAGTACTTACGTAAAAATATTTGGATGGGTTGCCATTACACAAACCGTGTGAATTTGTTTTTCCACAAAAAATATATTTATTCGAGTTTAGAAACTTCATATTTTAAATTTTAGCAACATCAAACATACTCGTAGTAAGGTTGTGGAGTATCGAACAAAGCCGTAGTGTTAAGTTTGTAGGATTTTTATAGGATACATTACGAAGAGTCTGTAGCTGATGTGCGTAATCTGATACTTACCCATATTGATGACGGATGACAGATTTGAGCGCGGTGTGTGTGTACCAGGGATGAGCTTCGACTCTGGCTCCGATAAGTCAGAACTTCCGATTACCATTAATCCTTCGATTCCGAGAGACTTCAGTTCCGAAAATTTTAAAACGGAGGTTATAATCGGAGGTAAGGTGTATAAATTTTGCAGATAATCCCTTATTGTGGTGGATAGTAAATGGAAATACAAAATCCTAACTTCCTAAATCAATTGCTCGTCAATGTTAATCGTGTCTCCACGTGTTTGGCAAAAAAAATATACCCAATAAAAATATCTCTCCTGCCAACACTTCTAATCCTGCCTATGCCTCCAATTTCGGTTCCGACTCCGATAAATCAAATTTTAAAACTCCGACTCCGAAATCGGTTCCGATAAAATGACCTCCATTCAATCTCTAGTGTTTACAGTGTCACAGTATACTTAGAAGTTAGTATGTACCGAACTTATTATTACCGTTATCATTTAATTTCTATGTAATTTCCGAAACACGACCAATAATGTTAAAATTGTTTTTTCTAACAAAATAAGAATTAACGAAATTGAACAACGCAAACATGAGTTACAACCAAATACATATTCTGACTTTCACCCCTTCCTGCAGGAAGGGGTTTCCTGCAAGAAAACCGTGCAGAATTTGGGGATTAAAAGTAGACAGCTACCATCTACTTTTACGGTTTTTTTTCAATACTCACGAGACCGCAGGTTTTCGCGGTTTCTCAGCCGCCGGGGTCGCGGGCGAAAACCGCAAGACTTGCGGTTGCAAGGCGGGCAGTCTGCGGCGTAGCGTAGGGAAAACGGTGGGGCGGCGGGCCCCGGGGCGGCACTTTTTGGTGGGTGGCAAAATTTGACAGACAGACAGACAGACATGAAAGAAAAAAAATACAGTTTCGCCATCAGTATCGACTATGGAGTGCCCCCAAATTTTTTTTTTCAAAATATCTTTAATGTAAAAAATTCGACCCGCTACAGTTTTATTATTAGTATAGATTTCTGTAATACGTCATCAGAACATGGCTTCATGTTAGTTTTAATAACTTTAGGGCCATTGGTCCCTAATCATACAATAAAAACCCTGACAAAATATCATTAAGTTTTATATAATTAAATTGGTGTTATAATCAATGAGGCTGGAAAAAAAATTGATAGTGAGAATGTAGAAGATCTTAGTCATAACAAGCCTTTTTAATACATACTTCTTCTTTTTAAATTAAAGTGACCTAACTGTGACAGGATTTTTAAGCACACATTTTTAATACTTAATTAAATAAATATTTATAAAATTTGATCCATTTCTAAAGTTCAAAGAATTAATATTTTTTTTTATTCAAAGTTGAAAGTAAACCATTACTATTATTAAAATGAATGCTATTTATGAAGACACGCTATTGAGTGCAGATACATTTTGCTCATTTTCCAAAAATCAGTAATTTTGGATTGAGTCACTTTCATTCTCAAGGTGCGATATATTATTGCGTAAGGACAGCCACTGCGCAGGAACCGCGCGCAGCGTGCCGCCGCGTGCTGCCGCGGCCGCCGCGGCTCTAAGCCGCGTCGTGAGTTTTGAATTCAATTTTGTATGGAAATATGCCGCGCCCGCGCGCGGGCGCGGTTAGCAACCGCGCCGTGAAAACCGGCTCTGAGAGATGATTCACACGGCGCGGCTGCCAACCGCGACCGCGCGCGGGCGCGGCAGATTTCCATATAAAATTCAATTCAATTCACACGACGCGGTTTACGGCCGCGGCGGCTGCGGCAGCACGCGGCTCCCGCGCGGCGACCGCGTAGTGCCCGCGCGGCGCCCGCTCGGCTGCCGCGTGGCTGCGCGCGGTTCCTGCACAGTGGCTGTCCTTACGCAATAATATATCGCACCTTGAGAATTAAAGTGACTCAATCCAAAATTACTGATTTTTGGAAAATGAGCAAAATGTATCTGCACTCAATAGCGTGTCTTCATAAATAGCATTCATTTTAATAATAGTAATGGTTTACTTTCAACTTTGAATAAAAAAAAATATTAATTCTTTGAACTTTAGAAATGGATCAAATTTTATAAATATTTATTTAATTAAGTATTAAAAATGTGTGCTTAAAAATCCTGTCACAATTAGGTCACTTTAATTTAAAAAGAATAAGTATGTATTAAAAAGGCTTGTTATGACTTAGATCTTCTACATTCTCACTATCAATTTTTTTTCCAGCCTCATTGATTATACGTAACACCAATTTAATTATTTTCATAAATCATAATGTAGTAGATAGAGAAAATAAAACTTAATGATATTTTGTCAGGGTTTTTATTGTATGATTAGGGATCAATGGCCCTAATGTTATTAAAACTAACATGAAGCCATGTTCTGATGACGTATTACAGAAATCTATACTTATAATAAAACTGTAGCGGGTCGAATTCTGTACATTAAAGATATTGAAAACCGGCTCTGAGAGATATTTTGTCTAAAAAAAGACAATGTCGAACTTCAGAATGACTTCACGCTGTAATTGGCTACAGATCGCTATTAGATGTGGTCTTCAGTTGCGCAAATATTAACCAGTTCATGTGCTGGCCTCCTATTACATACACAAAAAATTCCGTCCGTGAAACATGTGAACACGTGTGAGGCGAATATAATATAGAAATCGCGATGGAAGAAAAAAACAAAAAACAGACGAAAAATCAAACATCAGCTACAACAACAGTCGACTATGATAAGTTGTTGTCTTCCGCGGGTGAACTTGGCAAGTTTCAACTATATCTAGCCCTGGCGACGTTTCCCTTCTATTTATTTGGAGTGTTTGGATACTATTCTCAACTCTTCATGACTGCCCTGCCTCCCGAACATTGGTGCTGGATCCCTGAACTGAAGAACTTAACCGAACATGAGAGAAGAAAACTAGCCATTCCTAAAGCTGATAACGAATTTGGATACTCATTTTGTGAATCTTATGATGCTAATTGGACCGATGTTTTAGCGTCAAGATCTGTGCCAAACAATTCGGCAACGGTTTCCTGCCAATTTGGATGGGAGTTCAATCGTAGTTATGTCCCATATTCAACTATATCAACCGAGCTTGAATGGGTTTGCGATCAGAAGAATTACCAAGCTACAGCACAATCCATATTCTTTGTTGGTTCAGTAGTTGGCGCGATATTGATTGGATGGGTGTCAGATCGCTACGGGAGAATACCAGCGACGATTGCTAGTAATTTGTTGGGATGCGTTGGGGGACTAACTAGTACGTTTGCAGTTACGTTAACTCAGTTTGCAGTCTGTCGCTTTGTAATGGGCATGATGTACGATACGAGTATGATGATTCCGTACCTCATAATCCTCGAATATACATCTCCAAAATACAGAAGTCTGTTGGCTAACGCATCGTTTGCCATTTTCTATTCTTTGCTTGCCACTTCTTACCCCTTCATGGCTCTTGCATGTGGAAATTGGAAAATTTTATCATTAGTTTCGAGTTTGCCACTGGCGTTTGCTGTTTTCACACCTATGATTCTTCCTGAAAGCCCAATATGGCTTCTATCCAAAAACAGAGTAGATGAAGTCATATCTAAAATTGAAGCGATCGGTCGAGTCAACCAAAAAGAAGTATCGAGCCAGATGATAGCACAGTTTAAACTAAGTATTCAAAGTGAACCGAAAGAAGACCAACTTGGCATATACGACTTTTTCAAAAACCGACTGCTCAGGAAAAACATTATACTAGTTTGTTTGGTTTATATGGTCGGGATGACCGTATTTGATTGTCTTTTGAGAAACTTAGAGCAGTTGAAGTTTGACTTTTTTCTATCATTTGCTGCTTGCAGCGCTACAGAGCTACCCTCGATGATGCTTTGCGCCGTTTTGGCAGATGTTCTTGGAAGAAGATGTTTGGTCGTAAGTATGCTGGTGATTAACAGTATTGCCTGTACTTTGATTGTGTTTGTGGATGCGGGGGTACCATCTGTTGTATGTGCCGTTGTAGCCAGATTTGTGATCAACATTGCCATCACTGCGACACTGCAATGGTCTGCAGAGATGCTACCAACAGCCGTGCGAGGCTCGGGAGTTTCGTTGGTAATTATTTGTGGTAATGTAGCTACTATAATGTCTCCTTATATTGCATTAACGAAAACTTATAGCAGCTGGCTGCCGTATGTGGTCATGGCATGTTTGGCAGCTTGCGGTGCGATAGCAGCCGTGACACTCCCCGAGACAGCCAAGAGAGAATTACCGAAGACTTTTGATGATGCAGAAAACTTGGCGAAAACACAAGAACTATGTTTCATGTCATTTTTAAAAACTGTTAAAAAGAAGAAAGATGGTCAAACGAATCTGGGGTTTTCTACAAACGAGTAGTTCAAATTCAATTTATCAATACATTTAAGAAGTCATCTAATCGCCACATCACATCAGGCGACTATTGTATAAAATATAGGTCCGCGTTTGACCAGCACTTAGCCAGGTTGACCTGGTTGAAGACAATGGTGGCGTAACTCATTATCTTTAGTAAAATAAATGAGATTAATTATTTTATTTTATTCTTTAGAAAACCTGATAAATAAAAATTCTGGGGTTTTAATAACAGATTTGTACATGTTAATTTGTAATATAAGTGGTCGTGACGTGGCGGCTGGGCTCATTTTATTTTTAGTATGTTTTTAGTAAAAAATAAAGTGGCCAAGTGCGAGTTGGACTCACCCATGAAGGGTTCCGTTGCAGCAAGTAACATAATATATATAGTACACATAGTTTTTGTAGTTCGTTGTAACTTTGATCGAAGTTTCAATAATAGTGTATTTATGACGTATTAAAAAAAACTACTCATCAGATCGAGTTCAAACTAATTTTCGTTGGTAGTTTACATGGTAATGTACATCATATATTTTTTTAGATTTTTCATTCTCTTACTTTAGAAGTTAGAGGGGGGGGGGGGGGGGACATTTTACCACTTTGGAAGTGTCTCTCGCGCAAATTATTCAGTGTAGACGAAAATGATTTTAGAAACCTCAACATCATTTTTGAAGACCCATCGATAGACACCCCACACGTGTAGGTTTGATGAAAAAAAAATTTTTGAATTTCAGTTCTCAGTATGGGCGGCAACCCTAATTTTACTGTTTTTTAATTTTTTTTGTTCAAATCTTAATGCGGTTCACAGAATACATCTACTTACCAAGTTTCAACAGTGTAGTTCTCATAGTTTCGGCAAAAAGTGGCTGTGACATACGGACGGACAGACAGACAGACAGACAGACAGACAGACAGACAGACAGACATGACGAATCTATAAGGGTTCCGTTTTTACGTTTTACGGAACCCTAAAAAACTGAACTAGGGAAACTAACCGCCATATCTCAATGTTTTCATCAACGTTTTCGGGAGTCAACACAGATACATTTATTTATATTCAAGACAGACAGATATACTTAACACATAAACAACTTTGAAAGGCCATAACTCAGCTCCGGTATGGCTCCGGAGTTATGGCCTATCAAAGTTGTTTTTTTTTTGATTTTTTGTATTTAGCGGCCAAAGATCTGTTGTCAGTTTTTTGAAACATTACCTTATTCCATGGGTATTTGTACCTATAATCAGCCGCAAATCTGATTATAGGAACAAATACCCATGGAATAAGGTAATGTTTCAAAAAACTGACAACAGATCTTTGGCCGCTAAAAAAAAAACGACGCCACTTGTCCATACAAAAAATCAAAAAAATATATAACTTTGATAGGCCATAACTCAGCTCCGATATGACTTAGAGCGAATCTGATTGCACGGATACGAGTAGCATGGTATTTTATTGTTACAAGAAAGTGATAACAGATCTTTGGCGGCAAAAAAAAACGACGCGAACTTTACCCCGTTTAAGGCATGACAATATGTTAAGAATATAGTTTATTTTACCATGGAGTTGCCTTATTTTAAATCCTATATTAATTTAAATATTGATGAAGATAGGCACGTAGGTGTTCGAAGTTATGTTTCATCATTTATTTTTACATTATTTTTGCAATCAAATAAAACATAATCAGTTCCTCCGTTCCGGAGCCATGATGACATTCTTTTTCTTCTCCTAATCCAAATAAAAAAATATTATTGTAAGGACAAAGGTCACGGACCCCGGAGTCTGTGGAGTGTTTAAATTAAATAATAAAAAAGAGCTATGATTACACAGACAGACACATATACAGACACGTCAAACTCACAAAAATTCGTTTGTGTACACATGCATCGGTTTTGCGCCGAGGGTTAAAAAGTTACGACCATGAATACGTATGTTCTATTAAGGTTACCCTCATTTGCCCATGTAATCGTATTTTTGTGACAAAGCGTTGAACATTGGTTTGGCTTAATTTTTTATTTTGTTTTTGTGTGTGAACAGTTGGATGTCGTATCATTATTGTTACTTGTGCGATGTGAATTGGCATAGTTTGATTCATTCATTTCTATTTTTGGCCCCTGTACAGCAAGCAAAATAATTTGTAATTAATGTGTGGTGCAACCACACTACATAGGTAGGCAGTTTTGGAGCTTTCATGTGGGTTGAGAGGCTAGTCTCGCTTTTCTGGTGAGCTTTTACAGAAATACTTACTGATTGTGGGTTTTGCTTATTTGTAAACAATGGTCTAGTATATACAATTTATATTAGTTTTAATTAATGATTGAATTAATGAATGATGAATGACTTACTTGAAAAATATTTATTAACTTGTTATTAATTACTTAAAAACAGCCCCTTTACAGCTGCACTTTATTGTTAAAATAAAACTAATATTTTCATAATTCATAATTTTTGACGAGTCTGTACAGAAGCTTTCCAAATGTTTAGGTTTAAGTAAATGTTTGTGAATGTGACTTACATGACAATAAATATTTTCTATTCTATTCTATTCTGTTAAGTTTAAATTTGATTTGAACTCATTTCTTCGATCAAGTTCGATCTAGTTTTGAAAGGCAAATTTTCTCTCATGGTAAAATTTTAAATATGTGTTAAGGTGTGTGTATGCAATCGTATTATAATTCAAAACGAATGAATACACAGTTATTGAAATTGTTTAGAATATGAAATAAAGAACACAACGTTCTGAAATGGCTTGGAAACAGCTCAGATTTCTTTTGTGCATAGTAGTAAGTCAAATACGATGTTGCACCATTACGTGCGTTTTAGGTATACGTTATTTGCTTTGAGTTTTTTTAACGAGTAGAGCATTTATTAATAAAACTAAAATACTATGCGAAGTACGCTACGCTACGTACTGACCTAACTTCTGAATTATCCATGGACCAATGAAGGTTTAAAGACAATTAAGACGACCATGTTCACTATCAGATACTTTAAGGTTGTTTTAGATTTTATGTGAACCAAAAGGGAAGCCAATGTCAAATTCTCAAACAAACACTTGAATTTTAACTAAGTCGGATTCGACACCACATTCAGCCATGGTGCTTCTACCGAATAAAACCTCCACGGGGTAACTTTACCGCGTATGGCGGGAACGCGCGAACCTGTCACAACCGGCCCCTTGTAAGGACCACCTCAGGGCCAACGTCCTGTCATTGTCAAAATGTCAGCGGAGTCTTGAGCTTATGGCAATCTCTGCTGTACTCACTTCGGGGACCAATAACTAAGAAGGTGCGGAATGCCCTCACTTCTGGAGTCCCTTGGCTTCCGCGACAGGCCAGATGTTTCGCTTACCTCCATCTGGCTGTAGATGGCAGGAAAATCGACGCACTAATAGAATCAGTTAGGGAATAGTAAATTATGATATAAGTGCGCTAAGTTGATAATTACAACCGAGGCGTTATTGCTGTTGGCAAATAAGAACGCAACCATATTTTACCATAAGTTGGCAACATTGTTAGTTACACTTAGCATACATTTTTGTTGTAAGCTGGTAACCTTTTTTGTGTCGACAAGGCAATATACGTTCGTTACATTTTCTTAAGGGGGCGCCTAAAGCCAGAAAACGAAAAAAGGACATTTTCGACGCCGCTCACTGAAGTTAATATACTAAAAACTACGACAAAAAAAATATTGACAATCAAGAAGAAGCACAATAACCGAATAGAATTTTAAAAATAGATCAGAGTTTTAAACAATAAAAAAATAAAAATGACATCGAAAAAACCCGTTTTAATTCGAGTACTCGAAATTATCAGCGATGACCCCACATTATTTTTTGGTAATAAAATTCCTATTTGTACGTTCTAGTAAAGTAACCGAACACTTTTTTAAATTTATGTTTAGTTATTGAGTAATTAAATAAAACTTGGTCAAAAATGGACTCCTGATTAAATATTGATTTTTCCTCCAAACTGTGTCATGCTATTCTCGACTTTATGTACATCACATTAAGAAACGCGTCGCTTGTGTGAAATCTGATTTTTTCCTGGCTTTAGGCGCACTCTTAATCGTTTCAATTATTTCCACTTTAATAATTCGATATCAACAATTGCTATAATTAGCAGAGGCTGTAATTATCAAAGCGCACGTATGTGATACGACGTTTTATTACATACTCGTATTTGCGAGGAAATAAATAAAACTCTGACGACATCTAAACTTCTATATCTATACTAATATTATAAAGAGGAAATCTTTGTATTTTTGATTTCAAAAATTCTATTACCAAAAGAAAGCTGCATTATCATTGAGTAACATAGGCTATTTTTATTACGAGAAAAATTAGAGATACTTGGATTTTTTTACTAAAACCAACGCTAGGTATAAAAAACAGCCATAAAATTACTTTCATCGCATACGCTGTGGAAAGTACCAATGATAGAACAAAACAATGTTCTACAATAATTTATAGAACGTCTTAAAATCTACAAAAACTTGCAAGACCATATTATGTCTAACTACAGTAATTACGTCGCTACAACTGTTTTTTAGATTTTAAAAGAAGATAAAAATGCCGATCAAATTCAGACCATGTTATCCGTACATTTGTATTAATTCTTATGGAAATAAACTTTCTCGTATTCAAAACTGCTTTAATACCTATTTATTCCTTTTTGAATTATTAAAATCGGACATTCCATTCAAAAGATGTTACGAAATTAAAAATTTCCATCCTATCGCGACCTGACGCGACGCGACGGGCCGGCGGCGGCCGGCCGACGGGCGGCGCGGCGACGGTGGCACGGCGCGGCGCAACGCGGCAATAAATGCTTAGAGCCAGTTTTCACGGAGCGGTTGCCAACCGCGCCCGCGCGCGGGCGCGGCAGATTTGTATTTAAAATTGAATTCAAAACTCACGACGCGGTTTTCGGCTGCGGCGGCTCTTGCGCAGTAGCTTTCCGCAGTAGAAAACGCGAAAACCTGCGGTCTCGTGAGTATTGAAACAAAACCGTCGCCCGCCGCGGTGCCGCACCCGCGCGCGGGGTTAGAGCCAGTTTTCACGGAGCGGTTGCCAACCGCGCCCGCGCGCGGGCGCGGCAGATTTGTATTTAAAATTGAATTCAAAACTCACGACGCGGTTTTCGGCCGCGGCGGCTCTTGCGCAGTAGCTTTCCGCAGTAGAAACCGCGAAAACCTGCGGTCTCGTGAGTATTGAAACAAAACCGTCGCCCGCCGCGGTGCCGCACCCGCGCGCGGGCGCGGTTGGAATCCGCTCCGTGAAAATGGGGCCTTAGGAAGAGTGTACAGCGTTCATCCTTCCCAGTCAGAGTGCTTTTATCTTAGAATACTTCTTTATCATGTACCACGTAGGTACATCGTTCCAAGACTTTAAAATCGTGTAAAAGAAACTTACCAAACCGCATGCCGAGAAAGGGGGTTTGTTACAAAATGATAACCAATAGGAAATCCCTTTGAGAGAAGCTTGAATTTCCAGGTGTCCGTTGAGGCTGAGAGTTGTTTGCGGTCGATATTCATCGACATAAATCAATAGATGTGCCCTGAGCACCTTGAAATTGGTAATAAACTGCGTCTCTGTGTGTATCGTATGTGGTTTACAAACAACCTATGGCTAATCGCTAATCGCTAACCTAATCGCAAGCGGCGAGATTTGCTGTGGTTCTACTTATTTTGGTCGTTGACAATGAATAATGATAGGTAAATAGTAAATACACACGGCGTCCACAGCGTCCTGCAACCGACTAGAACGGAAAGAGTGAGCTCACTCTTCCCAACGTTGACATGATTGCGAGCGTCCTGAAGTTTGGGAGGGCCCATCTTGGGTTCTACGATCTATGGTAATATTATTATTTTGTTTCCGCCGTAGAACATTACGGCTAGCCGTTTTGAAAAACAGAGCCGTTTTGTAATGCGGCGGTTCAACGATTATATCGCATTGCCATTGCGATACGTTCTTCAATAAGGCGGCCCACGTTCAGCCGCATTGTATTACTGCTTATATTGTAGGGTGATCATATTTAAAAAAAATATAATTTAAATAAACAAAATCAAAATTTATTTCATTCATCCGAAAAAACTGACCGATTACTTCTTACGATATTCCTTACTATTTTTTTACAACATTTTACGTCTCACATAAAGTTTGAAAGCCCATAACTTAATATCAGTGACGGTACACCTAAGAAACATGGTTCACTTCCATAGAAAAGGGTCTATATCATCGAGATTTGACTCCGGGTAGGCTCCCGCCAGAAGCTCTGCAGTCAGCCCTGAGTGTCGCTTCTCCATACTCGGCCTGCGATCCACTACGGCTACTTGCATGGCTTGCTCCACTCAGGACCTCCCTTGAGCTTCTGGCTCCCGCATTTTTTAAATACACTCTATTTGTGTGGGTATGTCACATTGAATTGACTCAGAGTTGTGTGTTTTTGCCCCTACACCGTACACACGGACCACTTTATTTTCTTTTAGCACAATACAATACAATACAATATTACACTTTAAAGTACCACACATCATAGAAAACATTGATTAGCACGAGTTTGTTTTCAAAAACTTCCATTCCGAAAACTAGGAGCAACAAATCGGTCTATCATGATCTCGAATTAAATATGGTTATGAAGGCCAGCTGACCAGTAACCAGTATTCAATGTGAACAGAATAAATCAGATTGGAGTGACTGGTTACCATTTTGGTGTTTTTCTCTTAACAATAGTGTACATTCACAGACGAAATATACTCCACACGAACTAGTATTCGGAAAACTTTGTAACATACCTAGCAACCTATCAAATCAGATCGACCCAATGTATAATTTTGACGATTACCCTAAAGAGCTAAAATATCGCTTACAGAAAGCTCAGTTAGACGCTAAGAAAAATTTGTTGGAATGTAAACAGGTACGTACAGGTAGGTTGTATACCTTGTACTTAAAATTACCGACCGATACTCATTGAAGGTCATACAGGTATACGCACCGACCTCGACACATCCCGACGAAGAGGTTGAGGCCATGTATGAGGACATCTCCAAAGCCATACATGCCTCGCCAACACATTTCACAGTTGTGATGGGAGACTTCAACGCGATACTGGGGAAACGTAGCGGTGATGAGTTGAGAGTAGGGCAATTCGGATATGGGCAGCGGAACCCAAGAGGGCAACGTCTAGCTGATTTTTTGGAAAGGGAGAGCCTCTTTGTGATGAACTCCTTCTTCAAGAAACAGCCACAGAGGAAATGGACCTGGATTAGCCCAGATGGTTCCACAAAAAATGAGATCGACTTCATTATGACGACTAAACGGCAAATATTCAGCGATGTCTCTGTGATCAGTAAGGTCAAAACCGGCAGCGATCACCGTATGGTAAGAGACACGCTGAATCTAAACATTAAGTTCGAAAGATCACGTCTAATTCAAAATTCAAAAAAAAATTCAAAATTAATTTATTTCAGGTAACTTAACCCATATACAAAAAATAGCACACAATAATAATAATGTCAATCATCACAATTTTTCAGTCATTTATCAATAGTCAAGGAAGCTAAACAAATAAACATGTCAAAAATTACAATATCAAATGTCAAAAAACGAAAAACTTAATAATTAATGAACAAAAAACAATAACAAAAGTCAGAATAAATTATCAAGTCCTGCAATAAATTAGTCAGTATCTCCGCTCGGGCATCGGTACAGAAACATGCCTGTTACAGCAATGTCCGAGAAAAGCACAGTCCAATCGAGCCGCTACCATTTTTAAGACGGTGTTGGAACTGGCCCGCACTCTGCGCACCAACGATGCAGCACGCAAGCGCATGGTCGTGTGAAAACAGGTCACGCTCGCGTCCGCGAACATGCCTGAAGCGCTGCAGAATCGGGGCAGCCCCAACAATATCCGGAAGGCATTGTTGTACAGGACACGGAGGTCACTGTATCTTCTCTTGGTGTAGTCGGCCCACAAGCTACACGTGTACAGCGACGTACAATACGCTCTGAAGAGCGTAACTTTGACTTCAGCTAATAGCTTTGACTAATGAAGTCCACACTCCGACCAAATTCTGCTCAAATTGAGAATCCCGATAACTTTCAACTCGAACTTCAAAACCGCTTCGAGTCCCTTAATGAGTGCGTAACGGCGGATGAAATTAATGACAGGCTAGTGACAACTATTCACGCGGTCGGCAGAAAATTCTACAAGAGTCGACACCAAAATAGAACACAAAAACTCTCCGATCATACTCTGAATCTCATGGCGGTTAGGCGAGGTATGCGGTTGCAGTCTTCGATAGACATGACGGTCTACAGACGGCTCAATAGACAGATTTCTATTTGTGTGCGACGCGACATACGCTGCTACAATACTACGAGTATTGAAGAAGCGATTAAGCGGAACCAAGGCTCGAAAGTGTTCGCAAGAAATCTGTCTCTTGGACAAAGTCAATTTACCAAATTGAAAACCGATGATGGCAACGTCACCTCGTCGAAGCACGAGATTTTGGAGGAAATTGAGAGGTTCTATGAACAGTTGTACACATCTGCGCAAGCACAACCTGTCATTAACATGGCTAAAGACCCCAGAGCCAAGCTGACCCGACACTTTACCGAAGATATCCCGGAAGTCAGCCTGTACAAGATTAGGATGGCCCTCAAGCAACTTAAAAACAACAAGGCACCTGGCGACGACGGAATTACGACTGAGCTTCTGAGAGCGGGTGGAAAACCGGTACTTAAAGTCCTCCAGAAGCTGTTAGACTCCGTCATACTTGACGGTAATACGCCAGAAGCGTGGAGCAGAGGTGTGGTGGTGCTCTTCTTCAAAAAAGGTGACAACACCTTGTTGAAGAATTACAGACCCATCTCACTTCTGAGCCACGTTTATAAGTTGTTTTCGAGGATAATCACGAATCGTCTCGCACGCAGGTTTGACGACTTCCAACCACCCGAACAAGCCGGTTTCCGAAAAGGCTATAGTACCATAGACCACATCCATACGCTTCGGCAGATTATACAGAAAACCGAGGAGTATAATCGGCCACTATGTATAGCGTATGTGGACTATGAGAAAGCCTTCGATTCCATCGAGACCTGGGCAGTGCTTCAGTCTCTCCAGCGATGCCGCATGGACTATCGCTATATCGAAGTGTTGAGGTGTATTTACAGAAAAGCCACAATGTCTGTCCGATTACAGGACCAGTGCACAAAACATATCCGGCTACAGAAAGGCGTGAGACAGGGAGATGTTATATCTCCGAAACTGTTCACTGCCGCGCTGGAAGATGTTTTCAAGCTACTGGACTGGAACGGACATGGCAACAATATCAACGGCGAATGCATCACTCACCTTCGGTTTGCCGACGATATAGTTATTGTGGCGGAGTCGATGGAGGACCTCGGTACTATGCTCAGGGACCTCAGTAGAGTATCCCAACAGGTAGGTTTGAGGATGAATATGGACAAGACGAAGGTCATTGTTCCGTATAATCGGGCAACATTAAAAATCATAGCGGATCTATGGTTTGACAGCCGGCTGTCAAGTGACGTTGTCTCGTTTCGCCGGTACGTTCGAGCGACTCCTGGTTTGCTTTTCTGGATAAAAGTGTTATAGTTCGCGGGAACGACGAGTTTTTCGGGATAAAAGCTTTAGTATTGTGCGGGAACACATTATTAACGTTAAGTGTGACTACTGGATTAGTGCTGGACTATTAATTGTGAAGTGGCTGCTGGATTGGCCGCTTCTACAACGCAGGATCGTTCTGGAACGGGAAGTCTACGGAACTACTGTCTGGTTTGGTATTCCAAATTCTTTTCCGACCCTGTTCCCTTTATCCTTGACGACCAAACTGGACTTTGGACGACGCCGGGAACCCTACGTAAGTGATTTCTTTTCGATAACTTGTTTGCAATTAGGGGGTAAATATTAAAATCGGTATAAAAGCAAAATAATAATGTTTAATCCTGCTTATGGGCCCCAGGACGGTAATTTCTGGATAAATTACTGAAAATTTTTTGGTAAGCAGAGCGTCGTTGGCCGTAAATACTCCCTTTTTGTTTTATTTTTCTGGCAAAATATACCGGGTAGGCCGAATATTTGGGGGTTCCCAGTTTATAATTTCTCCCCAAACTGTCGGGAAATTAGTATTAAGTAGTATCCGGTTTTTTAGGTTGCGGATATATTTGTTGTGACATTGTCCGAACTTTAGGTTGGTTTAAATTTAAATTTAAAAATGGCTTCGGATTTGGCCAACCAGCTCCGATGGTTCGAATCCTTACAAGGATTGGTCGGCCGGAGAGACCGGGAGGAGGCGCTGCTAAACAGGGCAGAACAGCTCGACAGGCGCCTGGAGGTCGCTGAGAGGAGAACAGGATTGCTGCGGGATGCAAGGCCGCCTCCACCTGAGGACCAGATGGAGAGGATTGACGCGGACATGCGGCGCATCCTGGATGTGTACGACGAGGTCTCCGAAAGGGTTCGCCAGCTGGAGAGGTCTCGTCAGGGAAGGGCGAGCTCGGGACCCGTCATCAGGGATGCGGGCTCGGGTGTAGTGGGACGCCTTCCCACTCTGGACTTGCCCAGGTTTACAGGGAACCTGCGGGAGTGGAGCGGCTTCCGGAGCATGTTCGCCTCTCTCGTAGATTCACGCACGGACTTGACGAGGGCGGAGAAGCTGGCCTATCTCCGCACGTCACTGGAGGGTGAGGCACTCTCCCTGATCCAGCACCTGGAGCTGGACGACGACAACTTCGGCACGGCGATGGAGTTGCTGGATACGAGGTTCCAAAACCCTCGGCTCCTCGCCGACGCTCACGTGTCCCAAATACTGGGGCTGCCGAAGGTGACTGAGAGGTCTCAGTTGAGGCCGCTAATCCTCACGCCCGTGAAGGTGGCGTACAACGCCTTGCGCAGCTTGGGACTGCCAGTGGAACACTGGTCGTTTCTGCTGGTCCACATCCTGCTGGGCAAGGTGCCGCTGGAGTTGCGCGCCCGGTTCGAGCGGGAAAGGGGCCTTCACGCCGACCCGAAGGTCTTCCCCACGTTTGAGGAGCTACTTCGGGTCCTGGAGTGGGAGGCGAGGATGGCAGAGTCGGCGCCTCAGGAGGCGCAGCCCGCCGCGTCAGCTCGTGGCCCTGCCGGAACAGGACCGCGACCTACCAATCCCCGCACTCTGGGTGGGGTAAAGCGGTCGGCGACGGTGACGACTGCGTCGGAGCAGGAGTGCCCGAACTGTGGCCAGCTTCACGCGCTGGTGCAGTGTCCGGCCCTGCTTGCGCGGACGACTTCCGAACGACGAGGGATCGTTCGGCGGTTGCGTCGGTGCTACGGGTGCCTGGGGGGTCATTTGTACAATGACTGCCCCACGGCACGGCCGTGTCCTGGGTGTGGGGGACCACACCACCAGCTCTTGTGCGTCAGGAGCGATGGTGCTGGTCGACAGCCCTCAGGGAGGGGGCCCTCCACGGGCGGGGGCGCTCCCACGCAGAGCCACGCATTGTACAACAATGAAGTGGCTACAGCGTGGAGCACACCCCCTCCACCCCAACCCACGGCAGCACCGGGCAGCCCAACAAGGGGCGTCCTACACGCGGCTCGGTCACCGACCTCACAGCCCGCGCGGACGCGGGCGAACTGGAGAGGTGGAAGGGTGATACAGGAGTCACCACGGGGGCCACCTCCCCAGCGTTATCCTTCTCCGCCGCTGGATCCGCGACCAATAGAATGGAGGGCGTACACGCCTCCCCTCCATCAACATCCGAGGCTGGATTACCACCCGCCCTACTTTAGGTACGGCAGGGCAGCTGGATATGCCCCCCCTCCGATGGCCCTTTGCACTCGGCAGCCATACTGGGCTGGGCCCGGTAGTCAGACGGGTTCGGACGGGCCTCGGAGAGATTGACTAGCCTCCGTTCCCTTGGCACAGGATCAACCGGTGGTCCTGCTGCCCACCCTCTGGTTAAGGGTTTGGGGTCCAAGAGGCGCCGCTGGAGTTGCGCGCCCGGTTCGAGCGGGAAAGGGGCCTTCACGCCGACCCGAAGGTCTTCCCCACGTTTGAGGAGCTACTTCGGGTCCTGGAGTGGGAGGCGAGGATGGCAGAGTCGGCGCCTCAGGAGGCGCAGCCCGCCGCGTCAGCTCGTGGCCCTGCCGGAACAGGACCGCGACCTACCAATCCCCGCACTCTGGGTGGGGTAAAGCGGTCGGCGACGGTGACGACTGCGTCGGAGCAGGAGTGCCCGAACTGTGGCCAGCTTCACGCGCTGGTGCAGTGTCCGGCCCTGCTTGCGCGGACGACTTCCGAACGACGAGGGATCGTTCGGCGGTTGCGTCGGTGCTACGGGTGCCTGGGGGGTCATTTGTACAATGACTGCCCCACGGCACGGCCGTGTCCTGGGTGTGGGGGACCACACCACCAGCTCTTGTGCGTCAGGAGCGATGGTGCTGGTCGACAGCCCTCAGGGAGGGGGCCCTCCACGGGCGGGGGCGCTCCCACGCAGAGCCACGCATTGTACAACAATGAAGTGGCTACAGCGTGGAGCACACCCCCTCCACCCCAACCCACGGCAGCACCGGGCAGCCCAACAAGGGGCGTCCTACACGCGGCTCGGTCACCGACCTCACAGCCCGCGCGGACGCGGGCGAACTGGAGAGGTGGAAGGGTGATACAGGAGTCACCACGGGGGCCACCTCCCCAGCGTTATCCTTCTCCGCCGCTGGATCCGCGACCAATAGAATGGAGGGCGTACACGCCTCCCCTCCATCAACATCCGAGGCTGGATTACCACCCGCCCTACTTTAGGTACGGCAGGGCAGCTGGATATGCCCCCCCTCCGATGGCCCTTTGCACTCGGCAGCCATACTGGGCTGGGCCCGGTAGTCAGACGGGTTCGGACGGGCCTCGGAGAGATTGACTAGCCTCCGTTCCCTTGGCACAGGATCAACCGGTGGTCCTGCTGCCCACCCTCTGGTTAAGGGTTTGGGGTCCAAGAGGCGACTACGTCCGGATACGTGCGCTCTTGGACACAGGGTCCCAGGGGTGCATTTTGACAACCCGGGTTGCTCATCGCCTGGGCCTGGCTAGGTTTCCGTCACCGACTCCGTTGCGGGGAGTCGGGAACACAGAGGTGCGGTCGGCTGGACAGACCCGCCTCTCCTTCTCGTCCGTACATTCCTATTCGGAAAGGATTGCGGTCAGGGCCACCGTCATGGATTCGGTTGTCGGTTGGCTTCCTCAGGCGGACATAGATCCGGATCTTTTGTCCTCTACTAAGGGTCTCAGGTTGGCGGATCCCCGCTTCGGGATGGCGGGTCCGGTAGATCTTTTGTTGGGTTCTGATGTACTGGGTTACATCATGAACGGGAAGCCTAGACTGTTGGACCAGTCTTCGCTGATGGCGCTGCCCACCATCTACGGGAACGCCATTTTGGGAATGGTGGATGAGTGGCAGCAGTCGAATCAGGCTTCTTTTACGGGAACGGCCCTCGCTCAGATCATGCAGAGGTTCTGGGAGATCGAAGAGCCGCCTACCGTGTCTCGGCTGGATCCCGAGCACGTGGAGTGTGAGAACTTTTATCAGGCTCGGAGAATGGTTTCTGGGCGATTGGAGACTAGGCTGCCCTTCCGGGATAACCCCCCGCGTCTGGGCCAGTCTCGATCACTGGCCGAAAAAAGGCTCAGGTCCATGGAGCGACGCATGGCTCGAGATCCTGTACTTCGGGAAAAGTACATCGAGTTCATGAGGGAGTATGAGGCACTGGGCCACATGTCTCCGGCTCGCGACGACTGGTCGACCATGGACCACTACTTTTTGCCTCATCACGCCGTTTTGAAGGCGTCGACGGGCAAACTCAGGACGGTGTTCGATGGATCCGCTCCGACTTCGACAGGAGTGTCACTTAACCAGTGCCTCCACGCTGGACCGAAGTTACATCGGGATATTGTAGACATCATCCTGAATTTCCGTAGGCATCAGGTGGTGTTGGGAGCGGACATCCGTATGATGTTCCGACAAACGGTCATACACCCCGAGGACAGGAGGTTCCAGTTGATCCTCTGGCGGGAAAGTCCTCAGGACCCTATGATGGTGTATGAGTTGAACACCAACACCTATGGGTTGAGATCAAGCCCCTTCATTGCGATCCGCTCACTGCTGGAGTTGGCGGAGCAAGAACGGGCTCGGTACCCACGTGCAGCCGCAGTTCTGGAGCGCGACCTGTACGTGGACGACGTTTGCACTGGCGCGCAGACGGTGGAGGAAGCTCTGTTGCTCCGGGATGAGCTTACAGAGCTTCTCGCATCTGGAGGCTATGAGCTTCGGAAATGGCTCTCTAACGACCCCAACGTCCTGGCTGGTATCCCGGACGATCACCAGCAGGATCCCGGGCTCTTTGAGGAAGGTGACGATCCGCACGGGATTGCGGTTCTGGGCATGCAGTATCAACCGGTTGCTGACATCTTCACCTTTCGGGTGGCACTGGAGGCCACACGCGCGTGGTCAAAACGGACGGTTTTGTCCACCATCGCCAGGATGTTTGATCCAAACGGTTGGATCAGTCCGGTTCTGTTCGCAGCCAAGTGTCTGTTACAGCGACTTTGGACTCTGAAGGTCTCCTGGGACGACCCCCTGGTCGGAGACTCGCTTAACACTTGGCTTCGTCTGACCTCGAAACGGTCAATAGAGTGGCGTTGCCCCGTCGCATTCTGCCACCAGGCTGTAGCCGGATCAGCCTGCACGGGTTCTGTGATGCGTCCGAGCTGGGCTATGCCGCATCTGTGTACTTGCGTACAGTTGACGCTGGAGGCCACGTCAATGTCACGCTCTTATTGGGGAAGAGCAAGGTAGCTCCTATCAGGACACGACTCACCATTCCGAAACTGGAATTGAGCGGAGCCACATTACTTGCTCGGCTGCTCAAGCATGTATATCAGGAACTGTCCACCTCGATAGACATCCGGAATGTCTATGCGTGGTCTGACAGTCAGGTCGTGCTTGCCTGGTTAAGAGCAGCCCCTCACACCTTGGAGACCTTTGTGGGAAATCGGGTTTCCCAAGTCCAAAACATTGGACTGGACATGGTTTGGAGACATGTCCCGGGTGAGTTGAACCCCGCTGACTGTGCTTCGCGCGGCTGTTCCGCGCCGGAGCTAGTTGATCACCCCTTATGGTGGGGTCCGGACTGGCTGCGGGAGCCAGAAGCTTCCTGGCCAGCTCTCGGCGCGGACTCGGAGCGAGCGGAGCTGCCCGGAGTCCGCGTGCATGCGATTGTGGCGGAAGTGCCCCCAGACCCTGACTGGTTGACGGGTCGTTACAGCAAGCTGGATAAGTTGTTGGGGGTAACTAGCTGGATTAAACGCTTCATCCACAACTGTCGTCACCCTCGTCAGAGGAGGAGTGACCAGATCGCCACTGTGGAGGAGCGTCGGAGTTCCTTGCTGCACCTCATTCGGCTGGTGCAGGGTGAGAGGTTTCCGACGGAACTTGAGGCGCTGCGCTGCGGACGCGCTCGCTTGAAGGGTGCGGTCGCCAAGTTGAACCCTTTCACAGATCAGGATGGTCTTCTGCGCGTAGGAGGTCGGCTCCGGAAAGCCAACCTGCCGTACGGCAGCAGGCACCCCCTGTTGCTACCTAAAGGAGGTCCTCTGGTGGACCTGCTGATCTCCGATCGGCATCTCGGTAACGCGCACGCTGGATGTGGCGCGCTTCTCGCTGTGTTGCAGCGTGAATTCTGGATCTTGTCGGCTCGCAGGGCGGTCCGAAAGGTGCTGTTTAGATGTGTCCCTTGTTATAGGCTCAAGGCGTCTACCATGCAGCCCATGATGGGAGATCTTCCTCCGGATAGGATTTCTCCCTCGAGGCCGTTCGACGGGGTCGGAACGGACTTCGCTGGGCCCTTCTCGGTCAAGTCATCGACGTTGCGTAACGCCAAGGTCGTTAAAGCCTACCTGTGCGTCTTTGTGTGTTTGGCCACCAAAGCAGTCCACCTGGAGCTGGTCTCTGCGCTGTCTACGGAGGCCTTTGTCGCGGCGCTGGATCGCTTTGTAGCGCGAAGAGGAGTACCCTCTTTAATACGTTCGGACAATGGCACAAATTATCGAGGGGCGGCGAATTATTTACGCGAAGTTAATAATTTTTTAAATTCTGGTAATAATAGTTTAAGTCTGGCTCTCGCCCAGCGGGGAATCAGCTGGCAATTTAGTGTGCCGGCCTGTCCTCACTGGGGAGGAATTTTTGAGGCTGCGGTGAAGTCTGCTAAAACCCATCTCCGCCGTGTCATCGGGGAGACCGTGTTAACTTGGGAAGAGTTAGTCACGGTACTATGCCGCGTGGAGGCAGTGCTTAATTCCCGTCCTCTCTGTCCAATCTCGCCTGACCCTAACGATCTAGAAGTCTTGACGCCGGGTCACTTCTTGATCGGTCAGCCTTTAACCGCGTTGCCGGAGTATCCCTGGAAGGATGAGCGCCCCGGACGCCTGTCCCGTTTTCAGTTATTGCAGCAAATAAGTCAAGACTTCTGGAGGCGCTGGTCGGCCGAGTACTTGCATCTGTTGCAACAACGGGTAAAATGGACAGATAGGACGGAGGCCCCTCGGGAAGGGGACTTAGTATTATTAAAAGAGGCAAATTTGGCTCCCCTACTCTGGCGTAGGGGACGTATTTTAAAATTGATATCTGGTACTGATGGCACACCCCGCGTGGCGGAGATTCTGGTTTCTGGTTCCAGACTTCAGCGCGCGGTGTCCTCTCTGGCACGCCTGCCTCTTTATTAGATATACGTATTTTTCATGGTTAAAATTTTATTTAATTTTATTGCTATTTTTGGTAAAGGTTTTTTTTGGTTTGATTTCCACTTTCGGGTCAAAGTTGGGAATTTCGTTTTTATTTGAGGTCCGGATACTGCTAAATACTAGTTACTAAATACTAGTTACTAAATACTGGTTTTCTAAAATTGAACAGGAGTTCAATTGGTCGGGGGTTTTGTTCCGTATAATCGGGCAACATTAAAAATCATAGCGGATCTATGGTTTGACAGCCGGCTGTCAAGTGACGTTGTCTCGTTTCGCCGGTACGTTCGAGCGACTCCTGGTTTGCTTTTCTGGATAAAAGTGTTATAGTTCGCGGGAACGACGAGTTTTTCGGGATAAAAGCTTTAGTATTGTGCGGGAACACATTATTAACGTTAAGTGTGACTACTGGATTAGTGCTGGACTATTAATTGTGAAGTGGCTGCTGGATTGGCCGCTTCTACAACGCAGGATCGTTCTGGAACGGGAAGTCTACGGAACTACTGTCTGGTTTGGTATTCCAAATTCTTTTCCGACCCTGTTCCCTTTATCCTTGACGACCAAACTGGACTTTGGACGACGCCGGGAACCCTACGTAAGTGATTTCTTTTCGATAACTTGTTTGCAATTAGGGGGTAAATATTAAAATCGGTATAAAAGCAAAATAATAATGTTTAATCCTGCTTATGGGCCCCAGGACGGTAATTTCTGGATAAATTACTGAACAGTCATGTCAAATGTTCATGTCTCACCTGTACCGGTTATTGTTGGGAATACCGCACACGAAGTTGTTGACGAATACGTCTACCTGGGTCAAAAGATCCAATTGGGTAGATCCAACTTCGACAAAGAGGTCCAGCGAAGGATGGGCAGCGTTCGGGAAACTACGGCACATCTTGGAGTCCAAAATACCCCTATGCTTGAAGACGAAAGTTTTCAATCAGTGCGTGTTGCCAGTGATGACTTATGGAACTGAGACGTGGTCCTTAACTGTAGGCCTCATAACAAAGCTCAAAGTCACACAGCGAGCTATGGAGCGAGCTATGCTCGGAGTCTCTTTGCGCGACAGAATCCGTAATGAGGATATTCGCAAAAGAACGAAAGTAGCCGACATAGCTCGAAGAGTAGCTAAGCTGAAGTGGCAATGGGCAGGCCACATCGCTCGCAGAACTGACAACCGATGGGGAAGAAAGGTTCTCGAGTGGCGACCACGAACCGGAAGACGCAGTGTTGGACGGCCTCCCACTAGATGGACAGATGACCTCACAAAGGTCGCTGGAAACCGCTGGTTGCAGGTTGCGCAGGACCGTTCGTTGTGGAAATCTAGGGGGGAGGCCTATGTTCAACAGTGGACGTCTTGCGGCTGATGATGATGAAACAGGTACGCAAAATTAAGTATGATAAAAAATGTAACAGTATCTATATCATTATCTATACTAATATTATAAAGCTGAAGAGTTTGTTTGTTTGTTTGTTTGAACGCTAGGATCTCGGAAACTACTGGACCGATACGAAAGATTATTTTTCTGTTGGATACTCCATTTATCGAGGAAGGCTATAGTGTATATAACATTACGCTACTATTAATAGGTACGGAGTATGAGTGAAGAATGTAAAGAAAACGGGGAAAAATATTTCTCTTCGAGAGCTTTCGTTCCGTGAATTTAAATTCTCTTTGGTCGCTGAAGTCTGTGACGGCGCGTGTCTACATTTGAAGTTTGTGAAAACGAAAACTACACGGTTGAAACTTGGTAAGTATATGTATTCTGTGAACCGCATTGAGATTTTTACAAAAAAAAAAAAAAAATTAGGGTTGCCCCCATATTGAGAACTGAAACTCCAATTTTTTTTTTCATCAAACCCTAATTCTAAACCGAAGCCCTATCGATAGACACCCCACACGTGTACGTGTGGGGTGTCTATCGATAGGGCTTCAAAATTGATGTTGAGGTTTCTAACATAATTTTTGTCTACACTGAATAATTTGCGCGAGAGACACTTCCAAAGTGGTAAAATGTGTGTCCCCCCCCCTCTAACTTCTAAAGTAAGAGAATGAAAAAATTAAAATAATGTATGATGTACATTACCATGTAAACTACCAACGAAAATTGGTTTGAACTCGATCTGATGAGTAGTTTTTTTAGTACGTCATAAATACACTATTATAAAAACTTCGATCAAAGTTACAACGAACTACAAGAACTATTATGTGTACTATGTATATTATGTTACTTGCTGCAACGGAACCCTTCATGGGCGAGTCCAACTCGCACTTGGCCACTTTATTGTATTATGGAATTTAATATGTTTTCTTTTCTATTCTGTGTACCTATTGTTGTTTATATTTGTCCGTTAGTTTTTATAGTACACTAACATAACTATTCATACAACCGAACATTGGAAATACTTAAAGCAAGAAACCTGCTACCTCAATTTTACGCTAAAGGGTTTTTTAGCAAAATTTCCCTTGACATTATTTGATTTTAATGAATGCTTTAGAAAATATCCTTAGTTTTAAAACAACTCTGCAACAAAATAATATACCACTTTATTGTGGTCACGTGGTCCAGTGATGTTTGGGTTTTGGGGACCGTGTCACCTCCGTCCGTGGGGAAGCACCTGTACACAGAAACCCCCCACACGTGGTCCCTGGGTGGTGCAAACCGGGTGACAAAAATACCGGTGGTAGGCTTTGGCCGTGGCTGGTGACCACCCGTCAGACTGAGTCGTGCCGCCAAGCGGCCTAGCCGTGTTCCGGCATGTAGTCTGGTGACGCCGATAGGGAAAACGGGTCAGAACAGTTGCTGCATAACTGCAAGACCAGATAGTTGCACACCAATACTTTACATCGGGAAGCTGGTCATGGAGGGTAGCGGGATCCGAGGCACGGTTTTTGCCGCGACCGACCGCAGATAGTTGGGGGCCCAAGTAGTGAGCTAGCCACTCATGAAAGGCTGCCCCGCCATCTAGCGAAAAATCCCGGGATGCGCTATCCTGCCGGTTGGCGACCGGATGACAAGGCCAGATAGACATCCCCGGGGGGGCTCGGGCGTCCCCGCAGTCTCCAGACTAGTTTCCCATTGGTGTATTTGTGTTGTGTGCTGTGACCGTTGGTTGGCAGTGTGCAGCCTCGTTCTACTTCCGTTTTCCCACCGACAATCACTCTCAAAAAATATGACAAGTAAAAACAGAAACATAGTGAAACAGCGGCTGCACTCCTTGTCTCTCAAAGTGCACCTCACTAATATTCGAGGTCTGCACTCTAATATCACCCCAGTCCACCATCACCTCGAGACTGAGCAGCCGTCACTCTTGTTTCTTACGGAGACGCAGATAGGATGTCCGTCGGATGTGGCGTACCTAACCTATCCAGGGTATACCTTGGAGCACAACTTCAAGCCGCGTGCTGGAGTGTGCCTGTACGCCCGTGACGATATCTGCTGTTGTCGGCGTCGGCGTAATCTTGAGGACACCAGGTTCTCTGTTCTATGGGCGCTGATTGACACAAGCATCGACAAAATTGTCTATGCCTGTGTCTATCGGTCGCACAGTGGAGATCAGGAGACAACTCGGCTCACCGATTATTTGAGTGAGGCAGCGGACGCGGCTCAGCAGAAGTACCCATCAGCCCAATTAGTGTTACTGGGGGATTTCAACGGCCACCATAAGGATTGGCTGTACCCATACCGGGACACTGACCATGCTGGGCTGGAAACGAGAAAGCTTGCTTTGTCGTTAGACCTAACCCAGCTGGTCCAAGAGGCGACACGGGTACCAGACGTTGAGTCGCATACTCCCTATTGCTTAGACCTTCTGCTGACAACTGATCCAGACCGATACTCCGTGGCGGTATCTTCGCCGTTAGGCAGCTCCGACCACTGTCTGGTGAAATCAGTATCCATATCGTTTACCATCCGCCCGATCTCAGCCCCAGAGGCAACCGGCGGCTATGGAAATACAAGTCAGCAGATTGGGACGAAATGCGTTCTTTCTTTGCATCTTACCAATGGCAGCCACTGTGCTTCTCTTCTGGTGACCCGTCAGCCTGCGCGGATGCTGTGACTGATGTAATACGTACAGCTATGGAATATTTCATTCCATACTCTGACGTTTCATTATCCAGCAAAGCTCGCCCATGGTTCGGTTCTCAGTGTAAAAGTGCTGAAGCATCTAAACATGAGGCCTACCTAGCCTGGGTTGATGCTCGACAGCGTAAGGCAAGGGATACACACCGCAAAAAGAAAGCGTTTAACAGGGCTGCTAAGGCATGCAAAAGGGTTCTTCAGAGGGCTCGATTTGACCACATTAGTCGAATAGGGAACAAACTAGCTTCGTATCCTGCGGGTAGCAAGGCGTTTTGGTCCCTAGCTAAATCGGTCGAATCGAACTTCTGCCGCTCTTCACTGCCTCCAATGCTGAAACCTGATGGGGCGCTGGCTCACACCGCAACGGAGAAGGCAAACTTGTTTGCATCTCAGTTTGCGGAATCTTCGCGTCTAGATGCTGGTAGTGCGACACCTCCTGCTCCACCTGGCAGTCCGACTTTGATGCCGGAAATGCATATTCGCCAAATGGAGGTTCGTAAAGTGCTACGTAATCTGGACGTGAATAAAGCCAGTGGCCCGGACGGAATTCCTGCCCTAGTGTTGAAGGCTTGTGCACCTGAGTTGTCTCCTGCACTAACGCGCCTGTATAGACTCTCTCTCCAAACTGGGCAAGTACCTAAATCGTGGAAGCTTGCTAACGTGCAACCTGTGCCCAAAAAAGGTAGTCGTGCTGACCCTGCCAACTACAGGCCCATCTCGGTCACGTCCATACTCTGCAAGACTATGGAACGTGTCTTAAACCGCAGGCTCCTGGCATACCTAGAATCTAACGACCTCCTCAGTGACCGGCAATACGGGTTTCGCCGAAACCGGTCGACTGGGGACATTCTGGCGTATGTCACTCACATCTGGAGTGAAGCTATCGAGAAACACGGGGAAGCACTTGCAGTCTCCCTGGATATCTCGAAGGCTTTTGACAGGGTTTGGCATGATGGCCTTATTAGCAAGCTTTCTAGTTATGGTTTGTCTCCAGGTTTTATTGCGTGGATATCGGACTTCTTGAGAGATCGGTCCTTACGAGTTGTCATTGATGGCTGCTCGTCGGACCAAATGGGTATCAATGCCGGAGTCCCTCAAGGGTCGGTACTCTCTGCGACGCTTTTTCTGCTACATATCAACGATCTGCTGAAGCCCGGTATCTTTGGGTACGCAGATGATAGCACCGTTGTAGAGAGTTACATATCTAGCGCGAGAGCCAGCAGTCAACAAACTAAGGTATTGAGAGAGAGTATGGTCGAGCGTTTGAACTTGGCCCTTGAGGCAGTCTCTGAATGGGGCGAAACCAATCTGGCCAAGTTTAATGCGGGAAAGACGCAGGCGTGTTTGTTCTCCGCAAAAAGAAGTCAATTTCTACAGACTCCTACTTTTCGAGGTGTATCTGTGCCGGTTACTGATCATCTTGAGCTTTTGGGTGTTACCCTGACATCTACACTCAACTTTGGCACGTATATCGAGTCCAAGGCTAAATTAGCTGCCAAAAAACTAGGTGTCCTCTCAAAGGTGCGAAAGTACTTCAAGTCTGAACAATTGCTTTTATTATATAAAGCACAGATTCGCTCTTGTATGGAGTACTGTTCGCACCTTTGGGATGGATCGGCTAAGTATCAGCTTGAGGCTCTGGAATCGATCGAGAGGCGTGCTAAAAGGCTCATAGGCAATAATTCTCTTGTGCGAAAAAGACTGCAAACTCTTGAACATCGCCGAAAAATTGCTAGCTTATCGGTTTATTATCGGATACACTTCGGAGAGTGTGCATCTGATCTGCATGATCTAATACCACCTAGCCCTTTTTTCTATCGGACTTCTCGTAACTCGAAGAAGCGGCATCGTTTCATGGTTGATGTTCCAAAGACACGAACAAAGCGGTTTGACTCTACTTTTGTGATAAGAACGTCTCGACTGTGGAATGAGTTGCCTGAGTGGGTTTTTCCCGATGGTTATAATCTTGGTGTCTTCAAATCGAGAGTGAATCGGTTTCTTCTAGGTAAGCACGCTCCATCTTAGACCACATCGTCGCTTAACATCAGGCAAGATGGTGGTCAAGTGTAAACCTATAAAAGTTAAAAAAAAAAAAAAAAAAAAATTTCTTAGCGTTCGTCTTCCAGATGAGGGTCCTCGAGGTGATGTAGCCACAGAGGTGGAACCACGGCCATCTCTAGCCGCGGTCGTGAGGGCGAACCTCTCGCTCTCGATCATCTTAGCCAAGATGCTGGACAGTGAAAGGTCGTGTGAGTTGAAGGAGCGAGAGCACGCCATGACCTGTATCTCATCCAATGAGGCGAAAGTGGACACGGGAGCGATCCTAGAGGTGCACTTGACTCGGATCCTGTTTCCACTGGAGGGTCTGGGGTGTAGGTCGTTTAAGCCGGTCCGGCACCGCACCTAGGGATATGATTTCCCGAGGATTTGAGGCGTCGCTGGTTTCTGACGCGTCATTGTAACCAAACGCGGTGGTTCGACCGCCTTCCGCGAGGTGTTCTCACAAAAGGTGGCAGCAATGGCAGAGGCGCGGTCGAGTGCGATAGCGGTCCCAAGACTCTGCTGCCAGCCCACGGCTGGATAAACCTACGGGAGTTTTTGTCGGTAGGGGTACCATATCCGTCGGTAATGTCGATCCCGACATATATCCTACTATGTCATTGTGTGACCGTGCGTAATTGTTCACCGACATAAAAAAATGCGCATAATTTTCAACTACTATCTAATAAAAGATTACGGTGAATAGAAAGAAGACGGCGGTCGGCCGCCGGTTGCTCTACGAGATACCATTTGCTTCCTTCTCGGGGAGTTCCAGCATTGACGAGGCGGAGGTCCAGCAGCCGTGGCCTGGTCAGCCACAGTGAAGCTAAAAGAAACACCAAACTGGGACTGCTCGCCAGGGATATGAGCTCAAAGCATTGCGGTTCAAGCGACCCGGTTAGGCAGGAGTTGCGTGGCACAGACGGTGCCGGCACGACTGAGACGTGCCGTGATGCTTGGTGGTAGGCACTGTGGCTGTAGAGGAGATTTCTTGGCTGGAGAGGAATACCGGTATTATGTTGCGCCGTACTCCCTGCCCACTGCAGTATGATGGCGGAGGCGGTGGGGCTGTATGAGAAGAGGAGAGCCGGTATATCGGTGAGCTGCTGTCCCCGTCCTCTTCAGCTGGATGGTGATAGGTGATGAGGCCGAGCATTTAGCCCAACGCGGCAGATCAAGGGTGTCCAGACGTAAGGACGTCTGGCTCCTAGCACAGGGGCAAACATTTAAGCACCAAGGAATCGATTCACGCCGAGACTGATTTTCATACGGGCAACTTGGTATACAATATATTGCACCATCAAGAAGATCAGGTTACAGAGATAACCAATTTGTTCAAGAAAAGAAAACTAAAACCATCGTATACACAGTATTTTTACGTACTTTAAAACACCTGCACTATACACATTTTAGCAGATCACTCTACTTTTACCTAGCGCTCCTTTATTGTTTTTCTACAGTTCTCTTACGGATCATAGCTTTTTAAAGCAATGGATATTTTAGTATGGATTTTCCTCAAATAGACGCGGGTGAAACCGCGGGGCACAGCTAGTTAATTATAAATCAGGAGATTTAATCTTATTTTAGAACCAAAACGGTAACATGAAAACTAACGTGGTTATTACACATTTTAAACAAACCGAGACATTGGTGGCGGTATGTTGATGATATATTCGCTATTGTACGCCGAGACCAGATTGATCCGTTGCTGATACATTTAAACAGTGTTCACCCGAATATTGCGATAACGTTGGAACGTGAACGGGATGGCAGTCTGCCTTTTCTGGATGTGTTGGTGATGCGAAATTCTACCGGAACATTTTCGCATACGGTCTACCGCAAGCCGACACACACAGATAGGTATCTAAGGGCCGATTCACACCACCATCCGGCACATCTAGCCTCAGTACCACGCACGCTCATTAATAGAGCTTTGAGACTATGTGGTCCAGAACACCTAGGCACTGAGATAGATCACTTGAAAGGCGTGCTTAAACGCAACGGATATAACTGGAAGCAGGGATGGCGGGTAGCGAATGCATCGTCAAGGACGCGTCCAGCTTCGGTGGAGAGGGCGGCCACTTACCTGCCATATATTAAAGGAGTGACGGATAACATTGGACACTTGTTACGCCGAAGATATTGCATCAAGACAATGTTTCGTCCACTCAGGCAGTTAAGGCAAGTGGTACGCTCCCCAAAGGACAAAGACCCTTTGGGTGTGCCTGGGGTGTACATGATTCCCTGTGATTGCGGTAAAAGCTATGTAGGTGAAACACGTAGGAATGTGTCCACGAGGCTTACTGAACACATACGCGCGATTAAGAATTTGGACGGCAACAGCTCTGCGGTCGCGGAGCATGCTCTCTGTTCGGACGCTCAACATTTCATACGATTTGATAAGGCGGAGGTCCTGGCAAGGGAGAAGTATTTTATACCCCGTAAAGTCAGGGAGGCCATTGAAATTACTAAGCGTCCGACGTTTAACAGAGATGGTGGATGGCATGTGCCGCCCGCTTGGAAACCTTGCCTCCAAAAGGCTCAGCAGTGTGTACAGAAAAGTAGTGAGGACACAGTGAGCTCGGTGTGCTGCAATATTCCCGACGCGCAGCTGTCCAGTGACGAAGAGTTCCAGTGTACACCGACGCAGCCCTCCCGCACCCCCTCACCTGCACCCCCGCGACAACAACCGTTGAGCTTACGTGCGCGCCGTGCAGCTGCCCGCAGTGCTAATCGAGCTGCGAACATGCGCGCGCACTCGCCTTGAAGAAGATCGCCGGACGCGATCGAAACTCGAGTCGGACTGTTCTGACTATTTTATACGTGAGTTACCCGTGTATTTGTTTAAAAACGGTAACAAGTTGGAATGTATTTATGAAGGTCCGTATGTTGTTATAGAAGAATTGTCAACCAATGTAAAGGTACTGAAGAAAAATAAAGAATTGTTGGTACATAAAAATAATACTAAGTTGTTTTCTACATAATAAATTTATTAAATACTAGCTGAACCCGCTACTTCGTTCGCGTACGTTGATCTTGCGACCTTATTAGTACATTAGTAGTCATCATCAGCCGCAAGACGTCCACTGCTGAACATAGGCCTCCCCCCTAGATTTCCACAACGAACGGTCCTGCGCAACCTGCAACCAGCGGTTTCCAGCGACCTTTGTGAGGTCATCTGTCCATCTAGTGGGAGGCCGTCCAACACTGCGTCTTCCGGTTCGTGGTCGCCACTCGAGAACCTTTCTTCCCCATCGGTTGTCAGTTCTGCGAGCGATGTGGCCTGCCCATTGCCACTTCAGCTTAGCTACTCTTCGAGCTATGTCGGCTACTTTCGTTCTTTTGCGAATATCCTCATTACGGATTCTGTCGCGCAAAGAGACTCCGAGCATAGCTCGCTCCATAGCTCGCTGTGTGACTTTGAGCTTTGTTATGAGGCCTACAGTTAAGGACCACGTCTCAGTTCCATAAGTCATCACTGGCAACACGCACTGATTGAAGACTTTCGTCTTCAAGCATTGGGGTATTTTGGACTCCAAGATGTGCCGTAGTTTCCCGAACGCTGCCCATCCGAGTTGGATCCTTCGCTGGACCTCTTTGTCGAAGTTGGATCTACCCAATTGGATCTTTTGACCCAGGTAGACGTATTCGTCAACAACTTCGAGTGTGGTATTCCCAACAATAACCGGTACAGGTGAGACATGAACATTTGACATGACCTTCGTCTTGTCCATATTCATCCTCAAACCTACCTGTTGGGATACTCTACTGAGGTCCCTGAGCATAGCACCGAGGTCCTCCATCGACTCCGCCACAATGACTATATCGTCGGCAAACCGAAGGTGAGTGATGCATTCGCCGTTGATATTGATGCCATGTCCGTTCCAGTCCAGTAGCTTGAAAACATCTTCCAGCGCGGCAGTGAACAGTTTCGGAGATATAACATCTCCCTGTCTCACGCCTTTCTGTAGCCGGATATGTTTTGTGCACTGGTCCTGTAATCGGACAGACATTGTGGCTTTGCTGTAAATACACCTCAACACTTCGATATAGCGATAGTCCATGCGGCATCGCTGGAGAGACTGAAGCACTGCCCAGGTCTCGATGGAATCGAAGGCTTTCTCATAGTCCACATACGCTATACATAGTGGCCGATTATACTCCTCGGTTTTCTGTATAATCTGCCGAAGCGTATGTATGTGGTCTACGGTACTATAGCCTTTTCGGAAACCGGCTTGTTCGGGTGGCTGGAAGTCGTCAAACCTGCGTGCGAGACGATTCGTGATTACCCTCGAAAACAACTTATAAACGTGGCTCAGAAGTGAGATGGGTCTGTAGTTCTTCAACAAGGTGTTGTCATCTTTTTTGAAGAAGAGCACCACCACACTTCTGCTCCACGCTTCTGGCGTATTACCGTCAAGTATGACGGAGTCGAACAGCTTCTGGAGGACTTTAAGTACCGGTTTTCCACCCGCTCTCAGAAGCTCAGTCGTAATTCCGTCGTCACCAGGTGCCTTGTTGTTCTTAAGTTGTTTGAGGGCCATCCTAATCTCATACAGGCTGACTTCCGGGATGTCTTCGGTAAAGTGTCGGGTCAGCTTGGCTCTGGGGTCTTTTGCCATGCTAACGACAGGTTGTGCTTGCGTAGAGGTGTATAACTGTTCATAGAACCTCTCAATCTCCTCCAAAATCTCGGGCTTCGACGAGACGACGTTACCACTGTCGGTCTTCAGTTTGGTCAATTGACTTTGCCCAAGAGACAGATTTCTTGCGAACACTTTCGAGCCTTTGTTCTGCTTGATCGCTTCTTCAATACACGAAGTATTGAAGCAGCGTATGTCGCGTCGCACACAAGTAGATATCTGTCTATTGAGCCGTCTGTATACCGTCATGTCGACCGAAGACTGCAATCGCATATCTCGCCTAACCGCCATGAGATTTAGAGTATGATCGGAGAGCTTTTGGGTTCTATGCTGGCGTCGGCTCTTATAAAATTTTCTGCCAACTGCTTGAACAGTTTCCACCAGCCTGTCGTTTATTTCGTCCGCCGTTACGCATTCATCTAAGGCTTCGAAGCGATTTTGAAGTTCGAGTTGAAAGTTATCGGGATCTTCGATTTGAGCATAATTTGGTCGGAGCGTGGACTTCATTAGCTGTGATCGTTCGAACTTAATGTTTAGATTCAGCGTGCCTCTTACAATACGGTGATCGCTGCCGGTCTTAACCCTACTGATCACAGAGACATCGCTGAATATTTGTCGTTTAGTGGTCATAATGAAGTCGATCTCATTTTTTGTGGAACCATCGGGGCTAATCCATGTCCATTTTCGTTGTGGCTGTTTCTTGAAAAAGGAGTTCATCCTAAAGAGGCTCTCCCTTTCCAAGAAATCAGCTAGACGTTGCCCTCTTGGGTTCCGCTGCCCATATCCGAATTGTCCCACTCTCAACTCATCACCGCTACGTTTGCCTAGTTTCGCGTTGAAGTCTCCCATCACAACTGTGAAATGTGTTGGCGAGACATGTATGGCTTTGGAGATGTCCTCATACATGGTCTCAACCTCTTCGTCGGGATGTGTCGAGGTCGGTGCGTATACCTGTATGACCTTCAAGGAATACCGGTCGGTTATTTTAAGTACAAGGTATACAACCCTGCTCGACACACTCTCGATCATTAACACGTTGTTGACAAGAGACTTGCGGACGATAAACCCGACACCCCCTTGGGATTGTTGATCTCCCTCCCGGTAGTAAAACAAGTTGCCGGATTCGAGGGTTATTCTGTCCTCGCCCTGTCTACGGACTTCGGATAACCCTATGACATCCCAGCGCAACTTGTCCACTTCTTCTTCCAGCTCCACAATCTTCTCGTCAGCCCTCAGCGTCCGTGCGTTATACGTTGCCAGGTCGAGTCGTTGGGTTTGGTGGCGGGGCGTCTGCCGGGGATTCTTAGCACCCCATGCTCCGCCGGAACCAAGGCTGCCACCAACGCCTGGAATAACGGAGCCGCCGGGGACTAGGGGCCGTTTCTTTTTTGTGACCATCATATGAGGGGGTGTTTGCCATAGTCACCACGCTTGGCAGGCGGGTTGGTGACCACATTAGTAGTACTTACCTAAAAATATTTGGATGGGTTAGCCCCTACACAAACCGAGTGAATTTGTTTTTCTACACAAAAATATGTTTATTCGAGTTTAGCAACTTCATATTTTATATTTTAGCAACATCAAACATACTCTTAGTAAGGTTGTGGAGTATCGAACATAGCCGCAGTGTTAAGTTTGTAGGATTTTTATAGGATATATTACGAAGAGTATGTAGCTGATGTGCGTGATCTGATACTTACCTACTTATACATTTTTACAGGATGATAGCCTATGTAGGTGATAGACTTATTAGCCGATGTGATAATTTAGACTCTAAGCCATGTGTGTTTCAAATGTCAATCTAATAGGTAATGTCGTTCTGTCGTATACATTTGTTTCGTTAGGGCCCATGCTTTATCAGAGATGGTAGGTAGTATATGAGACTATAAACTATCTGTGTTTCAAATTCCAGCCAAATCATACCTTTACATAAAATACATATAATACTTCGTAGTAAGATAACATTTTATTCAATTTTAGAAAAACGACGGTCTGCTTTGGTTACCGAAGCTTACTAAACACTAAATTTAGTAACAGTATTTGGATTGAAATAATATCCGAAAGAACAAAAACTGACTTCAATTATTATCATTTCACGTCAACTAACTTCTAATAGTCAAGTAATAAGTTCTCTCGACTAATTTTTGAAGCCAAAACTACTTCGTCCAGATAAATAGATACTGGTGAACAATTTACATACAAAACTTTGGCTTTTTTCACCGCCATTGTCCCAGCCATAGGTACTCAAACCGGAGTGGCGCGTGACGATGGCAAAAGACCTGACGGCATGACTTTTGCGCCTTGGAAGTTGGAAGTTGAGTCGGCCCCTAGTGTGAGACGCAGCTTGCGTCGATACTCTGGCACCATCACATCTTCCAGAGATTCATAGTAGAGCCAGTGCAGCGGCTTATTTAGCTGAGCGTCTCAAACGGCGGAAATTTGCAACCCTCGGTAGTGGTTTTATATTTAAAACTTTTGAGGCTGAGACATCGTGCCTGTGGGGGCCGGGAGCTCACCTCATCGTTAAAACCCTTTCCGAGAGCTTGGCCGACGCAACGCGTGACCAAAATGCTAGCGTGTATTTGGCCCAACGCATAAACATTGCACTTCAGCGTGGTACTGCCACCAGCATGCTGGGCACGCGTCCAACTGGTAGTGGGCTTAAACATCTTGTCATCCAGTTTTTGTTAATATTAAAAAAACCGCCTTCAGACTTCGCTGTCAGTCCGTTCGTCCGTCCGTCTGTCACCAGAATGTATCTTAAGAACAGTGATAGCTAGACAGTTGTAATTTTCACAAATGATGTATTCATTTTGCCGCTACAACAAGAAATACTAAAAACAACATACAATACATTTTTAAGGGGGGCTCCACTAGAACAAATTTGATTTTTTTACCGTTTCTCGCTCGATACTAATAATGGTGACAGGTAGACGCTTTAACTGTTCACAGAATATTTCGTTTTATGTTATCTTTAAATAATTAATGATTAAGGAGGCTCCCATATAATAAAAGAAGTTTTCGCCATTTATTTGGTAATGGTACGGAACCCTTCGTGCGCGAGTCCCACTTTGGAACTTTGGCCGGTTTTTTAATATCTAATTTAGAATTGATGTCACGTACCTAGGTTACTTACCAACGTGATTTTATTCGCTATAAAAAAAAACTTTGACTTTGACAATAGAAAGGTATTGTCTTATTATTACTTGACGGCTGGCAGATTTGAGTGCGGTGTGTGTACCAGGGATGAGACTGACTCCGATAAGTCGGAACTTCCGACTACTACACCTTCGGTTCTGATTTCGGCTCCGAAATTTTTAAAAAGGATGTTACAATCGGAGGTAAGGTGTATAAATATTGCAAATAATCCCTTATAGTAAATGGAAATACAAAATCGCAACTTCCTAAATCAATTGCTCGTCAATGTTTATCGTGTCCACGTGTTTGGCAAAAAAAAAACCCAATTAAAATGTCATTCCTGCCATCACTTCTAATAATCCTGCCTATGCCTCCGACTTCAAATCCGACTCCAATAAATCAAATTTTAAAACTCCGATTCCGCCTTCGGTTCCGGCAAAATGACCTTCGTTACATCCCTGTTTTTACAGTGTCACAGATTACTTCGAAGTTAGTATGTACCGAACTTATTATTACCGTTATTATTTAATTTCTATGTAATTTCCAATCCACCTGACCAATAATTTTGATGGAACTATATAAAAAATATGTTCTTTCTAACAAAATAAGAATTAACGAAATTGAACAACGCAAACATGAGTTACAACTTACAACCAAATACACATTCTGATTTTCACCCCTTCCTGCAAGAAAACCGTGCAGAATTTGAGGATTAAAAGTAGCCAGCTACCATCTACTTAGTATGAACTTAAATCATGTCAAGTTTCATTTGAATTGAATCAGTAGTTTAGGCGTGATGAGAGTTCCCTATAGAAAGACAGACAGACAGACAGACAGACAGACAGACAGACAGACAGACAGACATGAAAGAAAAAAAATGCAGTTTCGCCATCAGTATCGACTGTGGAGTGCCCCCAAAATTTTTTTTTCAAAATATCTTCAATGTACAGAATTCGACCCGCTACAGTTTTATTATAAGTATAGATAGATTTATAGTATAGATGTAAACTATTTTAAGTTAATTTAAGTAACAGACAGTAAAAAAAAACTTTTTTTTTCCTCTTTATAAGGGAGGGAAGCAGCTACCCTTCACTTTTCGGGGGAGCTGAGGTGTTCGCGTTAGCAAATGTCGCAATAGCCCTGACAGTGCTATATGCTAAATCTAGGTCACACGCGCACCCTAAATAACGTAGTGCTGATCTAGCTAAAGTTAGCTTTAGAATGTAATTAGTTCTAACTTGTTCAATGAATAAACGGAGCTGGACCGATCAACATGTTTCATTCATTCACCACCAACATCTAACTTTCAATCTTACACATTTCAATTCACGTTAGCGCCACCGATACTTGCCGGTCGCACTGAGTTATAAGTTGTAACGCCGCAGAAACATTCTAAATTTGTTTAAGCTTAAATTTGTAAAAGCGTTGTTTGATTAGAGCACACTCCGTAACTCAATCAAAATAATATGAAAATTGCTCACCGGAATTTACGAGATAATAATCAAACGCTGCCGCTGGTTGGACAGAACAAGCGTTCACTCAGCGTTCCACTCGAGTGTCGCTGCGTTCTCGTTCTTTCTTCAGGCATTTTGACGCGATATGTACAACTTCTCCGCAGTGGTAGCAGGTAGGAGCCGTCACTTTATTTTGCTGCTGTATTTCATCACGTTTTTGTCCGGTTGTACCTGGATTCTGTTGATGTGGACGTTGTCGGGATCCCACTTCTGATGTCGGGGAGACAGATAGATCGTCCGACATCAGTGAGGACGGATCAGCCCTTTTTCGTAACGTAAGGTTATGCGTAAGTTCTTCGGTCCAGGTGTATACAAGTAAACAATTGGTACGAATCAGCTGAGTTATCTATTTGGTTTCACAATTTGTTGACTAAAATCTAATCGCAAATAATTAAGATTGAAACGGATTTAGAGTAACAGATTTGTACGTGAGCTCAACCAACGTTCACCCACCGAGATGGAATGGCATAAATAGTAATGTCGTTGGGATTGGTATACTAACCTGACACTCACTTTGAATTGTCAGTGCCAATTCAAAGTGAGCTGTCAATGTCATTTTAATATCATTTGTCAATGTCCACTTATTTAAACTTGTCAACGCCGCTCCACTCCAACATAAGCGACCGGTGTTGCCACGTACGACCCTGTTCGAGTAATACTCGCTCTAAATCAGTACACACTAATTATAAGGGTAATCTGCCCCGTCATAAATCTATATATATAAAAGCGAAAAGTCACTCATCAAGGAATCTCAGAAACTACAAATGCTAGGAATCTGAAAATTTGCATGGAGGTCCCTTGTAACGTTACATATTGGCTTTAAACAATATGTAAACGTACATTTTTTCCTATTTCATCCTAAAATCACCACTTATTCATAGGAGACTGTGGATACTTACATACCAAATTTTCATACAACTAATATCTTTTCAATCGTGTCCTCACGATAAAGCATATTTTTCTTGTTATAATAGTAGTATTCTTTATGTATTTATTTCACTTTAAACCCGCAAAAACCCAGCTTTTCTAAAATTTTATTTATTTACTTCATGTCATAATACTTCAAACATCAATCATCGCTAAGCAACCTCTACCATCTTCATAAGGTTGTATAGTTTTTAAGTCTAATTCTCTCTGGCCGCTAATAAAATTAACTGTTCTTTTATTCTAGACTTGAACCACTGAAAGTTTTCATGTAAAATCTAGGAAACTGAGATGGTCAGTTAACATTTGGCTTCGAAGAGAGTAACATCTAGAGAACAGTTGGCTTCGAAGAGAGTGACATCTGGATGCCTTGAAAGACTGCTGAACGCTGAACCTACCGCTCATACATGATACAAAAGTGCCATTCCCTGCTGAGACCCGCGATGAACGCTGAACCTGCCGCGAGCCATACTGAACCTGCTGCGGACTGCTGAACCCGCGATCCATTCCCTGCTGCGGACTACTGATCCTGCTGCGGACTACTGAACCTGCTGCGGACTGCTGAACCCGCGATCCATTCCCTGCTGCAAGCCACTGAACCCTCTCAGCCACTGAACCCTCTCAGTTCTTTTATTTTTTTTACACTCGTTTCTTAATTTTACTTTACCTTTTCTTATCATCCCATCTAATCTCATTTTTTCTTAAATATACTTGTTTTATTAACCTTATATTATTCCACCTTTACCTATCTCCTCCTACTAAATACTTTTATGTTCACTACCGTGACACCCTTTTACCACGTAGGCACTGGCTAAGACGGGCTTTTGCGAAATTCAACCCCTAAGAGGGTGAAACAAGGGATGAACGGTTGTATGAAAATTCGTCATTTTCAAAGTTATCAAATTTTGACATAGACACTTGAGACGAAGCAATTAAATGTTTGTTCTATCAATTTTGTAATTTCGAACTGTACGGGGGTGAAATTGGGGTTAAAATGTGGGATGAATGTCAATATGGAAGTTCCCAACCGTTGAATATAAAACCATGAAACTCTAATGTTTGTTCTATCAGTTTCGTAATTTCGAACTATACGGGGGTGAAATTGGGGTTGAAGTGAGGGATGAATGTCAATATGAAAGTTCCCAATCGTTGAAGTTAAAACCATGAAACGCTGTATATAGAAACTTTAGACCAAATAAACGAATGTTTGTTGTAGCAATTTTGTAATTTCTAACTGTACGGGGATAAAATGAGGGTTGAAATAGGGGATGAAAGTTTATAAATATGGAGGTTTGTAATTGTTGAAGATAACCATGAAAAAATTATGAAACTTCGTATCTATACACTTGAAACGAAGCAAGTGAATGTTTGTTCTAGCAATTTTGCAATTTCAAACTGTACGGGGATACAATAGGGGTTGAAATAAGGGATGAAAGTTTATATGGAATTTCGTAATTGTTGAAGATAAAATAATGAAACTTCGTATCTAGGCACTTGACACGAACCAAATAAATGTTTGTTCTAGCAATTTTGTAATTTCGAAATGTACGGGGATGAAATGGGAGATGAAAGTTTATATGGAAGTATGCGTCATTGTTGAAGATAAAACCCTACCAAACCAACAAAATTTTGCAATTAGACACTTGATATTCATGTACTAATATTATAAATATGAAAGTAACTCTGTAGGTCAGTTATGCTTTAACGCCTAAACCACTGAACAAGTTTGATGAAATTTGGTACACAAATAGACTAGGCTCAGAAAAAGAGAAGGCTACTATTGTATCACTGAAAAAAAGTTGAAGGGGTGGAAATCAGGAATGATTGTTTCCATGGAAGTTCGTCAATGTTGCAGACAAAACCGCTAAATTTTTCAAACTAGACACTTGAAATCTATTCTAATATAAATTATTATAAATGTTAAAGCAACTCTGTCTGTTACGATTTATCATGTAAACCACTGAACCGATTTTGATGAAATTGTATAATTTTAGTTCTTAAAAATGTTCACATAAAACTGTTTTTATCAAGCTGTTTTCTGTAAACGTAATTTGGTAGGTATTGCGTACAAATACTGCCTGAGCTACATTAATGTTTATTTTGCGCGGACGAAGTCGCGGGTAAAAACTAGTGTTTAAATAAGTAAAAAAGCAGATATATCCCACTAATATTTTAAATGTGAATGTATGGATGTTTGTTGCTCAATCACGCCGTAACGTATGAACGGATCAGACTGAAATTTGGAATACAGTTAGATTATTGTCTTGAAGAACACATAGGCACACTAGACACTTTTTATCCCGGGAAAATAACGGGAACGGGAACAACGCGGGTAAAACCGCGGGGCACTGCTAGTATTATTAATAGATAAAAACGAAAGGTCACTCATCAAGTAATCTCAGAAACTACAAATGCTAGGATTCTGAAATGTTGCATGGAGGTCTCTTTTAGCACGTAGGCGCTCGCTAAGACAGGGTTTGGCGAAATTCAACCCATGAGAGGATAAAACAAGGGATGAACGGTTGTATGAAAATTCGTGATTTTCAAAGTTATCTGATTTTATAAAGTTATCTAGACACTTGACACGAAGCAGATAAAGGTTTGTTCTGTCAATTTTGTAATTTCGAACTGTACGGGGATGAAATTGGAGTTGAAATGGGGGACGAATGTCTCTTACGCTTTCACACCTAAACAACTGAACCGATTTTGATGAAATTGTACGAAATCGTTTTATTATAAGTTGTTTTTAGTAATCGTTAATGTGTCTAGGTATACAAATAAGTACTGCCTGAGTTACCTTACTATTTATTTCGCGCGGACGAAGTCGCGGGTAACAGCTAGTACTGTATAAGATTATTATTTGGTTTACACAAACAAATCTCACTCAATTCGCAAATCGTATGTCTCAATTACGCACGCAGCTCAAGTTGTTACTAATTCCTCTTCGACGGAATACTCACATTGTCTATAATATCTTATTCAATCCCTCCACTCGAACTACCTTAAAGAACGCTTCATTTTTTTAAAAAGATTATAAAAACCTTTTGAGTGGTCGAACCTTTTATAGTAGCATTTCACTTTCGGGGAGGTTTTATTGTGAAATGCCTGTTCGTATAAAACACTAGCTGTTACCCGCGACTTCGTCCGCGCGAAATAAATACTAAGGGAACTCAGGCAGTACCTATTTGTATACCCAGACACATTTACGGTTACTAAAAACAGCTTATAATAAAACAATTGTAAACAATTTCATCAAAATCGGTTCAGTTGTTTAGATCTGAAAGCGTAAGAGACATTCGGCCCCATTTCATCCCCATACAGTTCGAAATTACAAAAGTGCAAGAACAAACGTTCGTTTGCTTCGTGTCAAGTGTGTATTTACAGAGTTTCATGGTTTTATCTTCAACGGTTGGGAACTTCCATATTGACAATGATCCCCCATTTCTACTCCAATTTCATCCCCGTACAGTTCGAAATTACAAAATCGCAAGAACAAACATTAAATTTGTTTGGTTCGTGTCAAGTGCGTATATACAGAGTTTCATGGTCTTATCTTCAACGGTTGGGAACTTTCATATTGACATTCGTCCCCCATTTCACCCCCATTCAGTTTTAAATTACAAAATTGGTAGAACAAACATTCGTTTGCCTTGTGTCAAGTGTCTTTATACAGAGTTTAATGGTTTTATCTTCAACGGTTAGGAACCTCCATATTATCATTCATCCTCCATTTCAACCCCAATTTCACCCCCGTTCAGTTTGAAATTACAAAATTGATGGAACAAACATTTAATTGCTTAGTGTCAAGTGTGTAGATACAAAATTTAATAACTTTAAAAATTAAGAATTTTCATACAACCGTTCATCCCTTGTTTCACCCTCTTAGGGGTTGAATTTCGCAAAACCCCGTATTAGCGAGCGCCAACGTGCTAAAAGGGACCTCCATGCAAAATTTCAGATTCCTGGCATTTGTAGTTTTTGAGATTCCTTGATGAGTGACCTTTCGCTTTTATATATATAGATTATTAAATGACCCTTGAAATCTTCAAAAAATATGCCAAACGGTTTTCTTTGTCAAAATTATAGTCTCGTTATATCTTTGGTGTTACTTGTAATTTTTCCGTTGTAAATTCTGTTTCTAATACCTTTACAGTTAACAATTTAAATCCTTTTTTTTATTTTTTTTTTAAATAAAGTAGGTATTTATGTATGTATTACGTTTTATTTAAAAAAACTATTATTTTCATGAGCGCAGCGATTTCCTTTTGTATTAGTAAACTGTTTCCGCGTAAACCTTTACATACATATAGATGGTATCATGTTATATAAGGGATATTTTGTCCAAAAAAAAGACAATGTCCCACTTCAGAACGACTTCACGCTGTAATTGGCTACAGATCGCTATTAGATGTAGTCTTAAGTTGCGCAAATATTAACCAATTCATGTGCTGGCCTCCTATTACATACACAAAGAATTCCCTCCGTGAAACGTGTGAGGCGAATATAATAATAAGGAAATCGCGATGGAAGAAAAAAACAAAAAACAGACGAAAAATCAAACATCAGCTACAACAACAGTCGACTATGATAAGTTGTTGTCTTCCGCGGGTGAACTTGGCAAGTTTCAACTATATCTAGCCCTGGCGACGTTTCCCTTCTATTTATTTGGAGCGTTTGGATATTTTTCTCAACTCTTCATGACTGCCCTGCCTCCCGAACATTGGTGCTGGATCCCTGAACTAAAGAACTTAACCGAACATGAGAGAAGAAAACTGGCCATTCCTAAAGCTGATAACGAATTTGGATACTCATTTTGTGAATCTTATGATGCTAATTGGACCGATGTTTTAGCGTCAAGATCTGTGCCAAACAATTCGGCAACGGTTTCCTGCCAATTTGGATGGGAGTTCAATCGTAGTTATGTCCCATATTCAACTATATCTACCGAGCTTGAATGGGTTTGCGATAAGAAGAATTACCAAGCTACAGCACAATCCATATTCTTTGCTGGTTCAGTAGTTGGCGGGATTTTGATTGGATGGGTGTCAGATCGCTACGGGAGAATACCAGCGACGATTGCTAGTAATTTGTTGGGATGCGTTGGGGGACTAACTAGTACGTTTGCAGTTACATTAACTCAGTTTGCAGTCTGTCGCTTTGTAATGGGCATGATGTACGATACGGGTATGATGATTCCGTACCTCATAATCCTCGAATATACATCTCCAAAATACAGAAGTCTGGTGGCTAACGGATCGTTTGCCATTTTCTTTTCTTTGTCTGCGACTTCTTACCCCTTTATTGCTCTCGCGTGTGGAAATTGGAAGATTTTATCATTAGTTTCGAGTTTGCCACTGGCGTTTGCTATTTTCACACCTATGATTCTTCTTGAAAGCCCAATATGGCTTCTATGCAAAAACAGGGTCGATGAAGTCATATCTAAAATTGAAGCGATCGGTCGAGTCAACCAAAAAGAAGTATCGAGCCAGATGATAGCACAGTTTAAACTAACTATTCAAAGTGAACCGAAAGAAGACCAACTCGGCATATACGACTTTTTCAAAAACCGACTGCTCAGGAAAAACACTATCCTAGTTTGTATGGTTTATATGGTCGCGATGATAGTATTTGATTGTCTTTTAAGAAACTTAGAGCAGTTGAAGTTTGACTTGTTTCTATCATTTGCTGCTTGCAGCGCTACAGAGCTACCCTCGATGATGCTTTACGCCGTTTTGGCAGATGTTCTTGGAAGAAGATGTTTGATAGTAAGTATGCTGGTGATTAGCAGTATTGCCTGTGCTTCTATTGTGTTTGTGGACGCGGGGGTACCATCAGTTGTAGGTGCCGTTGTAGCCAGATTTGTGATCAACATTTCCATTGCTGCGATACTGCAATGGTCTGCAGAGATGCTACCAACAGCCGTGCGAGGCTCGGGAGTTTCGTTGGTAATGATTTGTGGCAATGTAGCTATGATAATGTCTCCTGTTATCGCATCAATGAAATCTTATAGCAGCTGGCTGCCGTATGTGGTCATGGCATGTTTAGCAGCTTGCGGTGCGATGGCAGCCGTGACACTCCCCGAGACAGCCAAGAGAGAACTACCGAAGACTTTTGACGATGCAGAAAACTTGGCAAAAACACAAGAACTATGTTTCATGTCATTTTTAAAATTTGTTCAAAAAAAGAAAAATGGTCAAACAAATATGGGGTTTTCAGAAAACGAGTAGTAAAATATGGACAAAATAATATGTAAAGAATAAAATTTACTTTATTATGAAGTTGCCTTATTTAAAATCCTTCAAAATTTAATGATACCGACTTAATAAGATCAAACCTGAATTGTCGACTAAGAAAATTTTGAGCTATATTTTATGATCTAGCTCATCAAGGATATAAAATTCTAAATCTTTTATTTTACACTATTTCAAGTACACAGACATAAAATTCAACATAGAAAAATCCCAAACGCTATTGTTATGTTTTTTAGGTCAAATGTGTGTTTGCATGTGAGCCAAATACCCACTACACATACATACGTCTAAGATTCCTCATTAACAAAAGAGCTGGTAAATCTAAAACGGTTTAACCGATGTTAATGAAACATAGTGAACGGTAGGACTGGCTTTCCTGTGAGCGTCGATGGTGTGGGTGATCCAAAAACCATCGCTGATATTTTTAGGGAGAGATTCTCGGTCCGTTCGCCGCTTGGGCCGGCTAATGTGGTGCTGAATACTGATGTTAGTGGTGAGGCGGTACTAAATTTCTGTCCGGGAGACGTTAAGACCGCGATAAATCTTATTTCGAGAGGAAAGTCCCCTGGACATGATGGACTCAGTATTGAGCACCTGGAGCATGCTGGGCGGCATCTGCCGAGAGTTTTGGCCACGTTGTACTCGCTGTGTGTTAGCCACTCCTATTTGCCTGCCGATTTTATGAGAACGGTTGTGGTGCCTGTGGTTAAAAATAAAACCGGCGATGTGGCTGATAAAAATAACTACAGGCAAATAACTCTCGCAACTGTAATAGCGAAAGTGTTTGACGGCCTGCTAAATGCACAACTTAACAGACACGTGACACTTCACGATAACCAGTTTGGGTTCCGACCCAAACTGTCCACAGAGAATGCGATTCTTTGTTTAAAGCATGCCGTCAAATACTACACGAACAGAAGGACTCCAGTGTACGCGTGCTTTCTCGATTTATCCCGGGCCTTCGACCTGGTCTCCTACGACGTCCTTTGGGACAAACTAATGAACACGGACCTACCGCGGGAACTCATTTCAGTGCTTCAGTACTGGTACGGGAACCAGGTCAATAGTGTCCGTTGGGCGGGAGTGATGTCGGACACTTATCACCTTGAGTGTGGTGTGAGACAGGGCGGTTTGACTTCTCCTACTCTATTCAATCTGTACTTGAACGACCTGATAGTCGCGCTCAGCAGCCTGCATGTCGGATGCTATGTAGATGGAGTGTGTGTGAATAATCTGAGCTACGCTGATGATATGGTCCTGCTGAGCGCGTCGATCTGCGGCCTGAGGAAACTACTCAGTACGTGTACAGATTACGCGCGTGGTCATGGGTTAATATATAACAGTCAGAAAAGTCAATTTATGGTTTTTAGAGCCGTCGGTATGAAGAGCCCTATGAACATACCGCCACTTCATCTTGGTGGTGCGTCAATAGATAGAGTTGATACATTTAAATATCTGGGCCATCTACTTACCGAGGACCTGAAGGACATACTCGACATGGAGCGGGAGCGGAGAGCGCTGTCAGTACGGGCCAATATGATAGCTCGCAGATTTGCGCGCTGTTCTACCGAGGTGAAAGTGACACTCTTTAGAGCGTACTGCACTTCACTGTACACGTGCGGTCTGTGGGCAGACTACACTCAGAAGGCGTACAGTGCTCTCCGCGTCCAGTACAACAATGTGTTCCGGACGGTGCTGGGGCTGCCCCGCTTCTGTAGCGCTTCAGGGATGTTCGCGGACGCGAGGACAGACTGCTTCGAGGCGACTATGCGCAAACGGAGCGCCTCCCTGGTGCGCAGGGTGCGGGCCAGCCCCAACGCCATCCTAGCGATGATCGCCGACAGGCTTGACTGCCCATACATAAGGCATAGCTGCAACAGACATGTGACTGTCCCAATGCCAGTTAGGAAATTTTGACTTGAAAGCTGATGACATTCGAATACTTACTAGCAAAATTAAAGTTGACGTTTTATATAGTGACATGTTTATATTATTGTATTTTGTATTATTATTTTATTGTAATTGATTTAATTGAATAATATTTTTGTAATAACATTGTGAGATTGTGACATTGTAATTCTATGAGTCATGTAACTTGAAATAAATAATTTTGATTTTGATTTTTTGATTTGATAGCTACGAACACCTCCGTTTAATTTACGAAACAAAAAAAAAAAAACACGATCATCCGTTCCGAAGCCACGATGCCGCAGACAGATAGACACATACACCGACACTCTGTTGGTTTTGCGTCGAGGTTTGAATTTGATTTGAACTCATTAGCTTCGATATATAGTCCAGTCAAAATAGACTTAATTATGATTCTTGTTTGTATTAATTCCCAACAAGCTGGATTTTTGTGCAGGCCTTGGATTCGTCATTACAAATGACATATCAAAAGTCCCCATCGATCCCGCTTGTGCGTTGTTTCTTATTCGAGGTCAAAGGCGCAAATTTGCGTTTTTGGCGTTTATCTCTGAAACAATGAAAGCTACCGAATATAGCTCTCGTTGTTTCAGAAATATACTCAAAAACGCAAATTTGTAACCTTTGACCTCGAATAAAAAACAACGCACAAGCGGGATCGATGGGGACTTTTGACATATCATTTGTAATGACGTATTCAAGGCCTAAACAAAAATCCAGCTTGTTGGGAATTAATGCAAACTGGAATATCTATTTTGACTGGGCTACTAGCCTGATCTAGTATTGAATGTCACAGGTTAAGATTAAAAGGCAATAAATAGCTTCTGTCATGATAAAATACTAAATATGTGTTAAAGTGTGTGTGTATGCGGTCGTTTTATAATTCAAAATGAATTACTATACAGTTATTCAAATTGTTTAAAGCAAGTGTAAATTGAAGTAGAATATTCCGCTATGAAATAAATAATACAACGTTCTGAAACGGCAGTAGTAGGAGAGTCGGTACGATATTTTCAGGTTCGTTCCGTACATTCAGGCGCAGCGTTTCTAGCAAGGAAGATGTTACACCGTAATACGATGCGTTTTAAATGTTATTTGCTTTTTAACAGGTTATTAACAAACATAAAAACAAAAAGAAGGGCACTACGCTAAGTACCTACTCACCTAATTTTGGAATTATCTATGGACCAATGAAGGTCTCAAGACAATCAAGACAGTCATGTCTACTATCAGATACTCTCTCAGACTCAGACTCTTAGCAGAGTCTTCCTGGGGAAGTACCACACCTTTGCCAAATATTCTACCGCCAAGCAGTAATGCGCAAACATTACTGTGTTCCGGTTTGAAGGGCAATGATTCCAGAGAAATTACAGGGCTTAGAGACATAATATCTTAGATCTCTGGGTGACGAGCGCAGTGCAGTGCTAGGTAATGATTTGGACTATCATGTTCCAATAGCTGCGTGTTACTGTGCTGTTATGTGGCAGGCATGTTGCTTACCATCAGGCACATGACCTGCTCGTCTCGTCACTCTATGCTATAAAAAAAAAAAGTCGACCACACCCGGCAGTCCCGAGTTCACTATTATCAAAATAAATTAACAATTATTTAATTGAAATTAAAAGCTGTATAGAGACTTTTTATAAAAAAATATTAATTATATTTATATACCTATCTACATATAAATATGCTCTGTCACTTACTACATATTACAAAATACTATTATGCTTATTATTATCTGAATCAGTTTTAGTACATGTCACTGTATTTATTATAAAATAACATTATTTTAAATTAGGCACGATTAGGACGAAGGTATTTTATAAATAAAGGGGGGGAAGGTGGCGGACTATAGACCAGGTCCATCGCAGGGGACCAATACTCGTAGTTTCTGGACGCGGGGCGTTCAACACCTGCTAATGGTTAGTCTCCGAGGTGGTCGCGGCGTTTCTTGGATTCAGGTGCGCCAAAGTCAAAGTTCTTTATTGATAAATGTACAATTTACACGTCAATTAATAAAAAATTCAAACAAAAGAAGGAGCATACAAATTGTATACAATTTCAAAGTAATTATCACTTCACTGTATTATAATAACAATCATTATAGAGTAAGATCCCAGGGCCGCCAGACGTCACGTATTTTCTCATGAATGAAATGTGGACGATTAAGCAGAGTTAGTACGTACTAAGAACACATGCTTACTCGCTAACTTGCTTAGACGGCCAATTTTGAGATGTGGGGTAATGTACATACAAACATTACTTCACGTATTTTCTAATAAGTGATTTTCACGTATGTTGTAGGCAATAAAAATAAGGCCCCAATACTCCCAGACACTTTCCTTCGGCCGTTTTACTTAACAACCCCACTATAATAACTTAACTTCACTCACATTCTCATACTCCATTTGTAAATATGTTAGTCAGACAACTATTTTAAAGCTTTTTCCAATAAGACCGACCAATCTAAGGCGTCAATCATCTCCTAAACTCAATTTTAAGTCAATATTTCCTAAAACATGTCTGACTCAGTTTCGCGCTCTTACTCATAGAGGCATAATTGAGTTTAGGGGATGATTGGCACCTTAGATTGGTCTGTTTTATTGGACAAAGCTTCAAAATAGTAGTTGTCTGACGAACATATTTACAAATGGAGTATGAGAATTTAAGTGAAGTTAAGTTATTATTTTAGAGTTGTTAAGCAAAACGGCTGACGGAAACTGTCTTGGAGTATTGGGGCCTTATATTAAGGATATTGCCTACAACATACGTGAAAATCACTTATTAGAAAATAAGTGAAGTAATGTTTGTATGTACCTTCATTACCCCATATCTCAAAATTGGCCGTCTAAGCAAGTTAGCGAGTAAGCATGTGTTTAGTACGTACTAACTCTACTCAATCGTCCACATTTCATTCATGAGAAAATACGTGACGTCTGGCAGCACTGGGATCTTGGACTATTAATTATCGTACAGAAAACTGTCAAGCATTATACGAGTATAATAAATATGTTTTAAATACAATTTTACTAACCCATGTACATTTTTTCACATTTTTATAGGAACTTTGCCATCACTCTCAAAAAATTTGCTGTAACTATAAAAAGTTTGATGGATAAGCCAGCACTTTAATCTGTTTTTGAAGCTGCAAAAACTTGGGGCTGATATAACTATTTTGGGAAGAGTGTTATAAACTAACTTCCGGTCCCATAACGTGAGTTAACTTCCGTGACCTCGTGAGAGAGTGTGGTATAACATTTAGCTTGCCCGCGTTGCGTATGTTGCGAGAATGTCTCTCTCCTCGCGCATTGTACGATACTAGATTATTTCTGACATACACAGCCACTTGGTAGATCAGGATAGCAGCTAACGTAAGTATGCCAAGTTCTTTGAAAAATGGTTTGACGGATGTGCATTACGATACGCCAACGATAGCACGTACGGCACGTTTTGGGCGCGGAACGCACGCTCCCAGTCGGCAGCGCGCGCGGATAGCTCGGCGCCGTACTGTAACTGAGAATGCACCGTGGCGAAATAACACGCACGCGACACATCCGCAGACAGCACTCGGGATACTCGTCTTAACGCAAAGCACGCACTGCTAACTTTAGCACACATCTTGTCGATGTGGTGTTCCCACGTTATGCTGCGATCAATCTCGAACCCCAAAAATGTGATATTCTGTACCTGCTTAATCCTAACGCCGCTTAGCGAGACTATTAACGGATTTGTATGGTGGCCCGACAGACAAAAGTGAATGAAATGCGTCTTTTTCGAATTTAACATTAAACCATTAGCACTAAACCACGAGTTTAAGCCGTTACTTAAAATATTTAATTTCTTCTCCAATTCCTCTATTGAAAGAGCTATTACTACGGCAGCCATATCATCTGCATACATAAACATGTCCACACCCTTTACGGCTTCGAGGAGATCTTTTAGTAGGCGAGAGAACATGATATTTAAAACTGACGAACCCTGCAGTACTCCCATAGACGAAAGCAGCGGGTCTGATTTACTATCGCCGTCACCAGCATCCACTACTTGAGAGCGGCCTCGTGACAAGTCAGTCAACACTGCGTATGATTTCCCAACTATGCCATAGTGTCTCAGCTTTTAAAGCTAAGGCACAGATCAGAAAATAGTTACTTCGTAACAGATGCATCACTTCCATACAAAAGTGCAAATACCTACACGATAATAACCTAAACTGTCGTATACTACTTACCTACTGTTACTTGTAAGCAAAAATACACCTTAACACACCCACGCAGAGTTGTAAATGCCGTGCGCACCGTGTGACTTGTCGTCTGCTTACGTCATTGACCAAACGTGCTAGGGTTATACGAAATGGTGGTAGGTGGTAGTAGTGGTAGGACTCTTGGCAGAGTCCGCCTGGGGAAGGACCACACCTTTGCCAGTTATTCTACCGCGAAGCAGTAATGTGCAAACGTTACTGTGTTTTTTTAAAATAAAGAGTGAAGAGATGAGCAGGACATGTGCCTGATGGTAAGAAACATGCCTGTCACATAACAGCACACTGACACGCAGCTATTGGAACATGAAGAGTCCAAATCATTACCTGGCACTACACTGCGCTCGTCACCCAGAGATCTAAGATGTTATATCTCTAAGCCCTGTAATTTCACTGGAAACATTGCCCTTCAAACCGGAACACAGTAATGTTTGCACATTACTGCTTGGCGGTAGAAGAACTGACAAAGGTGTGGTACTTCCTCAGGCGGACTCTGCTATTAGTCCTACCACTACAGTACTCCATTAGAGAAGCCCATTCATTTGATACCCATAATATAGAGGTAGGTTGTGAAGAAATATTTTGTCCGCGATTTTGTGGAGGGGGGCATTTTGAATCGATATTAACCAAACATAGCTAAGAACCACCGCATAAAAATAAACCTTTTTAAAAAAATCGACGTCAAACTTAGAACACCCTTTTTTAGTCGGGGGTTAAAAAATGGTTCACAATTAGCTGAGCTATCGCGAAACATACTTACATCCAATAAAAATTCAGCCCAGAACCGCCTCCTTCTTTGAATTCGGTTAAAAATTCTATAGCTTTTTTTTAAGTAGGTACGTTTTATAGTCAATTGATACTGAAGTTTATTTTGGTTTTACAATGTAGGTAGTTGTAAGTTGTTTTCATACCGTCGAATAAATGAACAAATTAGTATCATTCATTATGTACATGAATATTAAAAAAATTATCTCTTCAAAATTTTTATTAAACTTAATGAGACATAATAAAGATGGGGTAAAAGGTATTTCAGACAAAATAATGTGAATGCATAACCTCTACTGTATCTATTCAAAATAAATATTATACATATTACACACTACTGTTTCTATATTCTGTTCGATTAAAATTTGAAACCTACCAAAATTTAGCTCAAAAATAAATATTAACAATAAAAACACTTCCCTTGCTTCCTGTTTCGGCAATTTAAAATAAGATAAATTACTTCTATATTTTAGTTTCTTGCTATTGCAGATTGCAGCCATTCACAATACAATAACGCCGCGACATTATTTATGCGCGCACTCGGCGTTCGTTCGCACGTCAACTCGGGCAAACGGCCGGCGGCCTTGTGATTTTAGTACACCCGGGAGGACCCGAACGAGTAGGTACTTACCTCACGCCGTTTAGCCAGTGACGAGGGTGTGGCTAAGGTCTCATGGTCTACGACATCGAAGGCCTTCGATAAGCCACAACACAAAACCGTCACTTGTTGTTTACGTTCACGGCCAGTCGAACTCGACGAATCACTTCACGCGTTAGATAAGTCGTCGCCTCGATTTCTGATAGGTAGGCCACTAACCGTGAGTTCGAGCCATTTTGAAACACTTTGGCTATTGCCTGTATAAGCTGATTTTTCTCGTATTTTACGCCCCAACTTGCTTACTAAAGCTTTGGCCTCACTTCCCCAACTGTCTAAAGTCTCCACAGCAAATAGGACAGAGTGATGTCGTATCTTAGCAAAGCTGGGCACCGTTAATCAAATAGTTAACTTCGTTAATCGTTAATCCGTTACAAAAAAAGTTAACTTCGTTAAGCGTTAAAGCGTTACATTTCGTAAGAATTAACGGAAGTTAACGTTAATCGTTAATCCGTTAATATGCGTATTGGATTTTTATATCGTTGCGTTAGTAAACTTATAAAACCTGTTGGTTTAGATTCTGGAAGTTAACAGGTTAGGAAAAAATGAAATACTTGTAGAGTTTAATTTTTTTATTATTAGGGCTTTCCGAATTTCAACCCAATCCTTTCCCATTCCCAGACGTTCTGACGTGATGAAACAACAAACATTACAACATCCAAAAATTGCCATTTATAATATTAGTAAGATGTTAAACACTGGAATTTTCATTGTATACCTCCATCTCTTCATTCTCATACATTGATTAGTTCATTTTATTTAACTTTTCTTTGGTTAGTTGAAATGAACTACCACCGATTTTATTAAAAGAAAGTTACAATACAGATAAACGAGCGAAAAAGTATGATTGAATTTATCGGGGATTTCCCCACTGGTTATGGATTACTGTAATCTACTTGGTTTACTAGGGATGTGTGATATATTCAACTAAATTGTAAACGTCAGCGTCAGTCAAATTCGAGTATGTCTATGCTCAAATTTTCAGCCAAAAAGAACTCGAGATTATCGGAAATGTGACTTATGATAACAAAATTATATTTGTATTCATATAACGTCAACCGATCATGCGACAGGCTAAAATGACGCCTCAATCCTGCCAAAATTGCAGGAACCCGCCACATATGGTCACACTGCGCCCAGCACTTTTTGTTTCATACTTGTCTGAACCTGTTTTTTGCGCCGCGCCGAGGTGCCGTGCGGTAAATAGTAAGCATTGGATTAACGATTAACGGACTTCTGCATAATTAACGGAAGTTAACATGTCCGTTAACATTTTTAAAAGTTAACTTTAAAGTTAATCCGTTAATCAAAATGTTAACTTCGTTAATTAACGATTAACGCATTAACGAGTTAATGCCCAGCTATGTATCTTAGCTAATAACACCGCTCAGGTCGAAAGTTGGCGGTTTTCAGATTTTAATGCCTTTAAATGATGCAGTTCATTGCCCGTCTAACCAATGGTCACATAGATTTCACCCAATCAGAAGCTATTATTCGAAAAGTAGTGACAGCGCGGCAATCGTTGGTCAACAACCAGCGCACAGTTTTATTTGCTTCTGTAAAGATGATAAAAATTACATAAGCGACGATATCGAAATTGTTGTTAGCTAAAGGACGTTATGCAGACTCCAATATTGCATACTTCACTCATCATCAACAGCCCACTAAACGTTCCCACTGCTGGGACTCGGGGCCTTCTCTCGCAAGGAGAGAGTTAAGGTCATAATCCACCACGCTGGCCCAGTGCGGGTTGGTGGATGACACATGACTTCAAAAGATTCTAGGTACATGTCGGTTTCCTCACGATGTTTTCCTTCACCGTTTTAAGTTAGCGGCATTACGCACATGACTTCGAAAAGACAGTGGTGCGTGTGGGGTTTGAACCTGGGGTTCATACTTCACTATTTCAGCTTATTGTTCCTTGCGGCATCCTCCGCAGCAGCTGCCGGTGCCAGGATAACTCGTTAATTAATTAAAATCTATAAAATGTTACGATATCCGAGTCTCAGATGTTTCGTCGGCCATTTCAGCACTACTGGAGATTGAGAGCCCGTGATTAATTGAAGCTGCAAAAGTTTTATTAATTCGGCCTTCCTCAGCGTTGACGTTATTAAGATTGGGTTTGATTTATTACGAACCATAAATAATAATGTTCTTTAATAATAATTAAATGATACTTTACATAGCAACGAAAATAAAAAAAAAGACGCAAAAAACCGACTTCAATTTAAAATTAAGCTCAGACAATTTTGACTAAATTTCATAATATATTTTTTGTGAAATCTATGATGACGTAGTCCATGTTTATGTATGTAAATTTTAGTTTTTTGTTGATATTCCATAAACCACCACTTTGATTTCGATAAAAATTTGTATGAAACCACAGTATTTGTATGAACCACGTATTATCTGTCTAACAATAAAATTAAAATTAAAATCGATTCACAATTGGCAGAGATATCGCATAACAAATATATAAAAAACATACAACCGAATTGAGAACCTCATCTATTTTGGAAGTCAGTTAAAAATTGTTATAATTAAGAATGAGACCGATCAAATGCTCAACTTTTATTATTATTATATTTGTCCTGCTCGTCCCATTACTCTATACTGCAAAAAAGAAACAATATTACCACATTGTACAATTTTACGGTGAAGGAAAACATCGTGAGGAAACCGACATGTACCTAGAATCTTTCGAAGTCATGTGTCATCCACCAACCCGCACTGGGCCAGCGTGGTGGATTATGGCCTTAACTATCTCTTTGCGAGAGAAGGCCCCGAGTCCCAGCAGTGGGAACGTTTAGTGGGCTGTTGATGATGATGTTGATGAACAATTTTAAAGTGAATAAAATTCTGATCATTCAAATCCAGTATTCGACTACTCTGAATTCGTTAACAAATTGCGAGTCAAACGGAATGAATTGAAAAGCTTTTATTCCATTAAAACAATAAGTAATGGCGTCAGGCGTGTGCAGAATACTCAGGAAAAAACGAAAATTAGTTTCAAACTTTTTCGCGAATTCGGAACAATGGGATAATAACAGAATTCGTGGAATTCAATATTTGGTTCAATATGGCGTTTCAGAACACTGAACGAACGTTCTATTAGGTTAGAAAAAAGGTTTGATGTCATACGCTGGGTTTTTTCCACCGCCTATGTCCTATTCATATTTAAACCGAGAGGTCTTGTGCGTGACGATCGGAAATGACTGGACAGCGTAACTTTAGCTCCATGAAAGTTGGGTCTGTCTTTAGTAAGAGATGTATCGTTGATATTTTAGCGCTAACCACGTTATTCAGAGACACTTAGTATAGCTGCGGCAGCGGTAATTTTTGAGCATCTCAAACGCCGAAAATATGCTAACGTTAGAAGCAGTAACATATTTGTAATGACATTAAATATATATTGGTGGTGGACAATTCACACACAACACCATCTGACCCCAAACTAAGCAAAGCTTGTATGATGGCGGCCAGATAGCTGATATAATACTTATATAGTTGTAAATACATACTTATTATACATAGAAACACCCAGACACAGTGCAAACATTTGAGTTCATCACACAAATATTTGCACTAGGTGGGAATCGAACCCACGACCTTCGGCTTCGCAGGCAGAGCTACTACCAACTAAGCCACGAGGGCAGTCCATCGAGGGTCGTTGGTTCCATGGTGGCCGGAAGCTAATCACAAAAAATCGCTTGAAAAGAGAGCGCTTAAAAAAGAGCGGTTGAGCGACGCGACCAAAATGTTTGCGCTGAGTAGAGGAATTGAAACTACGACCTATAAACACTAGCAGTGTCCTGCGGAGTTTCCCTCGTTGTTCCCGTTAATTTCCCGGGATAAAAAGATAGCCTATTCCAGACTACGGTCGAACTGTATTCTAAAGTGCAGCTCGATCCATTCTTGCGTTACGACTTTATTGAGCAACTAGCGGCCCGCTCCGGCTTCGCTCGAATAATAACCTAGATATCAACTGCAGCGCCATCTGCCGTAGCCTATGTTACTCGGGAATAATGTAGCTTTCCAAAGGTGAAAGAATTTTTGAAATCGGTCCAGTAGTTTCGGAGCCTATTCATTACAAACAAACAAACAAACAAATATTTCCTCTTTATAATATTAGTATAGACAAACATCCATACATTGACATTTATAATATTAGTAGGATGGAGCAAACTCGCTACTAGCCATTACAATGACAATACTAATCGTCAACTGGTTAATACCTACTGACCGTGTCTGACGGTTCCACTCATTATCATTAGTGGACCGTGAGCTAAGCTAAATTTAGCTAAGACATACAAAATGTGTTTTGAAATCGTACCGATAGGTGTTTTACATACTTTTTTTGTTTTTCTTCCTTTCTTCTACTAGGTACGGTCAGCACAACACGTTTTACTATCAATTCAATTCAATTCGATTCAATTTATTTATTCGAACCAATCAAAATCAAAGAAAAAAATCAATTCAAAAGAACACTTGGTAACGTCACTTACAATAAAATTATACATAAATAATCTGTGTACATGATAAAGGAATACCAAAGAATAATCATCATCATCATCATCATCATCAGCCGCAAGACGTCCACTGCTGAGCATAGGCCTCCCCCCTAGATTTCCACAACGAACGGTCCCGCGCAACCTGCAACCAGCGGTTTCCAGCGACCTTTGTGAGGTCATCTGTCCATCTAGTGGGAGGCCGTCCAACACTGCGTCTTCCGGTTCGTGGTCGCCACTCGAGAACCTTTCTTCCCCATCGGTTGTCAGTTCTTCGAGCGATGTGGCCTGCCCATTGCCACTTCAGCTTGCTTACTCGTTGAGCTATGTCGGCCACTTTAGTTCTTTTGCGAATATCTTCATTACGGATTCTGTCGCGCAAAGAGACTCCGAGCATAGCTCTCTCCATAGCTCGCTGTGTGACTTTGAGCTTTGTTATGAGGCCCACAGTTAAGGACCACGTCTCAGTTCCATAAGCCATCACTGGCAACACGCACTGGTTAAAGACTTTTGTCTTTAGGCATTGGGGTATTTTGGACTCAAAGATGTGTCGAAGTTTCCCGAACGCTGCCCATCCGAGTTGGATTCTTCGCTGGACCTCTTTGTCGAAGTTGGATCTACCTAATTGGATCTTTTGACCCAGGTAGACGTATTCGTCAACAACTTCGAGTGTGGTATTCCCAACAATAACCGGTACAGGTGAGACATGCACATTTGACATGACCTTCGTCTTGTCCATGTTCATCCTCAAACCAACCTGTTGGGATACTCTATTGAGGTCCCTGAGCATTGCACCGAGGTCCTCCAGCGACTCCGCCACAATGACTATGTCGTCGGCAAACCGAAGGTGAGTGATGCATTCGCCGTTGATATTGATGCCATGTCCGTTCCAGTCCAGTAGCTTGAAAACGTCTTCCAGCGCAGCAGTGAACAGTTTCGGAGATATAACATCTCCCTGTCTTACGCCTTTCTGTAGCTGGATATGTTTTGTGCACTGGTCCTGTAATCGGACAGACATTGTGGCTTTGCTGTAGATACACTTCAACACTTCGATATAGCGATAGTCGATGCGGCATCGCTGGAGAGACTGAAGCACTGCCCAGGTCTCGATGGAATCGAAGGCTTTCTCATAGTCCACATACGCTATACATAGTGGCCGATTATACTCCTCAGTTTTCTGTATAATCTGCCGGAGCGTATGTATGTGGTCTATGGTACTATAGCCTTTTCGGAAACCGGCTTGTTCGGGTGGCTGAAAGTCGTCAAACCTGCGTGCGAGACGATTCGTGATTACCCTCGAAAACAACTTATAAACGTGGCTCAGAAGTGAGATGGGTCTGTAATTCTTCAACAAGGTGTTGTCACCTTTTTTGAAGAAGAGCACCACCACACTTCTGCTCCACGCTTCTGGCGTATTACCGTCAAGTATGACGGAGTCGAACAGCTTCTGGAGGACTTTAAGTACCGGTTTTCCACCCGCTCTCAGAAGCTCAGTCGTAATTCCGTCAAAGAAATCACACACTAGAAAAATCAAAGAATAATGTCAAATAAAAATTATCAGCTGTAAAGGGGCCTTGTCATTTAGGTGCAGCTGTAAAAATGCTTTGTCATTGTGAAAAATCAAATTATCCAAATAATGAATACATACAGTACTTAAACAAATTTACATTAATGTTTAGTATTATTTTACCTTACTCAATAGTTCTAGTTATAAAACAATACAATATACAATAATAAAAGGTATACAAAAGCTTAAGTACGTGTACCGTCGGCAAATAAAGTGTCGATTCGATTCTAAAAACGTTAATCTTCAGGAAAACTCGAAGTAAACTCGAAATCCCCAAAAATCCTAGCAATTACCGAGCTCTCAACTATTTAGTCCTCGATTGGCGGTAACGTTCGAGAGGCTAGCATTGAATTATCCCATTAGGCTGTGGCCGCCAATTACGCGAGAATAGAGGGGGTCCGAAAGATGTGAGAGGTAGGTAGTGGGTACTGTGGGAACTAATGCGGTACTTACAAATTTAAAAATTAGGACATATATGACTTTACATATGTCTGTGTTATGGTATCTTAAGGAAGCTACTCATAGTAGGTAAATTACGTCTGCTAATGTTGCTATTCTAGTTTTATAGTAGTGGTAGTGGGTACTCTTTGCAGAGTCGGCCTGGGGAAATACCACATTTTTGCCAGTTATTCTACCGCCAAGCAGCAATATTACTGTGTTCCGGTTTGAAGAACAATGGTTCCAGTCAAATTACAGGGCATAGAGATAAAACATCTTATATCTCTGGGTGACTAGCGCAGTGCAGTGCTAGGTAATGATTTGGACTCTTCATGTTCCAATCCAAAATGTCGCTGCGCTGTTATGCGCAGACATGTTGCTTACCATCAGGCACATGTCCTGTGATCTCTTCACTCTATACGATAAATAAAAAAATATAATTTAAAAACTCAAAAACCCGACTGCGTAAAAAGTGAACCAAACTACGTACTCGCATACTAAAAAAACTGAAAATAATAAAACAAGCATTTAGATTTCTGGTGGTCTAGAATTCTATAATATGTTATTGTATTAATACTATTGAAATATATACAATATTTTCTAATAAAAGAACATTACAACTGAAGAGTCGGGATCCATTATTATTCGACATACAATCTAATTGTTCAATGGATTCGATATTATTATTCGACATACAATGTAATTGTTCAATGGATCCCGACTGTTCAGTTGTAATGTTCTTTTATTAGAAAATATTGTATTTATTTCAATAGTATTAATACAATAACATATTATAGAATTCTAGACCACCAGAAATCTAAATGCTTGTTTTATTATTTTCAGTTTTTTTAGTATGCGAGTACGTAGTTTGGTTAACTTTTTACGCAGTCGGGTTTTTTGAGTTTTTAAATTATATTTTTTTATTTTATACTTTTTAGTTATGAACAATGTTGTGAATGTTAATATGGTCAACATAATAATATGCATCTTTTGGTTGTTGACCAAATGTCTTCGTGTCTACTGATATAATATGTAGGATTTTCTATTGCATGTAATTCATATTTATAGTTTTGTGTTAGTATAGGTTTTCGATTGACGTTGAGTACCTACTAAATCGTTTGAAGTTGGAGATGGGCGACCGAGGCGGAGCAATCCGAGAGCGGTTCCGTGTTTCCACTATCAGCGGCAGAGTTAAAACCCCATGGAGGCTGATTAGTAGATAGGGGCACCATATCCATACATGATATAGAGTGCAATATAACCCGGCTGTCTCCCGGGCGGGGCAGTAGGGTATGCGTAAATACATTTCCTGCACGTATGAAAAAAGGTAGTCCAATATACCTACTAGCATAGATCGTAGAACCCAAGATGGGCCCCATCCCAAACTTCACGGCGCACGCAATCATGTCAACGTTGGGAAGAGTGAGCTCACTCTTTCCGTTCTAGTCGGTTGCAGGACGCGGTGGACGCCGAACGTTTTTACCTATCATTATTCGGTGTCAACAACCAAAATAAGTTGAACCACAGAAAATCTCGCCGCTAGCGATTATAGGGGTCAAGTAGATTGGTTGTTTGCAAGCCACTTACGATACATACAGAGACGCAGTTTATTACCAATTTCAAGGTGCTCAGGGCACATCTATTGATTTATATCGATGCCTACTAGATACATTAGTATATAATGTCCATCCACATTCACACGTACAGTTAGTTATACGAAGTTTTCTGCTACCTAAAAACCTATAAATGTGAGAATGGTTGTTACTCAACTTTAAATCGATATACATCCTAAACGGTCAGTAAAATCGAAAAACATTGAGAGAAAGCTAAATATTATTTTTAAATAATAATACCTATTCAACGACACCCCTCTTGACATATTTTGGAGATTTTCATTTTTTTAATTTGGACAATATGGCGTCCTGAATCCGCCATATTGGATTTACACTAATGTCATGTCTTTAGTGTCACTCGCGAGATTAAGAGGAATCGATTGACGTGTGAATCATACAAATCGGCCTAGGCGTTTGGTCTGTATAGTGCTTCAAAGGAACATACAAACATACATACATACATACATACATAGACTGTTAAACACATTACCACTCCTTTGCGTCGCGCAGTCGGGTAAAAAAAATAGAATAGATTTTTGAAGTTGTACATAGTTTTGGCGCGTTAGGGAAAGGTTTTGTACGACCGAATTGAGAGACCTCCTCCTTTTTTTGAAATTGGTTAAAAATTTGGACAGTACCTACATTTTTACGATACGCGCGCACGCAGTCACGAAATATCAAAACCTTGAAGTTAGTAAGTCAAAATTTTTTTTGACTAACTAATGGTAACATGTTGGATGGAACCACTTCTAGATATCAGGGCTTCTCGCTCCCGCATCACCACGGTAAAAAATATTCTAGTATTTATTCTTCTTCATAGTTATTACTAGCAGTGCCCCGCGGTTTTACCCGCGTAGTTCCCGTTCCTATTGTTCCCGTTGTTTTTCCAGGATAAAAGTAGCCTATGTGTTCTTCCAGACTATAATCTATATGTGTTCCAAATTTCAGCTCGATCCGTTCTTACGTTAGGACGTGACTGAGCAACAAACATTCATACTTTGACATTTCTAATATTAGATAGATAGATAGCGCCCCACGGTGATACCCGTGTAGTTCCCATTCCCGATGTTTCCGTTATTTTTCTAGGATAAAAAGTAGCCTGTGTTCTTCCAGAATATAATCTACCTGTGTTCCAAATTTCAGCCCGATCCGTTCATATGTTAGGACGTGATTAAAGATAAAGATAAGATAAAGATAAAGATAATTTATTAACATAACACAAGGTATGGTACATACAATTTATACATATTATGTGAAGATGAGACACAATCAATCGGTTACTTAGTACACAAGTGAGGATTGTTAACGAACCCTAAACTAAGCACAAGGCTTGTGTCTTAGGGCTCGAGCGCGCGAGTGCCAAGTTAATAATGTATGTTTCCTGTATGTCAAGTAAATGTATAGTGTCTTTAATAAATTCAAATGTTAGCAGGGTGACTATGCAATACATATATGCACTGAAAACTACGGTTGTGCACCGACAAATAAACACAAACGCAAGATATTCACAATGAAAAGCTATGGCTATTCTCTATAAATATTGTGAATGAGACTTTCTGTCTCTAAGTATGACAACTTTAGCAGCCACTCCTTGACAGTTTTTTTATAAGTTGAGTAAGAAAGTTCAGAGTGCAGTCCAGCTTTGCGATTTAGGTTATTGTAGACACAGGGCAAAGAATACGCAGGACTTCGTTTAGCTAACGTGGAAATAGCACATGGCACTGGGATTCTGCATGAGAAGCCACGTTTCAGTTTTAAATTATCGTAGTCAGAGCGTGATTTTAAGTTCAGATGGGTTTTGATTGCAGCATTGTATAGAAAAAGCTGGCGGACCCGCATAACTTTAAACTCGTCATACAGCATATCAGTGCCAAAACGGAAAGGTTTTCGAAGAATAACCTTGATTAATGCTCTATGAGCTCTCTCGGCAGACATGAATATCGTCTTACCAGCACTACCCCAGACATTAATGCAATATTGAATAATTGACTGACAAAGCGCGAAGTATATTTGCCTCAGGAGAGGTATAGGAGCACAGTCACGGAGGTTTTTCATGACGTAAATAAATTTACGTGTACGTGCCGCAATACTGAGAATTTGTTGTTTGAAGGACAGGTTCTCGTCTATCAAAAGTCCAAGATACTTAATGAAATTGACGCGATCAATAGGCAGGCAAGAACACGGGACAAAAGACCCTTTGGTTGGAGTATCACAGTAGTGAATCCTGAGTACCAAGCTAGACGAAGGCACCGAGACAATAGTCTTAGTGAAGGCAATGAATTTGGTTTTTTTCAAGTTTAAAGTTAAGAGATTGTGGTCAAGATTTTTAGCAATTACAGACAAGCCTTCTCCAGCTATGTCATAAACATGAGCCCACGATTTGCCATGAAATATCAGCACGGTATCATCTGCGTAAGTTATTACGTCAGCGTTAGGGAGAGTGTTACTTAATATATCATTAATATAGAGTATGAACAGGGTGGGACCGAGGATACTTCCCTGTGGGACGCCAAACTTAATAGGAAGCCAGTCGCTAGACATATTTCCAACTTTGACATATTGGGTGCGATTGCACAAGTAACTATTAAACCAATCTAGCGCTACTCCTCTGACTCCAAGTGCACATAGCTTTTTAAGCAGTAAATTGACTGATAAGGAATCAAAGGCTTTAGCTAAGTCTAAGAACACCGCAAGACACCTATCGCCTCTGTCAATATGGGAAGATACGATATTTGCAAAGAGAATAGCGGCGTCGCTGGTTGATCTTCCGCGTCTGAACCCAAATTGTCTGTCAGAAATTAAATTGTGCTTATCCAAGTAAGAAACCAGTCTGCAATTTACTAGCTTCTCTAAAATTTTTGAAACAACACTAAGAAGTGCTATAGGTCGATAGTTATCCGGCGCATTTCTGGGACCACTTTTGTGTATAGGGGATACTGCTGCCACTTTCCAGCGATCTGGAAAGGTGCCGGTCTCTAGGCTCAAGTTGAAGATATAAGTTAAAGGTGTGATTATAAATTTTAAAGCTTGTTTAATCAGACTAACCGAAATCAGGTCTGGTCCAGACGCGCTGTCAGTTTTGAGGCCAGCAACTATTTTCGAAATTTCATGAGGATCGGTGGGGGCGAGAAAAAGCGAGTGCAAGACAGAAGAGTTAAATTTGTGCGATTGAACCAATGATTCCTCAGTCATGTGTATTTTAGTTAGAATCGTGTCAGCAAGATTTTTACCAACAGAGACAAAGTGACGATTGCAATGGTTAAGAGGGTTTTCAACCCCGTCAGTGACAAGTAACTCCGACGTCTCATTTTTGGCTTGGGAGGAGTAACAAATGTTTTTAATGCTTTTCCAGAGTCGTTTCGGGTCATCTTTATTCTGTACCAGAAGCTGCCTATTATATTGTGCCTTAACATTTTGCAAAAGTTTATTGCAGAAATTTCTATATTTAGCGTAGATTTTTTTACGTAACATATCATTTGGGTGTTCTTTGGCATCGCGGTGGAGTTTGTCTCTGTGGCGCATGCATCTTATTAGTCCCGTTGTAATCCAGGGCTTTAATGGAGTCACTGACCTACCTAACCTAACTTTGTTGGTGTATTTGGTTACAATACCAGCCACCATGTCATCAAACTTACCGACCGCAAGATTAACACATGAACAAGAAATGACTGGTGTCCAATCGGCTAAGCTCAACTCGGAAATGGCACCGTTTAGGTTGAACTTAGTAAAGCATCTGTTGGCATTGTTGTACTTATGAGAAGTGGAGACGCACGCAATTATAATTGAATGATCAGTCACTGAAGACTCACACACCAGTCCAAAACATTTAGATTTGCTTTTTATAAATATATGGTCAATGCAGGTACGGATGCGGGTAGGCTTAGTGATTGCGGGGAGAAAACCGTGTGAGGCCATAAAACACTGGTATTCAGAAACCTGCCTATCGGTGTCGTCAAGAAGATTAATGTTAAAGTCGCCTGCAGTAATAACCAGGGGACAGCTTAAAAGCCTCTTGATGGTTACATTTAATGAGTCAAGAAATAGTGAGATATTAGCATTTGCCGGGGAACGGTAAATCCCTAGTATTGCAGTGTGTCCGTCCAAAGTAACAACAAGGGAATCCATTTCTACATTTTCTGGCTCAAATGACATTGATCGGTAATTCGTTTTTACGTAAATGACTATGCCCCCGTTCTGGTTTACTTGTCTGTGAGTGCGATAAGAATTATAGCCAGGCAATGACTGTATGAGAGTGCCGTCTGTAAGCCAACACTCTGTTAAAATAATAACATCAAATTTTGTTTTGAAACGCCTGAGAGAAACTACAAAATCATCAAAATTACAATTAAAACTTCTGATGTTTAGCGAAATTATTTTAAAATTTTGTTCTGGGTTCCCTGTCATAAAGGTGCAACCAGATTCAACAGACTCAAGCGCATGGCAGTCAATCGTAATTATTTTTTCAATTTCTTCAATAGTGTCAACCAAAGCCATCATATTGCGCATGAAATGGACGCCTTTCATCTGAGCCCGATATGAAACCTGAGCTGGACGGTTTACACAGAGAATCATAATATACTTGTGTAATTTTGTGAAAGTCAGTAGCCGCACACCATTTACAGAGAAAACAACAGCTCGAATCAAGACTTATGTGTAAAAAGTGCAGTGTGTGTTTGTGACAGTTTTGAGAAAAACATCTAACTACTACTAAATTGAGCAACAAACATCCGATTTGGACATTTAAATGGCACTACAATCAGAAAAAAAAAAACTGTCGATCTGTGTAGCCCGTGTTTCTCTAGGTATGTTAGTTTTTAAGATACCAAAACTAAAAATGCGGTTAAGTCATTTTATTTTGTATGGTTCCAACGCTAAAACGCAGTTAAATAACAATACTTACCTAAAAAGCCGCTAAGGTATTTTAACGTTACCTTTTGCTGAAATTTTCTTTGATTTTCCATTACTTAATTGCCGTTAACTGACTTTTGTACGCTATAGTGCCGTTAAAGCACTTAAATTAAACTCAAATTTCAGCTCGATCCGTTCATACGTTAGGACGTGACTGAGCAACAAACATTCATACTTTGACATTTCTAATATTAGATAGATAGATAGCGCCCCACGGTGATACCCGTGTAGTTCCCATTCCCGATGTTTCCGTTATTTTTCTAGGATAAAAAGTAGCCTGTGTTCTTCCAGAATATAATCTACCTGTGTTCCAAATTTCAGCCCGATCCGTTCATACGTTAGGACGTGATTGAGCAACAAACATCCAAACATCCATACATTGACATTTCTAATATTAGTAGGACTAGCAGCGCCCCGCGGTGTTACCCGCGAAGTTCCCGTTCCCGTTGTTTCCGTTGTTTTTCCGGGATTAAAAGTAGCCTATGTGTTCTTTCAGACTATAATCTATCTATGTTCCAAATTTCGGCCCGATCCGTTCATACGTTAGGACGTGATTGAGCAACAAACATCCAAATGGCCAAACATCCAAATATCCAAACATCCAAATATCCAAACATCAAAATATCCAAACATCCATACATTGACATTTATAATATTAGTAGGACTAGGATTATACTGTGCCATACACATTTGCTACATTGTTACCGGACGCGGTGGTATTTATTTCACGTACAGTGTCAGGTTCGATACGGTATCTGACGTCACAGTCCACCGCGCACCGGCACCGGTCCGACAGGCGGAAGATACGGACATCGTTGGGAGCGGAACTGTGCGGACATGGCACGTACCTACATCTGGTTTATTTTGACCTAGTTAGACTATTTTTAACCTTAAAAAAGCCTATTTTTTAAGTCGGCTTAGAGAGTACAATGTCTCAATTCTCTAATTCTGATTCTCATTTTGGTTGTATGTTTTTTGTACGTATGTTACGCGATTGCTCTACCAATTGTGAATCGATTTCAGTTCATTCAGTTTTAGTTTAGTTTAATAAATTATTATAGTTCAGAGGTGGTTTTGTATAAATTTTATCGAAATCGATCAGGCGATTTTTGAAATAAAAGAACGCAAAATTTTTTCTTCCCAGTTTTTTTTCTCACTGTTAAAACCAGTTATAATGACAAATTTATACTTGCACTAGGAAAAATACTCCGATGGGAACGCGGGATTTAAGTCAATGAACTCACGATTGTGAACGCACGCCACTAGTCCACCACGAATTTAAAAAAAAACATTTGTGCTTTGGTTCACAATCTTTCGAAATAGGTAGCTATTAGAATAATTAAAACTTAAATGATTACTTCTAAAAAACCGTCACAAAAATGTAACAATTATTATTATCCGTTTTGTTATTCGACAGGCAAAGGTGCGGTGCAGTTCAAAGAGTGCTGTACTGTCAAACTCTTGTGAAATAATTCCATCTGATTGCCCAATTCACGGAATAGCCTGTAGGCTAAGTATATAACTTTGACAGGCAAAACAGAGGAACAACCCTTTGAAACTGTCATATTGTGTACCATTTCACAAGGGATATTTCCGACAAATGAAAACAGACGGTCAAACCTTATCTGGTAGGAAATAGAAACATTCCAATATTAATGTCTCGGTTTCAAAGGTTGACGTGGTTTCACCTTCAGATGTTTTTGCTAAGAATCATCTCACTAATATTATAACAAAAACAATTAAAATCTTTGAGCTGGCGACCATCTTGGATTTGAAATTTGTGAAAGTGTTCTACTAGTCAGCCCCTTTTATTTAACCCATATTGAAGAAAAAATAAATATGTAGTCCGCTATTTTGTGGAGGCGGGTATCTTGGACCAAATTTCATAACATCTTATTGTCATAACATCTTGTTATCATATTAAACGAGCAATAATTGTATATGTATATAGAATCTGAATTTCGGAAACGGCTCGAACAATTTTCATGTAATTATGTATCCAGAGGGTTTCAGGGACGATAAATCGATCTAACTAGGTTCCATTTTTTGAAAACGCATCAATTATGCGCGTTTTTTATATAATTAGAAACTATTACATCTTATACCTTTAAACGAGCAATTCTTGTACCTATATAAATATGTATATATATATAGAATCTGAATCTCGGAAACGGCTCGACCGATTTTCATGAAATTATGTTTGCAGGGGATTTCGGGGACGATAAATCGATCTAACTAAGTTTCATTAAAAAAAACGCATATTATGCGCGTTTTTAGACAATGAAAAACTGTCACATTAGACACTAGAATGTGAAGGTAAATTTCGCCGCGTGACGTAACAGCACAATTAGCTCAGACGGGAAATCGGGCGCTCATAGCGGTCACGAATTAATAGCTCCGGGTTCGAATCCAGACGGTTTCTCGTTTTTTTTAATTCTTTTTTTTTAAGAAAATCTATTTCTTGGAGTCTTTTATCTGTAGGTATCGATGTATGTTCAGCATTTAAACCGAGCAAAGCTCGGTCACCCAGGTACTTAACATTAAAATGCGACGGCTAATTTTGCAGTACTGCGCAGCAGTATATTAGCTCAGTCGATAAGATGGGCAGTCATGAAGCAGTAGACCCCGGGTTCAATTCCAGATGGCTTCTCTTTTTTTTCAAGTTCTTTTTTCTTTCTTTCTTTTTTTGAGAAAATCTATTACTGGAAGCCCTTTATCTTCAGGGTATGGTATCTAAGTATACTCAGTGTTTAAACCGAGCAAAGCTCAGTCACCCAGGTACTTATGAAACGCAAAATGGTGTTATGTATAAGAGGTCTCAGGATTCCCAATATACAGACTTAGCTTAGTTTGGGGTCCGCTGACAAAAGTTCATATGCGACAGTAAAACCTACTCCGTTTCATGTGAAATGATATTTGTACTGTGAATATTGTTTTAAACTTTGTGTGTGTAAATAAAGCTTGATCCGATTTGATTATAGTAAACACAGCGACAGATGCGGCTGAATGACTAGTATCCATGACCAAGAACAAATAAAAAAAAAGACAGCTGTCAGACAGCAACAGCTGATTATCTTTCTCGCTCTGGCACATTTGGCGGTCCCGAGCATTTCTTTCATTTCCGAGCGTGACACTGAGCTTCATTCACAGGCCACGAAAAAAGAGTGCGTGGTGCGCCAAAAGAACTTTTCACTTTAACAAAATCAAAAACAGTTCGGGAGGTACGATGCCACACCCACACACACACAAACTCACCCAAACGCATACACAGGGCGCTGCTAATAATAAGTACCTATTACAATAGCCTAATCGAATAAGTCTCATTACTCAGTTCTGAAAACCTCAGTAATCCTAGCTAAGCCAGGCTCAGCCTTTATCTGTCCAACTCTGGTCCCATTCCACTGGATCAAGGATTTTCCTTGTAGCGTCGGATCTTTTACACACACGTGTTTTCTTTGATCTCATATCTATAACGAGATGCTCAAATAACCTCCGCATTACCAATAGATGTGGAGGTATTTTCTTATTCCATTGTACGTTGGCCTTGTTCGAAACCATAGACACTCCTTTTCAAAGTATTTAATCGTATAAAAGGTTGTTTGGTAAAATTGGTTTAGTAACAATTAATTATTACTAATTTTTTTTATAGGGCAGAGCCTTTATTAACAAAACTAAAATACAATGAGAACTACACTACGCTACATACCTAACAACTACTTACACTAAGCACACCTGAATTATCCATAGACCAATGAAGGTCTACAGATAATCAAGATGTTCAAGCCCACTACCAATCGGAAGCGTACCCAGCATGCTGGCGGCATTACCACGCTGAATGGCAATGCTTATGCGTTGGGCCAAATAAACGCCAGCATTTTGGTCACGCGTCGCATCGACCAAGCGTTCGGAAAGGCTTTTGAAGATGAGGTGAGCTCCCGGCCCCCACGGACCCAATGTCTCAACCCCAAAGGGCTCAAATATGTAACCTCTTCCGAGGGTTGCATATTTGCGCCGTTTGAGTCGCTCAGCTGAATTAGCCGCTGCACCAGCCTTACAATGTGTCTCTGGAAGATGTGATGGTGCCAGAGTATCGACGCAAGTTGCGTCCCACACTAGGGGCCGACCCAACTTCCAAGGCACAACAGTCATGCCGTCAGGTCTTTTTCCATCGTCACGCGCAAGCCCACTCGGTTCGAGTATGGCTGGGACATTGGCGGTGGAAAAAGCCCGGCGTATGATGTCGTTCAGGCTGGCGTGGCGGCCAATACGACCTGCGCTTTTCGAGCAAGAGAGACCGTGGTGACCGAGTTGGTCGACGGCAGTACCACAATGGCAGCGATGGGCTTCATAGCACCTCGCACCCAAGCGCAAGCTAACAGCTAGACGAAATGCAGTTGGATCTAATAGGCTACCGGTATTGAAAGATGGCAAAGCTTGTAACCAAAGGCCCGATTCCCACACAGACACAGCAAGGATACGAGCACGATCCGCGATACTAGGACACGTATCGAGAAGAGAGTTCCGTGCTAGATCGCAGATCGGTCGATCCCACTGTCTCTGAGATGACAGACATCTGGGGAAATCGTTGTTTGGACAAGCCAGCCTCCAAGCATTCTTAGCCTCGCACAAATTAGCTACTACTACATCAGAATATTCCGAATGGCCTAAAGAGGGTGCGAGAATTTTGTCTATTAGATTTTGAGTACTATGAACTGAGGACAAGAATGCCGGTAAAGCTACACTTGAAATTTGGCGGACCCCTAGGCCTCCCAACCGTATGGGTAGTGAGGCTTGTGACCTTGTTACTAATTTGATGTTCAGGTTTTTTTTTTCAATGTAGTGTTGCGACAAACATAGGGCCATGATTTTTTTAAAATAGAAAACTAAAATTTTCTATTACCTACTAGGCAGAGCCTTTATTAACAAAATTAAAATACAATGAGAACTACACTACGCTACATACCAACTACTTACAATAAGCACACCTGAATTATCCATTTATACCAATGAAGGTCTACAGATAGAACAATTTGTTTACCTTTACCTGAACGAAGTATTCGTAGATTTGACGAAATAAAATTGATCTATGGCATAGTCGGAAAATCCCATGCAGTGTTGGTGAACATGATGCGGGACCGCTTGCAAGTGGTAGATGCTGGGGATGGCCGTGAAAGATCAGACCCGCTGTCGACCACGATGGGTGTAGCACAGGGATCGTCGGTCTCAAACATATTGTTCTCCCTCCTGTTGAATGATTTACCTGATGCTGTGAATAGTGCCGAAGTCTTCATGTATGCTGATGATGTGGCAGCTATTGTAACAGCACCAGACATAGACAGGTTGGAGGAAGGTTTGAATCGTACTGTGACTCATCTGAATACCTGGTTTTGTGACAACTGTCTGGCCTTAAGCTTAAAAAAGACACACTTTATACACTTTTGTTTATAAGGACACGCAACAAGGCCGCTAAATGTAAAATTGAATGGCGCTGTAATAGAACAGGTGAAGAGCACCACCTTCTTAGGTTTCGAGATCGACCGGAGTATGACGTGGGAGTTACACATCGCCAATCTCTACGGCAGAATAAGTAGTGCGTGTTTCGCGCTCAGGCGGGTATCACGAGTGGTGTCCCCGGAGGTGTCTCGCTCCTGCTATTTCGCCACGGTGCACTCCAGGCTGCAGTACGGAGCAGAGCTGTACGCACGCGCAGCCGACTGGAAGCGTGCGTTCCGAGCGCAAAAACGGGCAGTGCGTGCAATCGTGGGCGTGACGCGATGCACTTCCGTGAAACCGCATTTTAAAGAGCTCGGTATCCTCACACTGCCCGCCATATTGATCTTCCAGGTCCAGGTCGTATGTTAGGAAGAACCTCGACCTTTATAGTAAGCGTGGTGAAAGGCATTCGTGTCAAATACGCAATGCCGACAAATTGGATAGTGTCTCCCCACAGATTACAGAAATAAAGTGTGTCTCCCACTCCCTTTCCAAATCAAGTAAACTGACGTATGTTATGGGTCCTGAAGTATACAATAGACTACCAGATGTTGTGATAGCAGCACCGAGCTTGAGCAGCTTCAAGGGTAAGCTCAAACGCTGGCTTATCGAGCAAACGTTTTACAGTTACGAAGATTTTTTAAAGACCGACGGTAAAATTATAATTTAATAAGTAACATTTTTATTTACCATTTGACATTTTTGTATTATGATAATTTAATTGGTAATATTTTCATATACCATTTGACATTATTGTATTATTATTTATTATGACAATGTATGCTTAATTTTTAAAATTTATTGTTACTTATTATGACATTGTCTTATTATTATTATATAATTATTTTTTGTCTAATTTCGTGTTTACAATATTATTATTCTAATTCGTAAATTTACTGTTATACAATTTAATATGCTTGACTTGTAAATGTATATTTATCAATAAAACACTTTGACTTTGACTTTCACTTTGATCGAACGTCTGAAAGTTTTATTTTAGATTGAAATCAGTTGATTTTTTGTAGAAAATAAAATTGTTATTTTAATTAATTTTTGTCAAATATTAAAAAAGATAAAGACTACATTCGTTTGGCAAGATATTTCAATCTTTGTGGCATAAACTTTTTGTACAAGTATACGTACATTTCAATTAGTTTCCAACAAAGTTGGCTAAGTATCTCGAATGCTCTCTGTTCCCGGCAAACGACATCATTTGCGTCCGAGCGGCACATAGCCCGGGAATATTAAGTCCCAAAGCCTAGTCAAATGACACCGAATTGCGAAACTTCACAAAGTTCGTTATTTAACTCCGGTTAAAACACGAAACATTTTAGTGTACCTATTCAATTGGATTGTCGGATTACATGTCCTCGAAACACTACTATTATTATTGTATAAAATGACGAGGCCAGCGAAATATGTGCTTGATGGTAAACCACTTGCCCATGGGCATTATGCCCATGCCCATGCCATTATGGGCAACGCTTGTCCATAACAGCACAGTATCACGTCTCACGTCGCCATTGGAACATGGTCCAAATCATTATTTAGATGTACACTGAGCTCATAACCCACAGATTTATAAGATGATTTACTATCCTCTGAAATCCTCTGGAAGAGTTGCCCTTCAAACCGGGAACATCACTGTGTTGCAAACATTACTGCTTGATGGTAGAATAACTGGCAAAGGCGTGGTACTTCTCCGGGTGGACTCTGCAAAGAGTCCAACTACAAAAAAGATGACAACACGAAATAAGTCTTTCTCGAAACACACTAGTTTCCTCACGATGATTTTTCTTCACCTCTCAAGTGTACAAATTCCCATCACTACTGGAGTAATGCCAAATTCGTTCATGTACCACCAGCACATGAAAAACACGCAAGGTGTTTGGTGGAGAGAAACGCGTGATTCGAACCTGACGATTGTGATAGAATGGACGTACTAGCAACTCGGCCAACACAACTTTTAGACTTCAAAAGCGTATTTTTTTCAGTACCACAAGGGCAAGAAGAAGTCTGGATATATTTTAGTAAAACGCCTACGTAAGTCTCATAACGTTTTTAGAGTGGGTAGTTCTAAGGTGTTTATTTTATTCGCTAAGATCACAAAATAATCATGTACAGAAGTCAAGCTTTTTGAGGTGAAACCTTCTTTAGCAAAGTTGATTAGAGTTTTGGTATGGAGTCTTGGTATTTAATGGGTCGCATCAATGACATGATAATGTGTGGTATAACATGTTAAGGGGCGTAGCGTTGGAGCAGCGGAGTGGGTCTTGCGTATTCAACCCTAATTGCTTGGGTGAAATCTTGTGATTTCGGGTCACCCTCATAGCAGTATCAGTAGGTGACGTACTATGGCACATTAGTGTTGATTAATACTAACTAAGCTTTAAGTTATCACTTCTAGCGACAGCCCTTCCTCTCAAAGGGAGAGAGTCAAAGCCATAATCCACCACACTGGGACAATGCGGGTTGGTGGATGTCACACGAACTCGAAAGATTCTAGTTACTTGTCGGTTTCCTCAGGATGTATCCTTCACCGTTTTTAAGTGAGCGGCATAATGCACATGAATTCGAAAAGACATTGGTGCGTGTGAGCTTCTAACCAGAGGCTCCGGATTGGCAGTTGCCGTTCTCCCGCCTAGACCAATCGTAACTTAGTAGCTGTAGTAGTAATTAGACTGCCATTTTTTTACTTATTTGGTACCATGTCCGTGAGCTAAGTAAGTTGTTCAAGCGTTGTATGCAGTTTGACATCTGTCCGCTCCCTGTTCTGTGCTGAAAGAATACGAGAGTAGGCTTGTCATCAATATTGTAAGGAGCGAGGGTCGGACACGTCTTGCACCAGCTGGACGATGAGAGAGAACTATCGGACAGTCAAAACGTTTACCCCTCGTACCAACATAGACCGGGCATTTTATTTTTCTACCTATCACAGCTGTGCGCTTGACTGCCATCTTTCCTGATGTTAAATGACGATGCGTTCGATGATAGAGTGCGCTTATCTAGAAAAAACTGATTCCCTCTTTACCTACATGAAGAAACCCAGATTATAGTATTGCACAAGGTACCTGATTGGCATCGTTTTCCAAAGTTTAGATGTTCTCTGGTTTGAAGGGCAATGTCTAAAGAGAAATGAATGGGCAAAGAAATAAATTATATCATATCACTGGGTGACAAAAGTGCAGCGCAGTGCTAGGTAACGATTTGGACTTTTCATGTGCCAATAGCTGTGTGTCACTGTGCTGTTATGGACAGGCATGTTGCTTACGACCATGCACATGCAATGATCGTCTCATCACTCAACACTATAAAAAAAACTCTTCAAATTACAATTTTATCTATGAATCTACAATTTTAGACATAAGTCGCACAGTCACTTTAAACTCATCCTTCTATTTCCATCGTCAGTTTAAAATAACTAAGTATTCAATAGAAGTACAAAGCAATCAACAATTTCTTGATTAAAATGAGTTTTTACTGCAAATAACAAGACAAATAACTAGTTTTATTACCTCTGCGCCTTGTGAGCAGTCCTATGCAACGTTCAGTTCGAGTCCCTCAAGCAATCTCGCGATGTTAGTCATGCATTTCAATACTGTGATCCGTAGCTAGGGTCAACAAGCATTTGATTGGAAAACACAAGACTTTTCAAATATTAATTTATTTGATGCTAGTTGTGCCCACGGCTTTAAGTGTTTTCTGTTTTTCCTCGGAACCCTAATTATTTTCGTCGAGTAGGTAAGAGCAACTTGGAACATTAGCTCTCCGTTAATAAAAATCCCGTCATAAACGATCCGACCGTATCGAAGATTAGTCAGAACAGACAGACAGAAAGACAAAACATTTAAACATTGTAAAAATAAAACAAAGGTACAGTGCGCGAGGTATAAGCTGAGCTTTGCATTAATGTGAGTGATCACATGCATACGCATCTATTACCAAAAGTACAGTCAGACAACAAACTCTTAAACAACAAGCTGACATTAACTATCCAGGATCAATATGGTCATTGCGAAAAGAAGTATCTCTTTTAGGATTCAAATGGTCAAGCACAGAGAATAACAGATTTTTTTTTATGGAAAAGCATGAGATCCGTCACCTACGTATAACTTATTTACTTAAAATTTCCGAATACCGTATTCAGGGCAGGCCTATCGTTTATACCGATGAAACATATATTGACACCACTCACACTTCATCAAAATCATATTCAGATGGCAGCACTTCTGGTTTGAAGAAACACCTTATTAAGAGAACATGGTCACAGCGTCCTGCGTCTGACTACTTTTGGTGATCACTCACACTAATGCAAAGCTCAGCTTATACCTCGCGGACTGTAAGTAAGTGTATAGTCGCAATTGCTACCGTATCTGAGTCATGCACGAAATGGCGCTCTGAGCACGTCTGCTGGCCACCACAAGGATATTCCATCGCGGCACAAGCTCCACGCAAAACGATGACTGTAAAAAAGTTCGAATGAAACGCCCCTACCATTTAAACAACTCTGAAATAGAGAAAAATTACATCAAACAGAATAAATATCAGCACGTCACTGCTACGCACAGTTTCAAACCTATCCGCCAGTTGTGACGCGTGCATATTTAGATAAAGATTTTTGAAGTGAAAACTTCTTTAGGCGCGCTATAGACAGAATTTTTGTGGGCTGTGAAATGGATTCATCAATCGTCACGCTTGGATATGATAATGGATCGGATCGGATATGAAATCTTCGGGTAAACTCGGTAAAAACGGCCAGGTAGGTACCAGGGCAACAGAAACAGTAAAGAGTTTCGATTACCTACCTCCAACAGCCCAGAGTTTATCTCCAGATACCAGGACAACAGAAATATAAAAGAGTTGCGTTTGCCCTTAGGTACCAGTACCAGGGCAACAGCAAGTTTTCACTTCTATCGGCAGGTCCTATGACTGCCAATATTTTTTTTTTAAAATAAAGAGTGACAAGACGAGCAGGACATATGCCTGATGGTAAGCAACATGCCTGCCACATGACAGCACAGTGACACGCAGCTATTGGAACATGAAGAGTCCAAATCATTACCTAGCACTGCACTGCGCTCGTCACCCAGAGATCTAAGATGTTGTATATCTAAGCCCCGTAATTTCTCTGGAAACATTGCCCTTCAAACCGGAACACAGTAATGTTTGCCCATTACTGCTTGACGGTAGATTAACTGGCAAAAGTGTGGTACTTCCCCAGGCGGACTCTGCTAAGAGTCCTACCACTACAATATATTTTTATTGAATTGATATTGAGTTACAAAAAATTGTGCGACTCTGCCTTTTGCATTAGTGTAGGTAAATACTGTGGTGCAAAAGGTGGGTTTTCTTCGATAGTTACAATCTTGCTCTCTTCAAATCGAGAGTGAATTTCTTCTAAGTTTCTTCTAGGTAAGCACGCTCCATCGTAGTTCGCATCGTCGGTTAACATCAGGCGAGATGGTGGTCAAGTGCGAACCTATTATAGTTAAAAAAGGGGCAGCGTTTACAGTTTTATATATAACTAGCTGTGCCCCGCGGTTTCACCCGCGTCTATTTGAGGAAAATCCATACTAAAATATCCATTGCTGGCCACTTTATTACGTTTTACGGAACCCTAAAAATACGTAAATAAGCAACAATGCATATTTGATTACTTCAAATGACACAAACTTCAAATGTAGACACGCGCCGTCACAGACTTCAACGACCAAAGAGAATTTAAATTTACGAAACTAAAGCTCTCGAAGAGAAATATTTTTCCCCGTTTTCTTTACATTCTTCACTCATACTCCGTACCTATTGATAGTAGCGTAATGTTATATACCCTATAGCCTTCCTCGATAAATGGAGTATCCAACAAAAAAAAAATCTTTCCTATCGGTCTAGTAGTTTCCGAGATCCTAGCGTTCAAACAAACAAACAAACAAACAAACTCTTCAGCTTTATAATATTAGTATAGATTTATTGACGAGACAAGCAGGACAAGCCTATTATGTGGTGGTAAGCAACACGTCTGCTCAAAACATATCAGTGGCATGCAGCTATTAGAACTAGAAGATTCCAAGTCGCAATGTAGCACTGTGAACCACAGATTACAGAAATAAAACCAGATGGAGCGCGCAGAACAGAGCTACTGAAGCAGACAAAGGAAATACAAACGCCGAAGCAAATACAAACTCCAGTCAGTATGAAACGGACTTCCGTGTTGTACGGGAGTCCCGTGTGATTTTAAGTTTTGTTTTAAAATATGCCGTCTTGTGTCTTCAAACATTCCAAACAATGTTCCCAAAAACAAAAAAAGGAAAGAGGAATATAATTTCATAGGAAAATTTGAATATTTTTACTGTTATTTACATAATTTAGGCGATTTCATTTTGGTGATGAATGGAACACAACACCTCAACGAAAATAGGTTAGTGTGGCGATACTAAATGGAAATTATTTTCCCTGAATTTAGGGTAAAATATAGATTTTATATTTTTTTAGATACTCGTACACCAAATTATTGATGGGCATTGTATTATTCAATTTAATATAATTTCAAATTTAATTTGGGTAAATGTTAAATTTGTAAAATGAGTAATTTATGACATAAAAATGTACAAAAAACAAAATCATTAATACATCAGAAAATTTGTTTGTGTATTTATTTATTTCGTTAATGGCACCACTGCCCAAAACAATACAAATTTTGTTTCCTCATGAATCAAAAGGTTATATGGAAGAGATCGCTTTTAGCGACAAGATCGCTTTTTGTGCCCATTTTGTTTTGTTATTATATGTGTTACTTCTTGTCAACTTTGTTTATGGTGCCAATAAAGTGTTTTGTATTGTATCGTAATGTCATTCGATATATTATCTGAGTGAAACGGTGGCAATATAATTGGTTATAAAATGATGGTTTATAAAATAAAACATTTGTTGAAGGAAGATATTTTTAAAGTTAATATTATGCATAACGTTGTTTGTAAAATGAAATATTTTTAAATTGTTAAGTTTTATAATATTATACGGTTACTTGATTTTAAAGTCTTGTCATAGAATAGATAATACAGATAGGTAGAACGGACACTCCCCACCCCCCGCCAGTTTCAAGCTTCCTACCCCTCAAGAACGCGAGAAGCACTCAACGAAGGGTTATATCGGACGACAATTTTCTATGAGAATACAACCATGATGCTGTGTTATTTAGGTACCAAATTTTTCATCTGTTAAACGAAACAAGAATAACAGATTTTTAATTTCATAAGAATTTCTATAATATACTAGGATTGAATCGTTTTTCTACTGTGTTTTGATAAGTTCACAATTTACAAAATCACTAGAGTATTACCAATTTAGTGGATTTATTTACTAAGATTGCTGCAATTCAGATTTCTTGGTGAGTGATTATTTTAAGCGTTCAAACGACGCAAAAAAAAGAAAATGGTTCTATATTAGACTATATGTAGTTTTATGTGCGTACATGGATATGTCCGTCAATAGTGAACACTGAATATACGGTTTCAGTACAGTTCAGGTACTTATTTAAGATATCATAACAGCCGTGTCAATAAACAAGTAAGAGGATACATTGACAGCTGTTGGTTATAAAAACCGACAAAAAAAGGAAAGAGGTTAGTTAGGAGGAGAGGAAAGACTGTATGTACTTTTATGTACGTTCAGAAATACTAAACCTATAGTTCCATTTGATAGTAGGCTAGACTTATTTGATTATTTGTAAATTGTCGACATATTTCATCGGTATATGGATAATTCAGTTATGCTTAGTAAATTTAGTGTAGTTTAGGTTTGATATAGAGACTCACTAAAGGTCTATTAACTGGTTTTTGTAACAGGTGTGTCAATAAACAAGTGACAGAAAAAATTTAATACTATCTAATAATAACTACAATTATTTATATGCTAATAATTAAGTTTTTACCGAAAATACAAAAACTGACATCAATTTAAAATTAAACAGACACTAGACTACATTTTATAATTTCTGTGATATTTACAATAGCGTCGTCCAGTAAAATTAAATTCAAGTTATTTTTGTTGTAATTGCGAAGACCGCCACACCGATTTCAATCCGAAATCGAATGGAACTGGAATGGAAACCTTGGAACAATAATCTTATCAAACAATAAAAAAGATTTAGCAAAATCTATTCACAATTGGCGAAGCTATAGCGTAACATTCATACAAAAAAATAAAAATGTATTTGAGAACTTCCTCCTTTTTCAAAGTCGGTTAAAAATAAAACTTCTTAAGTTATTTTAAGCTTTGACTTTGACTCTTATGTTTGACTTATACAGCTTCACTTGTTCTACTTCTAGCTTTTTATGTCAGGCGATATACTTTAATTTTATAGTGTGGTTTGAATATAGATATACTATTACTACACTATACGCAACATTTAAAATTGTATGCGTTCCTTCCAACAAATGTGAATATTATGTAATTCGCCATTTGACATGAAATAAGTGATTCTTGAAGCAATTCGGAAAAAAATTAAATCCGAAACTGCCAACACAAACTGGCCAACAGCTGATTCTGCCGATTTGTTGCATTTCGCGCGTATAAGTATATAGTTTTATGTTTACAAATTTTAATTTGAGTTGCAAAACTATATTAAATACTTGTACTGTTCGCTGCCGTATTAGATGTGAATACCTAATTCGTGTGTGCATCGTAACTTAGTGTATGATTTGAGTGAACTGTATTACAATGCGCGTTATACGTAGATTACAAAATGCAACCAACGTATGCACGTAATTTAATCTAATTCAATGTTTTGTGATTTACAACGAAATAGGTATGTGTGTGTGGAGGGATTAATATTTGGTCAGAAAAAAGTTTTTTCCTTGGGTAAGTTTCAAATGTGTACCTACTAAAAACCAATAGGTAGGTACTTAATACTTTTTACTTTTTTGGTTTGAATTTTCTCCCTTCTGATTTAAAAAGTTATATTTGCATTAAAGATCCAACACTCGGTAAGATTGTAGGCCACTTAACACTGGCAGGTGAACTCACGGGTCACATCTAACTATTCCATAAAATAATTCAGTAACCCTAGCCGACACGCACACATGCGTAAATATGTGCGAACAACATCTGCGTTGTTGTGTGGAGAGTAGGTAAGTCGGCTCCACCGTTTGTATGGAGTTTAGGCCGAGTGTCCATGGTGTGGTCTTGTTTTGTCAAAAAAAAGGTGAATAATAAGTGAACTGTTAAAATGATTATTTAGTTAGTTTTTTTTTGTTTGTTGTTTGGACCTATAACATACAGGTAGCCTATATGTATTTTATCAAAAATAGTTTGGTGGTAAAGATGGTTGTTTTAATTTTTGTTTAACCTATCTAAGCGAGTAAATTACACTAATTTTATTATGTGCGATTCAAGTTAATTTCTAGTTGCATGCAAAATCAAAATTATTTTCTTCATAGAATGGAAATAGTAGTAACAAGAAATCCTTGCATAACCGGTGTAATAATATTAATATTTTAAAATATCAATTGATGTGTTTATTATAAGTACGTGAAGATTTCCCAAGCTAAGACAACAATAGTGGGACTTTTTCTTAAGACTGACAACATTATACAAGTCATTTGGAACGTTGATTTGACAATTTTAAGTCAACATGACTAATTATGGGCTTCACAGTTTTGTTCACGAAGGTTCCATCTGTGTTTTATTCTGTAATCTGTGCTGTGAACATTGTTATTAGACAAAAACAGATTAAAGTGCTAGCTTATCGATCAAACTATTTATAGTTATACAGCGAATTTCTTGAAAGTTATGGCAAATCTATACTAATATTATAAAGCTGAAGAGTTTGTTTGTATGTTTGTTTGTTTGAACACAAGGATCTCTGGAACTACTGGTCTGAATTTAACGATTCTTTCTTTGTAGGATAGTCCATTTATCGAGGAAGGCTATGGGCTATTTAACATTACGCTACTATTAACAGGAGCCGAGCAGGAATGAAAAATGTAACAAAAACGGGGAAAAATATTGCTTTTTGAGAGCTTTCGTTGCGTGACAGCATATGTCATATTAGTTCATTAGAACCTAAAGTAACCGAACGTGTTCAAAATTTGAATTGGTACGATCGAATTTCGATAGATGGCGTAGCAACGCGCGCGGGTTCAGCTAGTGTTCCTATAAAAATGTAAACAAAAATTTGACATGGGTCAGTACAATTGTAATAAAAACATATGTATTATACTCGTATAATGCTTGACAGTTTTCTGTACCATAATATTCTGTATAATACAGTAAAGTAGTAATTTCAAACTTTGAAATAGTATCCAATTTATATGGTCTTTCTTTTGTTTTTATTTTTTTTATTAATTGACGTGTAAATTGTACATTTATGAATAAAGTACTTTGACTTTGACTCAGACGATTTATCTATTTGACGGGCGGGCGGCGACCGTGCGAGTGCCGCACTCACCGCGGGCAAAAACGCGTCGTGAATTATGCTTTCAAGTTTTACATATCTATATATCTGCATTCTACAGAAGCTGCGCGCCCAGAACCGTGGTAGGCGCGGTTGAAAATCGCTCCATGAGTTCTTAGCCTTAGGTGGCTTCGACACAGAGGTCACATCCCTTAACCTTGTAGCCCGTCTGTCCCTTTGGGAAAATTGATATTGATAAAGTACTTTGAGCTTGTCATAATTTTAGATCAAAAAGATTTAAGGGTACCGGCGGCGTGGGTGTCAGACGGATACTCAAAATAAATCAGTTGAAAGACGATCACGTCATCCTTTAAATATTATTACGCTGTTAGATATAATATATGTACTAATATTTAAAAAGAGAGGATGCTTATTTTATATTGTGTAGTGATAGGACTCTTTACAAAGTCACTTGGAGCTTGGAGCAACCACACTTTTGCTGTAAAAGCAACGAAAATATTACTGTGTCCGGGTGTGAAGGAAAGTGTGAATGATTTCAGTGAAATTACAGGGTATATAGATAAAACATCTTATAGGTCTGGGTGACGAGTGCAGTGCTAGGTAATGATTTGAACTCGTCATGTTCCAATAGCTGCGTGTCACTGTGCTGTTATATAACAGGTTGCTTACCATTAGAGACATGTACTGCTCGTCTCGTCACTCCATACGATAAATAAACGAATACTTTCAGAAAGTTAACAAATCTATGATAAAGTGATTTAAACCACAAAGGCGTTTCTAGTTAGATTAAATACGCTTGTGGTGTATGTAATTTATGAAGGTAGGCGCATGAGAAGTTGGCAATTAATTTACTGGACTCTAGGGAATTTATAATTGTGCGAATTAATATGATACGAGGAAGCGTAAACACTTTACTATGCTCACCAAAGAAATTACGGTTTCGGACAGTAATTTGACAGTAAGGCCTACTGTCCACGCACGCGTCTTTTGTCGAATTCATGCATCCTACGAACAAACGCAAGACGTGCGGCTGTCGTGTCGTTGTCGTTTCGTGGACACAGACTTCATTATTTGTACGCAAGATGCAAGCATTCGTCTTGCATCCGACAATTGTCGAAATCGTGCGGATGTCGTGCAGCTACGTGGACAATTGGCCTTATTCTACCGACAATCAAAAATGTGCTGTTACTGTGTTCCTGGGTGAAGGGTAATGTTTCCCGAGAAATAACAGAACAAAGATATAATTCGTCATTTTTTTTGGATGACAGTGCTAGGAAGTTATTTGGACTCTTCTCGTTCAAATTCATTCGTGGCAATGTGCTTCTATAAGCATAAGCAAGCTAGTTTTTTAGCATCAGGTGCATGTTTTAGTCATCCCGTCACTGTATATCGTAAAAAGTGTGTGTATGTGCACTTATTAAATTCACTGTAAGAGATAGTTGACAGCCGGCTTGAACATTTCATAAACAATTGTTTTTCCCTTTCTGTCGTTGCGCGCATGTATCATTAAAATTAAATCACTTTCATTTTTTTTTCCAAGCATGCCATGGGACAAACATAAGTACACAACATAAAAAAATGTGTGTGTACTTATGTTAGCACACAAAAGGTTAGTACTTCTTCTCTTATTCCTCGTGGTAAGAAGTCTAATATTTAATGCACCTATATAGATATATAATCCATTGGTTACACATAGTTTCAAAAAAGCTGATTTTAAGGACTTTTCTATTACCTTATTATTATTATTTATAAGCAGATTCAAAAATTGTAATCTAAAAAAACACACACACAATACGCTTCCAACCTAACCAACTATTTATGTGAAATACATCTGAATTATCCATAGACCGATCCTTGCCTATTTTTTCCAAATAGCGCTGAGTTCCCGCTACTGGTATGTAAATTGCCTGCTTACATTGATATACAAATACGAAATAAATAAAGAATGATAAGTTGAAGGGGTTGCCATATTAGCACGGTTCCGTCCATCACGCGCCCCTCCGGAAACACGGCGGAGTGATGCCAGATACACGTCTAGAATAAAGAATACCGCCTCGCTGCTTCACGGGATGTGTCTGAACTTCGCTATTTTTCCCACATAAGGAAAGACTACACTTGTATAGGCGGAATCATTCGAACAGTTCGAGCTATGAACGTAGTGTATGACGCACTGAGACTTGCAGGATTGAATATACATAACGGCTGCTGATGACCGGTGGAGTAAAGTTGTGACCGATTGGTGGCTGAGGCAAGGTAGGCGGAGCGTCGGACGTCCAGCTGCAAGATGGGTAGACGATATTATCTTTATCGCGGGTCGAACCTGGACTCGATTGGCACAAGACCGAGGAAGATGGCATGAAAAAAGATAGGCCTATACCCAGCAGTGGGATAAGAAAGGCTGTGGATGATGATGATGAACGGCTGCTAATTTGGTTGGAAACAAATTACTGAGATACCAATTTTTAAAGATTACTAATTTTGACATTGCTAAGCAATTATACTATTTTGTTGACATTTAATGGATTATGAATAATTATTTAATAAAAAATAAAATAAATTTATTTCAATAAAAAAATGATCTTAACTATGCACTATTTTCTTACTTCTATAAACAGCTCGTATTTTAATTAATGTTGCTTAGTAATTTGTACTAGTGTAAGGCTCTGGAAGCGATCGAGCGACATTCATACCCTTGTTCAAAAAAACCTGACAAGAATTTTCGCTGCGAAATTGCTAGCTTATAGCTTTTTGTCGGATACATTTCGATCTCCATGATCTAATACCAAAAGGCATAGTTTCATGGTTCGTTGGTCTTCCCTTCCTTCTCAACCTCTTCTTCAAGTTCTTCTATACCATCTCTAGGATACCAGTCGGTTATTCTTCTACTTAACTTTTCGTGTTTGCACCTAATTATGTGTCTTCCATATTGTTGTCTTTATTTTGGTCTAAAATTAAAGAAAGATAGAGTCGATTCCATGTGAATTTTTTCCTAGTTAGTGAATTCGATGTGCACAAGTGTAATCAGATCCTAACTGTCAAAGTGATTTCCGGCGTAACTAAAGTAAGAGTAGGAGCCCTTTACTTTTAAGAAAATAAAATAACTCTAGGGAGAAAAGTACTCGTGCACCCCAGAAAAATATATGACATAACCGACTTCAATTTCAAATTAAATTCAGACACTCGACCAAATTACATATGAAGCCTAAAGGCCTGTTTTCATTTTGATTAGTACGAGTGCGAGTGAGTAGTGCAGGTGTTCAGTGATTAGTAGCAAATACGTGTGGACACCGATTGATTATTGCGAGTGCAAAGAAATCAGTCACAATTACTCACTCGCACTCGCAATCGCACTCGCACTCACACTCGCACTAATCAAAATGCAACCCGGCCTTATCACTAAGTCATCGATATACATGAAAGTGACTTTTAGTATTTTGTTTCATATTTCAAAAACCATCTCACGGATTTCGATCGATCGATCTACCAAAAAAAAATCGGTTGTCTGTAAAGTTACTGACGATAGTTGAATGTGACAACTTCAACTCCAAGCCTTACATGGAACGCCTCAGAGCGAGGTAACGCCGCATGACGTCATTCGGCGAGGTAACGCCGCATGACGTCATGTTTTTTCGTGCGTGCAGCCGGCTTCATCGAATTATAAGACATTGTCACGTCAAAAACAATTCATTGATTCACAATTGGCTGAGCTATCGCGTAACATACATAAATACCTATATATAAAAATATACAACTGAATTGAGAACCTCCTTCTTTTTAGGGTTCCGTAAAACGTAAAAACGGAACCCTGATAGATTCGTCATGTCTGTCTGTCTGTCTGTCTGTCCGTCCGTATGTCACAGCCACTTTTTGCCGAAACTATGAGCACTACACTATTGAAACTTGGTAAGTAGATGTATTCTGTGAACCGCATTAAGATTTTTACAAAAGTTTTTTAAATAAACAAAAATTAGGGGTGCCCCCCATACTGAGAACTGAAACTCAAAAATTTTTTTTCATCAAACCTACATGTGTGGGGTGTCTATCGATAGGTCTTCAAAAATGATGTAGAGGTTTCTAAGATAATTTTTGTCTACGCTGAATAATTTGCGCGAGAGACGCTTCCAAAGTGATAAAATGTGTGTACCCCCCCCCCCCCTCTAACTTCTAAAGTAAGAGAATGAAAATACTAAAAAAAATATATGATGTACATTACCATGAAAACTACCAACGAAAATTAGTTTGAACTCGATCTGATGAGTAGTTTTTTTAGTACGTCATAAATACACTATGATTAAAACTTCGATCAAAGTTACAACGAACTACAAGAACTATGTGTACTATGTAACTTGCTGCAACGGAGCCCTTCATGAGCGAGTCCAACTCGCACTTGGCTACTTTATTTGGTATTAGTTTGTGGCCAACATTAGTAGTTTAAAGCCAACATGTTCTTCCAGACTATAATCTAACTGAATTACAAATTTCACCTCGACCCGTTCATTCGTAACAAAGTGATTGAGCAACAAATATCTAAACACCTGAATCCGAAAACATTTATTTACTCGCCCCGCGGTATACTCGTGCATTTCCCGGTCCCGTTATTTTCCCGTGATAAAAGTACCCTAAGTAATTCCTGACTACAATATGTTCTATGTTCCAAACAAACTTATCTTTTCTCACGTCCCGGCGTGATTGAGGAACAAATATCCAAACTTTTGCTTTTATAACATTAGTAGGATTTACTCGCAACGCCCCGTGGTTTTACTCCCGTCGTTCCCGGTTAAGTAGCCTTTTTTTTTGTTGGGGAAATGCATTGACGCACCGTCCACCGTGTGTACACCGTGTGGCAGGTGTGTCGGCGTGCCCCTACCGACTGTGGGGGTTTCCACAGGTTTCTCCGGCATAGCAGTGGGTCAAAGTCGCGGGGTCACTTTTCGCACTCCCTGTACGACTTCGATCCAACGCCGGCACAAGGGGGCCCGCCTCGCGGGGGGACGAAGCCCCCGCATTTGGCTCCAGTGACCAGAAACCAGTGGCGCGTCCCCGCCTCGGGTTAAGTAGCCTAACTAGAACTCTCTTAGTTGTGACATTGCTCTCTCTTTTCTTTTCGCTTGAAATGATAGAGACCGCAATAACTAAGCTAAAGCCGCATTTTTTTATATAGTATAGGACCGGATAAAGTGCAGGGAATTGGCGGAGTCCTTTGTCCAGCAGTGGGACAACTCAGGTTAAACTAAAGAAAAAAGTATACAGTGACGAGACGAGCAGGGCAAGTGTCTGATGGTAAGCAACATGCCTGCTACATAACAGCACAGTGATAGGTACGTAGCTATGTCTAGAGGAGTCCAAATCATTACCTAGCACTGCACTGCGCTCGTCACCCATAGATCTCAGATATTATATCTCTAAGCCCTGTAAGATTTGGTTAGGTGGTAGAGGGGCCGATCCCCTAAACGTAATACCATGTACGAGGACTGTCCACAAAATAAAATATTTGTAATGCATCTGGGTTCCAAATTTCAACTTAATCCGTTCAGCTGTTGGTGTGATTGCGCTACAAACATCAACATTTTCACAAATAAAATTTGTAGAATGTCATTTGTTATTGTGTATTTTTAATTCTATTAATTATATTCTACCTAATATTTTAATTTAATATATTTATTCTTAATACTCTATTCTATTAATTAGTTGCATTGTACTCTTCTTTGCTGGATATTTTCATTCAACGGTCCGTTTTCCAAAAACATGTTTAAGGCCAATTTACGCCACGCTCGCGTCCATTCCCTCAAGTGACAAATCGGCCATGAACAGCGTTTGGCGGCGAGTAGTGGTCATAAATCCTGTGGGGGAGGCGCCGCGAGACCCCGGGACGTGTAGCTAAGTGAATTATGTGTTTGGTTTTATATGTATCTACACTATATACACATTGACTGGCCTCGTGGCTTAGTGGGAAGTAGCTCTGCCTGCGAAGCCGAGGGTCGTGGGTTCGTTCGGGTTCCCACCCAGTGCAAATATTTGTGTGATGAATTCAAATGTTTGCACTGTGTCTGGGTGTTTCTATGTATAATAAGTATGTATTTAAAACTATATAAGTATATAGTATATAAGTATATAGTTTTAAATACATACTATCTGGCCGCCATAGTACAAGCTTTGCTTAGTTTGGGGTCAGATGGTGTTGTGTGTGAATTGTCCACCAATATTTATTTAATTATATTTATTTATTCGAACGCATGCAATGTACTGCTAGATTTTATTTTTTCTATCTCAGACGTCTCGTATGCGAAGTTAGAACACGTACACCAAGGACAGTTTGATGGATGTTGCAAGTCTTCGAAATTGTTGAAATATGTTTTGTGCCAAATAAAACTAATTATTTTTACCTTCATATTAGGGCTGGAAGGACGCAATTTAGAAAATAAAAAAATCGATGTTCAGTTGATTACTAACGGAGGCGGAGTCCCAAGCAACCGATAGTGACCAACAGATTCAACAGGCGAAATCGGGCTAGGCTTTATGGCTATTATGAGCTCTATAGCTCAAGAATGAGTTTATAATGGTCTCTACACACCTCTATTGTCGTTTTTTTCTCTTTATCTAAGATAAATGGAAAAAAAACAAATGACGGTAACGGACCTAGAGTCTTTGGAGTGGCTAATTTTAATAAATATAAACTTTGAGAATAAAATCAAAGACGAAATTAATTGAGAATCTCCTTATCTTTTGAAGTTGGTTCGTATCTCTGACAATAACCAAAGGAGACAGGCCCGTGATAGACTAGACTTAAGTACATAAACGACTCACAATTTTATTGAATCGAGGATTTCACAAATCTCTATTATAATAAATTTTATCGGATTATTGAGGCATAAAGACAATCAAATAAAATTGAAATGGCTGTTTTGACAAGGTTTCATCGAATTTCTGTCTTTAATACGAGTATTTTGATTGAGCGAAGCAGAAATGATATTCTAACATGACTTTAGCGGATAAAACAGGTTGGTTTAATAATTTTTAAAATTATGTTTGTTTTGCTGCGTTTGTAAATAAATATGTGAGTTTTACGTAAACATCGATCAAAGTTACAACGAACTATAAGAACGTATGTATTATGTTTCAAGCTGCAACGGAACCCATTGGCGAGAGCGACTCGCACTTGGCGCTTTTATTATCTTATAACCTCACACATAGCTTTGTACATTTAGGTTATGTTATGATATATGTAGTTGTCACAATAGATAGAAAGATAAACGATCGATACCCAGATAAATTATTCAATGCTAAATAGATTAAAGAGTAAAAATTGCAAATAAAACATACAGAAAATCCTTTAAATTAAAATAGTTTCACTAAGTGCAATCTCTTGAAGGCAAACGTACTATACACAGAAAGGGAGGTATGTATTAGGTATGTGTACGGGGAGTACAAATCAGAAGTGATAGATACTTATACTTTAGTAATGCTGAAAAATGTGCAACAAAACCTTACTTAATGCATGTTTGTAATGACATACCTACAAGACTTACATATTAATAATTTTACATCTTAGCTTTATGTTTTAATGTAATTAATTTACCACATGTTTTACCGCAATATTAATTTTAAAATGTGTTTAATTTTAACAAATGCCTCCAGAAAGGCTTTATTTGTTAATCTCTCGCTACAAATTGTTGGAAATAAATATTTATCCGTGGGATTTCGAGTTTTCGGAATCGTTGTCCAATGATTTCATTATGTTATAGAATAAAGATACAACAGAGACATGATAAGACATGCGGATGATGGTCAGGAGCTCGCATGTCCATAACAACACAAAGCCACGCAGTTATTTGAACATGAAGAGTCCGAATGCCTAGCACTGCTGTGCGCTAATCACCAGGGATATAATTTCTGGGGATATGGTTTTGAAACTTTCACGATTTGAACTCTATTAAAAACGTTTCGGCAGCGTTACATGAGACACAGAGGTCTTCTTGTGACCACAGCCTTTTTAGTTTTAGAACTACCGAAAAAAACTAATGTATTTTATTTTTTTATTGGCAGAGCTTTTATTAACAAAACTAAAATACAAAGAAAACTACACAACGCTACGTACTTAACTAACTACTTATACTAAGCGCCTGAATTATCGATAGACCAATGGAGTTACAAGCATGCTAGCGGAATTATCACTCTGAATGGCAATGCTTATGCGTTGGGCCAAATAAATGTTAGCAATTGGGTCATATTGAAAACAACACATAGGACTTAATCAGTATCTAAATTATTATCATTTGATTTGCTCGACGTTTCAAAGCGCTACAGTGGCCGTGGTCACGAGAAGATTCTTCTAGCAATACCGTCTCGGCTGTAATTATCAACTTACCGCACTTATATCATAATGTACTATTAAGTATGTGTATCTTTTCTGCGTATCCTAGTCCTCTTCAAACCCCGTTATTTTCGGGTCGCGAAATAATTTAAACAGATTGAAATTCTAGAAATTATTCCAGATTTTGTTTAAGCTTCAAAGTATAAATGAGCGACGTTTAGAATATTAAAATTAGCATTTATCTGATAAAATAAATCAAACTGCTCCAAAGACTTACTACGTCTTTGAGGTAAAATCTATCTCGGAGACATTTCCATTCAAAATACAAACTATAAAACAAGAACGAGTAATTAATCCGATTTTAAAGGTAAATCGTTGACTTTGGGGCTAAAACGTTCGATCTCAAAATCGTCAGGTCATTGTTTGGAATCTTGCTTGGATCTCAGGAAGTTTTGCCAAGTTCAGATGTACTTACATGTAGCCATTGGGTTTAACTTTCTTTCTTATTTCTTTTTAGCACTTTTTTCTTTTTTTTGTATCAAGCACAACAAACAAAACAGTTCTTTTGAGTGTGTCTAAAGCAAAATTTTGCCTCTTCTTTGCTGTGTGTTTCGAGTATTTGGTATTTTCTTTGTTGTGTTTTAGTACTTAAGTATGTTTAAAGCATAATTTCGTCTCTTTTTGCCGCTGTTTGGTTTGGGTAATTGGTATCTTCTATGTTATTTTCTAAATGTTTTGAATACAATTTGGCCTCGTCTATGTTTTTTTCTGTGTCTTGAATACATTGTGGTCTCATTTGTCTCATCTGTGTTTTTGGAGCCTAATTTTCCGTTTGTTGTTTGTTTTAAGGACAATTTTAACTAGTAGTTCTCATAACACAGACTGCTTTGTAATAGTAAATATTGTGTAAAAAGAGTTGACATGGTAATACAGCGACCAAAGCAAAAGCAGGAGATTTTTTTTTTTTTTTTTAAATAAAGAGTGACGAGACGAGCAGGACATGTGCCTGATGGTAAGCAACATGCCTGCCACGTAACAGCACAGTGACACGCAGCTATTGGAACATGGAGAGCCCAAATCATTACCTAGCACTGCACTGCGCTCGTCACCCAGAGATCTAAGTTGTTATATCTCTAAGCCCTGTAATTTCTCTGGAAACATTGCCCTTCAAACCGGAACATAGTAATGTTTGCACATTACTGTTTGGCGGTAGAATAATTGGCAAAGGTGTGGTACTTCCCCAGGCGGACTCTGCTAAGAGTCCTACCACTACAAACAATATGTACTCACAGAATTCCGACTTATAATACATATTTTTCTAAGCGAGGGACGGTTGGAGAATGCGGAATTTTCTGAACGTTTTCCCCGAGGTAGTTTATTGACATATCTTATGGGATGAAATACCGTAATATTTGAAATTATTACACATATTTATTGTGTGGGTCGGTTAGGGAAAACCGCGCAGTACCTAATACAACAAAATAAGATTATATTTCAATTTATTGCACAACACAGTTTCACCCACCTCAACGCATGGACCGTTAAAGACGTAATACAAATAGTTCCTAATTCAGTGTGTATTTTCACTAGCTATGATATGACTATGATATTTTGTCCTAATCTATATATATAAAAGCGAAAGGTCACTCATCAAGAAATCTCAGAAACTACAAATGCTAGGAATCTGAAATTTTGCATGAAGGTCCCTCTTAGCACGTAGGCGCTCGCTAAGACGGGGTTTGGCGAAATTCAACCCCTAAGAGGGTGAAACAAGGGATGAACGGTCGTATGAAAATTCATGATTTACAAAGTTATCAAATTTTGTATTTAGACACTTGACACGAAGCAATGAAATGTTTGTTCTATCAATTTTGTAATTTCAACTGTACGGGGGTGAAATTGGGGTTGAAATGGGGATGAATGTCAATTTGGAAGTTCCCAACCGTTGAAGATAAAACCATGAAACTCTGTATATAGACACTTGACACGAAGCAAACGAATGTTTGTTCTATCAATTTCGTAATTTCGAACTGTACGGGGGTGAAATTGGGGTTGAAATGGGGGATGAATGTTAATATGAAAGTTCCCAACCGTTGAAGATAAAACCATGAAACTCTGTATATAACACTTGACACGAAGCCAACGAATGCTGGTTCTAGCAATTTTGAAATTTCAATTATACGGGGGTGAAATTGGGATTGAAATGGGGGATGAATGTCAATTTGGAAGCTTCCAATCGTTGAAGATAAAATCATGAAACTTTGTATATAGGCACTTGACACGAAGCCAATAAATGTTTGTTCTAGCAATTTTGTAATTTCGAACTGTATGTGGATGAAATTGGAGTTGAAATGGCGGACGAATGTCTCTTACGCTTTCACACCTAAACAACTGAACCGATGTTGATGAAATTGAATGAAAGTGTTTTATTACAAGCTGTTTTTAGTAACCGTAAATGTGTCTGGGTAAAAAAATAGGTACTGCCTAAGTTACCTTAGTATTTACTTCGCGCGGACGAAGTCGCGGGTAACAGCTAGTTGCGTTATAAAGGCGAAAATTTTGTAGGTCTGTAAGTGCGGACAGGGATCGAATCGACACTGTAAATAAATAAATAAATATTGGTGGACAATTCACACACAACACCATCTGACCCCAAACTAAGCAAAGCTTGTGTGATGGCGGCCAGATAGCTGATATAATACTTATATAGTTTTAAATACTAATCATATATAAAGCTGGTAACAAACTTGAACCCTCAAATTATAGGCCAATCTCGCTTTTATCTGTGTTATCTAAAGTTTTAGAAAAAATTGCTAACAAACGTCTTATATCTTACTTGGAAAAAAATAATTTATTGGCTAGCAATCAATTTGGCTTTCGTGCTAAAAAATCTACTGATGACGCAGTTCTCAAACTATCTACGATTCTTACTTCTCACTTAGATCGGAATAAGAAGTGTATTGCGGTGTTTTTAGACCTCCAAAAGGCATTCGATACCGTGGACATACCAATTCTTCTTGCTCGTCTAAACAACATCGGTGTGAGAGGAATTACACACGAGTGGTTTGCAGACTACCTTTCAAATCGTAGCCAGAAAGTTAAGTTAGACGGATATATAAGTACTAGTGAAGTGTGTAACTACGGCGTATCACAAGGATCAACATTAGGCCCCACATTATTTATCATATATATTAACGAGTTATGTAAACTAAACTCTACCAAAGCGGAGATGTTGATGTTTGCAGATGACACAGTCTTGGTTTTCCATAGTGATACTTGGGCGGAGGTCTATATGGAGGCCGAGTTAGGGCTATCTCGGGTAATTTCATGGCTTGAAAATAATTTGTTATCCCTTAATACATCTAAGACAAAATACATGTCATTTAGTAAAACGAATGCAAATAGACCGCCTGATAATTTGCAGGTGAAAGCACACGTTTATCCTTGTAATATTTCAAGTGAACACAATAACTGTAACTGTAATATTTTGGATAATACACGAACCATTCGATATTTAGGTGTTACTATTGATGAAAAACTAAATTGGGGAGCGCATATTAAGTCTGTTGCAAAACGTGTTAGAAAATTAATATACGTTTTCAAAATACTAAAATTTGTAGCAGACGAAATACTACTGATTCGTACGTACAGGTCTCTGGCTGAGTGTGTTATTGGATATTGCATAAGTTCCTGGGGAGGTGCAGGACAAACATTAATGATTACAGCGGAAAGAGCCCAAAGAGCCTTATTAAAAGTAGCAATGAACTTAAGTTTTAGATATCCTACAACAGCATTATTTGAGAAATGTAAAGTATTATCAGTGAGAAAGCTATTCATCTACCATTGCATTCGTAGGTATCATAGAGCTACAGTTCCAAACACTCATGATATTGAAAAAAGGATTACTAGGTTTCATGTACCGGTTTACAACAGTGAAGTTGCTTGGAGACATTATCTACATATGGCACCAACATTTTACAATAAAATTATTAGTTTGCAAGATATACGTAAAGTGGGGTCATATAAATTAAAGAACATTACTTACAACTGGTTATCCGGTTTAAATTATGCTGATACTGAGAAACTATTGAAAAAGGTTTTGTAAGATAAATATTGTAATTTATTTGTTTTCTACATGGTAATTTTCATTTATTTGAGATTTTCTTGTTGTTTACTTGTTTTGTTTTGCAATTGCTTTAAGTTGGTCATTAGGTTTGATTTTGTTATTTAATTTTGGCTTTTAACAGTATTATTTATTTGTTACTAAATTATAATAAGATTGTTTTTTTTTTTTCTCTAATTTTTCTATTATAAACGTAAAGTTAACAGGTTGTTGAACATTGTATATAGTTAAGCGAAATTATGGAAGACGCTGCCTTTTGCACCACAGTGTTTACACTAATGCAGAAGGCAGAGCCGCAAAAATTTTTGTATCTCAATATCTGTTCAATAAATTATCTTTATTATCTTTATTATAAATACATACTTATTATACATACATAGAAACACCCAGACACAGTGCAAACATTTGAATTCATCACACAAATATTTGCACTGGTTTGGAATAGAACCCACGACCCTCGGTTTCGCAGGCAGAGCTACTACTACCAACTAAGCCACGAGGCCAGTAAAGGCGAGCCGTCGAAGTTATAACAAACATTTCGCAGGATAAATCTGAGAGTCCATTTTAAAAGGCTTGGTAAATTCGTGGCCTGACTAGCCTTGGGGCTTAGTTGGTAGTAGCTTTGCCTGCGAAGCCAAGGGTCGTGGGTTCGATTCCCACCCAATGCAAATATTTGTGTGATGAATTCAAATGTTTACACAGTGTCTGGGTGTTTCTATGTATAATAAGTATGTATTTAAAACTATAAAAGTATTATATCAGTTATTTGGCCGCCATCACACAAGCTTTGCTTAGTTTGGGGTCAGATGGTGTTGTGTGTGAATTGTCTACCAATATTTATTATTATTAATTGAGAATACCTCTACTTACAATTTTTCAAGTTACAGGAAACGTAAGATATCTCTTATAAAACACTCTGCGTCGCAAGTTCGAGAAGTCAGCTATTTTGACTAATGTGATGAGATAAACAGTTTAAAAAAAACCCATCACATCTGCGTCTATACTATGGCCCGTTTCAAATCACGATTCAATCGTTAGCCGAGCAGACATTTAATGTATATAATACATTTATTCATTGGAATTCGTAAATTTGACTCATATTAATGCATGTTATCCATTGCAATTTGCAATGTTACATATCTTAGGCCTTAGCGTGTCTTTTTCAGAGGACGCTATTTATTTTTTCGGGGTTCAAACCCAAAACCTTTGAGCTAGACTAGTAAGCTCAATTTCAAGGTTTTAGGGTCGCCAAAGACGAAACATTATGCTTGATTAGTATTTGCAGAGGAGATATTTATTCTGTGTACAGTAAAGTTGTATTCACTAATAAATGGCGAAGGCCTTAACCATCATCCATCCTTCGTCCTTCGCGCGCCGGAAACCCTGATGTATGGAGGATGGGAAGTGAGGTAGGAAGGGAGAGGGGGGGGGGGGGGGGGTAGATGGACGGAGCCGGCCTCGTCTCGTGTTACGGACGAACCACTTAGTTAACCACTTTCAATTTGTAATCTAGCTGTAACCCGTGACGTCATTTCCCATCGTACACTTTACACACGAAACACTAAGATTGTAACTTCTGAGGATCTCTATTTTTATGATATTTATTCTGTGTACAGTAAAGTTGTATTCACTAATAAATGGCGAAGGCCTTAACCATCATCCATCCTTCGTCCTTCGCGCGCCGGAAACCCTGATGTATGGAGGATGGGAAGTGAGGTAGGAAGGGAGAGGGGGGGGGGGGGTAGATGGACGGAGCCGGCCTCGTCTCGTGTTACGGACGAACCACTTAGTTAACCACTTTCAATTTGTAATCTAGCTGTAACCCGTGACGTCATTTCCCATCGTACACTTTACACACGAAACACTAAGATTGTAACTTCTGAGGATCTCTATTTTTAACCCCCGACCAAAATCTTAATATCAACATCTTAGATCTCTTGGTGACGAGCATAGTGCAGTGGTAGGTAATGATTTAGATTCTTCATGTTCCAATAGCTGTGTGTCACTGTGCTGTTATGTGGCAGGCATGTTGCTTACCATCAGGCACATGTTCTATTCGTCGTTCTATACTGGAAAAAATGAGAGGTGTTTGAAACAGTTTGACATCGATGTCTGTCGGTCTGTCTCTGTGTCTATAGCTCTCATACGGATGGATAGATACGTTTTTTTTAATTTGAAAGCGCCAGTTAGTTGCCTTACCATCGTTGCTAACTATGTTTTGTTAATAAATATGAATACAAAATAGCCGCCTCCACTAAATGGCAGATAATAGTTATTTGTTATACAAGAGTGCAAAGTGGCTTTTTAACCGCGTGCTCAATTTTGATGACCGAGCAAGCGAAGGATTCTAAAGTTGAATCACGAGCGTAGCGAGGGATTCAAAAATTAGAATCCTGAGCGTAGCAAGGGAATCAAAAGGGCACAAGGTGAAAAATCTTTGCACTCGAGTGTAACACGTAATTTTTCATCCCCCCCTAGCGAGGAAATTACTAAACGCTTTGCGGATTTTCAGTTTCAGTCGATTCTGTTGGCGTTAAATAAACTTCTTGGTCGCTAGAATCACATATTATTATGGTATTTCGGTTTTTCACGTGTATTCAATTTTATAAGTTTTAAACTTAAGTTTATTTAGCCATGGTTTTAACAATAAACAATAACAATTTGACGTGAAAAATGGAGAGTTGACCGATTGAGGTAAGGAGTTTCATGTGTACATGAAAAAGTGTCCGCCCAAATGCATTAAATTATAGTAGCGCTAAATTTGCATCAAGGTACATTTTAAAGGAAATTAATAAACGTACTATTCAGAATTCATGAAAGAAAAATATTGGCAGTCATAGGCACTGCCGATAGAAGTGGTAACTTATAACTCAGAATTTGATTTTTACTTTGGAAACTACGCGTGTGAAACCAGAGGGCGTGGCTATGAGCATGGCCATCTAGAAATGCTGACACATTTTTAAATGGCCAATGGGAAAGGCTGAGGCATTTCTAGATGGCCATTGGCTATGGTCCGAGTTTACCCGAAGATTTCTTATCATTCCCGAGCGTGACGCTAGAATTAAATTGACAGCCCACGAAAAATCTGTCTTTGGCGCGCCAAAAGAAGTTTTGACTTCAAAATATATTGTACCTACATGTTTTCTCAAAATAGTAATTATTTATTTGCTGTTAAATTTACTACATTATTTTGTACTGTACAAGTAGTTGAAATTATCTATTAGTTACTATTTTAGTAGTCAATAATATTTAATTTGTATTTAACTCGGCAACTCGGCAACTCGGCATACTTCAATTCGATTACAATTGATTGATTCATTCATAGCATTTCAAAATGTTTTGCCATTTGAAATAACATTCTTTACATCTATCCTCCATACGTGAAAAGAAAATTGCGCGCAAAGCATTTAAAAAAAGTACACCAAAGAGGTTCCGAGTATGAGTTTTTAACATATTAAAAATAAATGTATGATGAATTCGGCACCAAGGAGGTAGAAATAAATAGGTTAAATTATGTTTTGAATTCAAAACCTCAGTACACACGATGTTCTAAATTCAAATTTACTTTAACCTCTAGAGGGTAAAAACGACTTTTGCGCCCTGATATCGAGGAGCAAAAGTACTCTTTCCGAGCTGGTGGGATGAAAAATATTTTGATAAACAAAAGTTAGTAATATTATTCAATAAGGGCATCAAATACAAGGGCTTGAGCAGTAAAATACTATAAGTAACAAATTTCAAATCCAAGGGAGTACTTACATAAAAAAAAATCTTGTTAGTTTATTAAGTGAATCTTTATGTTACCATACAATTGTACTATCAGTTCTAACAAAAATATTTTTTAACTAACTCAATTTACTATACGTTTAATCTCACAGTTTTATCATAAACTGACTAATCTACTAGTTTATTGTTATATTTCTATTTGTGTATTTGAACGTACAATTATTGGTATGTAAGTATTTTATGGTATGTTATAATACAGAGGTATAAGTATATGTAAGTATAACATATTCCTAATTGTACTCCCCGTCCTCTCATGTTCATAACTTCTTTTCTATTCTACGGTGCCTCGAAGAAATTGCTCTCACCGAAAAAGTCGACAATCGCTGCTTTGCTAAAAAAATACTGTGTTTTTGTCAGTTTTTAGACTTCAACTTTTTCAACAATGAAAAGTTTATCTACCTACTCCCAGAGTGCCATTTTAATTAGACACTCTTCTTTCCAAATGAAAATATTGCTAAATTGAGTAGAAAAGGCAAATCGAAAGGTCGAATTCAAATCGAGTGCCAATTTAGCCAACGGCTCAATCAAACCGTCCCGAGAATTGGGACACTCTTCTCACTAATAGCACTCAAGATGTTGTGCCGATTAAGCAAGATAAACTAGCTAGGATTAAATGCGAATATCGGTAAAAGATTTGTTAAAGACCTGTGAAAACTGATGATTTATGACTCGAATAAATCACAGATTAACACCAATCTATACTCTAATATATTAAAGCTGAAGGGTTTTTAACGCGATAATCTCAGTAACTACTGGACCGATTTCAAAAATGATTTCACTGTTGTATATTTACATGATCCCTGAGGCTATAATTTATTTATATACAACGGACGAAACCGGAGCGTATCGCTAGTAGGCTTAAAAACAAATCATTACTTTTTCATATAAAATCCTCATCCTAAAAAATATTTTTAAGATACTTGGCTTCTCTCCATATTTCATCGAGGCTTTACGCAGGTGTTGAATTATTCGCCGGGTAACAAAGACAGCGACTGCGGAGACGTTCTCTCTTATTCTGCTTTTGGCATTGAAAGCCTTTTGCAATTCTTTCGTAGCATTCATCATATTTATTACATAGAGGTAGAAACAGTAGTTTTTGATGCCAAACAAAATTTTGAGAAAAAAAGTAGCCTATGTGCTATGCCAGACTATAATCTAATTGTGTTTCAAATTTCCACCAGATCTGTTCAGAGGTTACGACGTGATTGAGAAACAAACATCTAACCATCCATATATTCAAACAATCGAATCCTACTAATATTATAAATGCCAATGTTTGTCGCTCAATGAGGTCGTAACGCATGCACGGATCGAGTTGAAATGTAGAACACAGTCACATATTAGTCTGTAAAAGCACATAGGATACTTTTTATACCGGCAAAATAACGGCAGAGAACGGGAACTACGCGTGTAAAACCGTGGGCAGTGGTAGTTCATAATAATAATAGGATGGTACAATACATATATTCATGTGCATACTCATGTCGCACTTATCGGCTCGATAGCCTTGTTGTTATCACGATAGAGTATAATACTCAATATCGCTATCGTACGGTAATATTTATTGGTAATTGTCTGCTGCTACATATTTTCTAGTCTGTGATTTGAATTACAGACTTCAAGTGGAGTATGAAAGTATACAGGTACAGCACCGATATAGATAGCTGGATACTTTTTATTATTATTATTTTTAAATGTATATTAATGGATGTAAAAGCCTGGGAAATAAACTATTTCATTTCATTTCATTATAGAGGTACACACCAAAACAAAATCAATACATTAAAAACCAGTGTTACTGTCGGTGATTTTATCTCTAAAAGCGATCTCTTCCAGACAATCTTAGAGCAGAAATGGTTTTCAAGAAAATTTTAAAAAGGTGTGTTTGGGTTGCTAATTATAATATTAAACCTATTATATTATGTAGCGACATATACTAAAAAAAAACATAATGTACCAATACCATTCTAATAATATATAGTGCAGCCGTCCGTCCTAGAAATGATTAAAGTCAGCACTATAATTTTTTAAGTGAGGGATGTAAAAACTTTGAAAGTTATCGAAACGAAAAGTCTTTGCACGTACATCAATGCCATTTTCAATAATGTTATTATATTATTATTCATTGGTGTTAACAGAAATTTTAACATACTTATGTGCATAGTATGCCCATTACAACCTATTATATATATTAAAAATTATTATTAGATAAAATAGGTTTAATTGCAATAGGTAAAGTAATATTAAATACAATAAGCGGCTGGCATAAAAAGTCAGAAGTAAATTTTGTTAATTTTATTTACATTTATTACTTATTCTATATATAGCTATCTACGTGAGGGTCTAACATGAACACACACTCTGAAACAAAAAAATGTTACAAACTAAATCAAAAGTACACTAAATTATTCTAATAGTTTTCTAATATTCATTGCCTCAAGTTGCAACCAGCGTCGATCAGGAAGTCTGCCCCGGTGATGCTCCTCGCTTTCTCGCTCGCCAGATACAGAACCAAATCCGCGACCTCTTCCGGCTGAGTCATTACTTTCAGAGCAGTTTTAGCTGCCAATGAGTCCCAGTCGCTGTGACCAGTGTGCTCGATGATGGGAGTCTCCACCGGTCCAGGGCTGACTATGTTCACTCGCACTCCTTTCTCGGCCAGCTCTAAAGCTGCCACGCGAGAGAAGTGGTTGAGCCCTGCTTTGGCCGTACAGTACGTCGAACTAGTTCCGAAAAGTGACATCGGAGAAGTTCCCGCTATGCTCGATATATTGACAATATTTCCTTTTGTCTTGACCAGGTACGGAGCTGCGTAGTTTGTGAGTAGAACGACGGATCGTAAATTAGTGCCGATTATTTTATCGTACATTTCAGGCAGCGTCTCGTCCAGAATTTTTGCCTTACCAATGATCCCAGCATTGTTCACTAGGACATCTATCTTGCCGTACTTGTTGATAGTTTTCTGGATGATTATTTTGAGATCGTCGTCTTTGCTGACGTCTGCTTGGATAGCGAGAGGTTTCTTGCCGATTTTGCTGATTTCTTCAGCCACTTTTTGAAGTCTTACTTCATTCCTGCCGATGGCGACCACGTCGGCGCTTTCCTTTGCAAACGCTATTGCGGTTGTAGCTCCGATGCCGGAACTGGCTCCCGTCACTATCACAACTTTGTAATTGAAGCTCATTGTTATACGAACTGAATGCAATCCTCTATACAGGGCACTTATATATTTATATATGTTTTGAATAATTGATTGTAATGCTTCGATAGATATGACTGTGGATGATAGAAAGTTCTATATCTATGATAAGAAACTCATAACGTAATGACACTTGTCTTTTTTATATAGATCGATATCTAATGGTGTTTTTGATTCCATATTATTCTATGAGTATTGTAAAACGCTATCAGCATTACTGTTTAGAACCAAATGTTTTGTCATATCTTTGACGTTGTGTTCAAAGTTCGATTGCGTAGATTTACTATCATCGTTGTTTTGTGTGTTAAGTCACCTGCCAAAACTACGCGTTTTCATTTGCAGTCAGTGTATTGGATGCAGTAGACATGTACAGCAGGCTATTCAATGTTATCTTGTCTTAAAGAAATTTGTTTTTACAATTATTTAATTTTGTTACAAAGCACTGTTTTGTTAGAGACGAACTTCTTAGCATTCCATGGATTCACCGTGCGGGTGCCAAGTCCATCGTGTGGCAGAGAGAGAAATGTCGAATAGACCCCAAGACTTGTGACTCGGGCGTAGGTTTAAAAGGGGCCCCTTTTGGTGACGTACGTCAACACTCACCTTCACTACTCGTATTTCTCTCCCTGCCCAGCCAAATCCGATATGATTCTACTAGTGCAGCTTTAGATACCTACTCGTTCTAGTGTAGAACTTACTGCACTTCTGGACAATCCAAGGTCTTTAAGCAGGTTATAGAGAGATTTTACTGGTATACCTCTCGCTCCTACTTCTACAGCGTATAAATTAACTACATAGCCATTTTTTGTTAATTCATTTTGTAGGTCGTAATACTTATTTGTTTCATCGCGTGGTCTTTAGGTATATTAGTTTCCCACGGTACGGTGAGTTCTACCAGGACTATGCGTTTCGTAGCCCTAGAAAAAAGGAAAATGTCTGGTCTGGATGACGAAACACCCACATCCTCTGGGATTTTGTAGTGCGTTTGTTGTTAATTTTTTACGTAAAAAAAAGAAAACGTTTTATTTTTCGACAGTACACGGTGCAAATATTATAAAACAATTAAGTATTCGGCTCAAATTTAAAAAAAATACACTCAAAAGTGCAAACAACTAAATATTGTTATGGTGACCGCTATTTAACGGAAATGGGAGAATAATGTCAAATCCTACAGACCACACCGTCACCATAAGGCAGTTGAAGCTTGCATTATTTTATTATTTAGAGCCCATTGTGTCCCAGTGTTGAGCAAAGGCCTCCCTACCCTCCTTCCATTTTTGTCTGGCTTGAGTCAAAGTAGTTCAGTCTTTAAGGTGTTTGTCAAGATCGTCCCGCCATCGCCTTTTGGGTGTCCCGCATCGTCGTTTCCCATTTGGCTGCCACTGGGTGGTGATCTTAGCCCAGCGATCGTCTGACATTCGATAGAGATGTCCAGCCCAGTTCCACTTCAAATTGCTGGCCTTTTGGGTCACATCAGCTATTCGTGTCTTTGAACGCAGTATGGTGTTTTTTATGCGATCGGTGAGTTTTACTCCCAATATACTGCGTTCCATAGCTCGTTGGCAAACCGCGAGGTCAGACCTTAGATTCTCTGTCAAAGACCAAGTCTGCGCTCCGTAAGTCAAGATAGGGAGATTGCAGACGTCCATGAGCCTACCATGAAGCTTGCATGAATGTACGAAAACAAGTAATGTATTTGTCGCCTTTGTAACACCGTCTTCTTTCGTAATGAGGGGCGACAGAAGTTTTGATTCGATTGATTAGGCTCGAAACCAAAACGCCTTGCTGCCCACCGGGTAGGAAGCTAGTATGTTCCCTATTCGACTACTTAATATGACCAAAACGAGGTCTTTGAAGAACATTTTGCATGCTCAGTCTTGTTAAATTCTCTATTATGTATTTTGATTGGTGCTTTGCCTCACGCTGTCGAGCATCGACCTAAGCTAGGTAGGTATGTCTCGTGCTTAAATGGTTCAGCACTTTTATATTGGAAACTGTGTTCCTGTTTGAAGGGCAATGTTTCCAGAGCAAGTACTGGGGTTAGAGATATAACATCTTAGATCTTTGGGTGACGAGCGCAGTACAGTGCTAGGTAATGATTTGGACTATTCATGTTCCAATAGCTGTGTGTCACTGTGATGTTATGTGGCAGGCATGTTGCTAACCATCAGGTACATGACCTGCTCGTCTCGTCTTGATAATGGAACGCCAAAGAAAGAAATGTTTACTACATAGCCGTTTGTATTGCATCAGTGCTAACAACCACGCGGCCCGAAGGACCACCAGAAGAAAATCACAATGGCTGCCATGGGTACAATGCAAAAAAAGCGCCCATCTTGTTTAATCGGCTGACTTGTATCGCCACGTCGCGTCTTCGGCCAGTACCTTCTGGGGCTGGGAGCGGGTGGATGGTAGATGGAAACAAATTTCAGCAGACAGTAGTTATAACTGCGTAACGGCGAAGATACCGCCACCGAATATCGGTCTACCAGTTGTTAGCAGAAGGTATACACAATAAGATGTGTGGAACTCAACGTTACAATCTGAGTTAGATCTTGAGCCAACTGAGTAAGGTGTAAAACTAGCTTTATACATTTTTGACTCCAGTCCATCGTTAGTCACATTACAATCGTTTTCCAAATACAATGTACATTTATAGCAGTATTTTAGTTTCTAAAAATTGTTTACGAAAATTGTAGTTTTAATACGTATTATTTAAATATTTAATGCCGATTATTATTATTATACTATATTTGGATCAATTGCGTGGTAGTTAGGATACCAAACCGATTTGCTACTTTGATTTTAAATATTACACAAAAATAATTGGCAAAAGGGCAGTGTTGAGTATGAGCAACGTATTAAATAACATATAAGTAGTACCTACTTTTTTACGTTCTTCGCAGCGTCGCGGACGAGCGACACCCTGAAATGCGTTTGTAAATGAAACATGTTTTAGTTTAGCTAGATTATTTTAATCATAGTCAATGTATACGACATAGGTGTTTATCAAGTAAATGTTGACGCGTAAAAAATCTCAGTATACCTCAACATCTTCAATAGTTAAAATTAATTTCCTTTGGCCGAAGCGCAGCTGTTTTCTTTGACGCCATTTCGAAGTTTGAAAGAAAACGGCTCTTGGTATAATAATATTACATATTTTTCTAAATAGCATTTTGTTTTTACTATTACATATACATTGGCACCATGTTCGCATGATATCGAGTCCGACATAGCCAGACCGTCTCCCTCAGGCGGAAAGGTATGCGTAAATTTCCTCCACGTACAAAAAGAGGTGTAAATATCTACATACTATGTTATGAGGAGTTGAACTCGTATGGGACATTCAATCCCCAAAGTTGTGAGGAATTACTTGTTTGGCATAAAACGTAAAACCATAATACTTGTAAAGCATAAAATAATTTGTTTTTGTGTGTTCAATATAACCATTGTATAGCTCTGGTCCAAATTCAATGGCAGTCAAAATATATAACAAATTGCCCTATAAAATGAAAGAAATTAATTTCCATGAAAAATTTATCAAAACGTTAAAAAATATATTACTTGTAAAAGCTTACTACACAATAGAAGAATACCTTGCTGACAAATCAATTATCGAATAAGTCGATCCGCTCCGCATGACATTATAGGCCATCTAAGGCAAGGTCGCAAATAATAGCCAGGTTCTGATTTTTTGAGATGTTGTTAGGAAGTTAGGATAGATGTAAGTAGTGTAAAACCAAATTTGCAACCTCGAAAGACTTCTTCATGGCCAGGGGTCAGGGTCGCGGGGTCACTTATCGCACTCCCGTCAACGACCCTGACCCTTGCCAACGCCCTTGCGGACCCGCCTCGCAGGGGGCGTCAGTACCCCCCGCATTAGGCTCCAACGACGCGCCTGAAATCAGTGGCGCGTCACCTCCTCGAAGACCTATCCCTAGGTGGGGTGCCGGACGGCCCTAAACGTCCGACACCCCAGGCCTTCCGGTGGAGACGGGTCGCGAGCCCAGAGGGTCGACTCTCTGGGCTCGCCCCCGTGTCCGCTTCCGCCTCAGTAGAGGAGCGCTATTGCTCGCTCCTCCAACTCACAGATCCTCTCACTGCCGAGAAACATTTCACCTCACCTCTCACGGCAATGATGATCGTCAGCAAGAGATCCGCCCTCAACACCGCGGCTAGGGATAGCCGCAGTTCCACCTTATTGGCCGCTTTGCAGCCCTTGTCCTTCCACTGAGCACTCTGCTAATCAGAGTCCTCGTGGAGGACCCTCATCTGGAAGACTTAGGAATTTTACTTGGCTGATACATCAGCCGAGTAACCTTCCCAAGTCTTCCAGTCCATTTCCCCAACCTCTACACGTACTGCTCAAGGTGGTGAGGAGCGCGTGTGAACGTTCCCAGCTTCGGCCGGGATTTGCCATCACACAACAAGTTGCCACCGAGGCAAGTTGTTGTGTGATGCCCAGGGTGCACCACGTGGAGGTTCCCGAGCCACGCACCCCAACCTCGAAAGACCTGCGCTAACTCCGTGGTGCTCGAGAAACCTCTTAATTTTCGGACTTTTTTCAGTTTTTGGTTTACAACTTCTAAAATATGCATTTAACAGCAAAATCACCCACGACACTTTTAAAGAAGAAACAATATTAACGAAATTTCAGGTCTGTTTGTCCAACAGATCTCAAGACAACAATTCAAAAATGGGATTTTTTTTCCAAAAAGTTATTATTTTGTAGTTAGCTTGAATTTCGAACAAAACATTGTCTAAAATACTAATTCTGTTGAATGAGTTCAGATGAAAGTTATCTGAAGTTAAGTTATAGAGCAGTTATTCAGCTTTAATTCAAGTCTAAAATAAACTATATTATTATAGAATCAGTAGTCCTCATGTTATCAGGTAAATTAGAAAATCTGTTTTTTTTTATTAAGCTTGTAGTATAAATATAACTTTTTTTGTGAGATAAGAAAGACATCACTTAGTAAAAACTGTTTATTTAATAAAATTAAATTTAAAACAATTAAATCTATTTGTAACTTCTTGCAGTGAACGTTGCGAAGCGATGGAGCGACAGCTATAACTTACGACAGAAACACGCAATTTTCCTACTATTTTTTACCTAATTAATTATTTAGTAGTGGTAGGACTCTTAGCAGAGTCCGCCTGGGGAAGTACCACACCTTTGCCAAATATTCTACCGCCAAGCAGTAACGTGCAAACATTACTGTGTTCCGGTTTGAAGGGCAATGATTCCAGAGAAATTACAGGGCTTAGAGACATAATATCTTAGATCTCTGGGTGACGAGCGCAGTGCAGTGCTAGGTAATGATTTGGACTATCATGTTTCAATAGCTGCGTGTTACTGTGCTGTTATGTGGCAGGCATGTTGCTTACCATCAGGCACATGACCTGCTCGTCTCGTCACTCTAGGCTATATAAAAAAAAAAAAAAACGAAAGGGTAGGTAGGAATGTATTGCAAGCTTACTGTGGTTAGCGAGACAGTAGAATTCTTTTGGAAGGCCTAGGGTTCATCATACGGTTCTTCTTGAAGCTCCTGCTGTGTAGTTGTGTTTGAATCGAAAAATTACAGATGGAAGATGTAAAAGGGGTCGTCGAAATTATCTTCTTTATCGGACTCAGTCATATAGGGAGGAATACTGAGGCAGGTCTTCCCCCGACAATTTATACAGAGAGCAGAGCATTTCAGCCCTGCTCTCTGGCAGGAGCATCTCCCTGCTGCAAACATCCAGCGAGCACGAGTCGGACATCTTGTAAGAAAAAAGACACTTTAATGTCCAAGAATAAATACTTTCCTGAATAATCACACTTTCAAATGTGATTGTGCTACTTTAAAACTTTTTAGAAAAAATTGCCTATTTGAAGTCTTATATCTTAAGATCCATTAGACATACAGACCTGCGGTTACACTTAAATTGTTGCTTATTTTGTCTTCTTTAAATGCGTCATAGTTAACTTTGCTGTTCAACGCATATTTTAGAAGTTGTAATCCAAAAACTGAAGAAAGTTAGAAAATTAATAGGTTTCTCGCGCATCACGAAGTTAGCACAGGTCTTTCAAAGTTGCAAATTTGGTTTTACACTACTGTTATGTAGCCTAACAACATCCCAAAAAATCAGAACCTATTATTGGCGACCTAACGCGGTTATTATGTCTACGTCTACGGTGACTGGCCTATGTAGTTCTTCGTTGTTTTCCTCTAAATTCCTTAAAATATGAGAAAATGACCTCGACAAGACAGTGGTGCGCGTAGTTTTGAACCCGGGGTCTCCGGATCGGCAGTCACCGTTCTCCCAGGTAGACCAGCCGTAACTTTTAGACATAGGCACCATACAAACTTTCATTCGAACTTAGTAAAAAGCTGTTAATTTGATATAACATACAGACACTCAAATTTTATTTATTTGTACGTATGTACCTACCTATAGATAATTCAAAAAATGTTGTTGAGTTAACACCTCTATTGTGTTACTAATATAGGGCTATCAAATTGATAAGTACGAAATAATCATGCGCGTCATCGTATTTTTATTTATAAATGACATACCTACGTATTGTTTAATAATGTTTTGTCATTTTTTTATATAAAAATAGAGTGATGAGTATCGAGACGAGCAGGAGATGTGCCTGATGGTAAGCAACACGCCTGTCACATAACAGCACAGTGATACGCAGTTATTGGATCATGAAGAGTCCAAATCATTACCTAGCATTGCACTGCGCTCGTCACCCAGAGATCTAAGATATTATATCTCTAAGCCCTGTAATTTCTCTGGAATTATTGCCCTTCAAACCCAAATACTAAATACTAAATAAATAATAGTAATGTTTGCAATTTACAGCCAAACCACACTAGCGACTTATAGCAGCGGCGACAAGCATCTAGACGCTGCGTCACCTTTCAAAAAGTAGCTGCGCTCGGCGTCGCTGCATCTCGCTTCAAAAAGTAGCATGTGTGGTCAGAGTCTTACTGCTTGGCGGTAGAGTAACTGGTGAAGGTGTGGTTCTTCCCCAGGCGGGCTCTGCTAAGAATCCTACTACTACTAAAAAAAGCTTGGGTGTACACCGCGTTTACACGCACCACTGTCTTTTCGAAGTCATGTGCGTAATGCCGCTAACTTAAAACGGTGAAGGAAAACATCGTGAGGAAACCGACATGTACCTAGAATCTTTCGAAGTCATGTGTCATCCGCCAACCCGCACTGGGCTAGCGTGGTGGATTATGGCCTTAACTCTCTCCTTGCGAGAGAAGGCCCCGAGTCCCAGCAGTGGGAACGTTTAGTGGGCTGTTGATGTTGTTGACACCGCGTTTGGGCAAGTGCATAGAGAGGCTCAGTTCGACCAGCGGCGGCTTCGGAACCATAACTTCACGCCAGGCTCAAGTGACGGTCAAGCGGAAGCCTATACTTGGTTCAAATAAAATGCGAGGGACCTTGGCTTAGTAGCTTAGAGGTTGTATTAAAATTGATGATAATGATGAAGATTTATGTTTAAACTATCCTATTGCACTTTATAATAATTTTTTCAGAACCAGAACTATTTATTGCAAAAACCATGTACATAGTTGATGAATTTATAAAAAACGTAACCCTTCTTGCAGTCGGGTAATAACGGATGGAGAAACAGTTCTACCCTTTGTGGCCATGCAAAAATAAGGTCTCATTGGTATGAGTTTACAAATGAATTAAAATGACCAAACACAGATATTTAATTTTAATTTATTTAGAACTTATTATCCGTTGGAGAACTTTATTAAAACCGTTGTTTAATTTGCCGTATAAAATGTGGTCATAGTTTTCACATCATATCTTTCCTTTGTCCTTGTGATACACCGGCAGCGGCAGGGTAAGCAAGCATCTAAAACTGCCCGCGGGGATTCTCACCGCTTCACATAATGCTTCAAGCTTCAAGGTCACCGTTCTTTTGCATTTATAATATAATAACTATGTAATACTTTTGGACTAAGAGCCCATGAACCTTCGTTATTGTAACAAAGCTGAAAGTTTGTCACCGGATGCAACCCAACATAGGTAAGAACGATCCTGGCTTTTGGCTTTGGAAGATAAACGGGACTTAAGGTGTACCTATGAAATACCGATCTAAATTTGTCTAATTATAAGTCTGATATTTTGGTATTACGAAAAATATTATTGATAATCACGTCATTAATTGCCAGACCCTTAACATTGCGGTAACCACTTGTCAGACACCCAGAATACTCATGCAATTATAACTCTACGTATGTGAGCTGATTTTTATACATAATACTTGAGTAATTATTAGCAGCCTAATTATAATAAACAGATCACTAAAAGATCCCACATATTAGGGGCTCGGGGCCTTCTCTTCTAATAAAAATAATAGATATTTACAATCACAAAAATGAAGCATAGACATGAAATACTGTAAAAGTGAGACGAAGGCTACTGGATACTACTCCTATTAAACCGGCTGCAACCCTCACCAAACCACTCTTGTTGAATCGCGCCATGCTTGGCCTTGCCCTTTATTTGGATAGTATTCTTATAGTGTAGTATTCTACAAGTCAAGCCTTTTCATTTGAAAGTAATAATAAGCTATTTATATTCTATATAGTTTGACAAATTTGGATCGATTTTTCATACACCTTTAGATGAAGAGCATCTACCAAAGCCAGGATGACCCAAACTTCATAATGGGGTATCATTCTTACCTATGCTGAGAGCATACGCTGATAAAATTTCGACTTTGTTAAATTATCGAAGGTCTGGTGTTCATGGGCTCTTCCTCTATTACGTACTTTGACCTACTTGTTTATTTAAATGTGTTTGATTGAAAAAAAACCTTATTTTTCTTGCCATAACAGTGATTTTCTGTTATATCAGATTTCAGGTGGAGTAAGATCTAAATCGATATTTACATTTTTAAAGCAGGTAAAGACGTTTTAATCGGCCACTATGTATAGCGTATGTGGACTATGAGAAAGCCTTCGATTCCATCGAGACCTGGGCAGTGCTTCAGTCTCTCCAGCGATGCCGCATGGACTATCGCTATATCGAAGTGTTGAAGTGTATTAACAGCAAAGCCACAATGTCTGTTCGATTACAGAACCAGTGCACAAAACATATCCAGCTACAGAAAGGCGTGAGGCAGGGAGATGTTATATCTCCGAAACTGTTCACTGCCGCGCTGGAAGATGTTTTCAAGTTACTGGACTGGAACGGACATGGCATCAATATCAACGGCGAATGTATCACTCACCTTCGGTTTGCCGACGACATAGTCATTGTGGCGGAGTCGCTGGAGGACCTCGGTGCTATGCTCAGAGACCTCAGTAGAGTATCCCAACAGGTAGGTTTGAGGATGAATATGGACAAGACGAAGGTCATGTCAAATGTTCATGTCTCACCTGTACCGGTTATTGTTGGGAATACCACACTCGAAGTTGTTGACGAATACGTCTACCTGGGTCAAAAGATCCAATTAGGTAGATCCAACTTCGACAAAGAGGTCCAGCGAAGGATCCAACTCGGATGGGCAGCGTTCGGGAAACTACGGCACATCTTGGAGTCCAAAATACCCCAATGCTTGAAGACGAAAGTCTTCAATCAGTGCGTGTTGCCAGTGATGACTTATGGAACTGAGACGTGGTCCTTAACTGTGGGCCTCATAACAAAGCTCAAAGTCACACAGCGAGCTATGGAGAGAGCGATGCTCTGAGTCTTTTTGCGCGACAGAATCCGTAATGAGGATATTCGCAAAAGAACGAAAGTAGCCGACATAGCTCGAAGAGTAGCTAAGCTGAAGTGGCAATGGGCAGGCCACATCGCTCGCAGAACTGACAACCGATGGGGAAGAAAGGTTCTCGAGTGGCGACCACGAACCGGAAGACGCAGTGTTGGACGGCCTCCCACTAGATGGACAGATGACCTCACAAAGGTCGCTGGAAACCGCTGGTTGCAGGTTGCGCAGGACCGTTCGTTGTGGAAATCTAGGGGGGAGGCCTATGTCCAACAGTGGACGTCTTGCGGCTGATGAATGAAAGACGTTTTAGGGGTTGCGACGTTCTTCGTTCGTTTTGCGACGTTCTTTTTGTATGAAGTTGAGTTTTGGGCTATCAAAGGTGATGTTGTAGGAGATATGCTTGCTTGCTTGGAGATATGATACGATGCGAATGGTGAAATAGATTTGCGAAGTTAACGGAATTGAACAAATTGAGTTATGAAAGTTGCACCTGCGACTGAAAAAAAAACAAACATTTTCGTTTATTCTAATTAGGGCATGTTTTGAGAAGAAAGAATTGTCTTGTCTCGTACTATGGATACTAGAGGATTATAAGACCTGAAGGTAAGCTATTACATTGGAAGAAGGGGTCCAAATTAGTGCGAATATATTGTGTGAAAGACTATTCGAAAAATAATGAGTACTGAGATGACGAATGATAGATTAAAATAGGACAGAAGCACGAAATTGGGACTTGCCACTTTGAGGGGGTGATTAGTGAGCCCAGCCTGGCAACTATGAAACCCCCTAGTTTGCAAAGCGCTACGCTAGGGATACGAGTTGGCTACCGCAAGGGCGCAGTTTCTTTCACCAATGACGCTGTTGCAGCATTGATTGATGTTTGCTCGTTAGTGGGCTCTTACCACAGCCAGGAAGGCAGCCGATGCCAAATTATTTCCTCTTACGTATATCAGGGTTGTGGCTCGATACCAGAGCCAGAAACTATCTGAACCAGCCCCAATTTGTAGTGGTAGGACTCTTGGCAAGAGTCCTGGGGAAATACCACACCTTTGCCAGTTATTCTACCGCCAAGCAGTAATGTGCAAACATTACTGTGTCCCGGTTTGAAGGGTATTTTTTCCAGAGAAATTACCGTGCTTAGAGATATAACATCTTAGATCTCTGGGTGACGAGCGCAGTGCAGTGCTAGGTAATGATTTGGACTCTTCGTGTTCCAATAGCTGCGTGTCGCTGTGCTGTTATGTGAGAGGCATGTTGCTTACCATCAGGCAAATGTCCTGGTCGTCTCGTCACTCTTTATTAAAAAAAAAAGAGCGGGAAGATGATGATTGCATCGTTTTAAAAGTGAATCAAAATTTGTATAATTTTCATTTCCATTTCCGGGATTTAAGAACATTACAATGAATGAAGTGCATCTGAACGCAAAATTTATATAAGTTACTAGCTGTGCCCCGCGGTTTCACCCGCGTCTGAGGAAAATCCATACTAAAATACGTGTCGCTGTGCTGTTATGTGGGAGGCATGTTGCTTACCATCAGGCAAATGTCCTGGTCGTCTCGTCACTCTTTATTAAAAAAAAAAAGAGCGGGAAGATGATGATTGCATCGTTTTAAAAGTGAATCAAAATTTGTATAATTTTCATTTCCATTTCCGGGATTTAAGAACATTACAATGAATGAAGTGCATCTGAACGCAAAATTTATATAAGTTACTAGCTGTGCCCCGCGGTTTCACCCGCGTCTGAGGAAAATCCATACTAAAATATCCATTGCTGGCCACTTTATTACGTTTTACGGAACCCTAAAAATACGTAAATAAGCAACAATGCATTGTTGTAGAACAAATTTGATTACTTCAAATGACACAAACTTCAAATGTAGACACGCGCCGTCACAGACTTCAACGACCAAAGAGAATTTAAATTCACGGAACTAAAGCTCTCGAAGAGAAATATTTTTCCCCGTTTTCTTTACATTCTTCACTCATACTCCGTACCTATTGATAGTAGCGTAATGTTATATACCCTATAGCCTTCCTCGATAAATGGAGTATCCAACAAAAAAAGAATCTTTCGTATCGGTCCAGTAGTTTCCGAGATCCTAGCGTTCAAACAAACAAACAAACTCTTCAGCTTTATAATATTAGTATAGATTCTAGCAAAATCGCTACTATCTCGAAAACTTTTTTATTCCTAAAATAATAAAATAGTAGTTGGAAATAAAATTCATTGATTGACAATATATTTATATTTAATAATGTTACACAATCATAGCTTCCTGAGATTTGAGCGTAAATGATTAACAGATATAACGAACGCACATGCCAAAACACACATAAAAATAATGTTTTTCAACATGACGATGATGATTTATTGCTTCAAGTTAACACCAGCGTCGATTAAGAAGTCAGCCCCGGTGATACTCCTTGCTTTCTCGCTCGCCAAATACAGAATCAAATCCGCGACTTCTTCCGGCTGAGTCATTACTTTAAGAGCAGTTTTAGCTGCCAAAGATGCCCAGTCGCTGTGGTCAGTGTGCTCGATGATGGGAGTCTCCACCGGTCCAGGGCTGACAATGTTCACTCGCACTCCTTTCTCGGCCAGTTCCAATGCTGCCACGCGAGAGAAGTGATTTAGTCCTGCTTTTGATGTACAGTACGACGAACCACTTCCGAAAAGTGACATTGGAGAAGTTCCGGCTATGCTCGAAATATTGACAATGTTTCCTTTAGTCTTAACCAAGTGGGGAGCTGCGTAATTTGTGAGTACAACAATGGACCGTAAATTTGTGCCGATTATTTTATCGTAAATTTCAGGCAGCGTTTCGTCCAGAACTTTTGCTGAACCAACGATCCCAGCATTGTTCACTAGGACATCTATCTTGCCGTACTTGTTGATAGTTTTCTGGATGATTGTTTTGAGATCGTCATCTTTGCTGACGTCTGCTTGGATAGCGAGAGGTTTCTTGCCGATTTTGCTGATTTCTTCAGCCACTTTTTGAAGTCTTACTTCATTCCTGCCGATGACGACCACGTCGGCGCTTTCCTTTGCAAACGCTATGGCGGTTGAAGCACCGATGCCGGAACTGGCTCCCGTCACTATCACAACTTTGTTATTGAAGCTCATTGTTATACGAACTGAATGCAATCCTCTGTACAGGACACCTTATATATGTTATGAATATTTGATTGTAATGCTTCGATAGATACGAGTATGACTGTGGATGATAGCAACTTCTATATCTATGATAAGAAACTCATAACGTAATGACACTTGTATTTTTTATATAAATCGATATCTAATAGTGTTTTTGATTCCATATTATGCTATGAGTATTGTAAAACGCTATCAGCATTACTGTTTAGAACCAAATGTATTGTCATATCCTTGACGATGTGTTCAAAGTTCGATTGCGTAGATTCACTATCATCGTTGTTTTGTGTGTTCAATCACCTGCCAAAAATACACGTTTTCATTTGCAGTCAGTGTAAGAGTGTATTGGACGCAGTAGACATGTACAGCAGGTGGTATTTTTTCTTAAAGAAATTTGATTTTGCAATTATTAAATTTTGTTACAAATCACTCATTTGTTTTCGTTTGTTGTTATTTTTTTTTACATAAAAAAGAAACGATTTATTTTTAGAGTATTCAGTACATGGTGCAATATCATTAAACAATTATTAACTAATTCGGTCCAAATGTAAAAAAAAACACTCAAAAGTGCAAAAGTGCAAACTAGATATTGTTATGGTTACCGCTATTTAACGGAAATGCGAGCATTATGTCAAATCCTACAAACCACGCCGTCAACATAAGGCAGTTGAAGCATGCTTTAATGTTCGAAAAAAGTAATTCATTTATCATCTTTGTAACACCGTCTTCTTTCGTAGTGAGGGGCGACAGAAGTTTTGATTCGATCGATTAGACTCGAAACCAAAACGCCTTGTTGCCCACTGGAGGGTCTACCGCCTAAATTAAACTGTCTTAGCTTTGATATTGCTCTCTCTTTTCTTGTTACTAGAAATGATGGAGACAGCAATAGAAAAGCCATAGCCGGTTTATTTAGGAGGTAGACCAGCCGGTAGGAAGCTAGTTTGTTCCCTATTCGACTAATATGATCAAAACGAGGTCTTTGAAGAACCTTTTGCGTGCGTTTTTAATTCCCTACTATTTTGATTTGTGCTTTGCCTCGTGCTGTCGAGCATCGATCTAAGATAGGTAGGTCTCGTGCTTAAATGGTTCATCATCATCATCAACAGCCCACTAAACGTTCCCACTGCTGGGACTCGGGGCCTTCTCTCGCAAGGAGAGAGTTAAGACCATAATCCACCACGCTGGCCCAGTGTGGGTTGGCGGATGACACATGACTTCGAAAGATTCTAGGTACATGTCGGTTTCGTCACGATGTTTTCCTTCACCGTTTTAAGTTAGCGGCATTACGCTCATGACTTCGAAAAGACATTGGTGCGCATGTGGGGTTTGAACCCGGGGTCTCCGGATCGGCAGACGCCATTCTTAGTCCAGCTGTAACTTAATCTTAATATACCTCAATATCTTCATTAATGAAAATTAATTTCCTTTGGCCGAAAGGTATACCTCAGGCCTCCCTCCCTCAGGCGGAAAGGTATACGTAAATGCATTTCCTCCACGTACAAACAAATGGTTCAATTCGTACGGGACATTTAATTTTAATCCCCAAAGTTGTGAGGAATTACTTGTTTGGCGTAAAACATAAAACTATAATAGGTAATTGTAATCATAGCTGGGCACCGTTAATCAAATAAAGTTAACTTCGTTAATCGTTAATCCGCTACAACATAAAACATGTTGGTTAAGGTTCTGGAAGTTAACAGGTTAGGAAAAAAACCAAATACTTGTATAATTCAAATGTGTAATTTAATCGTCGGGCATAATGAACATAGGTACCTATTTCCCTTCATGAACATTCACAAGTTGAAGTTCTCGTCTGAAAGCTAGGCTCGTTTTGGTGTTAAAATGTATTTACCCTCAGATAACAGACGTTCAACTGCAGCTCTTGAGGGCTGGTTTCCAAATTTCAACCCAATCCGTTCAGTCGTTCTGACGTGATGAAACAACAAACAATACAACATCCAACCATTGACGTTTATAATATTAGTAAGATGTTAAACAAACATTTGGAATTTTCATTGTATAACTCCATTTCTTCATCTTTATTCATTGATTTGTTCATTTTATTTAACTTTTCTTGGTTAGTTGAAATTAACTACCACTGATTTTATTTAAAGAAAGCTACAATGCAGACAAACGAAATAATCGATCGAAAAAGTATGATTTACTTATCGGGGAATTCCCCACTTGCTATGGATTACTATTATCTACTGGGTTTACTAGTGATGTGTGAGAAATATTCAACTAAAATAAAAACGCCAGTCTATTTCTACTATGTCTATGCTCAAATTTTCAGCCAAAAAGAACCCGAGGTGGCCATTATCGGAAATTCGAGTTACGATAACAAAAATATTTTCGATCCACCAATACTGCCAAAAACTGCCAGTTTTCATATAACGTCAACCGATCATGCCACAGACTAAAATGACGCCTCAATCCTGCCAAAATTGCAGGAACCTGCCACATATAGTCACACTGCGCCCAGCACTTTTCGTTTCATACTTGTCTGAACCTGCTTATCGCGCCGCGCCGCGGTGCCGTGCGGTAAATAGTAGACATTGGATTAACGATTATCGCACTTCTGCATAATTAACGAAAGTTAACGTGTCCGTTAACATTTTAAAGGTTAACTTAAAATTAATCCGTTAATCAAAATGCTAACTTCGTTAGTTAACGATTAACGGATTAACGAGTTATATAACCACTTGTTTTTCAACGGGTTTTTGAGTAGCATTTCGTTGTTTTCCTCTAAATTCCTTAAATACGACCATATCATTTGCAAATGTTAATACGATGACGTGCATAATTATATCGTCCTTATCGATTTGATAGCTCTTTGTTGGTAACACAAAAGAGGTGTAATAATTCAACAACATATTTTGAATTATCCATACTTACAAATAAATAAAATTGGAGTGTATGTATGTTGTCTAGACACAAGCCAGTGTGGCCAGTCTGGCCAACCAAGTTCATTCAAGTAAACTGGCGAGCCACACCATCAAATTAACAGCTTTTTAATAAGTTCAAATGAAAATGTATACGGTACCTATTTCTAAAAACCATTTCCAATTTTTTGTCTGTTTGTTCCAGCTAATCTTCGAAACAGATAGACCGATTATGATGGGAGTTTCACTACAAGATAGCTGATCTTCTAATGCATAATGTAGGTTACTCTTACTTGAAAAAAATATTAGGGTTCCATGAAAAAAAAACCCTTAAAACGCGGGTGAAACTGCTGCTGTGTATATTTTCCGTTGAGACGGTTCTTGGGTATGAATTGCGGCTGATGGAAGTTTGGATGTACAACGTACACCACGCCTGAGCTAGCGTGAAGTGGGGACCGTTCGAACAGGGGCGGCTTCGGAATCATTACTATTTATATGTACCAGGCCAAGTGACGATGAAGCAGAAGCCTATACTTGGTACAAATTAAATGAGAGAGGCCTTAGCTAAGTAGCTTGGAGGTTATATTAAAATGCATGATAATGATAAAGACCTATATTTCACACTATTTTATTGCACTTTTTATTTTTTTTTTCAGTATTATTTATTGCAAAAACTATATACAAAGGTGATGTTATAAAACACAACCCTTCTTACAGTCGGGTAATAAGGGATATAGAAACAACGGTTCTCTGCCTTTTCGCAGAAAATTGTTTGATCAATTATCACTTGCCGACGAACGTTTCGCAGAATTTTATTTCGCCGAATAATCTTTTACCAAACTTATCACATAATTTTGTTTTATTTCCCAACCTAACAGTTCTCAACTTTACTTTTCGTCTGCTTATTATAAAGACACTTTTCAGAAAGCCAACTTTCAAGTAGCGTATGTTTCAGTTAGAGTAATATTCATTTTGTTATATATTTTTGGTAAGTCTGTGTGTTAGATTTCGTAAAAGCTGCTATACTGAGTCTGCAATCAAATTTTAATGTTTATTTACAAGGATGCCATTTTCATTTGGGACATATTATATACAGGTTAGTATTATTATTGGATTTTTTTTTTCCATAATTATTTTTCTAATGCAGCACATATTCAAGTTTCACTACGCAAGGGCGTAGTGAATCAAAAACAATTTGGTTCTGACACTTCGCCGGCCGCTACCGCGGCACACCCGCTTTGCTTGTTTATGTCGTGCATTGTTGGTCACAGTTCTAACCTAACCTAACTGATCCCTTCCGATTTCACCTAAACTTCGTTCTGCACGTTTAAGTTTTGCAAATCTATTTGTAGATTTATGTTGCTATAAAATTGCATGCTTAAAAAAGTTGCTTGAAAAAAAAGTTTCGAATCATAAGATTTCTACGTGTATTACTGAGCTACAAACCATTACTTTAGTGACGCGATACAAAAACAGTGTAACCTTTTCGTTTGGTCTTTATGGGTAGCGACCTTAACGCAATCTTTCGAGAAGTTGACGAGGTAAATGCAGCTAAATCTGTATAATACTGTAAAATATACCAATGTGCAAACATTGTTTCACATCCTGAAAAATATGTATATAAAAATTCTAGCTCAAAACATAAGAAGTATCCATGCTAACTTTTATAAATTGCAAGTTATGCTATATACACAAAAGTTTGATTGTGATTTCTTGATTTTATCCGAATGTTGGCTGAAAAAACATCTTCCTCACTTAACAAACCATAACGTTTTTTCTACTACAACATCGTATAACCAGAATGATGGACTTGTAATTTACTATAAAAATAATAGTTCATGCGTTATTGAAGCACTACACTTTCCTGAAGCAAACTGTTTGGTTGTAAAAATCGATGGACATACGGCAATCGTAGGCTTATACCGTCCGCCATGTTTTCGTAGAACCAGGACATTTTTGGAATCTCTCGAAAATGTATTAGAATGGATTAAATTTTTTAAAATTATGATACTTACCGGAGATATTAATATCAATATGGCGCAAAACGAGTCATCAGATCCGGTATCTGCCCATTATCTTAACTTAACAGCTGAGTTCGGCTTATTACCTTCTCACACATTTCCAACAAGAAATGAAGCATGCTTGGATCATTGGCTAATCGAAACCAAGTCGAAAGCTGTATCCATTGTCGTTCAAACAGTCATAACAGACAATAACCCTATACTACTATATCTTTCTAAAACTAATGCTTCTCTCCCTAAGATTAAAAACTGCATGGTACAAAAACTGATTACACGAGATCTGCTCTATCATTAAACGAATATGACGTGTCCACAATTTTGACTTTGACAGAAGCCAGGGAGGCTACCGATGCTTTAGTCAAGACTCTCGGAAATACCATACAAAATTCTACAACAATAAAAACAAAATCACGTTCGAAACAAATGTATAAACCCTGGATTACTCCGGGTTTACTCAAATGCATCCGAAATAGAGATAGTATGCACTTTAAACTGAAAAAAGAGCCTAGCAATCTAATTCTCCACCTAAGTTACCGGCGATATCGAAACTTTTGTAACTCTCTTCTAAAGAGACTCAAAAATAATTATGAGCGATCTGAAATTGGGAAAGCTGGTAAAAATACTAAAGAAAGCTGGAGAATTATTAAAAAATTGCTAACCTGATCCAAAACAAACCATCCCCTTTGGAGCTCTTAAGGACGGAGACGGATCCTAAAAAATCTGTAAACGGAGTTAATCGGTTCTTTGCAAATGTTGGCAAAAATATGGCTGAATCTATTATTAGAACTACTATACCTTCTAGCGTTACTATTTTATCTAAAACTCACTGTAAATCATTTGTTCTGCTGAATACAGATATGGAAGAAGTTGAAAGAACCATCCTCAGCCTTAAACCTGACTCAGCACGGGTATGGGATTATATAACTTCTAGATTTCTCATACTGGCTAAAGACAAAACAGTACCAGTTCTAACTCACGTCATTAACTTATGTTAAACTTCAGGTGTTTTCCCAGAACCATTTAAAAAAGCAATTATATTGCCCATTCACAAGAACGGGCCTCGAGACGTGATAAATAACTATATACCTATTTCCATACTCCCAGCTTTGTCAAAGGTAATAGAAAAGATCTTAAACAAACGATTGTCCCTTTACTAGATAAAAGCAAGAAAAACTGCTATCAAATTCACAGTTCGGTTTCCGCGCAAGTAAATCTACTGAACAGGCAGTTTCTGGTATGACAGACTACATACCTAATTGGTAATCTCGACAGAAGAAAACTATGCTTAGGTATCTTTCTTGATATGGCTAAGGCTTTCGATAGCGTCTCTACCTCACTCTTGTTAGAAAAACTAGAGATAATGGGAATAAGAGGGATCCCACTGAAACTTTTTCGATCTTACCTAACAAATAGGACTCAGAGAGTAAAAATAGATGATACCATTAGTGATGATGAGCCTATAACGTACGGAATTCCTCAAGGATTCATTTTAGATCCTACTCTCTTTCTCATCTTTATCAACGACATTTGTGAGCTGAATCCTGGAAATGGAAGAATTTTTGCCTTTGCCGATGACACAGCCTTAGTTTTTGAGGATCCTACCTGGGAATAATTCTACGGTCACGCAGAACTAGGACTGCAAAGAGTAATTTCATGGCTACAGCTTAATCTATTATCCCTCAACGTGACAAAGAGTAAGATAATTTTATTCAGGGCTTGGAAAAACACACCTAATAGAGACAATTTTACTGGACTTCAGGCACATACATATCATATGACCCTAAAGGGTACCTGTGACTGCGCTTACCTGGAACGAGTAAACAATGTCAAATATCTGGGTGTCATTATTGACGATGGACTCTCCTGGGTGCCCCATGTTATGTCTGTGGCTTCTTGCGTAAGAAAACTCATTTAGATTTTTAATTCTCTTAGAGATGTTGCGCCATTTAAACTGCTTAAAACCATTTACCTAGCTATCAGCCAGTCAGTACTTGGATATCGTGTGTCTGTATGGGGTAGCGCTTCTAAAACACATTTAATCAAACTTGAGAGAGCACAACGTGCGGTCCTAAAGGTTGTGATGCGGAAACCGTTTCGTTACTCTACTGAGTATCTGTATCGGGATGCACAGGTACTGACCGTCCGTCAACTCTTTATAACGCATGCTCTACTTGCACAACACAAAATAATGGAATTTAACCCTGACTTTCCGAAATTCAGACTGTGTAAAGCTAATATATGTGAAACACCTAGAATATACACATCATTTGCGTGAAATCAATCGTACTTTTTAAGAGCATACCTCTATATTAAAATTAATACTGTTTTAAACATATACCCTATGAATAGGCATTTATGCAAGCAAATAGTAACGAAATGGCTGCTCCCCCATACTTATGACAAAACTGAATCTGTGCTGAAAGTGGCTTACTGAAGTAATCATTTATAATAATAATTATTTGGGTATAAAAATAGTAAACTCTTGGGCTAAGTTGAAATATTAATCACGTCTTCTTTCCCCTCCTCTCCCCCATCCTACTAGCCTCTCTTTAGAATCTCTTTCCAACTGGTACCTCTATCAATTATAATGTAATAAATAAAATTGATTAAAACGGAATATAATTAATTACTCTAGCATGTACACGATTTTGATATTCCGAGTTACATTAATACTCCACAGTGTTCTTGGTACTATGATAATATTGTTAATACAATGAATACTTTTACTATTTCGAATTCGAATTGCATGTAAACATTGGTAATAATTAACATATGTTATTTAATTACTTCAATCGATTTATTTTCCTAATTCAATAAAATTAATATGTGGTTGTCTAAGTTTATATAGTCGGAGGAAGGCCTTGGTATCCCATCGCACAGGATAATCCTAGTTTGGGTGCCAAGTTCGTCTAAGTTTACAGATATGTACGAACGATTTGTACTTAAGTATTCTTTGATTTACCAATGTTTGTTGATGAAATAAATTATTTGATTTGATTTGACTATGAATTCAGTAATATAAATTAAAAGCAATTTTTTTAGGTTTCGATTTATAATATTTATTGCTTCAAGTTGACACCGGCGTCGATCAAGAAGTCTGCCCCGGTGATGCTCCTCGCTTTCTCACTTGCCAAATAAAGAATCAAATCCGCGACCTCTTCCGGCTGAGTCATTACTTTCAGAGCAGTTTTAGCTGCCAAAGATGCCCAGTCGCTGTGGTCAGTGTGGTCGATGATGGGAGTCTCCACCGGTCCAGGGCTGACTATGTTCACTCGCACTCCTTTCTCGGCCAGCTCCAAAGCTGCCACGCGAGAGAAGTGATTTAGTCCTGCTTTTGACGTACAGTACGACAAACCACTTCCGAAAAGTGACATTGGAGAAGTTCCGGCTATGCTCGATATATTGACAATGTTTCCTTTAGTCTTAATCAGGTAGGGAGCTGCGTAACTTGTGAGTACAACAATGGACCGTAGATTAGTACCGATTATTTTATCGTACGTTTCAGGCAGCGTCTCGTCCAGAACTTTTGCAGAAGCAATGATCCCTGCATTGTTCACTAGGACATCTATCTTGCCGTACTTCTTGATAGTTTTCTGGATGATTGTTTTGAGATCGTCGTCTTTGCTGACGTCTGCTTGGATAGCGAGAGGTTTCTTACCGATTTTGCTGATTTCTTCAGCCACTTTTTGAAGTCTTCCCTCATTTCTGCCGACGGCGACCACGTCGGCACTTTCCTTTGCAAACGCTATTGCGGTTGAAGCACCGATGCCGGAACTGGCTCCGGTCACGATTACGACTTTGTTATTGAAGCTCATTGTTGTTGAAACTGAATGCAGCACTCGAATAAAGTATACCTTTTATATGTAGTGGATAACTGATTACAATGCCTCGATAGATTTGAGTGTGCATGACAGTACCTTCTTTTATCTGCGATAAGAAAGTTATATTAACGTAATGATACTTGTCTTTTTTTTATTGATCGATATCTAATAGTGGTTTTTACACAATATTATGGTATGAGTAATGTTAAAAAAGCCATCAGCTTTACAGTTTTGAAACAATCATTGTCATATCTGCGATGATATTGTACTTTACAAATGTTTGATAGCGTAGATTGATGGCGATTAATGCGCATATTTTTATCGTTATTGCTTTATTTTTAAGTCATTTCAAATATTGCGATAAACAAGATAGTAATACGAACTCTAATTTGCAGTCAGTGTGTTGGTAGCGTTAGACAAGTTCACGTTTAATAATAACTAAATATGAATTTTGCGTTACCATAAATGAAATAAAAAAAGTAAGTAAACAAATGTGCTCGAAAGCACTTACAAATTATTTATTTGCTGTGCTGCTAAGAAATGTCCAACAACATATTTTTTATAATTTTCTGTTAGGGGCTTACATAAAAAAAACTGATTATGTTTATAAATAGCGCATTAAAAATTGAACCTCTTTTGGAATATAAGTCAAGTTACCTAGACTAATAGTACCTAAGTACCTATTCATTAAAGATTAGATTTGAACCGATTTCACATTGTCATTAGTATCTAATTTTTTCCAAGTTTTCGTATTTGTTTAACTTTTAACGAGGTTTAATTTTTTAAAGAAATACTTTGTTAATTTACTCTATTTAATGTTACTTTACACTTAACGCTGAGTAGGTCACTCAGCGTCTGTAGACAGTTTCAGAAATTTACCGAGCAGCGCATTGCAATAAACTTAATGCTGGTTAAATTATAATAAAAAATAAATTTAAAATATTTTAAGAGCATTATGCATAATTTTAAGCTTGTAAACCATTATATTATTTATTATCTAAGTAAATTAAATTTATAGTAAAATATATATAACAAGTCATATTGTATTTGTTATGTTATAGATTTTTTTGAAAATATTATTAATTATTATACTTATTATGATTTTTTAACACATTGAAGTTAGAGATAAGAATATTAATAGAATAATTAATTTTTGGGAACCGTATTTACACAAAATATTGTGAAAAAGTGTAAAGCGGCGAGCTACACCGCAGGGCTCAATTACCTACTTACAAAATAATTTAACAAACTGGAAGGTGACAAAATAATGCCAATTACATTAAGAGCGGACTGTAGCAACATTATTTAAATAAAATACGTGGGTGTGTGAAACACCGTTTTTATGGTAGGTACAATAAAAGGTCTTTATGCAGTAGTATAAAAAAATGTGTACTGATTTATGTATACAACGTTTTTAGGAGTTAAAAACCTACATACACCTAAGCCAGAAGCTCTGCGGTCAGCCCTGAGTGTCGCTTCTCCATACTCGGCCTGCGCTCCACTACGAAGGTCGCCGCCTCGCTCCGCTCACCACCTCCCTTGAGCTTCTGGCTCTCGCATTTTTTAAATACACTCTAGGGGTAGTAGCGACAAGACTAGGTGGAGTCGGAGTGCTCCGAGTCGGATCTGGGTCCTATGTAACCTGGATATATTACGTAGCACAACAAATAATTAAAAAATGCCTAAATGCGTCTGAGCAACAGTCAAATTGAATGTAGTACAATATATTTTTATGATTAAAACATATTACGCCATAAAACGATTATACAAAAGTCACATTATGACACTATATATTATGCTACATTCATTATGACAATGTAAATTAGGGGGAAAATAATATGCAATTTAAAACGCACCTTAAAAAATAAAACAAATTAAAAAATGCCTAAAAACTATTATGCGTCTCATCAATAGTCGAATTAAATGTAGTACAATAGATTGTTATGCTTAAAACACATAACGCCAAAAAATTATTATGCGAAAGTTGCATTATGACACTGTACATTATGCTACATTCATTATGACAAAGTAAATTAGGAACAAAAAATTATGCGTTCTAATAGGCTCCTAGTTTAAACATGACCATATTGACCATCTATTTTAATAAAATAAAAAAAAAAATAAAAAAAAAATATTGGTGGACAATTCACACACAACACCATCTGACCCCAAACTAAGCAAAGCTTGTGTGATGGCGGCCAGATAGCTGATATAATACTTATATAGTTTTAAATACATACTTACTATACATAGAAACACCCAGACACAGCTATGCAGCTAATCATGCTATTATTGAAGTAATTGTAAAACAATAATAACGGCAAAAATATATTTTATTTAAAATTGGTTATCATTAGTAGCTAAAATATCAGTAGTCATAAAAATTAAAAAATAAGTTTCATTAAAACGTCTTTCCGCAATATTAATAATCGTAATGTTAAAACTATAAGTATTAATTATATTTAATGTTATGGCAAGATCAGAAATTCTCCTATGCCACTGCGGCTGAAGAAATAGAGTATCCAGCGCCAAAAATAAATTTAAAAAATGTATATTATGCCAATGTCAGTCACTAATACTCAGTACTGTGATTTTCGTATCGATTGTGTTCGGATTTAGAAAAGTTTTAACTTAAATATATTTTTTTCTAAGCCTTTTGAAGTCAAGAATCTTTCCATATCTTACTCCGGGACTGACGTTCAACATTTTAAGATATTTTTGATGTATAGACTCTATCATTTCGTCTCAACTATTTCAAAGTATGAAAGTCTGCCATTGTTTTTTGAATAAGTAGGTAGTTACTTAATTAACAGCTATGCGCGGTAATGATTTGCGTATCTCTTTTCCCTATCGCACTGGTGGATTAAAATTAGTCGTGCGGCAAGGATGGATCGACTGCCGCAGTTTATTGCGCAATTGCGATAAAATAATCGCGAATAGAGTATTAAATATTCTAATCAGATCGAACAACCGTGAGTCGAACTCTCGTACTATGAGGTAATTGACACACCTAGAGTTCGAACTTTACTTGCACTTACCTGTTTTTAACCGCCTTCAAAACAAGAGATTCTCAATGTTAGGCAATAGCTCCGGCCATTGTGAATTTATTTTTATTAATGTACATTAAAGTAACCCTAATATTATTACTTAGTATCTGTTTGTGGTGGTAGGACTCCTTGCAAATAACCCCAAAGGTCCTCACAATTAACATTAAAATACTTGTAAATGAATTCTAAAAGCAAGCAAAATTAGGAAAAAGGCAAAAATGTAGAAATTATTCATAAGTAAAAAAAAGAATACCGCTTCGTTTTTATTAGTTAATTTTTTATTGTTTGTGAAACAGACTCCGAACGTCTTAAAAATTCGCCGCTTTAAAGTTAGTGACAAAGCGTTAGATTAACACCGCAGCATTAGCAATTCTGTATACAGCTCTAGCAGCAAGCTATGGTTTCACATGTTTCTTTGGTGTTGGAATTGGAGATCGGAGTGATGCAGCATCGACAGCACCTACTTTGCCGTTCTCCCGACTATACCATCCGTAACAGCATGAGATAACTACCGAAACATGAGCAATATGGTCTGCACCCTACTAATATCATTTATGCCGAAGTCCGGATGTTTATTGTTCAATCCGTCTGAACGGGATCAGTCAGTTGCTCAAACTTGAAACACAGATGGATTATAGTCTGGAAAAACACATAGGCTTCTTTTTGTCCCGGTAAAATAACGGGAACGGGAACTACGTAGTTTACGTATATATTACTAGCAGCGTCCGCGTAGTTCCCAATCTGTAACACTTTTTTTTCCGTAAATCGGAACGCGACTCTTTCGTCTGCTAGCGGAGCAAAACGTCCCCTCCCTAGTTAATAATCGTTTGTTTGTTTAGTTTTTACCGCAACACTAGCTGGTTTTGTCAGCGGAAGGGATGAGCGTCCATTTTGTTTTCTTGTCACGGGCGGCGGTCTCGGACCGCCGCTCCGTTATTAATTAATTATTGTATATTGTGCTGAATGGCTTGATCGCTGGTGAGTTATGTGCCGTTATTTCGCGTGTTCGACAGTGGGTCGATCGAAGTTCGCCGCGGCGTTATGAAAACGTGGTTTATTGTTCTAGTGACGTGTCCCGAGACCGGCTTTCCGGGCTATCTGCGTCGTGCGCGTGGGGAGCTTGTCTTCGCGTTTGAGTGAACAACCACCTCTCTAAAGGGTAAGTTCGAAGTGTAAATGTACAGTGAAGCCGCATGGCGGGGATGTCTGACGGACACGTGCTTATTTCGTTTGTTCTTTTGTAGGAGGTGTGTCTGGGAGGCCCCCGGTTTTTGGAAGCGTCCTGGTTCCGGTTGGGGTGGTGTCTGGCGGTTTTGGCCGGGTTTCCTGTCCCGGGCTGCGCCCAGTTCGGCGGTCGACCCCGAGCTCGTGCCTCGTGGCGGGGACAGCGCTCGCCTGAACCCGACAGGTTTTTGTTTGGTGTAATACAGTGATGAAATGACAGTTAGTGAAATGGAGAGTGGTGGGGGCCTATTCGCCAGGCCGGGCCTTGGGCCGTAGTTGAGAAGTGTGTTGTAGTGAAGCTGCGGCAGTTAAGGTGTCTGCCCAGAGTCAGGTGTGTGTGGTATTGAAGCTGAGGCAGTTAAGGTGTCTGCCCAGAGTCATGTGTGTGTGGTATTGGAAACCGTGGCAGTTTAGGTGTCTGCCCGGGGTCCCTCTAACCTGATGTTTGCAGGTTGGCTTTCCTGAGCCTTCATAAATATGTACTTCAGCTGGCATATTGTGCGCTGGAGGTGAACTTACAGTATTTACCCATATGGAGTACTACTTAGATATTATTAATGTGATGTTATAAACCGTAAAGCATATGGAGTACTACTTAGATATTATTAATGTGATGTTACAAACCGTAAAGTATATAGAGTGTAATTACCTAATAACATTGGTTCAACGGTTGACTTTTAGTGCGTTGAAACTGACTTTGTACTTGTAATTTGTAATATTGTCACTTACCTTACTTAGTCTACTAGAATTATAGTTATAAATTCTATGGTCTTACACCATACTTATGAAGGCCTATTGGCCCTTTATTTTGGTTGATATTGTCAGTTCTCGGTAACAGTATAGGTTCCTGGCGGGAGGGGTTAATTTTTGCCCAATTACTTATCTAACCTAACCGTGGAGTTTAGCCTTAGCTGAACCCCTCTCTAACCAAGGGTGGTATTCGGAATTTACCCATCTTTACTAAGGGGCCCTGTACTGGGAATAACTAAATTTTAATTTAGAGGTTGTCGAGGAATTCCTCAAATTCCTTTTTTGGCCTTTTGAAGGAACAGTAACTCAACGATCAACCCCTGGCCTTTTACCCTTTTTATTATTGATGTATGCCATAGTTTCCTATCAATAAACGCTTGAAAAAGTCTTAATTTTTTTATTTTATACTTAAACTTAACTTTTTTCCGGAAAGGTTTGGGAATTCAAATTTCACCAATTGAGTTCTCAACAATAACACCCCGGATAAACCTTACAAATCCTGATATTTTCCCGGGATTAAAAATATTCTATGTGTTATTCTAGACCATTATCTTAATGTGTCCCAAATTTCATCCAAATATCTTCAGTAGTTTTTGCGTGAAATACTAACATACATTCTTACAAACTTTCGTGGTTATAATATTAGTAAGACTTGGAAATCTCTGCAAACCAGGGCTTCCTTACCGTGTGGATCGCGCAGTTTTGACGACAGAGTTCCTCGATCTAGTAATGAGCAACATTCCTCATCTGATTACAGCGGCGCGGCCGTCGGCGTCGCTCCGGAGCCCGGCGCTACCGTCCAACTCCCAAAGAAGTTCATCTCCTTTTGTGTGTCGAGTCCACAGGACCCCTACCATGAGCTCTGAAAGCGCAATTTATCAGAACATCGAACGCTCAGTCGAAGATGCGAGGTCGCATCATCTCGCCGTCTTTTTAACTTTTATTGCTTTTCTTGACCGCCATCTTGGCTACGATGTAGTCTACGATGGACTGTGCTTACCTAGAACCATCGGGAAAGATCCACCCAGGCAACGCACTCCACAACCTAGACGTTCTTATTACATAAATAGAGCCAAACCTCTTCCATCGTATAAAATTGTGTTTTTCGTCTTGAAAAACGCTTTTTGCGTGTAAAATCATTGCGATCCAACGCTAAAACAAAAGAAAAAGTATCTGTAGCTGTGTCATGGATACCTGCAGCCGTTTGTTAGTATACACGAATACGTGCACTAACCCCTCAAACGTATTTCGTTTGGCAGTTTTCGACGCGGTTTAACTCGGTCACATGGAGTTTAATCAAACCATTCCTTTTCTTTCAAGAATTCTTGATCAATCTCTGAATTTGGCTTTTCGATGTGTATTATGTACTCCTATGATACAGATTTTTGATGTTTTTTTAAAGTGAAAACTTCAATTGGCGCACACAGATGTTTTGTTTCGCATTTCTAGATAACCATGGCTAGTAGTATGGCATTCTAGTCTAGATGGCCATGCTTAAAATACTTATTTATACGACAATCCTTTGAAGATTTATTCCAGACTAGCAGCGACCTCCGGTTTCACCCGCGTAATTTTCAAAGTGAACTATCAAATTCTGAGTTAAAATGTTTCCTATCGACTATCGACAGTGCCCATGACTGCCATTTTTTTTATTCAGTGTTTACGACTTATAAAATTTACTGTGACTATTTTAAAAGCTTTGTATTCCATCGATAGATTTTGACGAGAGCTGATAATTATTGAAGTACAAACTACTAATAGTACCAACTAAAACACATTAACAGCTCACTTAATTTTTCCGCTGTTGGGAAACTAACGGGAACGAGTAAAACCGCGGGGCGAATTAGTAGATCATAAACACACTATTAATAAAATTAATACATTGGTTCCACAAACAGCCAGCACCAAATAGCACAGTCATCAACATCAACATTTTCAACAGCCCACTAAACGTTCCCACTGCTGGGACTCGGGCCTTCTCTCGCAAGGAGAGAGTTAAGGCCATAATCCATCACGCTGGCCCAGTGCGGGTTGGTGGATGACACATGACTTCGAAAGATTCTAGGTACATGTCGGTTTCCTCACGATGTTTTCCTTCACCGTTTTAAGTTAGCGGCATTACGCACATGACATCGAAAAGACAGTGGTGCGTGTGGGATTTGAACCCGGGGTCTCCGGATCGGCAGGTGCCGTTCTCCCGACTAGACCAGCCGTAACTTATAGCCAGTCGTAACAGCACATTACATAGCCACAATGCCCGAGCTACACGAGGCTAGTTTTTTAGCTAGTATAGCAATCTAGTGTTAGTAAGCTAGCAAGCTAGTACTTCCAGCTTCGTGTATACAAAACTAGCGTTGCGTAACCACAGAATAAATATTAGTACAGAAGCCACACTTACCAAAAACAATTATATAAATAGCAACTTTTGCTGGGACACAACAAAGTTCAATTCAGCTCGCAATACCTGTCGCGATTTTCAAATAAACATTTGCGCTCATTCTAACGCGTAACTCTGTCCCTGTCTAGCGCGGAGGGTTTACAACATATCCAATAACAATATGCGCGGGAAACGTTTTGCGCGAGCGCTCAGCCGTGCGTCCGACAACCGACCACCAACCGACTGTCACTTGTTTCCTGGAAGGAACGGTCTAGCGGTAGGCTAAAACCGTGCGACCTTGAGCGAGTGAGTGTGCACTGGCGTAACGTTGTCTACACGAAGCTAGAAATACTTGCTTGCTAGTTTACTAACACCAGCTTGCTATCCAAGCTTGAAAAACTAGCCTCGTGTAGCTCGGGCATAAGACCATTATACCGAATATTAATATTGAGTAGGTAGAAACAAATACACAGCGAATTGCTTCGCAAAATCATCGCTAGAAGTGTTCACAGTATCACAGTACAGGGTCAAGCTGTTACTTTGTGCCGCCTATTGTATTCCGGCCGGTTCATTGTGCGACTCCTTGGAATTCGAGAGATTTAGAGTTTCCCGGGGATTGTGGCTCAGTGGCACTTGACAATACAAAGGGCTTGACTAGTAGAGTACTATGTACTACAACAAATTTCAAATCCAAGGTGGCCGCCACCACACATTGGCAAATCATTATTTTTTCACTACTACCTCAATATCGGTATCAAATGAAAGGGCTTGACTACGACAAATTTGAAATCCAAGATGGCCGCCATTCAATAAAGCAAATTAAAATTTGTTTTCAGCTCCACCTCAATATAGATATCAAATGAAAGGGCTTGGCTTAAGATCATCGTCATCATTTATTTATTTATTGAGATAAAAACGGATTACCAATTATAAATATCTCACACAATACTCACATAATTAACATTAAAATTTATCAATATGTGTAAAACAATTAAATTATTTTCACTACATACTACATTATTATTACTAGGAATACATTAAAGTTATTAAATTAAATCGATGTTTATAAATTAAATAAAAAAAGTCAATTTAAAATAAAAATCAGTCAAACTAATCACGGTCGTCAATCAATAAATCTTCTTTTGCATTCAAATCCCACTGATCAGTAATAGACTACAGGCCCGTGAACAAAATTTACGGGTCAAATGAACCAGCAGGAGACCTATGGAGGATGATAGACGGGTACAAAATAATAAGATTCAGCACTATGCCGTCACTTGTAAGCTGTCCAACAGAGTGCAGGTGAGAATTATAAGGTTTGCACAATATTCTAATATTATTTTTCGTAGGAGGTTCCAATTATCACAAAAAATGTCAATATCAGTATTAGCGGAGAGGAGAGCATTGAGGTGGCGTTGAATTCGGACCAGCGGCGTCATAGCGCGCGCCACAGTCCGGCTACTTTTTAGGTGGAAAACCCTATGTAGTTGTCCTCGTCTGTTCGTGACACCTGATGTCTCTGGTACACTCAAAGAGCACATTAAACTGTGTAAATCCAGGGAGTCAATCGATCCCCTAAGAATTTTGCACCCAGTAAGAAGTTGGTCCACTAGCCTTCTGACTTCCAGCGAGTTGTACCCAAGCTGACCGAGTAGAAACTTTGTTGGATAGAGATATGGATAAAAACCATAACATTTTTTATAAAGTGATCTCAAGAAAGCCTTTTGAACTTTCTCCAATGTTCGAGTGTAAGTGACGTGGTGTGGGTTCCAGACGCAGGCGCTCGACTCGAGCTTACTCCTTATCAGAGAGTTGTATAAGGTCTTGACAACTAAAGGATTATCAAAGTCTTTAGCGTTTCGCATAACGAAACCCAGACGACGGTAAGCATCCTTGGCCAAGTCGGTTACATGGTCATGAAATGTAGGTAAGACCGCGATCAAATTCACCCCCAGATCACGAATGGTATTCACTCTATTTATGCATGAACCACCAAGGCAGTATTTAAAGTTGATGGGAGTTATTTTCCGGTCGAAAGTCATCACATTGCATTTAGCTACATTGAATGGTAACTTATTATCCGTCGCCCATGCGAAAATATTATCAATATCTCCTTGCAAACCAAGGCAATCACCAGACGTCCTAATTTCGAGAAAGAGTTTAACGTCATCCGCGTACAATAAACACCTGGCAGTTCTTAAAGCCCTGGGAAGGTCATGGATCATAATTTGAAAGAGTAGCGGGCCAGTTATGAAACCTTGACTTACACCAGACTTGGTGTGATAAGGCTCGGAGACATGGGTACCGTGTCTAACATACTGTTGCCGATCCTTCAAATAGTCTGCGAAAAATTTCAGGAGGCCGGGAGTGAAGCCCAGTACAGATAGTTTACGCAATAAGATATCGTTGTCAATTTTATCGAAAGCCTTTTGAAAGTCGAAATAGATCACGTCAACCTGTGAACCACGATCCATAGCATTGGAGATGAATTCAACCAACCCTAACAAGTTGGTGTTTACAGATCGGCCTCGCCTAAAGCCATGCTGCTCTTCTCCTATTTGCTGTTTGACCTGTCTATATACTTCGCCGTGCAAAACGTGTTCGAAGACTTTCGCAGGTGCACACAAGATTGCAATCGGACGATAGTCTTCAACCGATGACTTGTTGGCCGTCTTCGGTATAGGGGTAACTCTGGATAATTTCCATTGTTCTGGGTATATTCCTTTTTTTAGCGACAAGTTAAAAATGTGGTAGATTGGAAGGATCAGATCTTTTTTACCTGACTTTAAAATAAAACCAGGTAAATTATCGGGGCCCGGCGAGCCACCTACCTTCAACCTATTAAAACTGCGCTCGATTTCCCAAGGAGACACAGTGGGTATGCTGATAGAACCACGAGCACCGTCCAAATCCAAACACGAGTCAACGTCCAGCGCTGGCTGCTCGTCCAGAAATCATCATCAGCCCGCTAAATGTTCCCACTGCTGGGACTCGGGGCTTTCTCTCGCAAGGAGAGAGTTAAGAGTGCGCCTAATGCCAGGGAAAAATCAGTTTTTACCCGCGCGACGCGTTTCTTAATGCGATATACATAAAGTCGAGAATAGCATGACACAATTTGGAGGAAAAATCAATATTAAATCAGGAGTCCATTTTTGACGTTGAAGTTTTATTTAGTTACTCAATAATTAAACATACATTTAAAAAAGTGTTCAATTACTTTACTAGAACGTACAATTAGGAATTTTATTACCATAAAATAATGTGGGGTCATCGCTAATAATTTCGAGTACTCCAATTAAAACGGGTTTTTTCGTGGTCATTTCTATTTTTTTATTATAAAAAACTCTGATCTATTTTTAAAATTCTATTCGGTTATCGTGCTTCTTCTTGATTGTATTCACACGTCAATATTTTTTTGTCTTAGTTTTTAGTTTCTTAACTTCAGTGAGCGGCGTCGAAAATGTCCTTTTTTCGTTTTCTGGCACTAGGCGCACTCTTAAGGCACTATGTGATCCACCCATGAGTGGTCCGAAGGGGGGGGGGGGGTCACAGGGGACATGACCCTAGTACTTTTCACTAGTAGGGTATGTGCCTACCTCAATATGGGTATCAAATAAAAGGGCTTGATTAGTAAAGTACTATTTACAATAACAAATTTCAAATTCACCACAAAATGGCGAAATAATCATTTTTTTCAGTACTACCTCAGAATAGATATTAAATAAAAGAGCTTGAACAGTAGATACAATACCTATTTACTACGATAAATTTTAAATCCAAGATGGCCGTCATTACAAAATGGCAAATTAATTATTATTTTCACTACTACCTCAATATAGGTATCAAATAAATGAAAGGGCTTGACTAGAAAAGTACTGTACCTATAATACAACAAATTTCAAGTCCAAGATGGCGGCCATTCAAAATAGCGTATTTTTTTATTTCCGTTACGTTATACGAACAGGTAAAAAAAACATCCGTACCTATATATATTTATAATTTATTTACATGATTGATGATCCTACAAGTGTAGATAGATAGATAACTCTTTATTGTGACACAAAAACAGAAACATTACAGTAAAACACTTACGAAATAGCACCACAAATGGCGGCCTTATTGCTTAGAGCAATCTCTTCCAGGCAACCAGCCAGTGTATTTATTGTAAAAGTCTTTTAGAATGAATTATGTACGACATTGGTTCCATACAGTTTCAATACATCTCCTAATCCATTATTTCGCAATGCCGTACAAAAATCATGCGACAAGGAGAAATGATCGAGGGTTGCAAGAGGGGGGCCTCTTCGACTGTACTCAGTTGGACAGCTTACAAGTGACAGCATAGTGCTGAATATTATTACTTTATACCCTTCTATCATTCTACTTAGGTCTCCTGGTGGTTCATTTACTACGTAAATTTTGTTTACGGGCCTGTAGTCTATAGGGGAAAACCCTTTTGTAAAAACGCAGTTTATCAAATCTTCCTACGACATAAAAAATATATACGACGTATATAAGTCTCAAACATATGAAATGCTAAATCTAAGATATATACTTATTAATTTACTGCGAACGGAATGTAAAAATATTGTACGGAACCCCAGCGTACTTTTGATTTACAATTGACTATTAGCAGTAGATACCTAGTAAATTTGTATGTATATTGTAGTGGTAGGACTTTTGGCATAGCACGCGTGGGGAAGTACCACACCTTTGCTAGTTATTCTACCACCAAGCAGTAATGTGCAAACATGACTTTGAAGTTCCGGTTTGAAGGGCAATGTTGCCAGAGAAATTACAGGGCTTAGAGGTATAACATCTTACATCTCTGGGTGATTAGCGCAGTGCAGTGCTAGGTAATGATTTGGACTCTTCATGTTCCAATAGCTGCGTGTCACTGTGGCAGGCATGTTGCTTACTGTCAGGCCTTGGCCCTTTGTTGGCCCTTGTGGGGTCTTAACATACTCGTAGATATTGACACCCTTTTTTTGTACGTGTAGGGAATGCATACGAATACGCATCGATATAAATCAAAAGATGTGCACTGAGCACCTTGAAATTGCTAACTAACTGCGTCTGTGTGGTGTAGCGTGAGTGGTCTACAACTACCTAAAATCTACTTGACTCCTAAAATCGCTAGCGGTGAGGTATGTTGTGGTTCTTCTTATGTTAGTATTATATAGTGGTTGTTGACTTCGAATAGTAATTGGTAAAAACGTTTGACGTTCACCACTTCTTACAACGGAGTAGAACGGAAAGAGTGAGCTCAGTAACGAGCTCTTCCCAACGATAACGTAATTCCGTGCGCCTGAAGTTTGGGAGGGCACATCCATTGATTTATATCGATGTATGTATGCATACATTTCCGCCTGGAGGAGACGGTCGAGTTATATCGGACTCGTCACCATGCGAACATGGTGCCGCTGTAATAGTAAAAACAAAATGCTATTTAGAAATATATTTAATATTAGGTATTAAGCCAAGAGCTGTTTGCTTTTAATCTTTGAAATGGACGAGCACGAGACCAACCTAACCTAGGTTGACGCTCGACAGCGTACGGCAAAGCACAAATCAAAAGAATAGAGAATTAACAAGACTGAGCACGCAAAAGGTTCTTCAAAGGGCTCGTTTTGATCATTTTCACCTGTTCGGAATAGAATGACGTAACAATGTATTTTGCTAACTTGTAGAAACGGGTATTTATGGTCTATGGCCGGGCGCGGCCAACGTTTTAGATCTACCGACATCTTCGTTTTTAAGTTGAGTACATCGCTCGGACGGCTCCGACACAGTTGTGATAGTGCATTGAGAACTAGTCGACTGCGCGGGCGCATGTCTTATTGTCCCTTTGTTTCAACTATCAGTCCGGGACTGTTGAATTGTCGAGTCGGTACTCGAAAGCGCGGTCGCGGGAATAATTGTCGCATACTCAAGTGCACCGGGTGCAAGTGTTTGCTAGAGGTCCGGGACCCTTCGCGAGGATCGCGTGTTTTTGTGGTGCCTTCGTTTCTCAGCGCGGTCGCGAGAACGAAGGTTGTGTGAACTATATAACGCCGGGCGTTAACCCTTTTGTTTGTGGGATAAAAGTTATCCGCGCGGACGCGAGATATTGGTTACTGGATTGCGGTGCTCAATTGTTCGGAAGGAGGCCGACTCGGACGAGAATCTGACACGTATCGTACCCATCTATTTATATATATTATAATATTAGTTACACGGGGAACCTGGGAAGGATTCGAGGGATAAGTGTAGGTTTACACACCCTATCCAGAGGCACTGGTTAGCCAAGGTACCGTGTACTAGTTATTTATAGGTTTAGTGTTAAAACGTTCCCAGTCGTAAACTGGGTGGTAGCAGAGACCTAGATTTAAGTTAGATTTATCTAGGGTAACCACTACCGTTCAGATCGCGGCGGATTCCCATGCTGAACGGCAGTTTATCCAAAACAATTTTGGTAGCATAGCGTAGTTAATCTACAAGGCGTTTCGCGTGACTTTGCTTGTAGGGTTTGTTATTAATGGATATTTTGTGTTTCTAACAAAGGATTTGTTGAAAATCTGGAAAAATATATTGTTTCGTCATTTTGTCATCTTGCATTATTTGTTGGGAAAATATCCGGCCATTTTGTGAAAGCTGTTGTTCTATCATTGGTCGGAACTAACCATAGACTCGGAAAGTCTATCTAAGGTTCTTTTTACACTTGCAAACGAAGCAATTTGGCGAGGGCTTTTTTATCTGCATCGGATATTGCCAGATAACATAATAATTATTTTGTGTTTATTTGGCTGCATAAGAGAATATTTATTTGCCAAACGACATAGGGAATATTGTTTTGGACTTTCATATACATATAAATTAATATTGTTTTTTTGTATACAACTTTGATTGTGTGTATTTTTATTTGCATTTTCTTTTGTATGGTTTTAAAAATTGGTGCGGTCGCCAACCTTTGTTGTTTTGTGATTTAGGGGTTAACTTGGTAGTTTAGCTCCGCGTCATGGCTCCGCCCGCGAAGGCACGGTCTGTGTTACAATCGCAGATGCGATGGTTCGCATCTGCGGCAGCGCTCCTTGAGCGGCCCAACAAAGAGAATGCCATCCTGCTCCGGGCCCAGGACGTGCGGGAACGCGTCGGCATGGCGGAGGAAGCGCTGGCAGAGCTCCTTAGTCAGGGGGCCTGCGACAAGGATGCGGAGGAAGACATGGAGCAGATCTTCCAGCTCGCGGACGACATCGCGGAGCGGGCGGAAGTCATCCGCAAGGCAGCCAAGGCGCCAGCGGCTGGCGCTCAGCCAGCAATGGCCATGGGACCGGGGGTGGTCAGCCGGCTGCCCACCCTCGAGCTTCCCAGTTTCGGAGGTAGGTCCGAGGAGTGGACGGCCTTCCGAAATATGTTTGGATCCTTGGTGGAGAACAGGGCGGATCTCACCAAGGGTCAAAAACTGGCTTACCTGCTCGCGTCGGTGCGGGATGAGGCGCGGTCGCTCATCCAGCATCTCCCGGTCGAGGACGACCAGTACGACACAGCAGTGGAACTGCTGGAGGCGCGGTACCAGAACCCTCGACTACTGGCGGATGCCCACGTCAGGAGCTTGCTGACGTTGAGGAAGGTCACCTCCCGGTCACAGATCAGGAAGGAAATCCTGACGCCGGTGAGGGTGGCCATCAACGCCCTCAGACTCCTAGGGCTGCCGGTGGAGGAGTGGGGGTTCCTCCTGGTCCACGTCATACTGGACCGCATCCCGGCGGACGCGAGGTCGCGGTTTGACCGCGAGCAGCTGGACAGGGCCGGAAAGGGGAAGACGGCCTTCCCAACTTTGGGGGACCTGCTCCAGTTCCTGGAGTGGGAGGCCAGACTGGCAGAGTCCTCCGACCCGGGAGCAGGGTCTTCCGGGGTTCCCCCGCGCACGGGTGCGCAGCAACCTCCGGGAGGTTCCAGGGGGACACGGGGCCACGGAAGGGTGACCGCGGCCGTGACCAGCACCCCAGGGGGGTGCCCCTCATGTGGCCAGGCACATGAGCTGCGGTGGTGTGGGGCCTTCGCCAACCTCCCGGTGCTGGAGCGCCGGCAGCTGGCGAAGAGGCTCCAACTCTGCTACGGCTGCCTCGGGCAGCATAACTACCGCGACTGTTCCGAGCAGCAGCCGTGCCCCAGGTGTGGTGGACCACACCTGGAGGCCCTGTGCCGCTTCTCTGGGGATGCAGAGGGCACGGGCGGGGGCGCGCCGTCCAGAGGACCTGGACACGCACAGGGCGCAGGGCGCCCTCAGCGAAGCACGCCCCCTCCAAGGGGCAGGGGCCCCACGGGCGGGGGCGCGCGTCCACGGACTCCGCAGTCTCCGGGAGGCTACGGACATCCCGTGTACGACGCACCCCGCGCTCAACCCATGAACCCGGCAGGGATCCGGGTGGATAGTCCGGTCCACGCGCCGGCCGGTAGGGCTACCGGCCCGCCCCAGGCATATGTGGCTACGCGTGGGCCCCCGAGGACCCGGGCCTGTTGGCGGGACGGGCGCCCTATAAGCCCGCACATTCTGGACCGGCTGCCCTTCTCCTACCCCCCATCGCCGCCTCCGGTAGAGCAGCACAAGGAGAGGCCGGTGAGCTTCTCGCCGCCGATACACGAGTATCCGCGGCTGGAGTATCACCCGCCTCCCTTCCGGTATGGACACCCGTCTGCGCCATACGCACCACCACGGTCGGTGGTCTATTGCGCGAGACCGCCCTACTGGCCAGGCCCGCCTAGTCCGCCGGTGTCGGACGGCGCCGGCCAGTGTTGACTAGCCGGTGCGCAGTCACACAAGGAGCCAGGGACTGTGCTCCTCCCCACCGCGTGGGTCCGCGTGTGGGGTCCTAAAGGGGACCACGTACGGGTACGTGCTCTCCTGGATACAGGCGCCCAGGGTTGTCTGCTCACCACTCGAGTGGCGACACGCCTGGGCCTGCGATATAAAGCTAAGGCTTCCCCCATCCGTGGGGTAGGGGGTGTGGAAGTGAGATGTCTCGCGGGCGAGACATCCTTCGCCTTTTCAGGTGCGGAACCGTCCTCCTGGAGGATCCAGGTTCAGGCTACGGTCATAGACACGGTAGTTGGATGCAGTCCCTCCGTGTTCTTACCGCCAGGGTTGGCGTCTCTCGCAAAGGGCTTGCGCTTGGCAGACCCCCGGTTCTACGAGCCAGCACCAGTGGACCTGCTGCTGGGCTGCGATGTCCTGGGGCTGCTATGGTCTGGACCAACCAAGGCTATTGCCCACACTTCGTTGTCGGCAATTCCTACCCTTCTTGGCCATTGCATAATGGGTCCTGTGGTGGAGAGGGAGCTCTCCCAGGACAACCTGCTCTACGCTTCAGCCTCCATCGCGCGGGTGATACAGAGGTTTTGGGAAGTGGAAGAGCCTCCCATGGTGTCCAGGTTGGACCCGGCCCATGTGGAATGCGAGTCCTTCTACGAGACTCATACGGTGAGGACACCGTCGGGTAGATTTCAGACCAGACTGCCATTCGTGGACTGCCCGCCGGAGCTGGGCCAGTCCCGACAGTTGGCCGAGAAGCGTCTGCTGTCTATGGAAAGACGTATGCAGCGCGATCCCGTACTTAGGGGGAAGTACGTGGATTTCATGCGAGAGTACGAGGAGTTAGGACACATGTCTCTCGCTCGCGTCGATTGGACATCGACATGTCATTACTTCTTGCCACATCACGCCGTGTTGAAGGCTTCAAACGGCAAGCTGAGGACGGTGTTCGACGGATCAGCGCCTACCTCCACAGGAGTGTCGCTGAATCAGTGTCTCCATGCAGGGCCAAAGCTGCATCGGGACATCATCGACATCATCCTGAACTTCAGGAGACATCAGGTGGTGTTTGGAGCGGACATCCGGATGATGTTCCGCCAGACCTTGATACACCCTGATGACCGAAGGTTTCAGCTCATACTTTGGCGGGAGGACCCGACCAAACCAATGAGGGTGTACGAGCTGAATACCAATACGTACGGGCTGAAGTCTAGCCCCTACATAGCAATCCGCACGCTATTGGAATTGGCGGAGCGTGAGCGACACAGGTTCCCGCGCGCGGCGGCCGTGCTCACACGGGACCTGTATGTTGACGACGTCTGCACAGGAGCAGCGTCCATTGAAGAAGCGGTTCGCTTGAGGGACGAGCTCATTGGCATACTCGCCGCGGGCGGCTATGAGTTGCGCAAGTGGCTGTCCAACGAACCCAGGCTTCTGGCAGGGATTCCAGAAGACCACCAGCAGAACCCTCAGCTGTTTGAAGATGCTGAGGATCCCAACATGGTAGCGGTATTGGGTATGCGATACCAGCCCGCTACGGATGTATTTACGTTCCGGGTGGACTTGGAGGCCCCTAAGGCGTGGACCAAGCGAACGGTCCTCTCCACTCTGGCACGGATGTTCGATCCCAATGGTTGGATCTGCCCCGTCCTCTTCTCCGCCAAATGTCTCCTTCAGAGACTTTGGACGTTGGGTGTCTCGTGGGACGAGCCCCTTGTAGGAGAACCCTTGGACGAGTGGCTGCGGCTGATATCCACCATGGGGGATCTGAACCAGGTGGCTCTGCCAAGAAAGATACTACCGCCGGGCAGGTACCAGGCCAGCTTGCACGGTTTCTGCGACGCGTCAGAGCGAGGATACGCTGCGTCGGTTTACCTGCGGACAGTGGACTCTAGAGGACGGCCTCAAGTCACACTGCTGCTGGCCAAGAGCAAGGTTGCTCCCATTCGGACGAGGCTCACGATTCCGAAGCTTGAGCTATGTGGAGCTCACTTGTTATCCCGACTGATCAGTCACGTGTCCACCGAATTGGGGCCCAATGTGGACATCAGGAACGTCCATGCCTGGACTGACAGTCAGGTGGTCCTAGCTTGGCTACGCGCGGCACCGCACAAGCTAGAAACTTTTGTGGGAAACAGGGTTTCCCAAATACAGGAAATCGGGACGCCGATCCTGTGGCGTCATGTACCAGGGGTGATGAATCCCGCGGATTGCGCGTCCAGGGGATGTACAGCACCGGAGCTGATACACCACTCTCTCTGGTGGGGACCGGAATGGCTGGCCGGACCGGAGCAGTCCTGGCCTAGCAGCCCACCGAGTGCCTCCACGCAGGAGCTGCCTGGACTCAGAGTCCACGTTGTGACGGAGGAACCGTCAGTTACCATGGATTGGCTGGTAACCAAATACAGCAGTCTGGATAAACTGCTGGGCGTCACGAGCTGGGTCAGACGCTTCATACATAATTGTCGGCACCCACGGGAGAAGGTAGTCTCCCTAGTGGTCACTGCTGGCGAGCGTCGGGACGCAATGCTGTACCTGATTGGCAGGTTACAGGAGGAACGCTTCGCGTCAGAGCTTCGGAAGCTCCGGGACGGCGCTAAGCTCAAGGGTGCTGTTTCGCGCCTGAATCCATTCATAGACCAGGGTGGTCTCATCCGCGTAGGAGGTCGGCTCAGGAATGCTGACCTGCCCTTCGGGCGTCGCCATCCACTCCTCCTACCTAAGGGAGGTCCCTTGGTGGAGCTAGTGGTGGCTCACAGGCATAAGATCAATTCCCATGCGGGTTATACGGCGATGCTCGCCTTACTCCAGCGGGATTTCTGGATTTTGTCGGCGCGACGCGTGGTGCGTCACGTCTTGTTTAAGTGCGTGCCCTGCTATAGGTTGCGGGCCCCCACTATGCAACCCCAAATGGGAGATCTGCCGGCTGACCGGGTTCAGCCGTCTAGGCCCTTTGCCGGAGTCGGCACGGATTTTGGCGGCCCTTTCGCTGTCAAATCCTCCACGCTAAGGAGTGCGAAGGTCACAAAGGCGTACCTTTGTGTGTTTATTTGTTTGGCCACAAAAGCCGTCCACCTGGAGGTGGTATCCGCACTGACGACGGAGGCGTTTGTGGCGGCCTTGGATCGGTTTGTGGCCCGTCGGGGGGTCCCGTCATTAATCCGGTCCGATAATGGTACCAACTATAAGGGTACGGATAGGTATCTTAAAGAGGTCGGGGACTTCTTATCTGCCCAAACAGGTTTGTTGGGCCATACACTCGCGCAGCGAGGTATAGAGTGGCGCTTTGGAGTGCCTGCTTGCCCTCATTGGGGTGGGATCTTTGAGGCCGCAGTGAAGTCGGCCAAGACCCACCTTCGACGCGTCGTTGGGGAGACCGTGTTGACCTTTGAGGAGCTGGCCACGGTCTTTTGTCGAGTAGAGGCGGTCCTCAACTCTCGTCCGCTCTGTCCGGTGTCTTTAGACCCTAACGACCTGGAGGTCTTGACTCCTGGTCATTTTTTGGTCGGGCAACCGCTTACGGCTCTGCCCGAATATCCTTGGAAGGATGAGCGCGCTCACCGGTTATCGCGCTTCCAGTTGCTGCAGCAGATGAGTCAGGACTTTTGGCGCCGGTGGTCGGTCGAGTACCTGCATCTGTTGCAACAAAGAGTCAAATGGACAGACCGGACAGATCCGCCAAGGGAAGGCGATTTGGTTTTGTTAAAGGAGGGCAATATGCCTCCGTTATATTGGCGGCGGGGCCGTATTTTGAAGTTGATTACAGGCGCGGACGGAACACCGCGCATCGCTGAGGTTTTAGTTGACGGATCTCGACTAAAACGAGCCCTTGCCACCTTGTCTCGATTGCCGGTGCATTGAACTAGTGAAGTGACGGATTCACTTCAGAGCGGGGGGTTGTTCGGAATAGAATGACGTAACAATGTATTTTGCTAACTTGTAGAAACGGGTATTTATGGTCTATGGCCGGGCGCGGCCAACGTTTTAGATCTACCGACATCTTCGTTTTTAAGTTGAGTACATCGCTCGGACGGCTCCGACACAGTTGTGATAGTGCATTGAGAACTAGTCGACTGCGCGGGCGCATGTCTTATTGTCCCTTTGTTTCAACTATCAGTCCGGGACTGTTGAATTGTCGAGTCGGTACTCGAAAGCGCGGTCGCGGGAATAATTGTCGCATACTCAAGTGCACCGGGTGCAAGTGTTTGCTAGAGGTCCGGGACCCTTCGCGAGGATCGCGTGTTTTTGTGGTGCCTTCGTTTCTCAGCGCGGTCGCGAGAACGAAGGTTGTGTGAACTATATAACGCCGGGCGTTAACCCTTTTGTTTGTGGGATAAAAGTTATCCGCGCGGACGCGAGATATTGGTTACTGGATTGCGGTGCTCAATTGTTCGGAAGGAGGCCGACTCGGACGAGAATCTGACACGTATCGTACCCATCTATTTATATATATTATAATATTAGTTACACGGGGAACCTGGGGTAGATTCGAGGGATAAGTGTAGGTTTACACACCCTATCCAGAGGCACTGGTTAGCCAAGGTACCGTGTACTAGTTATTTATAGGTTTAGTGTTAAAACGTTCCCAGTCGTAAACTGGGTGGTAGCAGAGACCTAGATTTAAGTTAGATTTATCTAGGGTAACCACTACCGTTCAGATCGCGGCGGATTCCCATGCTGAACGGCAGTTTATCCAAAACATCACCGTATACCGAACACTCTAAACATATATATTTTTAACCGACTTCCAAAAAGGAGGAGGCTATCAATTCGTCCACCATATTTCTTTATGTATGTATTGTTCTACCCATCCGGGCATAATTCCAAATGGTAAATTTATAACATATATAAGGTAAAAGCACCTTATTCCGTGGGGTTCTGGAATTGGCATCATATTCCGAGGTATTTAAAAATACGGCATTTACAAGAGATTTAATAACTGAAAACTAATGAAAGATCTTTCGTAACAAAAATAACATATCTTTGCGTAGTTATATCGTCAAATAAGTAGTGTCATGTGTATACGTATTGAAATTATCGGTTAGTATCGCATCAGAAGCTGGCCCGAACGCACACTTCATACGTTTTGGACCCTGTGCACGCGAGTACCATATTTTTTCAAATAGTGTTATTTTCGGTTTTTTTTGTACTGTGTGTCTACTCCTTTCAGGTAAATTATTGTAAAAATATCTTTTAAGGCAAAAACACATAGCTTTTGTGTACTTTTCTGAGTTAATTAAGTAAAAAATGCATTTCAAATATACCGCGGAATTAGGTTCTAAATATTTTAGTCAGTTTCTTATTCCGATGTACACCGCGGAATAGCGATTTCATAGAGTTGATTTATGTTTTTAATTTTAAAGCTTTTTTGTATAATTAGGCATAAATCTCTTTGGATTTGACAAATTAAATATTGAATGAATATTAAAGTCTATTCCCGAGGTACATTTTTGCGTCACGTTCACTAATTATAACATGTAATAGGTGACTTATCTAACTGTTTTATTAATTCGTTGTATAGAAAAGATAAGAAAAAGAAATAAGGTTCATACACAATCCAATATAAGTGTAAGCAAGTGTTATATATAAATGCGACGATATTGCAAATAAAAAAAAATCTGTTCTAAAATTATACGAAAATCGTTTACTTTTTAGTACTCGGAATTAGGAAACATTATTTTATTATATGAAACGCTATTCCGATGTACAGTAGGTCGGGATAAGGTTCTATAAGCACGTTATTCCGCGTCATAGACACAACTAAAATACAGAGTGTTCATAGTTTTATATAGGTTACAATGCAGCAGTTTTAGTTTCAGTAATGTCAACACTATAATAAAAAATAATAAAATTACTAATTAGCTGTCATAACAGTTACAAAATATCACAAACTAAGGTAAGGTATTGTATAAAAGTTTATTGATACGTTTTTTTTGAACTGGAATTTATTTTACTAACTAAACAAATGTAGGTTACTTTTTTTTTTATTTCTCTAATATATTCATTTTAATACATAATATATTCTTTGTTATAGACTAATGAAGCCTAGAATTAAATATACAGAAGACGATCTCCAAAATGCTATTACAAAGATCAAAAATGGCTGTAGCGTTTATTAAACTTCTCGAGACTTTAAGATTCCAGAGACAACACTGCGAGATAAACGCGACAAAAATACTGTACCAGTGTACCACGTAAAAGAACGGTGCTCACACAGTCGGAAGAAGTAAAAATTGTTGATTGGATCCATTACTTAGGAAAACAGGGGTTTCCAGTTTCTAAAGAAGAACTGAAGCAAGGAGTGGCAAAGCTAGTCGAAACACATTCAAAGATAGAATTCCTGGTAAACACTGGCTAGCCAATTTTTATCAGGACACCCAACTGTTGCAAAAATCTGGATGTAAAATTGATACGAAAACAACACATAATTAAAAATACGTATGGCAAAGATTTTATGTATATGAATAAATAAATAGTAAATTTTGAGCACCATGTATCATTCCTACCTCTTCTTCTATTTTTTATTTTGGACACTCGGAATTAAGGGTCAAATACATCGGAATAAGGATTTTTCCATCGGAATAAGGTACTTTGGACTTTTTTCAGATTTAATTTAATTTTGAATAAAAAATTTAATCTTATAATCAAATATATAGTTTATTTAAAAAGTAAAAACAATAAAGCTTCTATTAAAAATAGCCAAACTGGCAGAGAAGTTCAGTAAATATCTAATTTTCAATGTCCTTTCGAGTTTTGGTGAAAATACCTCGGAATATGGTGCCTTTACCTTATATATATATTTTAACAAAATCGGCCGGGGGTGGTTTTTAAAATATGAACAAAAAACTAAAATTTGTCTACAATTTTGTCTGGATGACATAGTTGTAGATTTCATAAAAGTAATTGAATTCGATCCTATCAACATGAAATTGTGTAAATGCATTAATGAAAGCTTGTTTTGCACTAAAAAGGTTTTTATAGATGCGTACATGAATTACCTGCACATACATAAAAAAAGTGTAAATATCTACGAGTATATTGATTGGGTAAGCGGGTTACTCAAGTGTAATAAGGTCGGTCTATCCGACTCGAGTTTTGGCCGCGTCCGGCGGCCTTTTTGAAAGAGAGTGTACGCGCACGATGGCTGCCCGTTTGGCACTCAACTTTTGAAACTCGAAATTGACAAATGTAACAAACTTACAAAATAAACAAATGTTTATATAATGAAAATTAGTTTTATTCATCAGAAAAAGCTGTCAGATAAATTCTTACGATATTCCTTACTAATAATTTTTTTACAACATTATACCTCTCCGATAAAGCTTGAAAGCCCCTAACTTGATATTGGTGACGGTATACCTAAGAAACATGGTGCACTTATATAGACAAGGGCCTATCATTGAGATTTGACTCCGGGTGGGCTCCCGCCAGAAGCTCTGTGGTCAGCCCAGAGTCCTTCCTTGAGACTTTCCTTGAGACTTTCCTTGAGCCTCTGGCTCCCGAATTTTTTTAATACACTGAAGGAGTACTCGCGACAAGACTAGGTAGAGTCGGGGTGTTTAGAGTTGGATCTGGGTCCTATGCAACGGGTAGGTTACGTCGGGTCCAATTTAGTCTTCATACGTGGACGGTGGAAACTAAATAGTTTCCAAGTAACACCCAGGTGGACAAAGGTGAGCCGTCTCACATTAGAGCCGATGTTATTTTAACATAAAATTATTATTAAACATAAAAAATGTGGTCATAGTTTTCACATTATGTTTTTCCTTGTCCATGCGATACAAAGGCAAGATACACATAAAACAACCATCTAAAACTGTCCGGTGGAAATATTACCAGACTTGAAAGTTCACTTTTGTTTTGGCATTTGAATAGTATTTTGACCTACTTATATTTTTGAATGTCTTTGAAAATTTCTCAAGTACAATACTTGCGATGAGAGTGATTTTCTGGTAGTTTGGAGTTATAGATTTCAATTACAGACTTCAAGTGGAGTAAGATATAAGTCGATTCTTCCATTTTTTAAGGCAGGTTAAGAAGGTCTAGGGTTTGCGACGTTCTCATTGCTCCTACATCCAACTGAGCGTGATGGCTCTGCAACAACCACATCCACGACTGCTCCCCAAAAATTAATAATAGTATATTTACAGATCAGTCATAAGGCTTGTTAGAGTAAGATCCCAGAGCTGCCAGACGTCACCTAGTAAAATAAAGTAAATATACTACAGTAGGGGATGATTGCCACCTTAGATTGGTCTATCTTATTGGAAAAAGCTTCAAAATAGTTGTCTGACGAACGTATTTACAAATGGAGTATGAGAATTTAGGTGAAGTTACATTTTTATTTTGAAGTTGTTAAGCAAAACGGCGGTCGCCAACCCGCATGCCCAGCGTGGCGACTATGGGCAATACCTCCTATGAAAAGTCCAAGAAGTAAAAGGCCCCTAGTTCCCGGCCGCCCTGCTATTCCTGGCCAAGGCGGCGGTCATGGTAACGGCAGGGCAGGGGGTGCGAAGAATCCCCGGGCTACCGTAGGCCGCCAACCCCAACTGACCCTGGCTGTACACAATGGACGAACGATTCCCGACGACGATAGGCTTGCGCAGCTGGAAGAAGAGCTGACCCACATAAGATGGCACATTCTTGGGTTATGTGAAGTCCGAAGAGCGGGAGAGGACACCGTAACCTTGGAATCGGGCCATCTAATGTACTATCGTGAAGGTCACCAGTTATCGCAAGGTGGTGTCGGGTTTCTGGTTCACAAGACTGTCCGTAACAACGTTTTGGAAATTGCAAGTGTGTCTCCGAGGGTCGCGTACCTTGTGCTGAAGTTGACCGAGAGGTATACTCTCAAAGTAGTCATGGCGTACGCACCCTGGGAGGCATACCCAGATTCAGAAGTTGAGGCTTTGTATGAGGACATATCAAAGGCACTGCACCATACCTCCAAAGCCCACTTCAACGTTGTTATGGGGGATTTTAACGCCAAAGTGGGAGTACGGACTTGCAGTGAATCGGTAGTAGGACCATATGGTTTGGGACGTAGGAATGACAGGGGCCAAATGCTGGTCGACTTCCTTGAGAAGGAAAGGCTGTTTCTAATGAACTCTTTCTACAAGAAGCAGCCCCAGAGGAAGTGGACTTGGCGAAGCCCCGACGGACGGACGAAAAATGAAATTGACTTCATCATTGCGGATAAACGACGTATATTCAGGGATGTCTCAGTGATCTCTAGGTTTGCTACCGGGAGCGATCACAGGCTTGTACGAGGCACCCTGAATATCAATTATAAGCTTGAACGCGTCCGTTTGATGAGGTCAACGCTCCGTCCGAACATTCTCCAAACCATACTTGAGTCTGAAACATTCCAGCTAAAACTGGAGAACCGATTTGCTGCCTTGGAAACCACAGACAGCGTTGACCAGAAGCTCGACGGAGTGGTGGATGTCCTACGGGATGAGGGCACAAAATTCTGCAAAATGCGGCGCAAAGGCAGAAAGTCAAAGCTTTCGACGGAAACTCTGCATCTCATGGAGGAACGACGAAATCCCACGTTAAATTCGTCAGAACAAGGGGCTCTAAACAAGAAGATTACCAAACTTGTACGACGTGACCTCCGATTAGCTAACACGCTCTTGATTGAAAAATCAATTGAGCAAAATCGGGGGTCAAAAGTGTTCGTCAAGTCACTAGGTAGAAGCCACCTGACGAAATTAACCACCTCGACGGGGAGAGTCGTTGTATCCAAAGCGGATATTCTCTCGGAAGTGGAAGACTTTTACGGCCAGCTGTACGCATCGCATGCTTCTCATCTCCCACAAAACCAGGACAAAAGAGCTACTCTAACACGCCACTACACAGAAGACCTGCCTGAGATCAGTCTGGACGAAATTGTGCTGGCTCTTGGACAACTGAAAAATGGAAAGGCCGCGGGCGAGGACGGGATTACAACAGAGCTCTTAAAGTCTGGTGGAACTTCACTGATAAAAGAGCTCCAAGAACTGTTTAATGCCGTCCTCTTCACCGGGAGAACTCCACGGGCATGGCATAGAAGTGTGGTCGTCCTCTTCTTTAAAAAGGGAGATAAGACCCTTTTAAAGAATTACAGACCAATATCGCTTCTGAGCCATGTCTATAAGTTATTCTCAAGAATTATCACAAATCGTCTCGCCCGAAGACTCGACGAGTTTCAACCTCCTGAACAGGCCGGGTTTCGAAGTGGGTACAGCACCATAGACCACATTCACACGGTACGGCAGATTGTACAGAAGACAAAGGAGTACAATCGGCCACTTTGCTTAGCGTTTGTGGACTATGAGAAGGCATTTGACTCAGTCGAAACCTGGGCTGTTCTGGAGTCCTTACAGCGATGCCAAGTCGATTGGCGATACATCGAGTTGATGAGGTGTTTGTACGACGCCGCTACGATGGCGGTTCAAATTCAAGACCAGCAGACTAAACAAATTCCTCTGCATCGAGGCGTGAGGCAAGGGGATGTTATTTCCCCGAAATTGTTCTCAAACGCACTAGAGGATATGTTTAAGACGCTGGATTGGGTTGGACGTGGCCGAAATATCAACGGCGAGTACATCTCTCACCTACGGTTTGCAGACGACATCGTCATTATGGCAGAGTCGCTGGAGGACTTGCAGTGGATGTTGGATAGCCTGGCTAACGCTTCTCAACGCATCGGCCTCCGGATGAATTTGGATAAAACCAAGGTCATGTGTAACGAGTTCGTTGCACCGGGGCCGATTGTCGTAAATGAAATCACTCTTGAAATTGTCCAGAAATACATTTACCTAGGGCAGACGCTCAAACTAGGTAGGAGTAGCTTTGAGAGTGAGGCCATGAGAAGAATCCAGTTGGGCTGGGCAGCATTTGGAAAACTTCGTCGAGTCTTCTCGTCACCCATCCCACAAAGTCTTAAGACAAAAATGTTCAACCAGTGCGTTCTACCTGTTATGACCTACGGTGCTGAAACGTGGACACTGACAGTGAAAATGGTCCGAAAGCTCAAGGTCGCTCAGCGAGCTATGGAAAGGGCTATGCTTGGGGTTTCACTGAGGGATTGCATCCGCAATGAAGTAATTCGTCAGAGAACTAAAGTCACCGACATAGCTCAGCGTATTAGCAGACTGAAGTGGCAATGGGCCGGTCACATCTGTCGCAGACCCGATAACCGTTGGGGTAGATGGGTTCTGGAGTGGAGACCGCGAATCGGTAAACGTAGTGTAGGACGCCCTGAGACTAGATGGAGTGACGATATACGAAAGGCGGCTGGTGGCGGTTGGAAACGCAAAACTGAGGATCGGGCTGAGTGGCGAAATATAGGAGAGGCCTATGTCCAGCAGTGGACGAACACGGGCTGATGATGATGATGAAGCAAAACGGCCGACGGAAAGTGTCTGGGAGTATTGGGACCTTGTTTTTAAGGATATTGCCTACAACATACGTGAAAATCCCTTATTAGAAAATACGTGAAGTAAGTAATGTTTGTATGTACCTTCATTACCCCATATCTCAAAATTGGCCGTCTAAGCAGTTAAGGAGTAAGCAAGTGTTCTTAGTACTTACTAACTCTACTCAATCGTCCACATTTCATTCATCAGAAAATAGGTGACGTCTGGCAGCTTTGGGATCTTGGACTATGTCTCTTTGTATGGAGTTGAATGTTGAATTATCAAAGGTGATGTTGAAAGAGAAATGCTTGCAACTGCAACGCGAATGTTGAAAAGCATCTGCGAGGTTACCGGAATAAAACAAATTGAGTTATGAAAGTTGCATCTGAGACTAGAAAAAAATTAAAGATTTTGGTTTATTCTAATAGGGGCATGTTTTGAGAAGAAATAAGTGCCATAGTACTAGAGGATTATAAGACTTGAGGGTAAGCCATTACATTGGAAGGAGAGGTCCAAATAAGTGTGAGTAAATTGTGCAAAAGACGATATTGGATGAAAAATAATGAGTATTGAGATGACGAATGATAGATTAAAGAGAGACAGAGGAACGAAATTGGGACTTGCCATTTTCGGGGAGTGTTTCGTGAGCCTAGCGTGGCAACTATGAAGCTCCATGGTTTGCGTAGCGCCACGCTAGGGATATGAGTTGGCCGAGTTTCAATGACGCCGCTGCCCATCACCAGCTGGAATTTAAACTACGTCATCGCTCAGCTGGTTAAACTGCCATCAGTCGATGTTTGCCCGTAAGTAGGCTCTTACCATAGCCAGGACAGGAGTACATTCCGAATTGTTTGCTCTTATTTCAGGGTTGTGTCCCGACACCAGAGCCAGAAACTTTCTGTACCGACCCCAATTCATACAAAATGCTAGCAGATAATGATTGCATCTTTATAAAGGTGAATTAAAATTTGTGTTATCATTTCGATTTCCAGGATTTAGGAAGATTAAAATAAAAATAATATAAACAAGATGTATAAAAAAATATGCAGACAAAAGCAAGTAGTTGGAAATAAAATGCATTGATTTACAATATAAAATATGTAAATTTAATAATGTTACACGATCATAGCTTTCCATTCCTGGGGTCTGATGAACATAATATGTATATATGAGTAACAGATATTACGAACGCACATACACAAAACATTATTATGAATTCAACAATATAAATTAAAAGCAATTTTTTAAGGTTATGATTTATAATATTTATTGCTTCAAGTTGACACCAGCGTCGATCAAGAAGTCTGCTCCGGTGATGCTCCTCGCTTTCTCACTTGCCAAATACAGAATCAAATCCGCGACCTCTTCCGGCTGAGTCATTACTTTCAGAGCAGTCTTAGCTGCCAAAGATGCCCAGTCGCTGTGGTCAGTGTGGTCGATGATGGGAGTCTCCACCGGTCCAGGGCTGACTATGTTCACTCGCACTCCTTTCTCGGCCAGCTCCAATGCTGCCACGCGAGAGAAGTGATTTAGTCCTGCTTTTGACGTACAGTACGACAAACCACTTCCGAAAAGTGACATTGGAGAAGTTCCGGCTATGCTCGATATATTGACAATGTTTCCTTTAGTCTTAATCAGGTAGGGAGCTGCATAATTTGTGAGTACAACAATGGACCGTAGATTTGTGCCGATTATTTTATCGTACGTTTCAGGCAGCGTCTCGTCCAGAACTTTTGCTGAAGCAATGATCCCTGCATTGTTCACTAGGACATCTATCTTGCCGTACTTCTTGATAGTTTTTTGGATGATTATTTTGAGATCGTCGTCTTTGCTGACGTCTGCTTGGATAGCGAGAGGTTTCTTACCGATTTTGCTGATTTCTTCAGCCACCTTTTGAAGTCTTCCCTCATTTCTGCCGATGACGACCACGTCGGCGCTTTCTTTTGCAAATGCTATTGCGGTTGAAGCACCGATGCCAGAACTGGCTCCCGTCACGATTACGACTTTGTTATTGAAGCTCATTGTTGTTGAAACTGAATGCAGCTCTCGAATAAAGTATACCTTTTATATGTAGTGGATAACTGATTACAATGCCTCGATAGATTTGAGTGTGCATGACAGTAAGTTCTTTTATCTGCGATAAGAAAGTTATAGTAACGTAATGATACTTGTCTTTTTTATATTGATCGATATCTAATAGTGGTTTTTACACAATATTATGGCATGAGTAATGTTAAAAAAGCCATCAGCTTTACAGTTTTGAAACAATCATTGTCATCTGCGATGCGATATCTGCGATGATATTGTACTTTACAAATGTTTGATAGCGTAGATTGATGGCGATTAATGCGCATATTTTTATCGTTATTGCTTTATTTTTAAGTAATTCCAAATATTGCGATAAACAAGATAGTAATACGAACTCTCATTTGCAGTCAGTGTGTTGGTAGCGTTAGACAAGTTTACATTTAATAATAATTAAATATGAATTTCGCGTTACCATCAATAAAAAAACAAATCGTAAGTAAACACATGTGCTCGAAAACTTACTTACAATCTTTTTATTTATTGTGCTGTAAAAAAATGTCCACCAACATTTTTTTCATATTTTTCTGTAATGAGGGCTTACATTAAAAAAAACCGATTGTTTATAAATAGCGCAATAAAAATTGAGTATTTTTTGGAAAATAAGTAAAGTTACCTAAATTCATAGTACCTATTCAGTTAAGTTTAGATTTGAACCAACTTCACATTGTGATTATCTCTCTCTCTCTCTCTCTCTCATTGAATTTCAATTTTAAATTTAAATTTTAATACCTATCTAAATTTTTTCGAAGTTTTCGTATTTGTTAAACTTTCAAAGCGGTTTAATTTTTTTTAAGAAGTACATTGTTAGTTTACTCGTTTTACTGTTAGAGTACGACTCGTTTTACTCAGCGTCTGTAAACAGTATCAGAAATTTTCTGAGCAGCACATTGCAGTAAACTTAAAAAATGCTGGTTAAAATATAATAAAAAATAAATTAAATAGATATTAAGAACATTATTCATATTTTTTGTATGTATATAGCTTGTACACCATTATATTATTATCAAAGTAAATTAAATTTATAATAAAACTAGCGACCCATTCCGGCTGCGCTCGGATTTCGTCATATAACGACAATTAATCGAAAAAAAAACTATCCTATCTCTCAAGTTGGACCAGACTGCTCACGGTGTGCCAATTTAATTTAAAATTGGTTAAGTAGTTTAGGAATCCATCGCGGACAATCATCGTGACAGGAGATTTATATATATTAAAATCTAATATATATATATATATAATAAGTCATATTGTATATTTGTTCTGTTGTAAATTTTTTTGTATCTGTTTTTTTAGGGTTCCGTAAAACGTAAAAACGGAACCCTTATAGATTCGTCATGTCTGTCTGTCTGTCCGTCCGTATGTCACAGCCACTTTTTGCCGAAACTATGAAAACTACACTGTTGAAACTTGGTAAGTAGATGTATTCTGTGAACCGCATTATGATTTTTACATAAGTTTTTTAAAAAAACAAAAATTAGGGGTGCCCCCCATACTGAGAACTGAAGCTCAAAATTTTATTTTTCATCAAACCTACACGTGTGGGGTGTCTATCGATAGGTCTTAAAAAATGATGTTGAGGTTTCTAATATAATTTTTGTCTACACTGAATAACTTGCGCGAGAGACGCTTCCAAAGTGGTAAAATGTGTGTCCCCCCCCCCTCTAACTTCTAAAGTAAGTGAATGAAAAATCTAAAAAAAATATATGAAGTACATTACCATGAAAACTACCAACGAAAATTAGTTTGAACTCGATCTGATTAGTAGTTTTTTTTAGTACGTCATAAATACACTATTATTAAAACTTCGATCAAAGTTACAACGAACTACAAGAACTATGTGTACTATGTATATTATGTTACTTGCTGGAACGGAACCCTTCATGGGCGAGTCCAACTCGCACTTGGCTACTTTATTTTATCATGTTGAAGTTAGAGATCCTCGTGTGATATTCAATAAAGTAGTAAATTTTTGGGAACCGTATTGACATAAACTAAATATCGTGAAAAAGTGTAAAGCGGCGAGCTACACCGTGGGGCGCAACTACCTGCTTACAAAATAATTTAACAAACTGGAGACAAAAAAAGTCAATTAAATTTAATAGTAGCTAAGTTTGAAGTTTGTATTTATGGATTTGAAGATGGAAATTAAAGTCAATGAAATGAAATAATATTTATAGCAGTTAAGCAATAAAATGTAGATGGATGCCATGGGAGAGGTCGACCAAAAAAAGCGTGGATGGATTGTGTGAAAGACGATATGATTAGGAAAGGAGTGAGCTTAGATCTGACGAATGACAGAGATGAATGGAAGAGACGTACATGTTGTACCGACCCCACCTAAAGTGGGATAAGGGTAGGCGAATGATGAAGCAATAAAATAATTTGCGTTATTTTACTGCCAAGAAACAATATTGCTATGTTCAAAGTCAAAGTCAAAGTACTTTATTCATAAATGTACAATTTACACGTCAATAAATAAAAAATAAAAACAAAAGAAAGAGCATACAAATTGTATACATTTTCAAAGTTTGAAATGACTACTTTACTGTATTATAATATAATTATTGTACAGAAAACTTTACTGTCAAGCATTATATGAGTATAATATGTTTTTATAACAATTGTACTGACCCATGTCAAATTTTTGTATACATTTTTATAGGACTTTGCCATCACTCTCTAAAAATTCGGTGTAACTATAAAAAGTTTGATCGATAAGCCAGCACTTTAATTTGTTTTTGAAGCTGCCGAAACTTGGGGCAGATATAACTATTTTGGGAAGAGTGTTATAAACTTCAGGTCCCATAATGTGAGTTAGCTTCCGTGACCTTGTGAGAGAGTGTGATATGACATCCAGCTTTTCCGCGTTACGTATGTTTCGAGAATGTCTCTCTCCTCGCGTATTGTATGATTCTAGATTATTTCTGACATACACAGCCACCTGGTATATCAATATAGCAGGTAACGTAAGTATGCCAAGCTCTTTGAAATATGGTCTGACGGATGTGCATTGCGATACGCCAACGATGGCACTTACGGCACGTTTTTGGGCGCGGAACGCACGCTCCCAGTCGGCAGCGCGCGCGTATAGCTCGGCGCCGTATTGTAACCGAGAATGCACTGTGGCGAAGTAACACGCACGTGACACTTCCGCAGACACCACTCGGGATACTCGTCTTAGCGCAAAGCACGCACTGCTGACTTTAGCACACATCTTGTCGATGTGGTGTTCCCACGTCATGCTGCGATCAATCTCGAATCCCAAAAATGTGGTGGTCTGTGTTTGCTCAATCCTTACACCGTTTAGCGAAACTTTTAGCGATTTTGTATGATGGCCCGACAGACAAAAGTGAACGAAATGAGTCTTTTTTTAATTTAACATAAAACCATTAGCTCTAAACCATGAATTTAAGCCGTTAATTACAATATTTAATTTCTCTTCTAAATCCTCAATTGAAAGAGCTGTTACTACGGCAGCTACATCATCTGCATACATGAATATGCCTGCACCATTTACGGCATCAGGGAGATCGTTTAGTAGGAGAGAGAACATTATATTTGAAATTGACGAACCCTGCGGTACTCCCATAGACGAAGGCAGCGGATCTGATTTATTATCGCTATCGCCAGCATCCACTACCTGAGAGCGGCCTCGTAAGATGTTAGTCGACACCTCGTATGATTTCCCAGCTATGCCATAGTGTTTCAGCTTTAAAGCTAAGGTCTCATGGTCTGCGACATCGAAGGCCTTCGATAAGTCACAGCACAAGACAGCTACTTGCTCTTTACGTTCACGGGCAGCCAACACACTACGTATCACTTCACGCGTTAGAGAAATCGTAGACCTCCCTTCGCGGTATGCGTATTGTTGTTCACACAGCGCCTCAGTTTCCGATAGGTAGGCCACTAATCGTGAACTCAAGCCGTTTTCGAACACTTTGGCTATTGCTGGTATAATCGATACTGGTCTATATCCATCAATATCGTCCTTTTTGCCCTTGCCTTTAAATATCGGGGATACTTTCGATATTTTCAGCGACGACGGGTACGAGCCTTCTCTAAGACACTTATTAAACAGTGTTGCGAGAACCGGAGCTAGAGGCAAAATTGCTAGTTTAATTAGCTCCATCGACACACCGTATATGTCTTTCGACTTTTTTGGGGGTATTTTGGAGGATACTATGCGGAATACCTCATCAGCCGAGAAACTTGTTAGTCTGAGGGAACGGTCAGATGCTTGACGTGCTGATACTAAAATTTTACATACAGTAGCAGTATCAGCTTTAGGTGCTCCACAGGCAGCAGCTGCATTTAAAAACCGAACGTTCATAGCATTTACTGCATCTTTAGGCGAACTAAACTTACTGCCGTTACAATCTTTAACGATCTCGGAGCAGTTCAACCTAGGGGTATTGTTTTTCCCCCTCTCCGTGTTCACGATTCCCCACATAGCTTTTGATGGATTCGTACTTCCGTGTATTATACTACTATTATAGTAGTATCATTATAATAATGATTTGTCTTAGACATATTCAAAGTCGAAATGTATTTCCTGTTGAGATCGTCAAATATAGCTCTTAAGTTCTCTTCCTCAGGAAATTGGTCAACTAATTTCGAAATATCAAACAACAATGATTTTAGATTAAGTATGTCAGGCGTAACCCACGACGCGTCACGTTTGTTATTTGGAGTTCGTTTTATAGGGAAACAAGTATCGTACTTATTTGCTAAAATATTGATCAGTGCCACCGCAAATGTTTGAGCGGTTTTGTTTCTCTCGCTTACCTCGCACCAATCTATACTATCAATAGACATAACGAAATTTGCCCGGTTATTCTGCGAGAAATCACGCGTGCGGCGAGTGAGCTGTGCTGGCGTTGAATGTGCAAATTTCACTACTCCACGTACAGCTAAGTGATCCTACAGAAGCGTATTTATTGAGTTTGCGGAAGTAAGTTGTCGCGCTACATTTGTAAAAATAAGGTCAATCGCTGTTTGTGAGTTTTCTGTTATACGAGTAGGGAAGTCCACAATCGAACTCACATCATGGGAGTGGAGTAAGTCGGACAGATTTCTAAAGTCAGCGCTAGTATTGTCTAAAATATTTATGTTTATGTCACCGAGAATCATGAATGTTTTATCGGTTTCACTGAGCTTATCGAGCAAAAGTTCCAGGCCACTTAAGAAACCTCTAACATGAGCTAGGCCTGTGCGATAAATGCAAATGATAGTAATGTTAAAGTCCATAACGTCAATCGCGGAGATTTCCGATTGTTCCGGTTGGAAGTGCAATATTTCCGGAAAACTTACAGGGCAATGAGATAAATCATCTTAACGGTGGCTTTCCGTGTTGATTGTTATTTACAATTTGTTCTAAATTTTATGGTTTCTTGGTGAGGAGATTAATTAAACAACACATACAGTAACACAAAATAACACCGGCCAAGTGCGAGTGGTACTCCCGCACGAAGGGTTCCATACCATTAGCAAATAAACGGCGAAAACCTCTTTGTCTTTATTCGGAATTCCGTATACATCGCAATTTCCGCAGACAGGCATGAAGTTTATTCAAATTTTGATTTTTGCCTCATGAGTCTGACGACGTGTCTGGTGCCATCTAGTTTTCTCGGGAGGGACTACTCGAGCAAGAAAGGTGAAAAATCAAGTTTGTTGTATGGGGAGCCTCCCTTAAATATTATTTTTATTTAATTTTTAGTATTTATATTTATTATTATAGCGACAATAGAAATACACCATCTGTAAAAATTTCAACTACCTAGCTATCACCGTTCTTGAGATACAGCTTGGTGACAGACGGACGGACGGATGGACGGACGGACGGACGGACGAACAGACGGACGGCCAAGTCTTAGTAATAGGGTTCCGTTTTAACACTTTGGGTACGGAACCCTAAAAAACTACCATTTTGGAGCCAAGATTTTGCAGAAGTTGTATTTTTTTTTATTAGTTTTGTTTTGGGGCTATGAAAAGTACACAAAAAACACGTTTTGCTCGGCTTAAGAGTGCAAGGTGGGATTAATATCTATAACATACAACCACACGATTATTCAAACGGATATTCTTCCCACTAAGCTACTGTATTGAATGTTTCTAAATCCATATTATTCGGAACTTTGTTTGTTGGCACACTTCCACTCCATTTTGAACTTTATGTTTGAGCGATAGTTGGAGTTGAATGCAAAATCCAATCGATTTTGTTCGAGTGGATTTTGATTGCACAGCGCGAGGAAATGGACTTTCAATGGAGCCGAGATGAGAAAGTTTGGCTGTTTGTCGGACCTATCTGTGTTTGAGCGTCGAATCTCATTATCTATAACTCTACGAACACGGCTAAGTCGCAGCTAACTAGTTTTATCAGCCGTTTCATTAAGAGCCTAGGCTGTTTACGACACAGCGCTTTAAAGGTAGCGGCCGGAATGATTACGCAACCGTATTGTTTGTTACAACATTTAATAAACTGACTGGCTAATGTTTAGCCCATTCGTGGTGTTAGGTGTGACAGACATAATAAATAATAATTTAATATTTTAAAATGTAGCTAGGTTAGGTAAATTTAAAATAGAGATTAAATAAGAGAAGAAATAGAGCGCAATTAGCGAGTCGGTCTCGCCCCTGAGTATTCGCGCAAATTATACAACATAGAAAAAAAATAATTAGAAACCTCAACATCGTTTTTGAAGACCTACCCATAGACACCCCCACGTACCTATATGGGTTTGATGAAAACAATATATTGAGTTTCAGTTCTAAGTATGGGGCAACCCCAAAATTCGTTGTTCTTTTTTTATATTTTTGTGCAAATCTCTCAATGCGGTTCACAGAATACATCTACTTACCAAGTTTCATACTATAGTTTTTATAGTTTCGGAAAAAAGTGGCTGTGACATACGGACGGACAGACAGACATGACGAATCCATAAGGATTCCGTTTTAATGTTTTACGGAACCCTAAAAAGCACATAACCAATTCTTTCACAAGTGATAGTGTCACATCGGGAGCCTGAAATACTTGTAGCATTTTATAAAAGATAATGAAAATTAAACGCTCTATAATTTTTGTTTCAAGAAGCGTGAAACTGGGAAATTAGGCAAGAAACTTGAATACCCTCTTAAGCTCCTCATCTATCTTTTATTACATTTGCAGGCGTCTCAATTAACAGCCTCGTTCTACAAAGAGGCCAGTGAAGAAGTGTAGCTCGCTACACGAGGCTAGTTTTTCAAGCTAGGATAGGAAGCTAGTGTTAGCAAGCTACGAGTAGTACTTCTAGACTACAGGATTACTACTACTAGGATTATAGAAGGGTGTAAAGTAATAAGATTCAGCACTATGCCGTCACTTGTAAGCTGTCCAACTGAGTGCAATTGAAGAGGGGGGGTTGCAATCCTCAATCAATTCTCCTTGTCGCGTTATTTTTGTACGGCATTGCGGAATAATAGATAAGAAGAGGTATTGAAACTATACTTTTTTTTTTTCTTTTTAATCATTAGTTTGGCGGAAAAATTTACAGAGTACGAGTAATTTACAGAGTAAATTTGGTCATTTGATTATGTACGGCATTGGTTCCATACAGTTGAAATACAAGAGGTACAAGAGGCTAATCCATTATTTTGCAATGCAGTAGAGAAAAATCATGCGATTAGGAGAAATGGTAGAAGGTTGCAACCCCCCCTCTTCAATTAAATTCAGTTGGACAGCTTACAAGTGACGGCATAGTGCTGAATCTTAATACTTTACACCCTTCTATCATCCTATATAGGTCTCCTGGTGGTTCATTTGACCCGTACATTTTGTTCACGGGCCTGTAGTCTATTCTAGCTTCGTGTGGACAACACTACGCAACGCTAGTTTTGTCTACACGAAGCTAGAAGTAGATAGATAAACTCTATAATGCCCTTATTTTGAAAACATAACAACAAGAAGTAGCTGGCTATCTTAGCTTGAAAAACTAGCCTCGTGTAGCGCGTTCATAATTTCTGTCTATAGGACCGCGTTACACCGCCGCGCCGTCAAGAATGATGCAGAATGCAACAGTACGATATAGTTATAGTTTTCAAACTACATCCTACCAATATTATAAACTCTGCCCGCGGTTTTACCCGAGCATTTCTCATTCCCGTTATTTCCCGCTATAAATAGTAGCCTCTGTACTATTCCAGATTACAATCTAACTGTGTTCCAAATTTTAGCCCGATCTGCTCAGAAGTTCCGACGTGATTGAGCATTGAACAAACGTCCAAACTTGAACATTTATAATATTAGTAGGATGTGTAAGCTTGGATGTTTGTTGCTCACTCACCTTGAAATGCCTCTGTGAAGTTTTCTGGGTACTTTCTAACGAAAATGTACTGTATGGCTTCTGGCTTGTAGAAAGTTCGCCAGTGGGCTTCACTGTACTTATTGTACTTTGTATCTGGTTTCCTTGCTCTTTTCTTTTCCTTATATTCTCGTCCATTTTTCTCACAATTAATGTATGGGGAACCTTATCTGAAATAAATGAATTTTGATTTTGAATTGACGTAGGTCAAGCGAATATTACCGCGACAAATCTCTATGATTCGCAGTTTACCAAGACCTCTCCGATGCTTCATCGTCTTGGTCCGAATACATTGCGATAACACGATGTACCCGGCCACACAAATCGCGCCAACACGAATATTCGCCGTAGGACGCTAATGAATCCACACCATGATGGTGTGGATTCAGACTGCTATTTGCTCGAAAAAACTACTTCGTTTCCAGGCGATTTTCCGAAAATTCGATTGAAGATATTTTATCCATTTTCGTAGTTAGAACATTAAAACGATGATAAAAACAATATAAGTCTTCAAGTTAGTTTAGTCTTCTTCAATAGAGGTCCTAGAACCGCGTGCGGTACCTCCTTCGATTCGGAATGACGTCTAAAAAAAATGTTTTTAAGGGGTTTTAGCACATCAAAAATTGCGATAGTTATTACCAAAATATGATAACAAAAACAAGGTATTTAGTTATTCCTTAATAATTTCTTAACTAATGATACTTAAGACATTTTAAAAAAAGATCCAAGATGAAAGAGGAAGCAACTTCCAATATAAAGTTTTAACTTCTAGAACTCTATCTTTATTATTTATACACTTTTTTAACGCTTTTAACACTTTTTTAATTTTAAAAGTACCTAGGTACTTAATTGACAGCTATGCTCTTGCTATGCTATTATTTGACAGGTAATGATTTGCGTGTCTCTTATCCCTATCGCACTGAAGGATTAAAATTACCCGTGCGACAAGGATAGATCGATTGCCACAGTTTATTGCGCAATTGCGATAAAATAATCGCGAATAGAGTATTAAATATTTTAAATAGATCCATCAAGCGTGAGTCGAACTCTCGCACTATGAGGTAATTGCCTCCACCTAACATACCTGGACAGAATGACTTAGAGTTCGAACTTTACTTGCACTTACCAGCTTTTAACCGACTTCAAAACAAGAGGTTGTCAATGTTACGCAATAGGTCCGCCCATTGTGATTTTTTTATTGTTGATGATTGTCTGTTTGTAGTGGTATGGCTCAATGCAGAGAACTCCAAAGATGGAATCAGACTAGTATAATTATAATCTTAAGTTTAAGCATTTCTTTTGGTGCTGAAGTCATGAGTGTGGTATGAGTAAGATATCCCTAGCTCCCACACTAGGATTCCCTGTGTCTGTGGGAGCTAGTTCTCTTTCGAGGTGTATGTTTGAAGTGCACAGGTGCGTGTTAGGGTTAAATACGTACAAGCATTATAATTTGATTACATTAATAAACACCATAAAGCAGTTTTTCTTTATTTACATTATTTGTGTATTTATACCTAGATTACATAAATATAGTGGTACATGCGTGTATTGTATGTAAGGGTGTGTAATAGTGTGTGTGTGTGTCTGTGTGTGCGTGGGGGTGTGTGAGGGTACATACGCCTGTGTATGTTTGTATATGTATAGACAGTGTATGTATGTGTCTCATAGGAAGCATTTTTTATACTAATGGTTTTATGTACTCTTCTGAGTCACTATAGTTAAGTGTTAAGAGTATGGGTCACATGAACCACCAGGAGACCTATGTAGGATGATAGAAGGGTATAGAATTATGTAAAACCTCGAATAAATCGATGAACATGTCGGTTTTCACAAGATGTTTCTCAAGATGATTAGCAATTCTTACCTATAGCACTAGCAGCGCACCGCGTTTTCACCCGCGTTGTTCTCGATACCGTTATTTTCCCGGGATTAAAAATAACTTATGTGTTATTATGGGCTATTATCTGTATATGTACCAAATTTTATCCAAATCCTTTTAGTAATTTTTAATTGCAAGAGTAACAAACAAACATCCATATATTCTTACAAACTTTCGCGTTTATAATTTAAGTAGGGCTTTTCAATCTTTGCAAATCAGGGCTTCCTTACCGAGTAGATCACGCAGTTTAGACGACAGAGTTCCTCGATCTAGTAATGAGCAACATTCCTCATCTGATTACAGCGGCGCGGCCGTCGGCGTCGCTCCGGAGCCCGGCGCTACCGTCCAACTCCCACGGAAGTTCATCTCCTTTTGTTTGACGAGTCCACATGACCCCTACCATTTTAGTTTTTGCTTATTTATTTACTTTATACATATGTATTTCGCTAAAAATGCATATATATAATACATATATGTGTTATAGTGTATGTGTAAGTACTGTGATGAAAATAGGTATTATTTTGTGTATTTACATAGTGTACCTAAGTGCTGTGATAAAGCAGTAATATATCACAACCAACTTTTTGCAATGGTTGTGAAATACAAAGTTAACATTGCGTGACAGGTTCAATTAATGCGGTAAGTACCTAGAAGTTAATGTCGCGATAAAAAAGACAATTAAATTTACTAATCACAGGGAAACAACAGCGAAAAACAGTTGACTATATTATCTTTCTCGCTCTGGCGCACTTATAGGTATTATCTTTCTCGTTCTAGCATCTCGAGTTCAGCCGAATATTTCTTATCATACCCGAGCGTGATGCTAGAATTCAAATCATAGCCCACGAAAAATCTGTCTAGGTGCGCAAAAAGAAGTTTTCACTTCAAAAAAAATGGTTGTCTGTAAAGTCGGGTTACTGACGTTAGTTGAACGTGACAACTTCAACTACGCCTTAGAGCGAGGTAACGGCGGCGGCGAGGTAACGGCGGTAACGTTACATGACGTTATGTTTTGCGGGCGTGCAGCCGGCTTCATCGAATTATAAGACGTTGTCACGTCAAAAAATGTTACTGACGTTAGTTGAACGTGACAACTTCAACTACGCCTTAGAGCGAGGTAACGCCGGCGGCGAGGTAACGGCGTTAACGGCACATGACGTCATATTTTGCGGGCGTGCAGCCGGCTTCATCGAATTATAAGACGTTGTCACGTCAAAAAACGTTCAATGTGTGTAAGCGTTGCGATTCAAAAACAAAAGAAGAAGTGGCGTGGCTGTGTCATAGATACGGCCGTTTGTGGTTTGCGAATACAATACATATCCGCTCAAAGGTATTTCTGGCAGTTTCCGACGCGGCTTAACTCGGTCATATGGAGTTTCATTTAAACCATTCCATTGCTTTCGAGAATATCTATCCAACCGTTAACGATTGCTGAATCTATTTTTTTTAGTTAAACAATGTCATTGAAAAAAAAATTGTCATCAGAACTCAAGCTGTGTACGACATATAAGGTCAATGTGGGAATCAACGGGAAGGGGGCAAAATTCATTAACTAAAATTGACCAAAACAAACAGGTCAAGCAAACTAAAACAAAAACTGAGAAATAATGGATTTTTATAAGAAATGACGCCTAATACTGTTCGAGTGAAGTTACAAGATTTCTATACGATACCGTAAATTCTATCTCCGGTTGACAAGCTCAGTGCGGTGCTAGGTAATAGTATGGACTCTTCATGTTCCAATAGCTGTGTGTCACTGTGCTGTAATGGATATGCATGCTGCTTATCCGGTACATGTCTTGATTGTCTTGTCACTCTACCTACTAAAAAAAAAATTGGCAGTCATAGAAGCTGCCGATAGAAGTGAAAACTTATAACTCAGAATTTGATTGCTTATTTTAGAAACTACGCGGGTGAAACCGGAGAGCGTGGCCATGAGCATGGTCCCGTGTTTACCCGAAGATTTCTTATCATTCCATGACGCTAGAATTCATTTCACAGCACACGAAAAATCTGTATGTGGTATGTCAAAAAAACTTTTTACTTCTAAAGGCCGATTTACATCATACGAGCGAATGCTCATTCTATCCCCACTGTATCAAATTCATTTGGTGTAAACAAACGTAGAGCATTATTTCGTTGTTTTGTTTGCGTTCGCAAAGATTCTATGGAATATGTAATATGGAAAACGCTAAGAACGATCTTTCTTTCGTTTACAATAAAAGATCGAGAAAGAATGCTCTTGTTCCAGCTCTAGCTAGCTCTATGCTCGTTCAGTTTAAATCGGCCTTTAAAGAATTGCTTCGCAAAATCATCGCTAGATTTCTTCACAGTACAGGGTCAAGCTGTTACTTTGTGCCGCCTATTGTATTCCGCCCGGTCCATTGTGCGACTCCTTGGAATTCGGGAGATTTAGAGTTTCCCGGGGATTGTGGCTCAGTGACACTTGACAATACTTTATTAATGCCTGCTGGAGCGCTCGCTGGAGGCAGGGAATTGTTACGCTTGCATATTTAAAAAAATGTTTACAAAATGTAAAGTCATAAGTAATTTATTTAATCATATTGAATACTTTTTTATACAAAAATATATAACACCTTGCCTAATGAGATCAAAAATGAACCCGAATAATACCAAAATTTTACTATAGCATTAACGAACACCTAGGTGACTATAAATATATCCCACTCTCACGGCATTAGTATTAAAAATAATTTAGTTTCGAATCCATATATACATATTGCTAAGATTGTAACTGTACAATTTTAATATTATTAAAAGGGTAAATGCTCAGCTTATTTTGTCAGCGTTGTATTATTATGCAATAAATGATTGATTGATTGATTTATTGCAGAGGAAAATTTTATGGGTTTGCGTTAACGACATGGTAATTTAGCGGCTAGGGAAACCGCACAGTGCTCATTTTCACGTAACAAAAAGTAGTCTACGTGGTATTCCCTACTAATCTACCTAAAAGTGTACCAAATTTCAACCGGATCAGACATTCCGACGTGATTGAGCAAGAAACATCTAATCATCCAAACTTTCGCATTTATAATATTAGTAGGGAGTAGGACATTCAACGCGGCGATGCCACAGGAAACATGGTAAACATCTGGTCGGAATTATTGGCTATTGGTCAATAAGTAAATACCCGCCGTATAAGTGCCTTAACCTAATTTATCGCCACATTCTGAAAATGTATGTATACTTAGAAATAGAAATACGTATTCTGTAAATTTATGTTTATTAATAAAGGTTAAGTACTTTTTACACTTGGCTAAATTTAGTGTCAGAACTCTGAAGCTAATTTAGAAGTAAAGTTAGTCGTCTTAATTCAGATGTAGTTGGAAGCAAACAATCCTCGCTTCTGAATTTGGTACCTATGTCATCTTACTGAATGCTATTACACTGCACTGAATTCAGTAGCGACTAAATTCAGTCTAAATTTAGCCAAGTGGAATAAGCACTTTACGTGTGCCAAACATTTTACATTTTTTTAGTTCGGTATATGCGTTATATGTGATGTGAAATAATGCTGACTTGTTTCTAAGTCGGGTTTTGTAGATTTTACCCATGACGTGACGTAGAAACGATGTTGAAAGTTTAATATAAATCTTTCCTTGTGTGACACCTAAGCATGTTGAGGGAGTTGTGAAAACTTTTCAAATGGAAAACACAAAATCAAAATCGGTGCATCCCTTCGGGAGTTACCATATCACAGACGGACACACATACAGGCACATTAAATTTATAACACCACTCCGTTTTTGCGGCGGGGGTTACTAAAATAGTTGGTCTAGTAAAATACAAATGACAAATTTCAAATCTAAGATGGCCGCCACCAGTTGGCGTTGTTGTTAGTTATGAAACGAAATTAATTTAATCTAGATTATGAACCCGTATCAATGCAAATAAAAATAAATTGAAAGTGAAAGGAAATTTTAACATCAAATTATATTACACTAGGAGCGGTTTTAGCCGCGTAGTTATCGTTCCCTTTATTTTCCCAGGATAAAAAGTAGCCTATGTGTTCTTCCAGACTATCATCATATTATGTGTTCCCAAATTCAGCCCGATCCGTTCATACGTTAGGATGTAAGCTTTACAGTTATTTATTATATGTTTATTTGCAAGATAAGTTATGGTGAAATAGACCACATATAACTTAAAGAAAACGCATACGCGTTTTTCTATAATATTAAAAGAATCGGATTAGGAAAGAGATTTACATTTCTTTGTGTTAAACAGTACTTTTGTTGTAATTCTTTAATTCTAACCCTTCCCAACTTTATTAAAAAAAAATTGAAGAAAAAGATTGTAGAAAAAGTTTTCGTGATTGGTTTTACCGAATTTCCATTGATGACTTTGTAACTTTTCCCGAGATATCGTGTAATCGACCGGATGGAACGATTTTCGGAGCCTCGTCCCTTGATTCGGTCACGTAGTGGCGGTAACGGAACGGAAACGCGATCTCCTTTGTGCAATTAAGGCTTTCGCCACCGCTCAATTAACCCAGGACCCTAACCAAGTCTCAGATGTCTTAGGGTCTAATTTGCCAAATCAACTGGCTGCCGGAAACTGCCGTAGTGGCTTAGTTGGTAGTGAGTCTGTCCGGAAGTAAATTTCCCACCCAGAACAAATATTTGTGGGATGAAAACATAATATATATTCAATACGTTCTGGGCTTTGTTTCATAAGTATTTATTTACAATTACAAAAGTACTAGCACTCCGCGTTTTTACCGATCCCGTTGTTTTCCCGGGATAAAAAGTAGCATTATGTGTTTTTCCAGACTATAATTTAGCTGTGTTCTAAATTTCAACCTGTTCCGTTCAAACGTTACGACGTGATTGAGCAATTCAATTCTTAATTAATGTCGCGTGCTGTGGCTTAATTTTGCCACATTTCTGCCAATATCCATTTCGTGGCAGCGTGATTGAACAACAAACATCCAAACATTGACATTTATAATAATAGAACGATTATATCTGATATCTGGCTACCACAATACAAGCTTTGCTCAGTTTCGAGGTAGTCAGTGTATAAAAGAAAAAAATTGGCAGTCATAGGTACTGCCGATAGAAGTAAACACTTATAACTCAGAATTTGATAGCTTACTTTGGAAACTCTACGGGTGTAACCGGAGGGTGTGGCCTGGTCAACATGGCATAACCATCTAGAAATGCGTAAGCATTTCCCATTGGCTGACGCATTTCTAGATGGCCATGCCATGATGGGCAGGCCACGCCCTTTTAGCATTTCCCATTGGCTGACGCACTTCTAGATGGCCAATGGCTATGGTCCCGAGTTTACCCGAAGATTTCTTATCATACCCGAGCGTGACGCTAGAATACAATTCACAGCCCACGAATAATCTGTCTCGGCGCGACAAAATAAGTTTTCACTTCAAAAACTGATCGTTTTCTCGACTCGATGTGTCTTTCTTTTTTTCATTGCTTATGTACCTATGCCTATGGGTACCTTTGCGCTCGGAGCAGTTCGGGGACTTCGGGGAGGGTTATTCGGGGGTTTGTTTTAATTAAATAAAACAATTTTTTTTCTGGTTGGTATGGCCCATATGTAGCAATAATAGAAAAATAAAAAAACAATTAATCAACTTCAACATTAATTTTGGGTAAAAATGTTGACTCCTGAAAATCGATTTTAAGTTTCAAATATAATTATAGTTTATATTTCTAGGTAATGAACTTATGAGTATTATGTAGTTACATTTTGTTTTTATAAATAAATTAACTGTCGCATTTAAATCAAATTGGACATTATCAATCTTATAGTCCGAGATCCCAGAGCTCCCAGACGTCACCTATTTTCTGATGAATTAAATGTGGACGATTGAGTAGAGCTAGTAAGTACTAAAAACACATGCTTACTCGCTAACTTGCTTAGACGGCCAATTTTGACATATGGGGCAATGAAGGTACATACCAACATTACTTACTTTACGTATTTTCTAATAAGTGATTTTCGCGTATGTTGTAAGCAATATAAACAAGGTCCCAATACTCCCAGACATTTTCCGTCGGCCGTTTTGCTTAACAACTCCAAAATAATAATTTAACTTTACTTAAATTCTCATGCTCCATTTGTAAATATATATTTGTAATTAGTACTTACCAACTCTACTCAATCGTTCACATTTAATTCATCAGAAAATAGGTGACGTCTGGGAGCTCTGGGATCTTACTCTATTACTTTGTCAACAAGATTTCAAATATGTTTAGGTTATAGCGCGTTAAATTTTAATCGCTTCGAGCATTTACATCTCTATGATATCCGTCAACACTAGCCCAAAACTAGGCTAAGATTTCTTATTACGGCGGTGTCGTGAGGTAGGTCGCTAACTTTACTACCCTCAAATATGGTCAAGGCTCCTACTCGTGAACGAGTGCTGTTTGCTGAAGTTGGATTGATCGTGGCACAGGTTGCTATGATTGTGCTTGCTGAAATTGGATTGTTCATAGCACAGATGATTTACAGAAATCAGAATTTTGATTTAAGGTTCATTCAAAATGATTAATGTCTCAAATAAAAATGTAAATTCTGACAATGGATATGGGCCCTAGTGTTTGTGGTGGTTACAAATTAAATGAAAAAAAAACCCACATAAGACTAGTATGGGCATTGCGGTCCTGACTAGTAAACTGCAGAATGTATGTTCTCAATAAAGGCGGACGCCAAAAATAAAAACATTTAGAATTTGTATTTCTTCGGCAGTTTTGTCCCTCAAAAGTTTTAGAAAAAAATTACTCTGGGTCACAATAAGTCGCTATTTATCAAGAACGCCGAAATCAATTTCCTTCAAGTTCCGGAGTCTCAATGAGTCCTGCCTGATGAGGTCGTCAAATTGTCAGCTACATTTTCAAGTACAAAAAGTAACAGTTTGTGCTAAGAAAACTGTCAGCAAATCTTTTTTCCTGGATATTACGATGTTAAGTGACAGCTGAAGTTAGTCCGGAAATGTTTTAATGGATTTTTAAAGTGAAAACCTGTTTTAGCAGTCATGTCGGGCGCGCCGGCAGCGTAGCGGCGTAACGACGTAGCGTTGGAGCGGCGGCGTAGCAGCGGAGCGTGACGCTTTTGGATGTGTGAAATCTTGTAAGATCATGTTACCGACATGCGTACATGCGAAAACAACATGCGAAAACATCGTGAGGAATCCGATATGTGAGCTGACCTATCGTCGGTGGCTTTCTCTGACAAATCACCTCATTGGTAATGTTGCATGAAACTGGCTCGAAATAGCGCAACTAGTTCAGGAGCTACGATGCCAAAGACAGATACACTCACACATAGAAACTTTTTTTTTTAAATAAAGAGTTACTAGACGAGCAGGACATGTACCTGATGGTAAGCAACATGCCTGCCACATAACACCACAGTGACACGTAGTTATTGGCACATGAAGAGTCCAAATCATTACCTAGCACTGCACTGCGCTCGTCACCCAGAGATCTGTTATGTCTCTAAGCACTGTAATTTCTCTGGCAACATTGCCCTTCAAACCGGAGCACAGTAATGTTTGCACATTACTGCTTGGCGGTAGAATAACTGGCAAAGGTGTGGTGTTTCCCCATGCGGACTCTGCTAAGAGTCCTACCACTACTAAACGTTAAATGTATAACACCCCGTCGTTTTTCCATCGGGGTTTAAAAACCAAACATTAACAAATAACTTAACGTCACTGTTACAGTTTCCGTTTTGTATTGGTTTTATCAGCCATCAACGAAATTGTATCTATCAAGCATCCATTAGGTCACAAATAATATATACTTTTATGAAGTTTCAAGTACGTCCTTCGGTTAATATTATCAAAAGATTTTCTACACGTGTGAACAGATAGTTCACACGTGTAGAAAAACAGATAGATAGATAGTTTAGTAGAAAACTAATAGACTAATCTCGATAGCCTTTGAAAACAAAATAATGTATAGTAAGTAGGATGAAACCCATTGTAAATGGAAGAGAATATGACAAAAGTGAAAGGAAAAATAATTTACGGGCGATCTGAGGTCGGGAAGTGGAAGGGGGGTCCGTTTTAAACGTAAAAACGGTTTATCCCGATTTCTGGCAAATCTACAAATCCTATGGAAAAAAGTTGTACGGCAAAGTTGTAGGGCTTAAAAAGATCTACAGCTTTTGTATTGACAGTTTTTTCACATAACCGCAAAATGTATGAGAAAAATTCAAATAAGTGAGTTTTTGGTTTTAAATTTTTTTCTCATGTAAACGCACAATAATTACTCTAAAAATTTGGTCAAAACTTGCCTTTTTATATCTTAAATACACTGTAATTTTTTTTACGGTCTATAAATCCAAACTGGTTTGTAGATAACCAAACGTATCAATGTTCCAAGTTCGAATTTTAGCGAGCACATTTTTTTGGTACTTCTTCAAACGACAGCAGAGGAAAGTGATGGACGTCGAGAGGCAGTTGGTTTTCATGTCTTACGACAAAGGCTCCACGGATAAAGTTAAGTAACAACAACATAACTGTCCACTAAATGTTCCCACTGCTAGGACTCGGGGCCTTCTCTCGCAAGGAGAGAGACAAGGCCATAATCCACCACGCTGGCCCAATGTGGGCTGGTGGATGACACATGACTTCGAAAGATTCTAGGTACATGTCGGTTTCCTCACAATGTTTTCCTTCATTGTTTTAAGTTAGCGACATTACGTACATTACTTCGAAAAGAAAGGTGCGTATGGGGTTTGAACCCGGGGTCTCCGGGGGGTCTACCGCCTAACGAAAAACGCTTTGACGCTTTGGCATTGCCGACTCTTTCATTTCAAGCGAGAAGAAAAGAGACAGCAATATCAAAGCGTCGAAGCGTTTTTCGTTAGGCGGTAGAAGCGCCGATCGGCAGTCGCCGTTATCCCGAATAAACCAGCCGTAACTTGAGCGTTGTGCAGTGTTAGATAATTATTTATAGCTGCGTGGCATTGTCCTGTAGGTGTATTGCATACCTTCTGGCACATACTATATCATGCACGACCTGTATTTCTATACTTACTATAATATAAAAAGCATCGGTTTCTTCTAGGTTCTAGGTAAACACGCTCCATCGTAGGCGTTAGTGAGTAGTCAACCGTAAACCTATATAATATAGTTCTATATATATATACATATACTTTTGGCAAAGTCCGCCTGGGGAGGTACCACACCTTTGCCAGTTATTCTACTGCCAAGCAGTATAGTGCAAACATTACTGTGTTCCGTTATGTTTGTTTAGTTATATATAACTAAATAAACATAAGTCTTCTTGCAGTCAGGCAAAACTAACATTACTTATTATTATTATTAAATTATTAAAATTAACTGACATATTATTATATTTAAAATTGATTATGCCGTTTTTTTTATATAAATAATATAGAGTGACAAAACGAGCAGGACATGTGCCCGATGGTAAGCAGCAACATGCCTGCCACATAACAGCTCAGTGACACGCAGCTATTGGAACACGAAGAGTCCAAATCATTACCTATCATTGCACTGCGCTCGTCACCCAGAGATCTAAGATGTTATATCTCTACGCCTTGTAATTTCTCAGGAAACATTGCTCTTCAAACCGGAACACAGCAATGTTTGCACTATACTGCTTGGCGGTAGAATGACTGGTAAAGGTGTGGTACTTCCCCAGGCGGACTCTGCCAAAAGTCCTACTACTACTAAAATCCGTTTCAAACCCAGGTTGTTGTTAGCTACGGAAGGAATTTGCTTTACTTGAATTACCCAGAAAATTAAACAAAATCTTTAGAGGGTTTAAAATTGTAAATATAAATATGTAGGTACTTGTTTTGATTTTATTTAACACTAGCGGCCCATTCCGGCTGCGCTCGGATATTGTCATTTAAAGACTATTAATCGAAACAAAAACTATCCTATCTCTCAAGTTGGACCAGACTGCTCACGGTGTGCAAATTTAATTTAAAATCGGTTAAGTAGTTTAGGAATCCATCCCGGACAAACATCGTGACAGGAGATTTATATATATTAAGATTTATTTTGATGAGGATTAATACCAAGGTACAAAAGAAGAGCCTTTTCAAGAGGCGGCATATATAAATTAATATTCTAGAATAAAAAACTGCTTACTGTGACATAACTATAATATTTAGACATATGCTGTCGCGACACTTTTTGTAGATAATAATGAGTTCTGCGTAGTCGTAGTAAATAATTTTGTTCTATCATCTATAGTTTTCGCAGCGCACGCGACGTAAGGATTTTTTCAGGTCATTTTTTACACCTTATGTTACATTATTGGAGTTTTAGTAAGGATCCCTAATTTTTTTTTAAATATAATATAGCCTATGTTACTCGGGAATGATGTAGCTTTCCAAAGGTGAAAGATTTTTGAAATCGGTCCAGTAGTTTTGGAGCCTATTCGTTACAAACAAACAAACAAACAAATCTTTCCTCTTTATAATATTAGTATAGATTTAGAACTCTGTGACTTTCATGAAAAAATTACATTTTTTTCATGAAAACCCTCTCATACCTCTCACCTCACCTCACCTCACCTCTCACCCCCTCTTACCATAACTGAGGACAGTAGAATGCGAACACGCACAATTTGTTATGTTTGGAATATTTCAACCTCTTATTTCAAGAAAAACATTTGTGTCTAATGAAAAAGTTCAACCTTTGTTTCGTAAAATATTTTACGTCAAGTGCGGAACCAAACTATTTAACAGTTCCGTACATTACGTGTATTTTGTCGCAACGAAATATACTTAAACCTGGAACCTGGGGATCTCACGAATGTTCCGACAAATTGCGTTTTGTAATTTGTCGTGACAAGCTTAATAAGAACAAAATATAAAAAAAAATTGGTTGCCTGTAAAGTCGGTATACGGGCGAAAGTTTTACGTGACAACGACTTTGAGTGGTAAAATAATTTTACTAAAATAAACTACCTTCACATTATCACTACACAATCGTTTTACAATTAACTGGCAACGTGTAAACTTGTATGCAGGCGCCTAAGCGAATCGGCGACTCGGGCATGGTTAGCCCGCCTAAGAGCGAGAGAGACAGACATAAAAAGTGAAAGGCACGCGTCCCTCTCACTCGCTCTCATTGTGAGCGCATAACGTGAGCGGAGCGTAACGCAGTTTCTTGAAGTGTCACCCGGCAAACCAATTTATAAGACGTTGTCACGTCAAAAATGATTTTCCCCCTACTATCTCGGATTTGTAATTCAATTCTTTATTGGTCTGTAAAATTAGGTATAAGTAATTGTACAATAACCTATATTGTACTTGATTAAATAAATGATCTCTAATTTTCACCAGGCAGGGTATTCACTATACACACAAAATACTTAATTAAAAATATTTTTTTAACCTACTGAATTTTAGATATATTTATCTAAAATTCAGTAGGTATGGGTCAATCGTTTTGTTAAAAAAATGATAAAACTATAAAATGTCAACAATACAATACAAGAGGTCCGTATTGTTACGTTATAGTTATTGTACGTCGAAAAAAAAACTTATTTTAAACAATTTAGTGTTTTTCATATTCATCAAATTTGTCCATCAAAACATTCTACACAATATCTGTACAATATTCTATCATGTCATGTATTGTAAGTACGTCATTCTATGTTGTCTAATAGTACAAGTTTTGCTTAGTTTGGGGTCAGATGGTGTTGTGTGTGAATTGTCCACCAATATTTATTTATTTATTACTCTACTAGTCAAGCCCTTTCATACCTACCCATATTGATGAGAGAGATGTTGTAAATATATTATATATTTTGTCCGCCATTTTGTAGAAGCTATCTTGAATACTAATACTAACTACATCTTGAAAACTTGATATTAACCAAACATAGCTAAGTACCATCGCTTGGAAACTAACTTTCAAATAAAAACACCGCATCAAAATCGGTCCATTCGTTTGAGCTCTAGGGTACCATAGACAGACATACACACAGACAGACGGTAGGTGCGAGAATGGTCCCGCGCTCTGTCGCAAAAGTCAATGCCGGAGAAACCCGTGGGGTTTTCGTCAGTAGAGGCACCCAACGATCACAACCCAAAGATGCCCCAACTTCAGGGCGCACGGAATCTTGTTATCGTTGGGAAGAGTGAGCTCACTCTTTCCGTTCTAGTCGGTTGTAGGAAGCGGTGAACGCCGGACGTTTTTACCTATCACTATTAGTTGCCAACAACCAAAATAAGTAGAACCACAGCGTCCACAGCATACTTACAACATACGCCGCTAGCGATTCTAGGGGTCAAGTAAATTGGTGACGTGTTAACCACTTACACTACACACACAGACGCAGTTTATTACCAATTTCAAGGTGCTCAGAGCACACCCAGTGGTTTATATCGATGGAGGCACCCACACTAAGTGGTGTCGAGTCTTACATTTGTGTGACGCCATGTCGTGATTCGGTGGACACATGCCCACCGTGCAGAGTAAATTTGTTTTCCCTACGTAACAAATGCAATCATGTTATTTTATGAAGGTTCTTTATTTTCTGCATACTTTGTCAATTTTAATATCTTTACCCCAATGACGCCTAACGATAACAAAACAGCAACATACTTTTAGACTAATACTATAATACTAATAATTAATATAGTCATAGTCATATTATGTATGACTATATTAATCTTACGCTGAATAGTGTTCTGATTTTAAAAAAACATGTTTCCACAAAAATTATTAAATAGCAAAGTGATAAACGGTTTTTGAAGTGAAAACTTCTGTAGGCGCGCTATAGACAAAATGTTCGTGGGCTGTGAAATGGATTCATCAATCGTCACGCTTGGATATGATAAGAACGGACTTCTCGTAACTCAAAGCAGCGGCACCGTTTCATGGTTGATGTTCCAAAGACACGGACTAAGAGGTTTCGTACCTACTTTTGTGATAAGAACGTCTAGGCTGTGGAATGAGTTGCCAGAGTGGGTGTTCCGTATAATCGGGCAACATTAAAAATCATAGCGGATCTATGGTTTGACAGCTGACACTTGTACCGTTGTCTGTTTTTCGCTGGAACGAAACGACGCGTTTTATATAACCTGGTTTGATTTTCTGGATAAAAGTGTAATATTGTGCGGGAACACATTAATAATCGCTACGGGATTAGTGCTGGACTATTTTGTGAAGTGCGCTACTGGATTGGCCCCTTCTAAACCGCTGGACCGGTTGAATACTGCTGGAACGGGAAGTCTACGGAATTTGTCTGGTTTGGTGTTTCCTTATTCCCTGTTGATCCCGTTCCCCTTCTTCCTGACAACCAAACTGGACTTTGGACGACGCCGGGGGCAGTAATTGGGTGAGTAGTTTTAGGTACCCTGTTTGCAACTAAGGAGTAAATGTTAAAATCGGTATAACGGCATTTAATTTGTTTTTATTCTCGCTTATGGGCCCCGAGACGGTATTTCTGGCATAAATACTATACATTTTTTGGTAGCAGAGCGTAGTTGGCCGTAAATACTCCCTTTTTGTTTTATTTTTCTGGCAAAATATACCGGGTAAGCCGAATATTTGGGGGTTCCAAGTTTATAATTTCTCCCCAAACTGTCGGGAAATTTAGTATTAAGTGGTATCCGGTTTTTTAGGTTGCGGATATATTGTTGTTTTTGATATTTGTTGTGACATTGTCCGAACTTAGGTTAATTTAAAGTTTAAATTTAAATTTAAAAATGGCTTCGGATTTGGCCAACCAGCTCCGGTGGTTCGAATCCTTGCAAGGATTGGTCGGCCGGAGAGACCGGGAGGAGGCGCTGCTAAACAGGGCAGAACAGCTCGACAGGCGCCTGGAGGTCGCTGAGAGGAGCGCAGGATCGCTGCGGGATGCAAGGCCGTCTCCACCTGAGGAGCAGATGGAGAGGATCGAGGCGGACATGCGGCGCATCCTGGATGTCTACGACGAGGTCTCCGAAAGGGTTCGCCAGCTGGAGAGGTCTCGTCAGGGAAGGGCGAGCTCGGGACCCGTCATCAGGGATGCGGGCTCGGGTGTAGTGGGACGCCTTCCCACTCTGGACTTGCCCAGGTTTACAGGGAACCTGCGGGAGTGGAGCGGCTTCCGGAGCATGTTCGCCTCTCTCGTGGACTCACGCAAGGACTTGACGAGGGCGGAGAAGCTGGCCTATCTCCGCACGTCACTGGAGGGTGAGGCACTCTCCCTGGTCCAGCACCTGGAGCTGGACGACGACAACTTCGGCACGGCGATGGAGTTGCTGGAAACGAGGTTTCAAAACCCTCGGCTCCTCGCCGACGCTCACGTGTCCCAAATACTGGGGCTGCCGAAGGTGACTGAGAGGTCTCAGTTGCGGCCGCTAATCCTCACGCCCGTGAAGGTGGCGTACAACGCCTTGCGCAGCTTGGGACTGCCAGTAGAACACTGGTCGTTCCTGCTGGTCCACATCCTGCTGGGCAAGGTGCCGCTGGAGTTGCGCGCCCGGTTCGAGCGGGAAAGGGGCCTTCACGGCGACCCGAAGGTCTTCCCCACGTTTGAGGAGCTACTTCGGGTCCTGGAGTGGGAGGCGAGGATGGCAGAGTCGGCGCCTCAGGAGGCACAGCCCGCCGCGTCAGCTCGTGGCCCTGCCGGAACAGGACCGCGACCTACCAATCCCCGCACTCAGGGTGCGGTGAAGCGGACGGCGACGGTGACGAGTGCGTCGGAGCAGGAGTGCCCGAACTGTGGCCAGCTTCACGCGCTGGTGCAGTGTCCGGCCCTGCTTGCGCGGACGACCTCCGAACGACGAGGGATCGTTCGGCGGTTGCGTCGGTGCTACGGGTGCCTGGGGGGTCATCTGTACAATGACTGCCCCACGGCACGGCCGTGTCCTGGGTGTGGGGGACCACACCATCAGCTCTTGTGCGTCAGGAGCAATGGTGCTGGTCGACAGCCCTCAGGGAGGGGGCCCTCCACGGGCGGGGGCGCTCCCACGCAGAGCCACGCATTGTACAACAATGAAGTGGCTACAGCGTGGAGCACACCCCCTCCACCCCAACCCACGGCAGCACCGGGCAGCCCAACAAGGGGCGTCTTACACGCGGCTCGGTCACCGACCTCACAGCCCGCGCGGACGCGGGCGAACTGGAGAGGTGGAAGGGTGATACAGGAGTCACCACGGGGGCCACCTCCCCAGCGTTATCCTTCTCCGCCGCTGGATCCGCGACCGATGGAATGGAGGGCGTACACGCCTCCCCTCCACGAATATCCGAGGCTGGACTACCACCCGCCCTACTTTCGGTATGGCAGGGCGGCCGGATATGCCCCCCCTCCGATGGCCCTTTGCACTCGGCAGCCATATTGGGCTGGGCCCGGTAGTCCGACGGGTTCGGACGGGCCTCGGAGGGATTGACTAGCCTCCGTTCCCTTGGCACAGGATCAACCGGTGGTCCTGCTGCCCACCCTCTGGTTAAGGGTTTGGGGTCCAAGAGGCGACTACGTCCGGATACGAGCGCTCTTGGACACAGGGTCCCAGGGGTGCATTTTAACAACCCGGGTTGCTCATCGCCTGGGCCTGGCTAGGTTTCCGTCACCGACTCCGTTGCGGGGAGTCGGGAACACAGAGGTGCGGTCGGCTGGACAGACCCGCCTCTCCTTCTCGTCCGTACATTCCTACTCGGAAAGGATTGCGGTCAGAGCCACCGTCATGGATTGTCGGTTGGCTTCCTCAGGCGGACATAGATCCGGATCTTTTGTCCTGTACTAAGGGTCTCAGGTTGGCGGATCCCCGCTTCGGGATGGCGGGTCCGGTAGACCTTTTGTTGGGTTCTGATGTACTGGGTTACATCATGAACGGCAAGCCTAGACTGCTGGATCAGTCTTCGCTGATGGCGCTGCCCACCATCTACGGGAACGCCATTTTGGGAATGGTGGATGAGTGGCAGCAGTCGAATCAGGCTTCTTTTACGGGAACGGCCCTCGCTCAGATCATGCAGAGGTTCTGGGAGATCGAAGAGCCGCCTACCGTGTCTCGGCTGGATCCCGAGCACGTGGAGTGTGAGAACTTTTATCAGGCTCACACTCGGAGAATGGTTTCTGGGCGATTGGAGACTAGGCTGCCTTTCCGGGATAACCCCCCGCGTCTGGGCCAGTCTCGATCATTGGCCGAGAAAAGGCTCAGGTCCATGGAGCGACGCATGGCTCGAGATCCTGTACTTCGAGAAAAGTACATCGAGTTCATGAGGGAGTATGAGGCACTGGGCCACATGTCTCCGGCTCGCGACGACTGGTCGACCATGGACCACTACTTTTTGCCTCATCACGCTGTTTTGAAAGCGTCGACAGGCAAACTCAGGACGGTGTTCGATGGATCCGCTCCGACTTCGACAGGAGTGTCACTGAACCAGTGCCTCCACGCTGGACCGAAGTTACATCGGGATATTGTAGACATCATCCTGAATTTCCGTAGGCATCAGGTGGTGTTGGGAGCGGACATCCGTATGATGTTCCGACAAACGGTCATACACCCCGAGGACAGGAGGTTCCAGTTGATCCTCTGGCGGGAAAGTCCTCAGGACCCTATGATGGTGTATGAGTTGAACACCAACACCTATGGGTTGAGATCAAGCCCCTTCATTGCGATCCGCTCACTGCTGGAGTTGGCGGAGCAAGAACGGGCTCGGTACCCACGTGCAGCCGCAGTTCTGGAACGCGACCTGTACGTGGACGACGTTTGCACTGGCGCGCAGACGGTGGAGGAAGCTCTGTTGCTCCGGGATGAGCTTACAGAGCTTCTCGCATCTGGAGGCTATGAGCTTCGGAAATGGCTCTCTAATGAACCCAACGTCCTGGCTGGTATCCCGGACGATCACCAGCAGGATCCGGGGCTCTTCGAGGAAGGTGACGATCCGCACGGGATTGCGGTTCTGGGCATGCAGTATCAACCGGTTGCTGACATCTTCACCTTTCGGGTGGCACTGGAAGCCACACGCGCGTGGACAAAACGGACGGTTTTGTCCACCATCGCCAGGATGTTTGATCCAAACGGTTGGATCAGTCCGGTTCTGTTCGCAGCCAAGTGTCTGTTACAGCGACTTTGGACTCTGAAGGTCTCATGGGACGACCCCCTGGTCGGAGACTCGCTTAACATTTGGCTTCGTTTAATATCTGACCTCGAAACGGTCAATCGAGTGGCGTTGCCCCGTCGCATTCTGCCACCAGGCTGTAGCCGGATCAGCCTGCACGGGTTCTGTGATGCGTCCGAGCTGGGCTATGCCGCATCTGTGTACTTGCGTACAGTTGACGCTGGAGGCCACGTCAATGTCACGCTCTTATTGGGGAAGAGCAAGGTAGCTCCTATCAGGACACGACTCACTATTCCGAAACTGGAATTGAGCGGAGCCACATTACTTGCTCGGCTGCTTAAGCACGTATATCAGGAACTGTCCACCTCGATAGACATCCGGAATGTCTATGCGTGGTCCGACAGTCAGGTCGTGCTTGCCTGGTTAAGAGCAGCCCCTCACACCTTGGAGACTTTTGTGGGAAATCGGGTTTCCCAAATCCAAAACATTGGACTGGACATGGTTTGGAGACATGTCCCGGGTGAGTTGAACCCCGCTGACTGTGCTTCGCGCGGCTGTTCCGCGCCGGAGCTAGTTGATCACCCCTTATGGTGGGGTCCGGACTGGCTGCGGGAGCCAGAAGCTTCCTGGCCAGCTCTTGGCGCGGACTCGGAGCGAGCGGAGCTGCCCGGAGTCCGCGTGCATGCGATTGTGGCGGAAGTGCCCCCAGACCCTGATTGGTTGACGGGTCGTTACAGCAAGCTGGATAAATTGCTGGGGGTAACTAGCTGGATTAAACGCTTCATCCACAACTGTCGTCACCCTCGTCAGAGGAGGAGTGACCAGATCGCCACTGTGGAGGAGCGTCGGAGTTCCTTGCTGCACCTCATTCGGCTGGTGCAGGGTGAGAGGTTTCCGACGGAACTTGAGGCGCTGCGCTGCGGACGCGCTCGCTTGAAGGGTGCGGTCGCCAAGTTGAACCCTTTCACAGATCAGGATGGTCTTCTGCGCGTAGGAGGTCGGCTCCGGAAAGCCAACCTGCCGTACGGCAGCAGGCACCCCCTGTTGCTACCGAAAGGAGGTCCTCTGGTGGACCTGCTGATCACCGATCGGCATATCGGTAACGCGCACGCTGGATGTGGCGCGCTCCTCGCTGTGTTGCAGCGTGAATTCTGGATCTTGTCGGCTCGCAGGGCGGTCCGAAAGGTGCTGTTTAGATGTGTCCCTTGTTATAGGCTCAAGGCGTCTACCATGCAGCCCATGATGGGAGATCTTCCTCCGGATAGGATTTCTCCCTCGAGGCCGTTCGACGGGGTCGGAACGGACTTCGCTGGGCCCTTCTCGGTCAAGTCATCGACGTTGCGTAACGCCAAGGTCGTTAAAGCCTACCTGTGCGTCTTTGTGTGTTTGGCCACCAAAGCAGTCCACCTGGAGCTGGTCTCTGCGCTGTCTACGGAGGCCTTTGTCGCGGCGCTGGATCGCTTTGTAGCGCGAAGAGGAGTACCCTCTTTAATACGTTCGGACAATGGCACAAATTATCGAGGGGCGGCGAATTATTTACGCGAAGTTAATAATTTTTTAAATTCTGGTAATCATAGTTTAAGTCTGGCTCTCGCCCAGCGGGGAATCAGCTGGCAATTTAGTGTGCCGGCCTGTCCTCACTGGGGAGGAATTTTTGAGGCTGCGGTGAAGTCTGCTAAAACCCATCTCCGCCGTGTCATCGGGGAGACCGTGTTAACTTGGGAAGAGTTAGTCACGGTACTATGCCGCGTGGAGGCAGTGCTTAATTCCCGTCCTCTCTGTCCAATCTCGCCTGACCCTAACGATCTAGAAGTCTTGACGCCGGGTCACTTCTTGATCGGTCAGCCTTTAACCGCGTTGCCGGAGTATCCCTGGAAGGATGAGCGGCCCGGACGCCTGTCCCGTTTTCAGTTATTGCAGCAAATAAGTCAAGACTTCTGGAGGCGCTGGTCGGCCGAGTACTTGCATCTGTTGCAACAACGGGTAAAATGGACAGATAGGACGGAGGCCCCTCGGGAAGGGGACTTAGTATTATTAAAAGAGGCAAATTTGGCCCCCCTACTCTGGCGTAGGGGACGTATTTTAAAATTGATATCTGGTACTGATGGCACACCCCGCGTGGCGGAGATTCTGGTTTCTGGTTCCAGACTTCAGCGCGCGGTGTCCTCTCTGGCACGCCTGCCTCTTTATTAGATATACGTATTTTTCATGGTTAAAATTTTATTTAATTTTATTGCTATTTTTGGTAAAGGTTTTTTTTGGTTTGATTTCCACTTTCGGGTCAAAGTTGGGAATTTCGTTTTATTTGGGGTCCGGATACTACTAAATACTAGTTACTAAATACTAGTTATTAAATACTGGTTTTCTAAAATTGAACAGGAGTTCAATTGGTCGGGGGTTTTGTTCCGTATAATCGGGCAACATTAAAAATCATAGCGGATCTATGGTTTGACAGCTGACACTTGTACCGTTGTCTGTTTTTCGCTGGAACGAAACGACGCGTTTTATATAACCTGGTTTGATTTTCTGGATAAAAGTGTAATATTGTGCGGGAACACATTAATAATCGCTACGGGATTAGTGCTGGACTATTTTGTGAAGTGCGCTACTGGATTGGCCCCTTCTAAACCGCTGGACCGGTTGAATACTGCTGGAACGGGAAGTCTACGGAATTTGTCTGGTTTGGTGTTTCCTTATTCCCTGTTGATCCCGTTCCCCTTCTTCCTGACAACCAAACTGGACTTTGGACGACGCCGGGGGCAGTAATTGGGTGAGTAGTTTTAGGTACCCTGTTTGCAACTAAGGAGTAAATGTTAAAATCGGTATAACGGCATTTAATTTGTTTTTATTCTCGCTTATGGGCCCCGAGACGGTATTTCTGGCATAAATACTATACAGTGGGTTTTCCCTGATAGTTATGACCTTGGTGTCTTTAAATCGAAAGTGGATTGGTTTCTTCTAGGTAAACACGCTCCATCGTAGACCGCATCGTCGATTAACATGAGGTGAAATGGCGGTCAAGTGTAAACCTATAAAAGGTAGGTACCAGGGCAACAGAAACCGTAAAGAGTTTCGATTACCTACCTCCAACAGCCCAGCGTTTATCTCCAGATGCCAGGACAACAGAAATATAAAAGAGTTGCGTTTGCCCCTAGGTACCAGTACCAGGGCAACAGAAACAGTAAAGAGTTGCAATATTTTGTACAACTTCGTTCCATCAGAATGTCCCTTGACACCTCCCAAGTATTTTGAAGTGAAAACTTCTTTTGGCGCGGAGGCGCGCTTTTAGACAGATTTTTCGTGGAGTGTGAATTGAATTCTAGCGTCACGCTCGGGTATGGAAAGAAATCTCCTGGTAAACTTGGGGCCACGGCCATTGGCCATCTAGAAATGCGTCAGCCAATGGAAAATGCTGAAAGGGCGTGGCCTAACCATCACGGCATGACCATCTAGAAATGCGTGAGCCAATGGGAAATGCTAACGCATTTCTGAAATGCTGACGCATTTCTAGATGGCCTTGCCATGATGGTCAGGCCACGCCTTCCGGTACACACGTGTAGTTTCCAAAGTAAGCTATCAAATTCTGAGTTATAAGTTTTCACTTGTATCGGCAGTTCCTATGACTGCCAATTTTTTTTTCTGGGTTACCAACTCGGCGCAATGCTAGGCAGTGATTATGGACTTTGTATTCTCAAGTAGGTAGCTGCGTGCCACTGCGCTGTGCTGTATGGGCGGGCGCATCGCTTATCTACCATCAGGCGCACGAGTTGCTCGTTCAAAACCGCGGGGCGCTGCTAGTATATTATAGACAAAAGTTACATATATGTTTATCCCCATTTGATGATAAACGATATAAGCCATCTATGAATACTTGCAACACTAGTTGTTTGTCATACATTACTTAGTTTCTAAAGACATTAGAAGATTTATTTAAGTGCTCTGTATTTATCCAAACATCCAGATCTAGACATGTTTAGATGTTTGTTGCTCAATCACATAGTAACGTTTGAACGGATCGGGCTAAAATTTGGAACACAGTTAAGACTTATAGACTGTTATTTCCAGACTATATAGTCTGGAAGATAAACTTAGTTCTCGTTCCCGTTTTGTCGGGATAAAAAGTAGGCTATGTATTCTTCCAGACTATAACAATCTACCTGCGTTCCAAATTTAATTGTCATTTTTTTATAATATCAGTAGGATTTGTATTAGCGCCTGTTGGTATGCAGTCTGCTATTATTACAGTCAGTCACTTGCCTACAGCAAAATCTTAGTCAATACTTCAAGGATTTCTTTTCCACGTGGCTGCTGCCGAAACCCTACAAAGCCTCAAGAATTAAAAATACCGTTCATGTTTTGCGCAACCAATTTTCCACGGGAAAACGAATAAAACTCGTGTAAACGAATTAGAAAATTCGTGTGAGGAGTGGCGAGTTATCTGAGGACTACATTTCACTTTGATGTGACTCTTTGTAGGTAGCGTCCGTCCGGGGAGGTACCACACTTTTGCCAGTACCGGCAAGTACCTAGTGTTTTGTAAAAAAAATTGGTCAGGTATGAAGCAAATAGATAGATAGATAGATAGAAACTCTTTATTGTGACACAAAAAAAACTTAAAATATTACAGAGACACTTATTAACTAACGCCACAAATGGCGGCCTCATTGCTGTGAGCAATCTATTCCAGGCAACCAGCATCAAGGAAAAAAAGCCTACAAACACTCGTAGGCGGGGGAAGCGACATTAATTTAGTAATACTACTAAATATATATTTATATAACTAAGTACATCATCAACATCAACAGCCCACTAAACGTTCCCACCGCTGGGACTCGGGGCCTTCTCTCGCAAGGAGATAGTTAAGGCCATAATCCACCACGCTGGCCCAGTGCGGGTTGGCGGATGACACATGACTTCGAAAGATTATAGGTACATGTCGGTTTCCTAACGATGTTTTCCTTCACCGTTTTAAGTTAGCGGCATTACGCACATGACTTCGAAAAGACAGTGGTGCGTGTGGGGTTTGAACCCGGGGTCTCCGGATCGGCAGCCGCCGTTCTCCCGACTAGACCAGCCGTAACTTTTTATTTGTAAAGAAATTACAGGACAATATAACAGATAAATATTTTTTTTGAAATTGGCGCACCACGTACAAATTTTTCGTGGGCTGTGAATTGAGCTCAAGTGACACGTTCGTTCCCCCCCCGGGACCCCGGGTTCAAACCCCACACGCACCACTGTCTTTTCGAAGTCATGTGCGTAATGCCGCTAACTTAAAACGGTGAAGGAAAACATCGTGAGGAAACCGACATGTACCTAGAATCTTTCGAAGTCATGTGTCATCCGCCAACCCGCACTGGGCCAGCGTGGTGGATTATGGCCTTAACTCTCTCCTTGCGAGAGAAGGCCCCGAGTCCCAGCAGTGGGAACGTTTAGTGGGCTGTTGATGTTTAGCTACAAAGGTAGGTAAATTATCCGGGTCAGATTCCTTAATCAATTTTATAATATCCTGGATACTCTTCTGTTCCGATCCTTCCTTTCGTCTCATAATTTTTTTCGTTGGCGCTAATATCTTATGCGCTGTAGTCCTTGCATTTTCGATTTCTTCTAAATTATACGCACTGATGCAGATCTGAATAATACCAGTTTCTGGCAGCGTATCCACCTTATTGCAGATAAAAGTTAGCAATTCATTCACAATTACTTTGCACTGTTTGCACTGTAAATTCACGTCATTGTTTATAGATCTTGTAGTCACATTCTGGGGTGGCGAGCGCATAATACTTGCCATAGCGGCACGTGCGACTCGCTCGGTTGCGGAGATGACTTTTGTTTATAGTAGGTATAGAGTGACGAGACGAGCAGGACATGTTTGTACCTTATGGTAAGCAACATGGCTGCCGCATAACAGCACAGTGACACGCAACTATTTGAACATGTAGAGTCCAAATCATTACCTAGTACGGCACTGCGCTCGTCACCGAGAGCTCCAAGATATTGTACCACTAGCAGCGCCCCGCGATGTTACCCGCGAAGTTCTCGTTCCCGTTGTTCCCGTGGTTTCCGGGATAAAAAGTAGCCTATGTGTTCTTCCAGACTATAATCTATCTGTGTTCCAAATTTCAGCCCGATCCGTTCATACGTTAGGACGTGATTGAGCAACAAACATCCAAACATCCAAATATCCAAACATCCATACATTGACATTTATAATATTAGTAGGATAGTAGGATTGAGCCCTGTAATTTATCTGGAAACATTGCCCTTCAAACCTGAATATAGTAATGTTCGTATTTTACTGTTTGCCGGTAGAATAACTGGCAAAGATGTGGAACTGACCCAGGCAAACTCTGCTAAGAGTTCTTCCACTACTAAAACAATGTAAACTATTATACTTAGCTGAATTTAGTGGACTGAATAGCAGTCGCCACTGCATTCAGTGAAGTAAAATAGCATTCTGAAAGCTAGAATACTTAATTCAGAAGTGAGGATTGGTTGCGTCTAGCTTGCTTCTGAATTCAGTCCACCAACCTTGCTTCTAAAATTACTCCTGAAATTAGTCACAAAATTTAGCCAAATGTGATAAGGGCTTATTAACCTTGGCTTGCGATTCAGGCTTTCCAATAACCGGCTCAATAACTCTTTGTCAATAATAATTAATTGATTTAATGGTGCGTTTCTCGATTGAGTTCAATGTATGCATGGAGCAGCAGAGCTGCAATCTGACTGGTATTAATTAAATCGCAGTTATACTTCATCCAATGCATCATAGGCCACGATGGAGCATGCTAAATTGGAAGAAACTAATTTACTCTCAACTAAAAGACATCAAAGTTTTCAAAAACCATCGTTAAAAACCCAATACGACATATTACAAAAGTCGAGACAAACCTTACATCGTACATTTGACCTTGGAATAAAGTAACGTTAGAATCAATATAGGTCAAATTATTTTTTATGGTACACAATTTCTTCGTAACCGAACCGAATAGAAATATCTAGAATAGAAATAGAATGGATGAAATCAATGTTATCAGTAGTTGCCAGACTACTTGGCTTAATTCTCGGCGAAGTTTGTCCATCAACGACCAGACTTTCGTGTTTTCCAGAAACTGGCTCAATCTATAACCCGACTCTGATTGAATAGGAATGAAGTAGGCCAAGATTTGTCGATAGCGTTACCTACTCCAACATTTTTACTCCCGAATCGTTGATCCAGAGGTCAAAACCTCTTGTGATCAACTATTTTTTTCGATCACCAAAAACGGCTAAAATCGTAATTAGTATCCATAATTTTACTTTTTTTTTTACTTACATATTCTGAAACGTTTGAATGCTGTATGTACACTTTAAAATATCGAACATATATAGTAAAAAATAATAACGTTTAGGATTTATGCAACCTTGTTCCGGAAACTTTGTCCTGATACGATATTATACTGTATTTTGTTATTAACATCAGGCGAGATGGCACTCAAGAGCCAAGCTGCTAGCCTCCAAAAGTTAAAAATAGTGTTTTTTTAGCTACATAATGTGTAAATCTTTTTTTTGTATGTATGGTACGCGATATGGCTCCGCCAATTGTAAATAAATTTTGATGTTTTTTTTTGTTTGGTAGATACTTCAGAGGTATCTGCATGTCTGCATACATTTTATCGAAATCTGTGTAGTAGTTTTTGAAATATGAACAAAAAAGAACTAAAATTTATTTTTGTTACCTCGATGACTTAGTGATTGCTTTATATCAAATTAGGTGGAATGCGTTAATTTAGTTTTAAATGGAAATCGGTGTTTTTTTGGAGAAAATAAATTAATTTGAAATATTGTTATCGTATCACGATGACAAAGAGCTGCTCAAATTATATAAATATTTTGTACGAAAAATCATTTATTTACCCCCCTAATTAGGGAGAGAGCCCTTAAGTTGGTAGCCCTGTGTCTCGAATCCACTCCAAGCCACTTTGCTCCAACAAATCCGAATCGCATTAAGGTGAGTACCCCTTGATTACTTATCCAGCCTATTTCTTGAAGGTTATCGCACACCGAAGCTTACTTAGCGAATAAACCAGGCGAGTGCCAGGTTGTCTTACACCGGTAATTCTAAAATTGATACCAGATTATCTCTTAAAACTATTAAGTTAAGAGAATTTAAATTCGAAGAATTAAGCGCCAGACGCCCACAGCGCCATTGTGCGAGCTTGTAGTAAGTGCTCGTTAATTATGGCAAGTATACGGATTGCCTGCAGGTAAGCATCATGAATGCTTTTCAATCTGTTACTGTTTGTTTTCACCCAATGTTATAGAAGTACTCTTTCTATGAAAAAAGTTCGGTTCCACTCCTTTTCTTTCTTTTTCTAAGTTGTTCTTCTTATTCTTATTTGTGCAGCCCCTGTTCTGTCTTGTCCACGTACCTATAGCTTTCCATTTGATATTATACTTATACAAAACTCTTTGGGTTTTTCAATTCAGTATTTCAGTTAAAAGAACCATGGTGTGCGAGAGGAATTTCGAGGCTTCGAGAAGCAATGCTCAGATTGCTCAATGACCCGTGTCTACAGTCGGCGAAATACGAGTGCTGGCTTATCGTTAACTTTTTAAAACACCAGCAAATCTATGAAAAAAAAACCAGACGTTAGCGTCCGCTAGAGAATTCAGAATCATTTTCTACAATTTTCCAAACGTTTGACGATCTTACGGGTAATAAGAAATTCATTGAAATAAACTAAATTTGAGTGTTTGTGTGTAATATCAAATTAAAAGCCTTTTTACTGAGTTCATAAATATGAAATTGCATACCTTCCGTACGCATGTCTAGTAATACATACTTTTTCCAGTCTTCTTTTAGTTACTAGGTTAATCTCCGAAACGGCTGGACCGATTATGATAGGGTTTGCAATTTCAAAATTTCAGATGATAGCAGCTAGTGTTTTAAGGCATAACTTAGGCTCTACTAAGCATAACTAAGGCTTACTTTTCCATTACAAAAGTAATTAGGATTCCAAGAAAAAAATCTCGCGAAACGCATCTGCGCTGTAATCGATGGACAGCTAGTAATCTGACTAAATTATAAACGAAAAAGTGTGTACGTTTATGTATTATATTTGGATGCTTGTTACTCAATCACGTCGTAACGTCTAAACGGATCGGATAGAAATTTGCAACACATTTAGATCGTGGGCTGGCTACATGGGCTACTTTTAATTGCAGAAAAGTTACGAAAAGGAGAATTGCGCGGATTTTTTTAACTTTATTAGGCTAATACTTGACCGCTACCTCGTCTTATATTTAAAGACGATGCCGTCTACGATGTAGTATCAACAACAACAACATCAACATCCCACTAAACGTTCCCACTGCTGGGACTCGGGGCCTTCTCTCGCAAGGAGAGAGTTAAGGCCATAATCCACCATGCTGGCCCAGTGCGGGTTGGTGGATGACACATGACTTCGAAAGATTCTAGGTACATGTCGGTTTCCTCACGATGTTTTCCTTCACCGTTTTAAGTTAGCGGCATTACGCACATGACTTCGAAAAGACAGTGGTGCGTGTGGGGTTTGAACCCGGGGTCTCCGGATCTGCAGTCGCCGTTCTCCCGACTAGACCAGCCGTAACGTACGATGTAGTATGCTTACCTTGAAAAAACCGATTCACTCTCGACTCGACTGAAGACACCAAGATTGTGTAATGATAACTTTAAAACAAGATAGAATACTGTTAGATAATGAATAAAGTGGCATTGGAAATTTCGCGATATAAATGAATCGAGCCTGTTTATTTTGAAAAGCCAGTACCTTCCTACGCGACTCGCTAATTACCTGTGTAATCAATCCCACACAAGCTGATATTATATCTGCAGAACAACATCATTACCGTTCTACGACGAAATTTAGATTTAATCAAGGAGCTTCAAAACCTCTTAATTTTTTGAAGCGAAAACATCTTTTGGGGCACACAGATTTTTCGTAGCCTGTGGATGAGGCTGATCGTCACGCGACAATTTTAACTGTAATTTCTCTTCTATCTTACTTTATACACAATATGATTTACTATAGTAGATCCAACCGTTTATTTTCTTTTTGACAGCACCAATAGAACGTAACGGCGTCATGTTACGCAAAAGTTCACTTTTAAATGCGAGGTTTTAAAAATATGACAACTGCTTAAATTTGCTCCTTGATCCCGTATAATAATCATCTTTGACAAATTGAAACCATAAGTGCAGTAGTTTTTTTTATAAATTACATAAAATAACAAACGTTTTTAAAAATTTACGTTCTATGGGTGATGTTGATAGCCATAGAACCATAGTTTCATCAAAGCATAGAACGTAAATTTTTAAAAACGTTTTTTGTTTTATGTTATTTATAAAAAAACTACTGCACCTATGGATTCAATTTGTCAAAGATGATTATTATACGGGATCAAGGAGCAAATTTAAGCAGTTGTCATATTTTTAAAACCTCGCATTTAAAAGTGAACTTTTGCGTAACATGACGCAGTTACGTTCTATTGGTGCTGTCAAAAAGAAAATAAACGGTTAGATCTACTATATTACCATGTATATAACGATTGCCGATTATGTTTGCACTTCTCCCGTGTGTAGGTTCTATGGACACGCATTTTCATTAATTTTTTGACTTTTTTTTTAAAATAAAGAGTTACGAGACGAGCAGGACATGTGTCTGATGGTAAGCAACATGCCTGCCACATAACAGCATCGTGACACGCAGTTATTGGCACATGAAGAGTCCAAATCATTACCTAGCACTGCACTGCGCTCGTCACCCAGATCATCTAATAATCTAAGATGTTATGTCTCCAAGCCCTGTTATTTCTCTGGCAACATTGTCCATCAAACCGGAACACAGTAATGTTTGCACATTACTGCTTGGCGGTAGAATAACTGGCAAAGGTGTGGTACTTCCCCGGGCGGACTCTGCTAAGAGTCCTACCACTTGACTACTAAATTTTATAATAATGTATTTTATTCGTCCAAAAGTCATCTAACGCTGTGTCTTACCTGTACTTAGTGGGCGCCGGAGCCGAAACGTGGACGCTGACAGGTAAGGTGGTTCACAAATTCAACCGGCGAAAGAAAACATCGTAAGAAAACTGACATGTTCCTCGATCTTTTCGAGGTTACGCGTAATCCACCAACGTGCACTGGATCCGTATGGTGTATAATGGACTTAGGTCATTCCTTACGACATAAGTCCCCAAGTCCCAGCAGTGGGAACATTTAGTGGTTGGGTTATGCTTAGGTCTATGGGAAGATATAACTAAGACCGTGGCTGCATTCTTACGCTAAATAGGGTAGCAGTAACTGTGAAGTCATTTTTTTAACAAAACCAAATTCGGAATAAATACAACACTACACTTCATAACTATCAAACTACTTACAACAAGCATATCACACAATGTATGGCACAATGAAAGTTTGGAGACAATCAATATCATCAAAGCCACTATCAGTTAGAAGCGACCCTAGCACGCTGGCGACATTATCAGGCTGAATGGCAATGCTTATACGTCAATCTTAACAAAAACCAGCATTTTGCGTTTTTCTCCCGCTCATAATGGCTTCCCTTATTCGTTTTCCTTCTCAAAATAAGCCAAACATAACACCGCGCAGTAAATCAGGGCTGACAAAGCGGTTTTGTTACAAATTGCGGCGGAGCGTTACAAGTGAATAATACCCGCCTGCAGGTGACAGCCCTGGTGACTTCATTAGGCGCTCCGGGGCATACAGATTCTGGAATAAACAAGCACGTATTTCGTTTTACTAATTACGAAAGTCAAAAAGGACAAACATCAGGTCAGGTAGCGTGCTCCACTTTTAGAATTGGCGCAACAAAATTATGGGATTTGCAACATTAGTCTGTTATTCCTGATGAGTAGAACGTAGGTGTGTCTTTGTAAGAAAAGTTGGCAGTCATAGGAACTGCCGATAAAAGTGAAAATGTATAACTCAGAATTTGATAGCTTACTTTGGAAACTACGCGGGTGAAACCAAGAGGGCGTGGCCATGAGCATGGCTATCTAGAAATGCGTTAGCATTCTAGCGTGCGTTCTAGATGACCAATGGGAAATGCTGACGCATTTCTAGATGGCCAATGGCCGTGTTCCCGGGCTTACCCGAAGATCTCTTATCATTCCCGAGCGTGACGTGTAGGACTTGAACCCGGGTCTCCGGATCAGCAGTCGCCGTTCTTCCGACTAGAGCAGCCGTAACTTCAGGCGATGTATTAAAAATAACGTCGAGTAATGCTTGCTCGAACGCAACATCATTCGCTAGGAATGTTTTCCATTTAATTGTGTTTGATTATTATTTTACTCGAGTTTTCAACTTAGTCAAAAAAGTTCAACTTACAGCAAAGCGAAGCATACCAGTTTTGAACTAGGATTCCAAACGTATAGAACAGTGTTGTAGTGGTAGGACTCTTAGCAGAGTCCGCCTGGGGAAGTACCACACCTTTGCCAAATATTCTACCGCCAAGCAGTAATGTGCAAACTTTACTGTGTTCCGGTTTGAAGGGCAATGATTCCAGAGAAATTACAGTGCTTAGAGACATAATATCTTAGATCTCTAGGTGACCAGCGCAGTGCAGTGCTAGGTAATGATTTGGACTATCATGTTTCAATAGCTGCGTGTTACTGTGCTGTTATGTGGCAGGCATGTTGCTTACCATCAGGCACATGACTTGCTCGTCTCGTCATTCTATGCTATAAAAAAAAATAAAAAAATAGAACATTTTTTAAACAAATCTAAATATTACAGACATAAGTTTTTATAGCACGCATATTTTAGCTGGGAATAGTATGAGTTCCTACAATTTAATAATATCCTAACTTTTTTTGTAAACGATTCTAATAGTTAAAAGTTAGTAAGTTAGAAAATTTGTATTTCTTTATGAAATAAAGCGATCGACATCAATTTACCATCAATAACTAAATTATCAACGTGTATGTTTTTTGACAAACAACACAAAAAAAAACACTGCACGATTTTAAACAAAAAAATATTATCAAAATCGATATAGGTCAAATCGATATAGTCCAACGTTATGAGACAAAATCATAATACAAGTAAATACAGTCGAAATGCAAACCTCCTTTGCTGAAGGCGGTTGAAAAATGCTGACATGAAAACGATTTGACCATTGCAGTGCTGAGTAGAAGTATTTACGAAAAATACTACGCCTCAATTTCAGAAAAAATATTGGAGTGAAACAAAAAGTTACTTACCTAATTATTATGTTGGTGACGAAGGTGATGATGATATTGATGATGACGTAGTTAAAAATGAAAATAAACATCACAACGGAAGCGTCTCGTGTCGCGTGCCCCCTAGGGTTTATTATTCAAATCTATCTGAGAATGATTTGCGGAATTGCCAGACGAATGACCAGACGAATACTTCGAGTACAGTACGACCAACTTATTTCTAGAATGTAGCGATGGCGCCACGATCGAAGAGTGTGCGAAATAACTCGTAACTCAGTAGTTCCGATTTTGGCCGTTACACAGATAAGTTGGTGACACTGTAGTAGATGATTCGATAAATTGGACACGAACTATTACGTATTCTGGATCATAACACGATGTTCACACGTGGCGTTTTAACTGCTGCGTCACTACACATCCTAACATGAGTTTCGTATTTTAGCTGGACTCGTGGCTTAGTAGGTACGAGTAGTAAGTCTGCCCGTGGAGTCAAAGATCGCGGGTTTCTTTCCTATTTAAGACAAATACTTGTCAACTACAAATAGGTGATCGTACCTGTGTATTTTTTGTGTCTGGATGTTTCAGTTCTACCAATATTATAAATGTCAAAGTTTCACATAGGCTACTTTATATTGCGGGAAAATAACGGAATGGGAACTACGAGGAGATAACCATCAAAACCAATGTTCCAATGTATTATTTACAGCTGGCTGATATAAGAGCTTTGATTAATAATAAATAAATATTGGTGGACAATTCACACACAAACACCATTTGACCCCAAACTAAGCAAAGCTTGTATGATGGCGGCCAGATAGCTGGTATAATACTTATATAGTTTTATATAAATACTTATTATATATAGAATTAGATTAGTTTAGGGATAGTAAGTCTTGTGCTACGTCCAAACAATACTTAGTATTTATTTATATTTTGTTATCATCAACGATGATTATTTTGTTATCGGTCATCTCCATCATATTACGACACTATTACGTATTCTGGATCATAACACGACGTTCGCACGTGGCGTTTTAACTGCTGCGTCACTACACATCCTAACATGAGCTCCGTGTACTGACTGTACTCGTTTAGTAGGTATTAAGTCTGCCTGCGAAGTCGGAGGTCGCAAGTTCCATTCCCATTCAAGACAATAAATGTTTGTATGATGAATACAAATATGTACCTATATGGTTTTGCTATTCTACTATTGCTAGAATTTACCGAAAAATTGCTAGCTTTTTTATTGGATACACTTGTGTGTGTGTGAGTGTGCGACTGATTTGCATGATCTAACACCACCCTGTCCTTTTTTCTATCGGAATGCTTGTAGCTCGAAAAAGCGACATCGTCAGACATGTCAGAAATAACTTAGACTCATACAACACGCAAGGAGAGAGACATTCTTGCAATATACGCAACGCTGACTAGCTGGATAGTATACCACACTCTCTCACAAGATCGGAAAAGCTACCTCACATTACCGGAAGTTTATAACACTCCTCCTAAAATAGTTAAATCAGCTCCGAGTTTGGGCAGCTTCAAGACGATTAAACAGCTGGTTTATCGATCAAACTTTTTATAGTTACAGCGATTTTTAAAGAGTGGATGGTAAACTCACAATGAAATTGTAAAAAAAAGACATTGTTCATTACAATTGTAATAAATACATATTTTATTTTAATGGTTGACACTTATTTGTACGATACTTATTATTGTATGATAAAATGTTAAATTTAAACTTTAAAAACGTATACTCTTTGCATGTTCTGTTTTTGTTTTTTATTATTGACGTGTAAATTGTACATTTATGAATAAAGAACTTTGACTTTGACTTTCGTTTCATGGTTGATTTTCCAAACACACAAACGAAGAGATTTGACTCTACTTTTGTGATAAGAACGTCTAGGCTGTGGAATACGTCGCCTGAGTGGGTTTTCCCTGATGATTACAATCTTTGTGTCTTCGATCGAGAGTGAATCGGGTTTTTTCTAGGTAAACACTCTCCATCGTAGACCGCATCGTCGCTTAACATAAGGCGAGATGGCGGTCAATTGTCAACCTATAAAAGTTAAGAAAATAAAATAAATAATTTAAAAAATAATAAAACCCGACTAATATAAAAAACAGATAAACACTACAAAGACCGAAACAAGATTGACAAAATAAAGTATGTCCTAAAACATAAAACATTACTACATTTTAATCTGAAAGTCTATGTTAAATCAATTACATTATGTTGGGTGGCAGGTGATTTGTGAATTATTTTTAATCGTTAGAAAATGTATGGGTCCCGCCTGCCACTAAACATAACGTAATTGATTTAACATAGACTTTCAGATTATAATGTAGTAATGTTTTTGTACATACTTTATTTTGGCAACCTTGTTTCGGTCTTTGTAGTGTTTATCTGTTGTTTATTTTAGTCGGGTTTTATTATTTTTTTAATTAATTATTTTATTGTGTACTTTTTAGTGTTCCTTTCGGCAGTCTCCAATGAACGAAACCGTGTTGTTTTATTACCTTTGTGAATCTAGCAAAAAAATATTGGTAAGTACTCTTAACAGCGTGTCAAACAAAACACAAATTAAATAACTAAGTACTTATAATAACTAAGATTATTATTTAAATTATTATTTTCGTTCGTGTTTTGTTTAATACATTTATCAATAGCACCTATCAATCTTCTTTTAAAAACTTGTGTCATCTGAAAGCATTGCAACAAATATATATATTCGAATTTGTTTTCAATGTGTAGGATATATATATTCGAATTATTGAATTAAAATGCTTGTAATTATTCCAAATGACATTTAACTACACAACACGTGTAAATATTTGTTATGGTCTTTAAATTCCTTTTATTTTGATACCTTACTCGATATGCTAGATAAAAAAAAAAATTCAGCTACTTACAATTTTGCATCAAATTTCGATAATATTAGTTTTTTAAATTTATTACCTATTTAAGGACACTTGGGCAATTCAGACAAACCTAACGATATCTGAATCGTCAAAATCCATCCAGCCGTTTGGATGATACGTGGGAATAAAGAAATTTACAAACATACAAGAAACGCGCGAAAAACATAACCCTTCTTTCAGTCGGGTAAAAAAGTACCTAAATAGAAAAATACTTATTATATTATACTAGCAACTCCCTTCGGTTTTACCCGCGTCGTTTCTGTTCCCATCATTCTAATTATTTTCCCGGGATAAAAAGTAGCCTATGTATTCTTCCAGACTATAATCTATCTATGTTTCAAATTTCACCCCGATCTGTTCACGCGTCGTGATTGAGCAACAAACATCCAAATACAAATACAAATACAAATATCTTTATTGAATAATAACTTAGTATAAATACATTAGTAATCCCTGCCTGTAGCTTTAGCGTTAGCTGTGTTGCTGCAGGCAGTCTCTTCCTAAACTTGAGCAAATAACAATAAAGATAAAAACTAAATAACTTAAATGGGAGGCTTTACACTATATCATTTAATTTAAGATATGTACTTAATTAACTTTAGTACGAGTGTATGTATGTGTGTGTGTGTGTGTGTGAGAGAGAGAGAGGTGTATGAATGTATTTGAGGGTGTGTATGTAAGTGTGAGAGGGTGTGTGTGTATGTGAGTGCGTGTTAGGGAGTGTGTGTGTGTGAGGGTATGTTTGTGAAAGTGTTGTTGTTCTCTTTGCAATACATAAGTCAGGGTTTGCAGATAGAATTATTCTACTTTTAACAATAAATGTTCCACCGCATCGTAGTCTATCTGGTTTAGCCAGTCAACTATATATTTTTTAACCTTGTAATTAGTCATCTCGTTAAGGTTTTTATTTTTGTTTATTTGATTATACAGTACAGGTGCTATATGGTCGAAGTGACGCCACGCTAAGGCGCTTTTATAGCTAGGAACCGGACATTTGGGTCGTCTTTTTTTATTTTCTGGTAGGTGGGGTATCGTAAGTGAGTGGTACCTTTTGATACACTGGCTAACAAAGATTTTTCTAACTGATAATACATTACAGTCCTTGTATAAATCAGTAGTTGGGTACCTGAATGGGAGAGACAAAGTAACCTTAAGAAGAGCGCGTTGAGCACGCTCTGCCTGAAGTAGGTGCGTTTTTGCCGCACTGCCCCAAGAACAAATACAATACCCTATTATGCACTCACCTAGAGCTTTGTATGTCTCAATCAAGAGCTTTTTGTCAGCCACTGAACGAAGTAGTTTGAAGACGTGGATTAGTTTTCTTATTCGTTTAGAAACTGTTTGTATGTGTGGTCCCCACGTCATTCTTTCGTCAACAGTGACTCAGAGATATTTCACGGATTCCACTCGGTCAAGTGCAATAGTTTATGCCATTAATGTTGGAACTTGAAATATTACATGGATGAGTGTGGGCATGTATCACAAAGTTTGCAGGAATTTTATTTCTGTTGGTTTTTCGGAAGCACATGTACTTTGTCTTAGCAGTGTTTAGTGAAAGTAGATTATGTTCAAGCCACGATATGACACGCGCCACACCCTCCTCAGCCAACTGACGTTCACCGGACCAGCTTGATTCATGAAACAGGAGGACGGTGTCGTCTGCAAACATAATAATATCAGCCTTCACTTGTTTTATTTTGCATAGCTCGTTAATGTACAACAAAAATAGAGTAGGCCCTAATGTACTGCCTTGGGGGACACCGTACTTACTACATATAGCGCTGTTACTTACAAATTCATCAACTTTAACCTGTTGTTTGCGATCTACAAGATAGTCAGTAAACCATTTGTGCACACTACCCCTTATTCCCACTCCCTGTAGACGCGCCAGGAGTATGGGAATGGAGACCGTGTCAAACGCCTTTTGCAGGTCCAAAAACACAACTAAGCATTTCATACCCATATCTAGGTACTTTGTCGTCAGAGAAGTTAACCTAAGAACAGCATCATCAGTCGACATTCGAGCACGGAAACCGTACTGATTGTCAGCTAAAACACCGTTCTTTTCTAAAAACGAAACTAGTCTCTTGTTAGCAATTTTTTCAAGTACTTTTGCTAGGGTAGGTAAAAGAGAAATGGGTCTATAGTTGGAAGGTAAATCTCTACCACCAGCTTTATAAATAGGACACACTGTTGCTTTTTTGAAAATTGAGGGAAATATGCCGTTAGTAAAACTAAGGTTACACAAATAAGAGATAGGTTCAGCTAAAGACTGGGAACAAGTTTTTAATAGTGAGGTCGAGATAGTATCCCAGCCAGGCGCGCTGTTAGACTTTAAATTTGAAATAGTACTTTTGACTTCTAAAGCGTCTGTTAGAAATAACGAGAGTGAACCAGATGGCGAGGTGTCAGTATTCATTGCAGCCGTTGCTAGTTCAGTATCTGTTTTGTTCAAGTTTGCTAATGTTACGTTTGCAAGGTCTTGTCCAACGGATGTAAAAAAATTATTAACCTCATTTAGTGAGTCAATTGGAGTGCTTTTAGTTTGTAACAAAGGTAGAGAACTAGTTTTACAGGGATTAAAGTTACAAACTTCTTTTATAATTTTCCACGTATCTTTTATACTTCCGCGGGTTGTTTCAAGTTTGCTCTTGTAGTAATTTCGTTTTACTGTTTTGATTAGCTTGTTACAAGCGTTCCGGTACTTTATAAATTTATCGCGAACCTCTAAATCTTCTGGGGATTTTTTCCATTGTTTTTGCAGGTTATTTCTTTGTCTAATACATCTAGTTATACTTTCATTAATCCACGGTTTTAGAGGTATATATTTGTTTGCGATGCGTTTGTACGTAGTATTTTCCTGTATAACATCTGTGATAGTTGAGATCAGTACTGTAGCAGCTTCATTAACTTCATTAATAGTATAAAATGTATCAAAGCAGTACTTATTTAAACTCTCTTTTATAGCAGTTAAATTAGTTACGGTTTTAAGTTTGTGGTCGTTCTTGCTTTTACATCTACCTACCCGTTTTTCAGTACTGTCAGTGTTTCCTATGCTAATTAATACAGGCGAATGATCCGTAAAGTTACCAAAAACTAGAGTCTGCCATACATATTTGGTTTTAATCATTATATGGTCAAGACAAGTTGAGGATCTAGTAGGTAAGGTAATACCTTGGACTAAATTATGTGAAGCTATGAGGTTAAGATACATTGAGGCATAGCCCGTATTTATGGCACCAGGTAAGATGTTGACGTTCATGTCGCCCGTAAGAATCACATTTGTTTTAATCTTAAGGTTATTTAAAATTTCATCTAGTGAATAAAAATAATTGGTTGGATTTGAAAATGCACTTGGTCTATATGTACATACAACGGAGTAGGTGTTATTTATGTAAAGGTTTAAAAAGTTACCACCCGGCAGTATATACTCTTTTGCATCTACAGTATGTTTTTTTAGAACGTAGGCTACAACCCCGTCATTTTGATTGAAGTTGTGTTTAGTAGAATAAAGGTTATAGTTACAAATAGGCGGTGGTTCGCGTCTCTCAGTCCAACATTCAGTCAGTACTATCACATCTATTTGTATATCAAACGAACTTAAGTATACAAGAAACTGGTCAAGATTCTGGTGAATACTACGTATATTTTGAGTAATGATGATAAAATTATTATGTCCATTATTGTGGTTTAATAACTGAGAGCAGTTTGATGGTTCGTATGTTTGTATGCAGTTTACAGTGTCTGGTATATCTATTTCATGAATCAAATCGTTATTTATCAAATCAACCATGTTGAATGTTTTTGCTTAAATAGGAATGATTGCTTTATCAATACAGTTTTTATATATTGGTAATCACGGTAGTAAGATGTCAGTTTTGTTCCTGTAGGTGTACAATATCTACTTGCACACAAAACATACATTTTGATACGAGATGAACGATTTGCGAAAATTATTATTATTAACATTAAGACTTGGTAGTTTATATTATTGTTAAAAATAACGATATAGAGTCCTGGGTGGAAGCATATGTGTGAGAGTGTGTACGTGTGTGAGAGTGTGTATGTGTGTGCGAGTGTGTATGTCTGTTTAGTATTAGTTGTTTCTTTGAAAGTGTGTATTACATTTATGTTTTTGCGAAATGAAGTTAATTTTAGTCTACAATAGTTACAGTCGTAATTTTTGTACTTCTTAATATAGTTCAACAAGTGTTTTTCAATAGTATATAATATTAACAAAACTAAGTGCAGTAGAATACTGCTAATTACATTTATAGGCAGGTTGTTAGTATTTTGAATGTGTGTGTTATGTAGTCATTTATTTTTGAGTTTGTTAAGGTCTTCCTCAGCATGAACACGAATTTGCGGTGAACCATCAGCTTTACGTAAAAATATACGTCCATACGAAGTCCAGCAGTATGTATAGCCATGACCTTTAGAAAACTGCCTAGCTAGGAAAAATAGCTTACGGTCTCTTAGTGTGAGGTTTTCTGAAAGATATACCAACTTACTAGGCCCTGCAATGTTGATGTTCGTAGTGTTAAACTTGTTATGCTGGTGCTGCTTATTGTATTTTTTGAAAGCTGCAAGAAAACTCTCACCCTTTGAGACCGTTGTAAAGTCCGCTATTATTGGTTTTACAGCTGCTTTAGTGTTCATGCGATAGACGTCTTTGATTTCGTTGTACTGGAGTGAAATATCTAGTTGTTGAGCTGCACTACATATAATTTTTTTGAGATCATCCTTACTTTCTTTTGGATTCTGTGGGATGCTTCTTATCTCAATACTGGTGCAACGAGCAGTGCGATCAAGCATTTCAACTCTATTTTCCAATCTCAGGATATAATTTTTATCAATTTTCCTTTCATGTTCAAGAAATTCAATCCTACGCAGTGCTTCCTCATACTGTGCAGACATAAAATCGATGGATGTTTTGATCCCGCTTACTGTGCTCAATACTTCCTCAAATTTGTTCTTTTGTTCTGTTTGAAGCGTTGTAAACATGTTCATAACTTGTGTCATGTTCACATCTGATTTCTCTGGACTTGGATCAACAATTTCTGCACGCTTACGCTTGGCTGTAGGATTTTTTCTTGTCATCGCTTTGCTTGCCGAGGAGGCTGCGCTAATGTTACTAACAGAAGAGGCCGCGCTCATGCAAACCTCTTGTCCAATTTCTGAGACATTAGAGTCAGACGGGTAATGTTGGATTGGCGTTGCAAAGGCGGAAGGGGGAGGGGATGCCTCCCCTGTGCGCTTTGGTGGTGTGCGTTTGAGCGGCATTATGCGATGCGTTACAGTAGCTCAGGCGGCAGAATACACAGAAAAGTTGGAAATATCGACTGGTGTGAATCGGTGCTTCTCTAGGCCAGTGCACAGTACCAGGCTAACAGAACAAGCGTGGAGTATAATATTGAAGCTAGGGTCTTGTGGACAGTAGCGGGCGGCGTGAACGGCGCGGGCTCAGGCAGGCAGCGCGGGCAGCGGTGAGCGGTGCGGGCGGCGCAGCGGCAGGTAGTGTCGGTTAGAGAACAGGTACTAGGACCGCAGTGAGCAAAGAAGGTGGGCGTAGCTTACGTGCGTTGGCGCCGACGTCCTGTCCTTGTCGCACTTAGGGGGCTGCAGATGTTCTCGCTGCGCGTTCGACCTCCTTGCTATTTATGCACTCCTATTATTTTGTGAAGAATAAATTAAGTTAAATTTTGATTTATTTGATATTATTTTAAAAATAAAATTAAACAAAAGTCTCTCAATCAATCGGTGATCTTCCTCTCTCCCTTTGGGGGAGGTCTGGGTGCCGGCCTCGAGGCGAACATCTTTGCCGGGGTAGGGCTCCCAGACTTACAAGTCTGGGGGAATTTGGGGGTCATTTGTAATGTGCAGTGTACTATGTTGGGCACGTATAGCTCTTTTTACGCGCTACTCTTTTTGGTACAGTACTTTTTTATTTTTATATTTGTATATATTTTTTTTTTTAAATGTACAAATGACCCCGATGTAGCTAGACAATGCGTCTTGGCTTGTGGTTTGGGTGTTGGAGTGGTCTCAGTTCAGGTTGGTCTATTGTTGTCGTCGTCTTCGTCAGTTGCAGCTGTCTGAAGATCTCTGGGTGTGGCGCGCCAGGTACGTACGTCAGGGGGGCGTGTGTGAAGAGGGGCAAGGTTATTGAGGTGAGGGTGTGGCCCGTTGTCCGCGCGGTTGAACATGTTTCGCGCTAGACGGGCCACGAACTCCTTCACCGACTCAATTCTCACGTCCCTGGCGATGACGTCATTGCGTACGTACCGGCCAGCAAAAGTCTCTCGCACGTCCACTTTGCAGTAGGTCCGGGGGGAAGAGCCAAAACATCCAAACATTGACATTTATAATATTAGTAGGAAGTACGATACTGCGATTTGTTTTTTTTTTAAATAACGAGTGACGAGACGAGCAGGACATGTGCCTGATGGTAAGGTAATATGCCTGCCACATAATAGCACAGTGACACACAGCTATTGGAACATGAAGAGTCCAAATTATTACTGCACTACGCTCGTCATCCAGAGATCTAAGTTGTTATATCTCTAAGCCCTGTAATTTATCTGGAAACAATTGCTAGCCTATCGGTTTTTTATCGGATACACTTCGGAGAGTGTGCGACTGATTTGCATGATCTGATACCACCTTGCCCTTTTTTCTATCGGAATGCTCGTAGCTCGAAAAAGCGACATCGTTTCATGGTTGATGTTCCAAAGACACGAACGAAGATATTCGACTCTACTTTTGTGATAAGAACGTCTAAGCTGTGGAATGCGTTGCCTGAATGGGTTTTCCCCGATGGTTACAATCTTTGTGTCTTTAAATCGAGTGTGAATCGGTTTTTTCTAGGTAAACACTCTCCATCGTAGACCGCATCGTCGCTTAACATCAGGCGAGATGGCGGTCAAGTGTAAACCTATAGAAGTTAAAAAAAAAACAATGTCCTTCTAACCGGAACAGTAATGTTTGCACATTACTGCTTGGCAGTAGAATAACTGGCAATGGTGTGGTACTTCCCCAGGCGGACTCGAGTCCTACCACCACAAAATGTATTATTTATAAACAATAACTGCGGAAATGACTTTCCTCAAGAATTTTATAAGTTTCGTATTATGATGATTCGACAAATTGAATATTCTATTGTGTTTGTGGCCATTATCGCGGTTTGCGCACGAGGCGTCCTTTTTCCTTGTATCAGTTATAAATAAATGATTGTTTGGTTTCGTTGTTTGATGGTATGTCATGACACAGCATTTCCGAATATTATCAAACCGATAATAAGATATGAAAGGAATATAGTAGCAAGTCTCTACAAAGCCTGTCTGCTGAAATAACACATTTTTGCCAGTTAGTCTATTGTAAACAGCAATATTTGCACATTCATTCATTCAATATTATATTGTTTTACGGTTTGAAGGACAATGTTTCATTTGATCGTTACTCTATCACAAATAGGTTAATAATGGCATACCATTACCACAGTCTATTGAATCATACAGTCGTTCGACGAAGACGTCTAGACGGGGCAATCGTGCGGGGGTGAGACGCGGGAAGCGCGCTCCTGCATTGCCTACCTCACAATGTTAGTATTGCAGGAGCGCGGCTCAGGGCTGACGTTTTCCGTATGTTTTAATTTTATTTTGGTGCCACGTTTTTACCTACTACTATTTTAGATGCGAACCTCTTCCCCTTTTTTGTCCTATTTTTATATCGGAATGGAGATCATAATGCTGGTTGCCTGGAAGAGATTGCTCTAAGCAATAAGGCCGCCATTTGTGGTACTAGTTCGTAAGTGTTTTACTGTAATATTTCTGTTTTTGTGTCACAATAAAGAGTTATCTATCTATCTATCTATCGTAAATACCTACAGAACTTATAGCCCGAAAAAGTGACATCGTTTCATGGTTGACGTTCCATAGACTCGTACAATGAGATTTGACACTACGCTTGTGATAAGAAAGTCTAGGCTGTGGAATGTGTTTCCTGAGTGGGTTATCCCCGATGGTTGCAATTTTTGTGTCTTCAAATCGACAGTGAATCGGTCTGTAGGCCGCATCGTCATTTAATATCAAGCAAGATGGCGATCAAGTGTAAACTCATAATAGTTAAAAAAACCTAGATTTTGAACTTTCTAGGCATGAATAGGTCGAAACATAATTTGGATACATTATTATTATACTAGTGCCGAAGTCGGTAAAAATGTAAAAAAAAAAAAAAAAATTGTAGGTAGGATGAAAACCACTATAAAAGGAAAAAAATATGACAAAAATGATGGGAAAAATAATTGACGGGTGATTTGAGGCCGGAAGTGGATGGGTTTCCGTTTTAAGGGGAAAAAACAGTTTATTCGATTATATTAGTCGATTTACGGCAAAACTACAAGTTCTGTGGAAAAAAGTTGTGAGATAACATTGTAGATAATAAAAAGATCTGCAATTTTTGTAACAACACTTTTTTTCACATAACCTCAAAATTTATGTGAAAAATTCAAATAACTAAGTTTTTGATTTTTTATTTTATCACGTCCAAAAAATTACAAAAATTATTTACGAAATTTCGTGAAAACTTACCTTTTTGTGTCTACACATATTTGTGTAATACATATTTTATTGACTTAAGACAATAGGTTTTTGCATCTTAAATTGATTTAATATCGAAAAAGCATCATAATTTACAATCGAAATATTTCACGTCAAATTATAAGCGTTTTTTAAAAAGTTGGTGCGCTCTTTGTTCGTTGAAATCTTTTCTTTCTGATAATTTAAAAAATAAATACGTTACAATGGTAATTATTGTTCTCAGAACATGCAAAGAAATAAATTCGAATTCGATTTTTTTAAATTCGGTATGTGACGTGTTCAAATTGATGAATTTCTTTAATAATATTCTGTTTCGAATGTAAACTGAACAATTTGAAAATTGAGCATAGGTACGCGTTATTGTGGTGTCAAGTGGCTTAGGTTAGGATATTCTGATATCATACTAATATTATAACATTTTAATGTAAATGTATGGATGTTCGGATGTTTGTTGCTCAATCACGTCCTAACGTATGAACGGATCGGGCTGAAATTTGGAACATAAATAGATTATAGTCTAGAAAAACACATAGGCAAACTTTTTATCCCGGAAAAATTACGGGAACGGAAACTTCGCGGGTAACACCGAGGGGCGCTACTAGTCATAAATATAAGAGAGACAGAGATTTTTTGTTATAAACTATATCCTAATGTTTCATCTATATACATGTTATAATTATATCCTAGCTTATTACATACTATAATCTAACTACCTTTATTCAAAATTTCAGCCCGATCCGTTCATACGTTACGACGTGATTGGGCAACAAACATCCAAACATTGATATTTATAATGTTAGTAGGATAAAATAGCTACCGCCAATAGCTTAAAGGTTGTTTATTGCTTGGGTTCGTTCTAATTTTTTTTTATTAATTACATTTATTCGATTTCAATATTCATAATTGGATCGGGCAATGTCTATCGGGGCATTTATATTTATAAAAACGAAAGGTCACTCATCAAGGAATCTCAGAAACTACAAATGCTAGAAATCTGAAATTTTGCATGGAGGTCCCTTTTAGCACGTAGGCGCTCGCTAAGACGGGATTTTGCGAAATTCAACACCTAAGAAGGTGAAACAAGGGATAAAAATTCGTCAGTTTTAAAGTTATCAAATTTTGTATCGTTTTAAACTATCGTAAATTTTATTCGTGTCAAAACACGAAGCAATTAAATGTTTGTTCTATCAATTTTGTAATTTCGAACTGTACAGGGGTGAAATGGGGGATGAATGTCAACATGGAAGATCCCAATCGGTTAAGATAAAATTACAAAACTCTTTGTTCTTTATATAGGCACTTGACACGAAGCCAAGAAATGTTTGTTCTAGCAAATTTGTAATTTGGAACTGTATGGAGATGAAATTGGAGTTAAAATGGGGGACGAATGTCTCTTACGTTTTTACACCTAAACAACTGAACCAATTTTGATGAAATTGTATGTTTTTTTTATTATAAGCTGTTTTTAGTAACCGTAAATGTGTCTGGGTATAAAAATAGGTACTACCTTAGTGCTAGTTATTAATTTCGCGCGGACGAAGTCGCGGGTAACAGCTAGTCTAGTATATATAGTATAACCAAGCCATGGTGTTCTAATGCTTCTAATGTGTGGGGATTTCTATTCTGTTAAATTGTTTTTTTTTCAACGTTAACTTACCATTTTGATATTGGCTTTTCTTTATTGTGCCACGAAATTGAAGAAATAGCGCTGACGTAAGCTATTATTTAATCAAGATAACAGGGTTACTGGTTATTGAACCTATGCCTTCTACCTATACCTATTTCCTTATGTTGTTAATATAATCTGCACGTCAGATGTGTTGGCATTTTTTTTATTAATTGTTAATCAAAGACATGTAATTAATCATAATAATTACATTTTCTTGACGTTTTCATGTGGTATTATCTGAATTACTGATACCTAGTTCACTTTTTTTTTACTCATAATGATAGCCTGATATCTCTAATTAGTAAAAACAAATAAATAATTGTTCAAAAACATTTCAGCTCTTTTTTTAACCTTTAAGTCACCTAGCGTCTATAAATTGAAAAAAAACTTTATTTCTTATTTTCTCAGAAATGGTTGACTTTTGCATAGGGGTTTATGTGGTCAAATGTGTTGATAATAACCCCTTCTATAAGCTACAAGAAGGAATAGGTTCAATAACCAGTAACCCTGTATAAGCCACTTCCTTGCTTCATTGTTGTAGCTGGCACATTCATTTTGCCTAAAAATAAAAAATCAAGTATTTAAGTATTTTGAAGCGTTGGTCGCCCAGGTCGTTATTGTGGGTCACACCTGGCTGGGATTGGCACAGGACCGAGGCAGAGAGGAGGCATGGTTAAATAAAGATGAATAATGTATACCTGGCAGTACAATAGAAAATAGCTTCTTCGACACGAGGCTCAAGTGTTCAGAGCTCAAGCTCATGTTCAGAAGTGGACTTGGATAGCCTGATGATGATAATGAGTTTTTACTTGCCTGTGATGTAAAACTGTTCACATTCTCAACGAAATATTCTCTCAATTAATTGTTACTTAAGCATCTGTGCAAAATATTTTATTCAGAAATACAAGTGTGCAAAGCTCTCTCTCGAAAAGCCTCTCTTTAAGAAGGCGGATGTTCTCAGACTGATTAATTTCTTAATATCTATCTATTCCTTATCTTAGAAGTAATTTTATCGTTCGTGTGCAAAACTACATTATGATAACAAAGAAAATATATGCTATTGTCATCAGTGTCATTTTTTCGTAATCCACTATCATATTCAATTCAATAAGATGATGACGGTGATGATGATTTGCTGTTTTCGATCGCTAGATTTTTTTTATCCGGTATAGAATGACAAGACGAGCAGGACATGTGTCTGCCCATAACAGCACAGTAACACACAGCTATTAGAACATGAAGAGTCCAAATCATTACCTACCTAGTACCGCACTGCGCTCGTCACTGCGGCAGCGACGGCATTGCGAAAGGATGGATCTTCGTACTTCTATTTAATAGCCGTCTTATTGCCCTTTTTATTTCTACAAGTAGTACATCACCACTGCTTTACTGATACATAATTATGATACAACTAGCTGTTACCCACGACTTTGTCCGCGCGAAATAAATACTAAGGTAACATAGGCAGTACCTATTTGTATACCCAGACACATTCACGGTTACTAAAAACAGCTTATTTGCTATTGTTTTTTTCACTGGATTAATATGTTAGTGTGCATAATAAAGTATTTCTGTCTGTCTGTCTTATAATAAAACAGTTGTATACAAATTAAAAATCGGTTCAGTTGTTTAGATCTGACAGCGTAAGACACAATGTTTTCCGTTTCCGGTCGTTGAAGTGTCAACAAGTCCGAGTTCTTCGTCGTAAATAAAACACTTAGTTAAAATATTTAAAGTTACACTTCAAGAACTGCTGTGCTACAATCATCAACAAAACAACATCAGAAGACAGAAAAAATAATCTTTGGATATTGTCAAGATCTACACAGTGAAAGTGAAACTCAAATTTTTCATCCACAATAATTGAGGTTAGAAATTTAGAATATAACATCATCTAATTGCTATCCAATGTCTTTTTGACAAATGACATTGACATTCAACATCTACTTGGGAAAAAAAAACTTGTCAGACGTGACTACAGAACTAACAGAAGACAACTAACCTGAGTGTTACCGTTACAAAAAATACTTTCTACCGATTCAGTTTACGTTTCTTTGCACACAATTTCATTTGATAATATGGATGAACAATTTCAATTATTATTCGATAAAATGAAGATCGAAATGGAGAAACAGACAAATTATCTCAAAGAATCTCTTACGAAGAATATAATGGATAGGATAGATGAAAAACTAACACCTATGCTTGAAGAAAATGAAAAATTAAAACAAAAAATAGGTAACCTGGAGAATGAGATTGAATATTTAAAAAAAGAGAAGAAAAGTAACAATTTAGTTATTTATGGTCTAGATGAGAGAGAACAATCTACATCAGAGCTATTTCAAACCGTCAAGGGAATCTTCAAAAGAGACTTAAATGTATTTGTGGAAAAAAGTGAAGTGAACAGACTACACCGTCTAGGAAAAAATAAAAGCGAGAACAAAAATAGACCTGTGCTATTATCACTAACAAATGGTTGGAAAAAAGACCAAAATATAAAAAATAAAAGAAGTTTAAAGGATATCTATATTTCGGAAGACTATTCTAAGGAAGTCATAGAAAAAAGAAAAGCTTTGCTACCACAACTACTTGAAGAGAAGAAAAAAAGAAATATTGCTTTTCTAAAATATGATAAATTGGTCGTAAAAAAAACAAACTCCGACAAAAGGAAAAGAGAAATATCAACTTCACCACAGTTGACGTCAACCAATAAACCCAAAAAGCAACAAACGATAAGCTCTACTAAATCTAATAGAACAAACGCGTTTGACTTAATGAGAATTCGATCCAGCTCTCTCACTGATGTCCTTACACAAAAAAATCAATACCAATTAGCAACCGGCAAACGGATAAATAAACCAAATTATGAAAACCAAACTAAAGAATTAACACAATCTCCCCCAAGCCGACTGGTCCTCGTGGGGGAAAGAGACCACAACCCTCCAACAACACAAGAAAACAATTGTGAAAAAAGTCACACAAGATCAAAAATATATATAGCAGCTCTCAATGTGCTTACACTGAAAAACGAGGAAAATCTTACAGAATTGACATATGCTTTAAAACAGATAAAATGGGACATCGTTGGACTTAGTGAGGTAAGGCGAATGGGCGAAAGAATTATTTCCTATCCAGACTTCATTCTATATCATGTGGGAACGACCCCAGGTCAATATGGGGTCGGTTTCATTATGAAAAACCACCTCACAAAGTATGTGAAGAGCTTTATAGGAATATCAGAACGCATTGCCGTGATGAATCTTAAGCTACCGGAATACAAAGATCCATGGTCCTTTATACAAATATACTCACCCACGGAACAGTATGATACAAATTCAATGGACTCATTCTACCTAGAGCTAAATAAAACAATAGAAGAATATGCTTACAAAAATCTTGTTGTGTTAGGAGATTTCAATGGCCAAATTGGAGAGCGACAACCGGAAGAAGACATGGTCCTAGGACCATTTGCATATAGGAAAAAAGCTAGAAGTAGAAACGGAGCAAGGTTGGTCGATTTTGCACAGGAGAATGGCTTGAGAATCTTAAACACAATGTTCAAGAAGAAAGAAAGTAAGATGTGGACCTGGATATCACCAGATGGGATAACCAGAAACCAAATAGATTTTATAATGACAAATAAAAGCAAATATTTCTCGAACATGACAGTCATAAGCAATTTCAACTTCAATACCAACCATCGAATTATCCGGGCAGAACTGATGACAACCCCGCCAAAAACCCCAAGACCAAGAAACAATGTGATCAGCATGAAACCTAACAAATATCAAGCAGCCCAAATAGCAAACTTAATTAGGACAAAATCTATGGATTACAATAAAGAAACAACGGACATGGAGATACAAGAAAAATACAACTGGTTAGAAGAAACAATTAGAGCAGCTACTCAACAAGGCACTTTGCATAAAAAAAGCCTACCTAATAATGTGATGACCACTAAAACCATTAACCTTTTTAAACAAAGAGCTGAACTCATGAATGGAAAAAAACGCTAATGATAATAGAAAACAAATAACCAAAATCAGCAAAGAAATAAAAGAAAGTATTAGAAACGATAGAACTCAGAAAAGAATGGAAACAATAGAGAGACACATTTTACAGACAGGAGGAATAAAAAAAGCTTATAAGGAGTTAAATAACAAAAAAGATTGGATTGTACAGATGAAAGATAATAATAGTTTGAAGGAACACCGAAGGCAAGGAATATTGGGAATTGCTACTTCTTACTATAAGAAACTCTATGAGAATACTACAGTGGAAAAAGAAATAGATTTGTTAGAAATCTCACCAGTACCCAGCATCATACAAGAAGAAATAGAATTCGCTATGGAAACCCAAAGAGACAATAAAGCTCCGGGACCCGACGGAATAAGCAATGAAGTACTAAAGGAAGCGAAACAGACAATAACACCTATTCTTAAAGAAATCTTCAATGAAATCATCGATACAGAAACGATTCCCCAGCAATGGACAAAATCCTACAAAATTCTTCTGTACAAAAAAGGTGATCAGTACGATATCAGAAACTACCGGCCCATAAGTTTAATGTCAAACCTGTATAAAATATTTTCGAAAATCATACTCAAACGAGTAGAGCAAAAACTCGACGAGCAACAGCCAATAGAACAGGCGGGTTTTAGAAGAGACTACTCAGTACTTGATCATATCCATGCGGTAAGGCAAATCATTGAAAAATATGCGGAATATCAACTCAAATACTACCTAGCATTTGTCGATTATAGCAAGGCATTCGACTCATTAATACACACACACATCTGGCAGGCGTTAAGAGAACAAGGGATAGAAGAAAAATATATAAGATTGATTAGAAATGTTTACAAGAACAGCTCAGCGTGCATTCAGCTAGAAAAGAAAGGAGATTCGTTTGAGATACAAAAAGGAGTAAGACAAGGAGATCCTCTCTCTCCAAAACTATTCTCCGCTGTTTTGGAAATGATCTTCAGAAGACTTGAATGGGAAAATTTTGGGTTAAATATAAACGGCCGCACACTGACACACTTAAGATTCGCCGATGATATTGTGTTATTCGCAAAATCGCCAGGAGACCTAAATATAATGCTAAACGAACTAGCATCAGAGAGTGAAAAAGTAGGGTTACAACTAAATCCCGAAAAAACTAAAGTAATGACTAACGGAAATGAAATAAACATAAATGTAGGTGAGTCAGAAATTAGCTATGTTGAAGAATATATATACCTTGGACAGTTGATATCACCCAAAGACAATATAAATAAAGAAATCGACAGAAGAGTAGCAAACAGTTGGAAAAGGTATTGGGGTCTGAAGGGAATAATGAAAGACAAAAACCTTCATGTAGCAACAAAGAGCAAGCTATTCAATGTTTGCATTCTACCAATTTTAATGTATGGAAGTCAAACCTGGGCCCTAACAAAAAACACAACCAATAGAATTGCTATTTGCCAACGAGCAATGGAGAGAAGCATGGTAGGAGTTAAAAGAAAGGACAGAATAAGACATATCAAAATTAGGAACAAAACCAAAATACAGGATGTAACCCTAAAAATAAAAAGGCTGAAATGGAAGTGGTCAGGACACATGGTCAGAGGAAATGACAAATGGAGCAAAATCATAACACATTGGTACCCAAGAGAAGGAAAAAGAAAAAGAGGCAGACAACAAAAAAGATGGGACGATGACATCAAGCAGGTTGCAGGCCAAACATGGAGTAGAGTAGCCAGGGAGAGATCAGAATGGAGTAGGTTGGAGGAGGCCTTTGCCAACTGGCAAACGGACTTACAGAAAGTAAAAAAGCACCAAATTTATGAATAATTTATATTGTTAAATGATTTGTAAATGTTTTGTAAGAAACAACAACATTGTATAACTGTAGTTCGAATAAAAGGCTTTATTATTATTTTTTTTTTTTTTATTATTGCCCTTTTTATTTCTACAAGTAGTACATCACCACTGCTTTACTGATACATAATTATGATACAACTAGCTGTTACCCACGACTTTTTCCGCGCGAAATAAATACTAAGGTAACATAGGCAGTACCTATTTGTATACCCAGACACATTCACGGTTACTAAAAACAGCTTATTTGCTATTGTTTTTTTCACTGGATTAATATGTTAGTGTGCATAATAAAGTATTTCTGTCTGTCTGTCTTATAATAAAACAGTTGTATACAAATTAAAAATCTGTTCAGTTGTTTAGATCTGACAGCGTAAGAGACATTCGGCCCCCATTTCAACTCCAATTTCATCCCCATCCAGTGCAAACTTAAAACTTTGCAAAAACAAACATTCGTTTGCTTGGTGTCAAGTGTCTTTATACAGAGTTTCATGGTTTTATCTTCAACGGTTGGGAACTTCCACATTGCAATTCATCCCCCATTTCAACCCCAAGTTCACCCCTGTACAGTTTGAAATTACAAAATTGCTAGAACAAACATTCGTTTGCTTCCTGTCAAGTGCCTATATACAGAATTGAACGAATATGACAGCAAGATCTTGACAAAAAATGGTTGTCTGTAAAGTCGGTTTACTGACGATAGTTGAACGTGACAACTTCAACTACGCCTTAGAGCGAGGTAACGCCGCATGACGTCATGCGGCGAGGCAACGGCGTTAACGGCACATGACGTCATGTTTTGCGGGCGTGCAGCCGGCTTCATCGAAGTATAAGACGTTGTCACGTCAAAAACGCCTCATTAGAAAAGCCCGCCCTAAGCCGTCCTACACCTACACATATAATGCTGAGGGTCTATTGCAATGTGCGCCATGCAATAGAACTTTCAAAACTAAATTTGGGTTTGCGAGCCATCTAAGAGCTCACAATAGTAATTAGCCAGGTTCGCCATTGACGGACACGTCAAGGAGGACATCATCATCATATACCGAGTTTCGTGGATTTATCTTGAACGGTTGGGAATTGGGAGTTGGGATTCATATTGACATTCATCCCCCATTTCAACCCCAATTTCACCCCCGCATAGTTTGAAATTACAAAATTGATAGAACTAACATTTAATTGCTTCGTGTCAAGTGTCTAGATACAAAATTTGATAACTTTAAAAATTACGAATTTTCATACAACCGTTCATCCCTTGTTTCACCCTCTTAGGGGTGGAATTTCGCAAAACCCCGTCTTAGCGAGCGCCTACGTGCTAAAAGGAACCTCCATGCAAAATTTCAGATTCCTAGCATTTGTAGTTTCTGAGATTCCTTGATGAGTGACCTTTCGCTTTTATATATATAGATACAAAACACTTTATTATACCACAAAACAATACAGAAATACAATGATAATACTTAAAAATTAGAACATTTTGGGCACAAAAGGCGATCTTATCGCTGATAGCGATCTCTTCCAGATAACCCTTTGAGCGTTAAAACCTGGTAATAAGAAAGGGCAGTGGTGTGGTTTCCTTGATACATATATAATTGCACAAATAGAGACGAACTTCTTAGCATTCCATGGATTCACCGTGCGGGTGCCGGGTCCATCGTGTGGCAGAGAGAGAAATCTCGAGTAGACCCCGAGACTTGTGACTCGGGCGTAGGTTTAAAAGGGGCCCCTTTTGGTGACGTACGTCAACACTCACCTTCACTACTCGTATTTCTCTCCCTGCCCAGCCAAATCCGATTTGATCCTACTAGTGCAGCTTTAGATACTCGTTCTAGTATGGAACTTACTGCACTTCTGGACAAGCCAAGGTCTTTAAGCAGGTTATAGAGAGATTTTGCTGGTATACCTCTCGCTCCCACTTCTACAGCGTATACATTAACTACATAGCCATTTTTTGTTAATTCGTTTTGAAGGTCGTAATACTTATTTTGTTTCATCGCGTGGTCTTTAAGTATATTAGTTTCCCACGGTACGGTAAGTTCTACAAGGACTATGCGTTTCGTAGCCCTAGAAAAAAGGAAAATGTCCGGTCTGGATGACGAAACACCCACATCCTCTGGGATTTTGTAGTGCTTTTCATACGTGTCCATTAAAATAGTCCAATCAGGTGCTGAACCCAGGATTGAGTAAGGCTTGTTCTTGGAGTTTGAAATTGAGACCTCTTTTACAAAGTTATTTTGTCTTTTGTTTATCGTCAATCCCTTTTGGGCTATAGCTACCGAAAGGCTTACGGCTTCTCGTATGATTTCAAGTACTCTGTCGTGGCGCTGTGAGTAATGACCCCTATTAAGGAGCACCTTGCATCCCACAAATATGTGCCTTGCTGTACAATAATGTACATATCGCCTCACCACAAGTATAGCAACATTTTTCAGAGGCTTTTCCCCACCTTACCAAGTTACTCTGGTCAGGGAGGGTCATTTGGAAAGCGTTTAGATAAAATTTTAATAAGGCAGGGGACCAGTCATATAGTAAGGTGCGGTACGATGTAACAAATACGGTTCAAACGTATGTATTAAATATAAATATGCTATACATATACGGTTCATATAAATAATTAAATGCATAAACATAAATATTCATATTCATATTCATATATTCATATTCATTTATTCATAAATGTTATATACATGTCAAGAATTATTAGCATTATATAGTTATAAAATTGCAACTAAATATACTTATATATTACATAGGCAATTAGTACAATAAATGACCACAATTGAATTTTAATAACATTGTCAAAAACTGAGTTTCATTAGAAAATAAAAACAGTAATTATTATACATTTTTGCATGTCAAATGTGTAAAATATATTCAAATTAAAATAATCAAAATAAAAATAATCAAATGAATAATAGTCAAATTAATAATAATCAAACAAATCATACTCAAATTAATAATAAAATTAAAATAATCATGAACAATAAAATTATTGTACAATAATACAGTCCTTATAGTTATAAAATTCCGTCAAGCTATAGAACGTCCGATCGACCAGCCAACGCCTCAGGCGAGACTTGAAGCAAGCCAGACTTGGCGCAGTGGTGACACAATTTGGTAACTTATTATACACTGTCGGTCCCATGACATGTGTTAGTTTGTCGGACTTTGCCAAGGTCCTAGGAATTTCTTTCAGCTGCCCCGCACGTCGCGTGAGTCGTGTATGGAGGTCACCATAAACCGGATACAACTGTAGATTGTTTCTCACATACATAGCGACTTGTAAAATGACGATGCAGGGCAGCGTCATGATTCCAAGTTTTTTAAAGTGAGGTGCCGCCGATTTATCGCTACTTATTCCCGCCACTGCTCGCACGGCCCTTTTCTGCATGCGGAATGCGCGCTCCCAGTCCGCGGCGCTCCCGTACAGCTCGGCGCCGTACTGCAGCAGCGAGTGAACAGTGGCGAAGTAGCACGCGCGCGCCGCGCTCGCCGGCACCACCCGCGCCACGCGCCGGAGCGCGTAACACGCACTAGCTATTTCGCCACATAGCTTATTTATGTGACTTTCCCAAGTCAGAACAGAGTCGATTTCGAAACCAAGAAAATGCATTATATTAGTTTGTTGGATTTCGACACCGTTCACAAACACATGCAGTCGTCTGTACTTCCTACCAGATATACTGAAATGTGAATAATGTGTCTTCTTAAGGTTCAGCGCGAGTCCATTACACCGGAACCAGCAGCCCAATTGTGAGCACGTGACATTCAGCAGCGTCTCCAGTTCTTCCAATGTAGGAGCGGTGACTACGGCGGCCACGTCGTCGGCGTACATTAATATTTCCGCCGATGTGATCGCATCCGGAAGATCGTTCAGAAGCAGCGAGAATAAAATATTAGAGACGGAGGATCCCTACGCTACGCCCATGGAGGAACGTAACGGTTCCGATCTAACTCTGCCTCCATCCCCGACTACTACCTGAGATCTGTCTCGCAGTATGCTGGTGACCAGCGCTAACGCCGTGTCCCCCAGACCATGGTACCGCAGCTTAGCGGAGAGTATGTCGTGGTCGGCGACGTCGAACGCTTTAGAGAGGTTGCAGCAAATCACAGCGACGCGCTGCTTCTCCTCGCGCGCGCCGACGATGCGCCGCACCAGGTCCCGCGCCAGCGTGGTGGTGGAGCGGCCCGCGCGGTACGCGTGCTGCCGGTCGGAGAGCTGCTGAGTCTCGGAGAGGAAAGAGGTCAGGCGCAAGCTGACACCATTTTCGAAAATCTTAGCGACAGCCGGGATTATCGACACAGGCCTGTAGCAATCCATATCCTCTTTTCTCCCTTTTCCTTTGAATATGGGTGAAATTTTAGCAGATTTTAACGCTTCAGGAAAGGTTCCCTCTCTTATACAAATATTAAACAAATCCGACAACACTGGAGCGATCGGGTCCGCCGCCGCCCTGAACAACTTCATGCTAAGATCATAAATGTCCTGAGAGGCCTTAGGAGGAATCCGTGAGGTGATAAGTCGGTGTACTTCATCAGCAGTAAACGGTCGGATCCTCAGGGAGCGATCGGCGGGCGCCCGCACCGCGCAGAGCGTAGTGAGGGCCCGCGCGACGTCCGCCCGAGGAGCCGAGGCCGTAGCAGCCGCTTGTAAGAACTTAAAATTAAGAGCATCGACCGACGCCTTTTTTGTTGGAAAGATAAAACCGTCATTGTTCTTTATAATGTCTTTATAAATATACATAGAGAGATGATTACAAAAATAAATAATACAAAATAGACGTACATAAATACATTCACTCAAATACACTAAGAGTATAGGACATTTGTACATATTTACACAACAAGATTGCTCAAGTAAAGGTGCGCTTACACGAGGGCAATAATTGCTCGGCGACACGAATGGACCGATCTGGAGCAATTAATGGAGCAATTAAACGCAATTTCAATAAATTTCGACAATTATTTCGGCGATATTGCTTCTAATTGCTCCAGATATTTCATATCGCTCAATGTCGCCGATCCGAATTGACGAATATCCAATGGGCTTGGAAATTCCTAGCAATTTTTGTATATATCTCACTCGCACTTGTTTGTTTTGCGGCTTGCCGTCTTGCTTCCGCGGGGAGAGCGAGAGCGGTCGGGTGGCGCTACAAGCCGCCGCAGCAAGAACAATGTCGTCCATAGCTAGCGAATACTGAAATGCTCGTGTAGGACAGTATTGCCTAGTTGATGAAGTTGCGCGATATCGCTCAATATTTTATTGCGCAGTATTGATGCTTGTTGCCGTTGCCGTAAATTTCTTGATGTTGTCGTGACGTCATAGTTGACGAGTATTGACTGGAATTGAGCAATTTTAGTTGCCCGTATAAGCGCACCTTAGTGCTGCCAAAACTAAGCCTTAAACGAGTCGACGCTCTGTGCACGCCTGATGGTCACCGGAAGAGTATTCCAGAGCGCAACAGCCCGTACGCAAAACGAAGAGCCAAATAAAAAAAAATTATTTAAAAACTCAAAAATCCGACAGCGTAAAAAGTGATCCAAACTACGTACTCGCATACTAAAAAAACTGAAAAAAATAAAACAAGCATTTAGATTTCTGGTGGTCTAGAATTCTATAATATGTTATTGTATGAATACTATTGAAATATATACAGTATTTTCTAATAAAAGAACATTACAACTGAAGAGTCGGGATCTTTAAGATCATTTAAGATTTAAGAATCGAAACTAGCCGTGAACTTCCTATAATAATAGCTTGAGTAGATGCGTTGACTATGAGACCAAAAGATTTACACCATTTCTCAGTACGGAGCAAGTCAGTATTGACTGACTTCACCGCGTCGTCCAAAAAACTAAGTCGGATGTGGATAAGGCGTTCAAGGACTTTAGAGAGAAAAGGGAGAATGGAAATGTCCGATATTCTAAAGAGGATTTCGGATTAGGTTTTTTGGGTATTGGGACTGTTTGAGCATCCTTCCAACACTTTAGTGAGATTGAAGCATTAAGGAGATGGCAAAGGATATGTAGGATTTTGTCAAGGATAGGAACAATCATATTACGACTAATGCTGTCAGAACCGACGGCATTAGAAGCAATAGACAGAATATTCTTTTTAACATCACAAGCGGCAAATTCACAAAAGGAGCGTGTTTGGGTGTTGGTAGAGACGAAAGAAAATTCAAAGTTGAAAGTTTGTCATCTCATCTCATCATGATACTATTAAAACAGCAGACTACTAGATTAAAACAGGGTCAGCTTTATGCCCTTTATTGCCCTTTTTATTTCTACAAGTAGTACATCACCACTGCTTTACTGATACATGGTAATATTAAAACAGCAGACTACTAGATTAAAACAGGGTCAGCTTTATGCCCTTTATTGCCCTTTTTATTTCTACAAGTAGTACATCACCACTGCTTTACTGATACATGGTAATGTTAAAACAGCAGACTACTAGATTAAAACAGGCTCAGCTTTATGCACAGGTGTTACCTATCGCTGCATTTCCAATTTGGCCATAGAGGAAATGCATTTACACAAACACGCCTGGTAGCGGTTACAGACGGTTGGGTTATATTGGACTCGACAAACTATTTTTGGATTTCAAATGTGACAATGTATTATAAACATTGATATACATAATTTCCTAAATACGGAAGCTTTTTAGCGCAATATACATCTTCTATCTATATATATAAAAGCGAAAGGTCACTCGTCAAGGAATCTCAGAAACTACAAATGCTAGGAATCTGAAATTTTGCATGGAGGTCCCTATTAGCACGTAGGTGCTCGCTAAGACGGGGTTTTGCGAAATTCAACCCCCTAAGAGGGTGAAACAAGGGATGAACGGTTGTATGAAAATTCGTCATTTTCAAAGTTATTAAATTTTGTATCTAGACACTTGACACAAAGTAATTAAATGTTTGTTCTATCAATTGTGTAATTTCGAACTGTACGGGGGTGAAATGGGGGATGAATGTCAATGTGAAAGTTCCCAACCGTTGAAGATAAAACCATGATAGACTACAGGCCCGTGAACAAAATTTACGGGTCAAATGAACCACCAGGAGACCTATGTAGGATGATAGAAGGGTGTAAAGTAATAAGATTCAGCACTATGCCGTCACTTGTAAGCTGTCCAACTGAGTGTAATTGAAGAATAAATAAATAAATAAGAAGGGGGGTTGCAACCCTCTACAATTTCTCCTTGTCGCATGATTTTTGTACGGCATTGCGAAATAATGGATAAGAAAGGTATTTAAACTGTATGGAACCAATGCCGTACTTAATCACATGACCAAATTTAATCTGTAAATTACTCGTAGGTACTCTGTAAATTTTTCCGACAAACTAATAATTAAAAAGTTAAAATTTGTAATTTTTATAGTTTCAATACCTCTTCTTATCTATTATTCCGCAACGCCGTACAAAAATAATGCCACAAGGAGAAATGATGACAGCATAGTGCTGAATCTTATTACTTTATACCCTTCTATCATCCTACATAGGTCTCCTGGTGGTTCAATTGACCCGTAAATTTTGTTCACGGGCCTGTAGTCTAAGACACTGTTTATAGGTAGACACTAATTGACATGAAGCAAACGAATGTTTGTTCTGACAACTTTGTAATTTCGAACTGTACGGGGATGAAATTGTGGTTGAAATGGGGGATGAATGTGAATATGGAAGTTCCTAATCGTTGAAGATAGAACCATGAAACTCTGTATATGGGCAATTGACACGAAGAAAATAAATGTTTGTTCTAGCAGTTTTGTAATTTCTAACTGTAAGGTAATTAAATTGGAGTTGACGAATGACTCTTACGCTTTCAAATCTAAACAACTTGAGACAACCGATTTTGATAAAATTGTATAAAACTCTTTTTAGTAACCGTAAATGTGTCTGGGTATACTAATTTACAAATAGGTACTGCCTATGTGACCTTAGTATTTATTTCGCGCAGACGAAGTCGCGGGTAACAGCTAGTAATATTATGTAGGTAGAAGCCAGTACATAATTTACAAGTACAATGTTACACAAATGTTTGCAGCCAGAGCCAACTACTTTTATTGACACAAATTATTTTTCAACGACAAAGCAACGACGTGACAAAGCAACAAATATCCAAACATCAAATTGAAACTTTAGCATTTATAATATTAGTAGGAAGTAGGAACAATATGATTATTCGATAATGATCTCCCGAATATGTTAATAGGTTTACAAAATCAAAACTTTATTCTATCCTCGGCTTATCATAGCCGAGGAACGTTTCGGAAAAATGTAATGACTCAGAAACTATACATGTAGCTCGATTATAATGTAATCTCGCGACACGCGACTCGAGCGCTATAGTCTCGTCACTACTGAGCTTCGATTCTGCTCAATCATCCTTAATGTTTGCAATCAATGGCTTATATTCTGGGGTCATCTGTTAAAGCAACCATATAAAATCAGGCCGTGCTGTGGTGAAGACATCCAACAAATCTTGGCAGACCACTTCATACGAAGAAGTTCAGACCACTTCATACGAAGAAGTTCAGACCACTTCATACGAAGAAGTTCAGGCCACTTCATACGAAGAAGTTCAGACCACTTCATACGAAGAAGTTCAGACCACTTCATACGAAGATTGTTAACGAGGAAATATTAGGTAAGTTTTAAGCACTTTGCGATTATTTTAATTTCCTATTATTTATTTTAATGGGAGTGGTAGGACTCCGTGCAGATTCCGCTTTTGATTTTGTCATACACAATTTTACCAGTGATTTAACCGCCAAGTAGGCATGTGCTAGTACCATGTTCTGGTTTGAAGAGCAATGTTTTCTGAGAATTTACAGGGATAAAAGGCTCTGGGTGACTAGCACAGTGCAGTGCTGAGTATGAGTGCTGCTCTTTTAATTCAAAAGCTGTGTGGTACTGTGCTGGTTTGGGCATGTTTTACTTACTATCAGCCGCAGCGTGCATTGCTCGTCGTACCTATAGAGCGACGGCTACATTAAACAAAAATTCAAAAATTTCTAATTACTCGTACTGTAAGAATAATATTATAATGTGAAAAAAAAACGTTCTGAAGATGTAAAACGAAATGTTTTCTTTTATATGCACCCAGATACGTCCTTCCTTAATATTCTCTTATTTTTATCATATTCCTAGTATCTTTAAATATGAATTATTAACTTTTAATTTCACGTTTATGGTTTGTTTAACTGTATGTACACAACAAGTTTGAATAAATCTTTTGAACTTTTGAGATTTTTAATCTTATTCTATTTTTGTTCTTTATTTTCTATTCTTTATTCTATTTCATATTTGTGTGAATGATTATTATGAAATTAGATATTAATGATTTCCAAGTTGATCACAAAAAAATAAGAATACTCAATCAGAAAGAAAAGGGACTCAAATTCTGTTCTATTTTTATGCAAATTTTGAGACTATATACCTATATAAGTAGCTGTGTTCTACGCAGGTATTATTACTAAAACTATCGAATGAATTCTATCAACACCAATGATTTACAAAATTGTTTTTGTTTTCAGATTATTCAATAAAAAAAATATACCTTTTTCAAGATGGTTAAAGCAAGTACCTGGACAGTCACCAAACGGTTCCAAGGATGGCCTAAGCCAACAGATTTTGAGCTTGTCACTCACGAACTGCCTCCCCTTAAGAATGGAGAAATTCTTGTCAAAACTGAATTCATAAGTCTCGACCCGTATCAGCTCTTTGATAATTCTACCATACTACTGGCGTTCAAACGTTCAGATGATTCCTTGCCCTATGACCAGCGTGGTTACCAAGTCGGAACCGTCAAAGAGTCCAAAAATCCAAAGTACCCGGTGGGGACCCGAGTTGTATCTCACGAAGGATGGAAAGATTATTACATTGCTCACCCTTCTGAGGAACCTCCATCTGGTGCATCAATGAGGGAGATAAGAGAAGTAATCCGCAAGGCTCCCGATCTCAAAGGCCTGCCGATATCTCTAGCGGTCGGTGCTGTGGGGATGCCGGGCGCATCAGCATACTTAGGATTCATGGACACTCGGCCGAAACCAGGTGACACAGTGGTGGTGACGGGCGCGGCTGGTGCCGTGGGCTCGGTTGTGGGACAGATCGCGAAGATCTTGGGCTGTAAGGTGATCGGGTTCGCCGGCTCCGACGATAAGGTGAAATGGCTAGAGCAAGAACTTGGCTTCGACAAAGCGCTGAACTACAAAACAGAAGACGTGCTGTCGTCGCTGCAACGAGTGGCTTCCCAGGGAGTGGATATCTACTTCGATAACGTGGGCGGTGAGATCAGCAGCTCCGTGATCCGGCACATGAACACCGGCGGTCGCGTGTGCGTCTGCGGTACCATCAGCACTTACAACGACCCCGAGCTTGCGAAAGTCACCATCCTCCAACCGGCCATCCTCTTCAAGGAACTCGAAATAAAGGGTTTCATCATCTGGAGCTGGCCCTACAGTAAATGGGAAAAAGCGTTCGCTGATATCGTCACCTGGATCAAGAGTGGACAGCTGAAACCCAGAGAACACATTACCGAAGGTTTTGACAAAGTGCCTCACGCATTTATTGAATTACTCTCCGGTAAAAACTCTGGGAAAGCTGTTGCAAAAGTGTAACCACAATTTGAAATTGTTATTTATTGCGACAAAATCATAAAGTAAATAATTTAAATATCATTAGTCGTTTAACCTATTTAATTGAAGTTTTAAACGTTATCTTTTTTGTTATGCTTATTAAAAATTAAGAGAATTGTTATTATGTTAGTTGGTATTTTTTTTAATAAATTTCATTTGTATAAGCCTGTATTTTAATGTGTTGTTCGTTTTAATATTAAAGCTATATCTCTTTAAAATGCCTAATACTTACTACGCAACAATTTTATATCTGGTGTAATAATCTATATACATATTATATAATATACATATAATTACATATTATATAATATACATATAATTACATATTATATAATATATAATTATATATATAAATATATTATAAAAATAAAAATATATTATATTGCTGAATTGAATTGCAATTCGTGGGTGTCCGCTAAAACTCGACAACGACTGGGCCGATTTGGCTGATTTTGGTTTTGAAATGTATGTGGTAGTTAAGGGAAGGTTTAAACGGTGAGAATATATTGAAAAGTCGCGGGAAAAGATAGTGGTCAGACAGCACATAAAAGAATTTTGGTTTTGGTGAATTACTGATTCTTTACCGGGGCTTGCGAGTTAGGGAGGGATATAAATGAATGTTGGGTACTTACCTCGGCCTCTTCTGGAACCGCTAACATGGCACGGGATTTGATCTCCACGCACACTTCATGCTTATTATTTTGTTATGTTATGCTAGTATAATATGGTTATTTAGATTCACAACACAAAGTACAAGTATAAGTAAGAAATTTTCTGAGGTTTGATGAGGTTTTTTGAATTGTTTTCGGTTATTGTTGCACAGTTGCACACGCGCGCTGACTTGATAGAAGAAGCGAGTAGCGACGACCGTGATTGGCTGCTGTCGCTGCGGGGCGCTCTTCCTGGCGGGGGTCACGCGTATCGCGCGGTTCATTTAAATTTACTTCTTGTGTATTTTGGCCGAGGTAAAATATTTGGATTGGATGGAGCTAATAGAATAGGAAACTAACAAGCCGATTCAGATAGTAAAACAACAATTTCATTTTCTCATATAAACTGTTCTACATAATTTCCAGTCAAACATTTGACCACAGACTAAGTAGAGAGTTTGACGTTACGACTGTCATTGAAATTTGACGTTAGCGAAACAAGAGTTTTAATCAAAGAGTATATTTATAAGTTTTTTTGATGGTCGTTCAGAAATCAAATTGAAGGAATAGTTTAAAAACGAAGCCAATGTTTGTTCTAGTAATTTTGTAATTTTGAACTTTAAGATATAACCATGAAATTTTGTATCTAGATACCTACTTGACTAGAAGTCAATAAATGTTTGCTGTAGCAATTTTGTAATTTTGAACGGTACGGGAATGAAATAGGGGTTGAATTGGGGGACGACTGTCTATTTGGAAATTCGCCACTGTTGAAGATAATACCGTGAAACTTTGTATTTAAGACCCTTGAAACGGAGCTAATAAATGTTTGATCTAGCAATTTTGTAATTTTAAACTGTACGGGGGTGAAATAGTGGATGGAAGTTTATATGCAAATTCGCCATTGTTAGAGATAAAATCATGAAATTTTGCCACTAGACACATAATATCCATATTATGAAAGCCTGGACCATTGAACTGTTTTCGCCCCAAGAAAAAACACAGGCTACTTTTTAGCTCACAAAAAGTGTTAAATGCGTGAAAACCAGAAAATGTTTAGTGGGAGTTCGTCATTTTTAAGGTTTACCATTAAATTTTTAAATTTAAATTAAATTTTGTATCAATATATTATATAGTTGATAGGAAGATTATGAAGGAAATAAGGGTATGTTCCCTGCTGGCGTTTACTGCTGGTACTCGAGGCCTTCTCTCGCAAGGTAAAACTTAAGGTCATAATCCACCACGTTGGCCAAGCGCGGGCTGGTGGATGACACATCGAAAAATTCTAGGTTCATGTCGGTTTTCTCACGTTGTTTTCCTTCACCGTTTTTAAGTTAGCGGCATTACGCACATGACTTTGAAAAGACAGTGGTGCGCGTTGTGGGATTTGTACCCGGGGACTCCGGATCGACAGTCGCCGTTCTCCCGACTAGACCAGCCGTAACTTAATAACGTAAGCTACCTTTTATTGCTAAAAAAATATAGAATGCAGTTAAATTGGGAGTTGAAAGTGTATTTGGAAGAGCGTTTTTGTTGGAGATAAAACCGTGAAACTTTGTATCTAGACATTTGACATGAAGCTATAGGTACATACGAATAATAAAGTAACTATCTGTTATGCTTCCACACCTATAGAACTAAAACAATACTGATGAAATTGCTATTTTAGTAAATATAAATTTGTATGTATTTGTATGTATAATTTGTATTTGTATGAGAAATTACAGGGCTTAGAGATATAACAACTTAGATATCTGGATGACGAGCGCAGTGCAGTGCTGGGTAATAATTTGGACTCTCCATGTACCAATAGCTGCGTTTCACTGTGCTGTTATGTGGCAGTCATGTTGCTTACATGTCCTTCTCTTTTTGTCACTCTATTCTATAATACAGTCGTGGATACATTTTATTTTTAATCGTTGAAATTATTTAAGTTAGGTCTATTTCGATTTTAAAGTGTTTCAATTTCGAAATTGAGATATCGAAAAAGTTTCTCCAAGATTTCGAAATTCCGGAATATATGCCGTATTTTTGAAAGTTTTTAGTCTATCGAAACTGAAACAATAATATATGTATGAAATTAACAGGTCTACTCTTTCAATAATCTGTTAGGTTGGTACTCGTGTTGTTTTCACGAAAATAACCGTTTCCACGAAGTCGTTGCCATACGAACAGACGTGTTAACTGCTCTTATTGGTTTTAATTGTACTGAGTGCTGATCGATCATGGACAATTCCATGGCCGCTTATGATTGGAAAGCTGGAACAGTGTCTCATTCTTTCGCAATTATTTATATATTATACATGACTAGGCTCACTTTGGGTGCTAGCCACATCACTGACACAGCAGAATACCTATAGCAAGCCAACACCACTTCTGGGATCATCCAATTAGTATGTGCAGACGCATTCAAGCCTCCATGGCTGGACATCCTTGAGTCAGATGTTAAGCCTAGTTGCCTACTTCTATGTAGCTGCAAAGGACAGCGGAATAAAAGAACTGGACTTGCGTACCGCAGTACCACCACTCTTCTTTTCCTGTAGTTCCACTGCGTCCGCCATTCAAACGGTGGACCAGATCCGTTAAAATATTGCAGCCTAGCCTACATAATAAAAGTTAAAACAAAATAGTAGATTTGTCAGTTTACTGTTAATTTTTTTTCTCTGTATTCAAACTTTTTGATGTGGCAATAAATTGTATCAATCTATTTGTACATGTTTATCGTTGACTTGGAAAAAAATAAAATTGAGATTTCGTTTCGATAAACATCTAAATCAATACATAGTTACACCTTAAAACGACCACACACGAACCCTTTTATCAGAGGAAGTTACATAGTGGTTACTCTTCACACGTACATATGTATGTATGGTATGTACTGGTATGTACGTATGTAGAGTAAATCACTAATTCATAATGATTTTAATTTAATCTATCCATGTTTGTGTAGAATTGGACATTCTTTCAATAGGGTACCGGACTGGGTCAAAAATACACTATTCTAATTAGTCCGTCAGCTAGATCATGGAAAAATATGAGACAAGTATTTTTTGTTTTTTCAAAATATTAAAAATCGACAAAGATATAGACCATCAAACTTCGAGAGTAGGGGGTCGCAACGTCACTCGTGAGTAAAAATCGTAGGCACGAGTGACGTCACGCGAAACTTCTAATCGCTGTATCTTCGTAATTTTTTGTTTGTGAAACAAAAGAAAAAATACGTGTACAATATTTTTTAGCAATCTAACTGACGGACTAATTAGTTTTTTTGAGGATTGTACCCTATTGTTTTATATAATGACCACTAGCGGTCCGCCCCGTCTTCGCCTGTGGTACATACATAATAGGTATGAATGTACATGTATTACGTAATGTATAAGCATTACATTATGTACTTATGTAATGTATAATGTAGCTCTTAGAGATCAAATCATTCGGTGAAAGATTTTTTGGAATCTGTCTAGTAGTTTCTGAGATTAGCGCGTTCAAACATAGAAACCTCACATTATATTACTAGTATAGATTTGTAAGAACAAAATCAGAAAATACAAATCTGGCGATGATGACATCGACGAAGATAGTAATGCTCGGGTTGTTGATCGTGATAAAGGTATGGATATTGTAATGGCTATCACAAAATGAAACGAAATTATTCAATGAATATTTGAACGTCACAACGGAAGCGTATCATATTTATCAAAGCACAAGCGCTCGTATCGCGTGCTTCCTAGAGTTTATAATAGTGTTTGAGAATGATTTGCAGTTTCACTATACGAATAAGATGATACTGACGACGTACGCCATCGGTCGGTTCGTACGGCGAGCGTTGGCTGCATCACCGAGGATTATTTGAGAGTACAACTTATACGGAGAAAAATGCAACCATGATGGTGTCTCTGAGTCGGAAGGAGGCGCCTTATAAAATAACATTTAACGATGTCAAGTCGGTTATTGGCAGATACCTAATAATAGATCGGCTTAACAGACGAAACCGGACTACAAAGCATTAGAATATGGTAAAAAATGTTCCCTTCTTTTCCTTATTTTCCGTTCTTTCTCCTAAAAGACTAAGATCCCAGAGCTGCCAGATGTCACCTATTTTCTATGAATAAAATGTGGAAGATTGAGTAGAGTTAGTAAGTACTAAGAACACATGCTTACTCGCTAACTTGCTTAGACGGCCAATTTTGAAATATGGGGTAATGAAGGTACATACAAACATTACTTACTTCACGTATTTTCTAATAAGTGATTTTCACGTATGTTGTGGACAATATCCTTAAAAAAAAGGTCCCATTACTCCCAGACACTTTTCGTCGGCCGTTTTGCTTAACTACTCCAAAATAGTAACTTAACTTCACTTAAATTCTCATACTCCATTTATTTGTAAATATGATCATCAGAAAACTATTTTAAAGCTTTTTTCAATAAGACAGACCAATCTAAGGGGCCAATCATCCCCTAAACTCAATTTTTCTATTAAATTCATATATTCGCTCAGTCTCGCGCTCTTACCCATAGAGCCATAGTTGAGTTAGGGGATGATTATGATAATATGATCTTATTGGAAAAAGCTTTAAAATAGTTTTCTGATGATCACATTTACAAATAAATGGAGTATGAGAATTTAAGTGAAGTTAAGTTACTATTTTGGAGTAGTTAAGCAAAACGGCCGACGGAAAGTGTCTGGGAGTATTGGGACCTTTTTTTTAAGGATATTGTCTACAACATACGTGAAAATCACTTATTAGAAAATACGTGAAGTAGGTAAGTAATGTTTGTATGTACATTCATTACCCCATATCTCAAAATTGGCCGTCTAAGCAAGTTAGCGAGTAAGCATGTGTTCTTAGTACTTACTAACTCTACTCAATTGTCCACATTTCATTCATCAGAAAATAGGTGACGTCTGGCAGCTCTGGGATCTTGAACTATAATCTATGATACACATTAACAAGAACAAAGTTTTAAAAAATTAACCCACGACTACCTCGGATTTGCAATTTGTAAGTAATTCTACTAGTCAAGCCCTTTCATTTGATACCTATATTGAGGGAGTAGTGAAAAAAGAAATGTAATTCGCCATTTTGTGGTAGCGGCTATCTGGGAGTTTCAATTTGTCATAGTGCATAGTGTTCTACTAGTGAAACCCTTTCAGTTGATACCCATATTCAGGTAGTAGTAAAAAAATAATGTAATTCGCCATTTTGTGGTGGCGGCCATCTTGGATTTGATTTATTGTATAGTGTATAGTATTTTACTAGTTAAGCTATTTCATTTGATATCAATATTAATTGAGGTAGGTTATGGAGAAATATTTTGTCTGCCATTTTGTCGAGGCAGCCATCTTGAATTGATATCAACCAAACATAGCTAAGAACACTCGCACGGAAATTAACCTTTAAATTAGAAAAGCCGCATCGAAATGGGCTTATCCGTTTGATCTGTACGGTGCCACAGACAGGCTGACATCGACGTCAAACTTATAACGCCCCTTTTTTTGGTCGGTATTTAAAAATAGAACCCAAATTACAAAGGTCACGGACTCACGGACCCCAAAGTGGAGTGGGTAAGTTTTGAAACGAAAACGTGGGACCTGACTTCATACTCTTAAAAACACCTAGTGTTTTTTAAGCCCCGATGATGCAAACATGACGTAGTTATTACTATGTACTTGACCACCATCTTGGCTGATGTTAAAACTACCATGGATCATGCACGACCTTCGTATGAGGCGTCAACTTGAGACTGAGACACGGGAGCTTCTCTTGCAAAAAAAGAGTTCAGGCGATAATCTACAACGCTACATCGAAAAGGTCAACAAGCCGTAACTTTTCCGTATCAGTGATAAATAAATATGATTTCGCTATTTAATGTTATGACATAGCATTTTCGAAAATCATTCATTTAATGTTATCATGCTTTTAATACGATATGATTGTAGTGTTGTAATAATAGAACTCTTCGCAGAGTTCACCTGGGGAAGTACCTCGCATTTGGCAGTTATTCCACGCCCAAGCAGTAATGTGCAAACACGACTGTGTTCTGGTTTAAAGGAAAATCTTTCCAGTGAAATTACAGGGCATATATATAAAATATCTTATATCCTTTGGAAACGAGTACAGTTTACAGTTCAAATAGCTGCGTGTAACTGAGCTGTTATGAGAAGGCATGTTGCTGACCATCAGATACAAGCAAAATTTTACCAGCGTTATGTTTTTCTGTTACTGAATGCAACCCGCTGAAAAAATAATTAAAATACGGTAAAAAAAAACCTCGATTTCATACAATTATTGGACAACAGAGAACAAAACAACTCTATTTAGGTATGAATCTTGTAGCTTACGTATTCGCACTATTTATTTACTAACAGTTAATTGTCGTATCAATGCCAGCTCCACCCGCCTCAAGCGTCCTACCCGCCAATCTAAAAAACTATCCTTCACCCGCTTTATTGCTTAGTTACGGTTACGAGTTGATCGCGGTCAAGGTTACGTGACGTCGCGCGCGCTGCACTGATCCGACATGTCTTCTCGTTACTCATCTCGAGAATACACATTAACGGTTCGTGGAGAGTTTATGTGCAGTGAAAATGCTAGAGAAGCGTTACGGATGTATCGTAAACTGTATCCGACATCACGCCAGCCAACTTGCTCAACAATCGTGAGTGCGTACCAACGGCTGCTAGATCATGGCTCATTCTACACGCCATCACACGCTTCGGGAAGCTGTCGTCCCGCGATGCCACACGATGTGTATGATGTCGTTTTAGCCTATTTCGAAGAAGATCCTCGAAGAAGCAGCAACAATGCAGCTCATCAATTTCGCAGTAGCCAATCCAGTGCGTGGAATTCCGAAGGAATGCACCCGTATCAAGACAGGAATGTACAAGAAGTCAAAAACATAGACCACGCTTTATGAATCGGGTTTTGCTATTGGGTAATAAGTCATTCCGACGCGATCGAACTACCTATTTATTGACGAGTATATGTTCACAAGAATCGGGTTGTTCAACCATCACAACGAACGCTGGTGGTCATATCAAAATCCAAACATGTTTTTAGAACATGTTTAATTTTGCCGGGCGACAACAGGCAGGCGGTATGGTAACAAATACCTGCTAAAGAATCTTTGAGTAAGGTTTTTAAAAACATTAATATTTTAACAGCCCAATCCTGTATATTTACGCATGCATAATATATGCCAGAAAGAATCGGAAAAGCATTAGTCAAATGTCAGATAAAAACCCTAAAACACACTACTGTTATCAATTGAGTAAAAGTAATAGACTACAGGCCCGTGAACAAAATTTACGGGTCAAATGACCCACGAGGAGACCCATGTAGGATGTTAGAAGGGTGTAAAGTATTAAGATTCAGCACTATGCCGTCACTTGTAAGCTGTCCAACTGAGTGTGATTGAAGAGGGGGGGTTGCAACCCTCTACCATTTCTCCTTGTCGCATGATTTTTGTACGGCATTGTGAAATTGAAACTGTATGAAACCAATGCCGTACTTAATCAAATGATCAAATTTGCTCTGTAAATTACTCGTACTCTGTATTTTTTTCCGGCAAACTAATAATTAAAAAGTTAAAATTTATAATTTTTATAGTTTCAATACCTCTTCTAATCTATTACTCCGCAAGGCCGTACAAAAATAATGCGAGAAGGAGAAATCATCGAGGATTGCAACCCCCCCTCTACAATAGCACTCAGTTGGACAGCTTACAAGTGACGGCATAGTGCTGAATCTTATTACTTTATACCCTTCTATCATCCTACATAGGTATCCTGGTGGTTCATTTGACCCGTAAATTTTGTTCACGGGCCTGTAGTCTTTAAACCAATTAAATAAATGTAAGAATTTATATTGACAACTGTTCGATCTTTCTCAAATAAAATTTCAAAAAGGAATGCCCTTCAACGGCTCCATCTACTTATAGCGCCAACCCCTCTAAAACTCTTTCGAGATGGCGGGTAGAATTGAATGGTATCCCACAGGCGCCCTCTTCACTAAATTTTATCAGTCATACCCATTCTTTTAAATAATCAGATACTTGTTCTTTTATGTGAAACATATTTAGACTCAAATCCCAGTATTAATATATACTACAAACAAATACAGGTGACAACACTACAAAGACGAATTGGCAATTCCCAAGTGTAGACTACAAAAACATGAAATTATTTTATACAGTGTTCACTTTTATAATATCATACTAGATCAGTTGGCACGTACCAATGAAATGAGGTTTAAAATATTGTAAAGACCTATTTAATTGATAAAGCTTATTATAATGTTGATGATTTCATTAAAAGACAAAAATGTGTTGCAAAAGAGTGTGTCACAGACTATAACTACCAATTAATTAGAAGTATTTTTACATTAACTCTCTCCTTGCGAGAGAAGGCCCCGAGTCCCAGCAGTGGGAACGTTTAGTGGGCTGTTGATGTTGTTGATTTTTACATGACACTTTAAAATTTTGTATTTCAAATATTTTTATTGCTATTTGACGGAGCGTTTGGAGCGAATCCATTGGACAAAGCCTCTTTACATCCGCTTAATGATAAATATTGTTACAGTTGTTTATGTACTTAAACTGTTTTTCTTTTGTAATTGACGTTACCAAGTTTTCTTTGTTAAATAATAAATAGTTCGAAGATTTAAATTGAATTTAAATTAGGGCGCGGAACCGGCACACATTCCCCAGCACACTTTTTTATGAAAGATGCGAATAAGATGTCAATTGCATCGCTTTTCAGTGATAATGACGTCGAAGTATATTTGTTCTAGTCGTCGTACGGTGTACAAACGTGACCATACTTTTAGGCAGGATTTTTGTAAATATCAACTGGTCACATATTCTTTAATATTGAGTTTAAGAGTTAACTTATTGCACACTGCACAGCTACGATGTGCTATGTAGCTATGTTATCTAAATAGCCTGTTAAAATATTGCTAATTTAAAACAAAAAGGTGTATATAGTAAAGTTGTACCTATGTAAATAGAAATATATTTATTCTATACACTGCGATTTGAGTGGGTTTAATATCGCATACGTCGATAATAACTGCGGAAATTACTTTTCTCAAAAAATTTACAAGTTTCGTACTGGGATGATTTAACAAACTGAATACTCTGTTGTGTTCGTGGCCATTATCACGGTTTTCGCACGAGGAATCCTTTTTCCTTGTATCAGTCATAAATAAGTGATTGTTTGGTTTCGCTGTTTGATGTTATCTTATGACACAGCGTTTCCGAATATTATTTAATGTTATCTAACTGATTAAAAGATATGTTAGGAGTCTATACTCTTACTGCTATTAAATAGGTCCATTCTGTATAGCCTGTCTGGGGAAGTAACACATTTTTCTAGTTAGTCTATCTTAAATAGAGCAATGTTTGCGCATAATTATATTGCGTTCCAGTTTGATAGGCAATATTTCATACTATTTTTATTCTTTCACAAATAGAGGAATATTTGCGTATCATTGTGTTCTAGTTTGATGGCCACGAAAAATAAACAAATTACCTATAGCTGGGTGTCAGATGCAGGGTGTAATTTGGACTATCCAACTATCCATGTTCTGTGCTCTTCTGCTCTGTGCTGTTATGGGCAGGCACGGTGTTTACCATCCGACACATTTTGCATGCATCGTCACTACATGTTAAAAAAGGTGTTTTTATTCGAAAATTACTTGGAATAAAAAACAAAATTAACTGATTTTTTTTTAAAAGCAACCAAAATATAAATAACCTCACAAGGCAGAAAATTTATCAATATTTGACAATATATTTTTATAAATGTCACGTGGTCAATGTTGTCTATATTGTGGTGGGTCATTTATATTTGTAGTTAAACAAAGGTGGTCACGCGGGGTGCTGCGGCGATAGTAGCTGCTGTGCACAAAATCCACTTTATTACATTGTATCAGAATAAAAAACCAAAACAATTACTACAACTAAAATAATTTTATTAAATCCATTCTGAGCTGAATCCTTATAAGTGTGAGTTTCATCCTTGTAGTGCCGGAGCGCATGTCCACTTGCAACGGTTCACCCCCTTATACGGAGGTTTCTAGAGTGTATTTTTTTCTATTAGGGTCCCCTACCTTCTTAGATCGAGTGGCGGCAGCAATATCATCTCGCAAGAGTCTTCTTCTTGCCGCTCGGGAGCGTTTCGGTGATCTTTCTGCTCACGAGGCTTTAGTGTTGTTTCGCATGTGTTTTGCCCTCCTCAAGCTCTCCATACCTGGCTTTTACGAACTGCCCCAAGTGGACTGGCTTTGTCCTGAGGATGTCTCTTTGTTTGAAAAACTTTTGCGAGCGACGGTGGAGTCAATTTTGAATGGCTCTCTGGATGACATTAAATGGAATCAGGCGGCTCTTCCTGTCAGATACGGGGGTCTTGGGGTGCGATGCGCACGCGATGTGGGCGTGCCGGCTTTTTTGGCGTCGGCGCATGGGGTAGTGGGCCTCGTCACTGTAATCTTTCTTTGAACTTTGTGCAGTGTTACAACCAAAATCGAGAGCATGGTTGCACGCGTTGCCATCGCCTCATTTGGGCACTTTGCTGGATGGTGACTATCTGCGTGTGGCGGTGGCCCTTCGCCTGGGCTGCAAGGTGTGTGAACCTCATATATGCACCAGAGTGGAGGCCGATGGCCATCTTGCATTGAATTGCCGTCGCTGCACAGGCAGATTCTCGCGTCACCACGCTCTCAACGATAGTGTTCGGAGAGCCTTTATATCAATCAACGTCCCGTGCTTGCTTGAGCCACCGGGCCTTAGCAGGTCTGATTCTAAGAAACCCAACAGAATGACGTTGGTGCCCTGAAAGAATGGCAGGTGTCTGGTATGGGATGCCACTTGCGTTAGCACTGTGGCGCCCAGTCATCTTAGTCGATCCATTTTGGCATCGGCAGCTACTGCGGAGGACGCCGCAAGGAACAAGAGCCTGAAATACGCAATGTTAGAGTCATCATTATGATTTTGTCCCATTTGCTGTGGAGACTTTGGGCAGTTGGGGAACTGAGGCTAAAAGTTTGTTGAGCGAGTTGGGGCGTGAACTACGCGATAAATTGGGGGACTCCCGCACCGGCTCGGACTATTATAGATCACTATAGAACTCATAGCCCGAAAAAGTGGCATTATTTCATGGTATATCATATTGACGTTCCAAAGACTCGTACAATAATGAGATTTGACACTACGTTTTTGATAAGAACGTCTAGGATGCGGAATGTGTTTCCTGAGATAAGAAAGTTTTTTCAAAAACTTGTCGTTCAGGGTTATAATTGCCAAAATTTGAGAAATAAACGATTTTTTTCGCTGTTTTTTTCGATTTTTGACATAGTCGCGTTCGCCGCTCGAGGTCACAAACTTGGGTTAATCATTAGGCAAACATCATAAACAAGTCTGTAAAAAATCAGATCTACCGGATTTAATGCATACTGTAATGTACAAAGTTACTGGACTACTTTTCATCCTTACATATTTTATGCTTAGATCTTTAAAACCACCAACAAATTTTGATGCGGGTTATTTTAATAGATAAAATGATCCGATAGAAAGGTTTAAATATTTTAATCTTAATATCTTCTTAATCTTAATCTCTTCGTGCATAAAGTAGAAGAGAAATACTAATAAATTTATAGTTTTCTAATGTAATATCATAAATAAACACATTTTTTGGGCTTACACTGCAAACGCTGGCTGAATCCTATGAGCTAAATCAAAATAATGTATAACAGTATTGTAACCCTTGAAAAGGTCTACAAAATTGTGTGTTATATTGTATGTCTATCTCTTAGGAATAGCCCACCATAACCATTTTTATTTGTACATTTAGTTGTACACACGCCAGGGCTATTCCCTAGACATAAATATAAGAAAGACAAATAGATTTTTGAAGTGAAACTTCTTTAGAATCGTTGTGATTTCAAACCGGATGCAACGGAAAATACGACAGGTAAGAGACACAAATATAGGATGAAGCCAGGAAATAATGAGACAGAAATATACATACTATTTTGTCCCATACTGCAAGTAAGCGTCATTTTCGACGCGTCTCTCAAACGGCGTTTGGCGCAATTGTTACGGTCTCAGCTTAACGATTGTTTAGTACCGGGTTCGATCCTGACCAAGGCCTGTATTAAGTGTTTTGTTTTGCACGCTTTTTGAAGTGAAAACTTATTTAGGCGGTAGTTTCCAAGGTAAGCTATCAAATTCTGAGTTTAATAATTAAGAAAAATATTGTGTCACTAGCAAGCCAATGTCAGTCATTAATACTCAGTCAAAAATGACAAATTATCAGTTATTGAATTTATACATGAAAATTTGATAAAATATACCCCAGAAGATGTGACGGCCCTTGGTCTGGGACGCCACTTGCGTCGATACTTTGACGCCGTCTCATCTTTCTAGGACACAAGTCAGAGCTGGCGCGGCAGCTGAGCAAGCTGAAGACCTCAAAAGGCGCAAATATAGCTGTATCGATAGCGGATACATGTTTGAGCCTTTTGGGGTCGAAACTTTGGGACCGTGGGGACTGAGTGCCAAAAGCATTTACAAAGAATTATGTAAGCGGCTTTGTGATGCAACTCGGGACCAAAATGCTGGCCTTTTTTTTGCTCAACGCATAAGTATCGCCATTCAACGTGGCAATGGGGGCAGCATTTTGGGCACAATTCCCACTGGCACCGGTCTTTTAGAGTAAGTTTATGTACATATCGCACGCTTAATAATAAAGAGAAATAACTGAAAAATTGGGGAAATCGAGCTTTTGTAATAAAACGCAATAACAATACGAAAAGAATAGGATAGATTCGACAGCCGTTAAATTCGAACGATTTTGAGTGAAACGGAAGATCGATCGTCTCTTTCGTTCCAAACGGATAGGCTATGATGTCTGTCTAAAGTCGAATATTGCTGTTTAAACGTTAAAACGTGAGTATTTCATTTATTAATTTACAATCATAAAGTGCAATATTTTGATGTAACTTCATTTAGTATTTAAGCTTGTTTTATTGCCAAATGGACATTTGTACTTATTTCAGTCTTGTTTTAAAATATTTTGTTTCTTTTGTGAAATATTTTGAGATATTTCAGTTTATTATTAAACTACTACTTTAGTTTTGTCATAAACTGAAATAAGTCTGAGGGTTTTTCTTCTTTTCACTTTTTTTTCAGGGTTTTCATATATGTAGAATGGACATTGATATACCAGATTAAAGGTTAGGATTTCTACTTTTATCTACCCTTCTTTTGTTTTGAAAAATACGACATTTATCAATTATTTTTTAATATTTTGTGCTCCTGGTCGAACAGACTAAACTTTAAACACCATTTCCCAAAATTCTTAATTTTTGAGATAATTCTCTTTATTATTAAGCGTGCGATATTGTAAATAAATTGTATTAAGGTTAATTAATCATTATCATCATCAACAGCCCACTAAACGTTCCCACTGCTGGGACTCGGGGCCTTCTCTCGCAAGGAGAGAGTTAAGGCCATAATCCACCACGCTGGCCCAGTGCGGGTTGGCGGATGACACATGACTTCGAAAGATTCTAGGTACATGTCGGTTTCCTCACGATGTTTTCCTTCACCGTTTTAAGTTAGCGGCATTACGCACATGACTTCGAAAATAGAGTGTTGCGTGTGGGGTTTGAACCCGGGGTCTCCGGATCGGCAGTCGCCGTTCTCCCGACTAGACCAGCCGTAACTTAATTAATTTAAGTTAATTAATAGTCGATTATAATTTTGTTAGAATTTCTCATAACTAATTAATAATTCTAATTAAATAATTTGAATATGAATAAAACCCCAGAGGTATCGCGAATTCTCAAAAAGAATTATGATAAAATTCAGATGATTTTAAGTGGGGATTTTAACATAAATTTTGCATCAGATACAACGCTTCCTTTGATTGAGTTTCTCGATACAACATTTAATTTAAAAATGTGTAACAATCGCACTCAATCAACTATGATTAATTTAATTTTCATTTAAAATTCTGTTAGAAATTTAATTTGCTAAATCTCGTTAGTGTAATTGGCGATATGCCGTTCTGACTGATTATAAATAAATAAATAAATGAGATCAAAAACGGTAATAGCTGCAGTATTCCAAAGATATATCAACCAAATTGAAACAAAAAGATTTGTATCGTATTTTAGTTATCATAAGCCTCTTGTGTCATTTGTTGAAACTGAAAATATGGAACTTGAGCAATAGATTATGTAACATATTTATGTTAAATAAAATATAAAATATCTTTTAAAATTAATCAAAATACTTTCATTTTTAAACAATTAAACTTTGTAATTATCCTACCCTCGGTATATATATATATATATTATATTCATCTCATCATTTTGTCGACTGACTTATCCTTTCATCTTTATTGGTTGTTGCTGTCTCATTCATTTTGCCTAAAAAAGAGAAAACAAAATCAAGTTTTTAAGCATTTTGAAGCGTTGGTCGCCCAGAGTCAGCGTGATTGTGGGTCACACCTGGCTGGGATTGGCACAGGACCGAGGTAGAGAGGAGGCATAGATAAAGAAAGATATACAGCTGTCAGTATAATTAAAAAGCATTTGATGATGATGAAAGATAAAAGAGAAAAAAACTTGCAGTATTCTGAGCTTCGACACGAGGCTCGAGGCGAGGTGTATCATGGAAGATTTATGTTCATGTTCAGAAGTGGAGTTGGATAGCCTGATGATGACAATGAGTGTTTACTTGCCTGTGATGTAAAACTGTTCAGATTCTTAACGAAATAAACTCTTAATTAATTGTTACATATGTATTGCATCTGTGCAAAATATTTTGTTCAGATATACAATATGCAAAGCTCTCTCTAGAAAAGCCTCTCTGTTAGAAGGCGGATGTTCTCCGACTGATTAATTTCTTAATACATATTCCTTATCATAAAAGTAATTTTATCAGCGTTCGTGAGCAAAACCATATTCTTATAACAAGGAAAATATATGCGATTGTAATCTAAGTGTAATTTTTTCGTAATCCACTATCATATTAAAATTGAAGATGATGACGGTTGTGATGATTTGCTGTTTTCGTAAATTTTTTAAATCCGGTATAGAGTGACAAGACGAGCAGGACATGTGCCTGATGGTAAACAACATGCATGCCCATAACAGCACAGTGACACGCAGCTATAATCTCATGAAGAGTGTAAATTATTATCTACCTAGCACCCCACTGCGCTCGTCACCGCGGCGGCGACGGCTTTGCGAAAGGATGGATCTTCGTACTCCTATTTAATAGCCTTATTGGCTTTCTTAGTTATATTACCACTGCCTTACTAATACATGATACTATTAAAACAGCAGACTACTAGATTAAAACAGGGTCAGCTTTACGCACAGGTGTCACCTATCGCTGCATTTCCATATTTATCAATTTTTCCATAGAGGAAATGCATTTACACAAACACGCCTGGTGGCGGTTATGGACGGTTGGGTTATGTTGGACTCTACAAATGATTTATGGCTTTCAAATCCGACAATGTATTACAAACATTGCAATACATCATTTCCTAAATACGGAAGCTTTTAAGCGCAATATATTATGTAGGCAGTAGCCAGTACAGAATTTACAAGTAGAATGGTACACAAATGTTTGCAGCCAGGGCCAACTACTTTTATTGTTAACACAACCAGTTAAGTTTGAATTACTATATTTATCGTTAATTTGTTTATGTTTATGTTGTATGTGTAGTGAGACCATTAAAATATTTATTATTAACTCAGAAAAACAGCAAGCAATGATACTAGCAGTGACCCGCGGCTTTAGTCGCGTAATTTTTCGTTCCCATTTGTTTCCCGTGATCAAATGTAGTCTTTATCAAAACTCAAAATCAAAATAATTTTATTTCAGATAACATAATCCATTGAGTTAGTAGAAAGATACTTAGTAAACTATTGTTAGTACGTAAAAAAGAGGATACAAATTATTACTATCTAACGACCATTTGACCTCCCATTTATTCCCGACGCATTCCGAGTGGACGGATTACTGCTAACTCCTGATCACCATCCCCACGAAATGCCCCAGGAAGGGAGCTCTTAGGTCTTCGGCCACTACTTTCATGGTGCTGTTGTGACTGCCTCGCACTCGCCTCATTAACGACGCGACTTTCTTCCGAACAACTGCGTGGAAGCCGTCCGTTCGCGTTTCCGCAAACATTTTAGAGGCGCTACAAAAACGAGGCAGACCCAACATCATCCTAAAAATATTATTATATTGGACACGCAGAGTATCCAGCGATCTTTTAGCACACGCCATCCGCAGACTGTCAGTGTAGAGACCCTGACAAAAGGCTTTGAAAAGCGTTATTTTGACCTGGTCCGAACACCGAGCAAATCTGCGAACAAGCATGTTACCTCGAATCGCCAGAGCTCTACGCTCCCTTTCGACATCAGCATCATCTTTAAGGTCGTCGGTCAACAAGTGCCCCAGATATCGAAACTGGCTAACCTGCTTGAGAGAAAACCCACTAAGCATAATGGACATATGGTCTGGACGTTTACCGGCGGCCTTAAAGACCATGTACTCACTCTTCTTGACATTGTAAATAAGTCCATGACAAGCAGCATATTTCTCACAAACCTTCAACAGCGCTCTTATAGACCTCGCAGTGGGACCCAACAACACCATGTCGTCAGCGTAGTTGATGTTATTTACACTAACACCACCCACACAACAACCGACACGCATGCTTCTGAGTGCCACTATGAGGTCATTTATGTACAGACTGAAGAGCTTCGGAGACGACAACCCCCCTTGTCTCACTCCGCACTCCAACCTGTATGCCTCGGACAAACTATTTGACCATTTAATACAATTCGACTGGTTATTGTACCAGTACTGGAATATTTTTTGAATTCCCGTCGGAACCTGCCTGTCTGCCATCTTCCTCCAAAGCACTTTGAGTGTGTTTTTTGTAACTAATATAGGTTCACACTTGACCACCATCTCGCCTGATGTTAAGCGACGATGCGATCTACGAAGAGGCGTGCTTACCTAGAAGAAACCGATTCACTCTCGATTTGGTGTCAGACTATAACTTCACTTTTTTTCAATTTTCAACCCGAACCGTTGAGGCGTTCCGACGTGGCAAAGCAACAAAAATCCAAACATCAATATTTTTAAACTTTAGCATTTATAATATAAGTAGGAACAATAATTATGATTATTCGATAATGATCTCCCGAATATGTTAATAAGTTTACAAAATCGAAACTTCAGTCTAATAACAAGGCGAGGAAGGTTTCGGAAAAATGTAATGACTCTCAGAAACTATATGTAGCTCGAATACAATGTAATCACACGCGACTCGAGTGCTATAGTCTCGTCACTGCTGAGCTTCGATTCTGCTCAATCATCCTTAATGTTTGCAATCAATAGCTTATATTCTGTTGTCATCTGTTAAAGCAACCATATAAAATCAGGCCGTGCTGTGGTGAAGACATCCAACAAGCCTTGGCAGTCCACTTCATACGAAGAAGTTCGGACCACTTCACACGAAGAAGTTCAGACCACTTCATACGAAGATTAACGACGAAATATTAGGTAAGTTTTAAGCACTTTGCGATTATTTTAATTTCCTATTATTTATTTTAATGGGAGTGGTAGGACTCCGTGCAGATTCCGCTTTTGCTTTTGTCATACACAATTTTACCAGTTATTTTCCCACCAAAGAGTCATGTGCTAGTTCCATGTTCCGGTTTGAAGAGCAATGTTTTCAGAGAAATTACAGGGATAAAAGGCTCTAGGTGACTAGCACAGTGCAGTGCTGAGTATGAGTGCTGCTCTTTTAATTCAAAAGCTGTGTGGTACTGTGCTGGTTTGGGCATGTGTTACTTACTATCAGCCGCGTGCATTGCTCGTCGTATAGAGCGACGGCTTTATTAAACGAAAAATTCTAATTACTCGTACTGTAAGAATAATATTATAATGTGAAAAAAAAAACGTTCTGAAGATGAAAAACGAAATGTTTTCTTTAATATGCACCCAGATACGTCCTTCCTTAATATTCTCTTATTTTTATCATATTCCTAGTATCTTTAAATATGAATTATTAACTTTTGATTTCACGTTTATGGTTTGGAACTTTTGAAATTTTTAATCTTACTCTATTTTTGTTCTTTATTTTCCATTCTTTCTTATATTTCATATTTGTGTGAATGATTATTAAATAAGATATTAATGATTTCCAAGTTGATCACAAAAAAATAAGACTCACTCAGAAAGAAAAGGGACTCAAATTCTGTTCTATTTCTATGCAAATTTTGGGACTATATACCTTTATAAGTAGCTGTGTTCTACGTAGGTATTATTACTAAAATTATCGAATTAATGATTTACAAAATTGTTTTTGTTTTCAGATTATTCAATAAAAAAATAATACCTTTTTCAAGATGGTTAAAGCAAGTACCTGGACAGTCACCAAACGGTTCCAAGGATGGCCTAAGCCAACAGATTTTGAGCTTGTCACTCACGAACTGCCTCCTCTTAAGAATGGAGAAATTCTTGTCAAAACTGAATTCATAAGTCTCGACCCGTATCAGCTCTTTGATAATTCTACCATACTACTGGCGTTCAAACGTTCAGATGATTCCTTGCCCTATGACCAGCTTGGTTACCAAGTCGGAACCGTCAAAGAGTCCAAAAATCCAAAGTACCCGGTGGGGACCCGAGTTGTATCTCACCAAGGATGGAAAGATTATTACATTGCTCACCCTTCTGAGGAACCTCCATCTGGTACATCAATGAGGGAGATAAGAGAAGTAATCCGCAAGGCTCCCGATCTCAAAGGCCTGCCGATATCTCTAGCGGTCGGCGCTGTGGGGATGCCGGGCGCATCAGCATACTTAGGATTCATGGACACTCGGCCGAAACCAGGAGACACAGTGGTGGTGACGGGCGCGGCTGGTGCTGTGGGCTCGGTTGTGGGACAGATCGCGAAGATATTGGGCTGTAAGGTGATCGGGTTCGCCGGCTCCGAAGATAAGGTGAAGTGGCTGGAGCAAGAACTTGGCTTCGACAAAGCGCTGAACTACAAAACGGAAGACGTGCTGTCGTCGCTGCAACGAGTGGCGCCTCAGGGAGTGGATATCTACTTCGACAACGTGGGCGGTGAGATCAGCAGCTCCGTGATCCGGCACATGAACACCGGCGGCCGCGTGTGCGTCTGCGGTACCATCAGTACTTACAACGACCCTGAACTTGCGAAAGTCACCATCCTTCAACCGGCCATCCTCTTCAAGGAACTCGAAATCAAGGGTTTCATCATCTGGAGCTGGCCCTACAGTAAATGGGAGAAAGCGTTCGCTGATATCGTCACCTGGATCAAGAGTGGACAGCTGAAACCCAGAGAACACATTACCGAAGGTTTTGACAAAGTGCCTCACGCATTCATTGAATTACTCTCCGGTAAAAATTCTGGGAAAGCTGTTGCAAAAGTGTAACCACAATTTGAAGTAGTTATTTTTAGCGACAAAATCATAAAGTAAATAATTTAAATATCGTAAGTCGTTTAACCTATTGAGGTTTTAAACGTTATCTTTTTTGTAATGCTTATAAAAAATTAAGAGAATTGTTATTATGTTAGTTGTTATTTTTTTTAATAAATTTCATTTGTATAAGTCTGTATTTGAATGTGTTGTTCGTTTTAATATTTTTTTTTTTTTTTTTTTTTTTTAATTTAAGTATCTACTCCACAGACTCCGGGGTCCGTGATCTTTGTCAATACAATTTTTTTTTACAGATTTCTTGGAGTAGGAGAAGAAAAGGAAAAAAGGGGGGAGTTGGGCACATTTCAAACTTAATTCTAGAGCTCGTCTGTAGAGCCGATCACTATCGGTTGGGATCCTACCGCTAGTAATCGACTCCACATTGAGTCTTTGCCTTGCCATTTGCCTAAGCCGCCTCCTCCCGGCCCAGAGCCTCCACTACGGCTGCATTTCTGTCCCTGATGGCCATCTGTAGGTCTCTCTATGGTCGGTATGGATGGTCTCTCTCTCGGATGGTCTTCGGTGATGCAGCCAACGCTCGCCGCACGAACCGACCGATGGCGTCGTCGGTGTCGTCAGCGTAGTAAATGAAGGTCCCCGTGTGCCGTGAGATTGCAACAACCGCATGGGGCACACTCTCGTGCAGCTTCATGTTTGCCTTGGTTTTGATTGCGATTACCGACTCGTATGTTAGTCCTTGAGCTTCATGGATGGTAAGGATGCGTGACCCGGTGCCTGACCCATAACCCTGGTTTGTCAGGGTCTCTTTCTCCTCTTGAGTGTGAACTAAAAAGAGGGTGTTTGGTAGGGTGTTGGGTATTTGCGCTCCCTTATATCTTCTCTGCTCTAGGGACTTTATACGGGGCGCTGAGGAGTACATACCGGAGTATATTTCCCTCAGCGCATATGCGACGTCCATTGGGTTTCGATGTGTGCAGAGCAACTCCTGGCTGATCTTTGTTACCAGGTTCGGGCGGTGATACCTCATTTCGAAGAGATTTTCCCTGTCGATGTAAGGCAACTGATTGACGTCTCCGATGAGGACAATTTCACCAGCACCAGACAGCCTTGAAGCCATCACAATGGCTCCAAAATGGTTCATGAGAGCTTCGTCTACCATGAGGCGACTGAAACTTTCTCTTCCGAAACCATTTACCAGAGCAGAAGCCATGGTTCGCACTCTGGTTTTAACCAGGTTTCCGATACGGTGCGATAGCTTTTCTCTTAGATCTTTTGCTGCCTCAGTTGTTGTGGTAATGATGGCGTCCTTGTCCACATCAAAGTGTCTAATCACCCATGTTGTCTTTCCACATCCTGGAACTCCGTTGACCCACTGTATTCTCGGTACCTCCCAGTTTTACCAACCAGCATTGACGTTTGAGTTCCTTTCGATGGTCTTGGCCATCTCTAGGATCTTATCGTCCAGCATAATCTTGGTGCATCGGGCAGTAACTACAATTGGGTCGTTTTGTGGTGTCGCATAAACAGGCACTCCCGCGCGCTCTGTCTCTATCTCGTTCAGTGTCACGAAGCCATTTTCTGCACTGTAAGCTGCCATATACTGTCCTGTCATGGTTCCCTTGATGACCCGGGAAGTGACATTATTGTAAATAGCTGCTTCGGCCTCCTCGAGTTTCGCCTTTAAGAGGCTTTGACTTCCTAGCCTATAGGACTGCATGATGTTTTCGCAGGTCTTAAGGTTGACTTGTCTTGTCGCTCTCAGTGTGGCTATGAATTCGATGAAGGCGTTACGTGCATGGCTCCGCGGCTCCGAAGCCGTGACATAGCGGGGCGGTTCAACCTGACCCATATCGGCTCTCGTTCGTCTTATTTGTTGCTGTGAAGCTGCTTTGGGGGTCTTTGTCGTTAAGGGGTGTGGTGAATGGGATGAGATTCGGAGTATGCTCCTTGCCGCTGCGTTGAAGGCAGTCACGAAAGCCGCATTCGTTCCTCGGCTGCCGCTTTGATTGGCTGCGGCCTTTTCCGCGGCTGCCCTCTGCTGTGCTCCGTTTTAATATTAAAGCTATATCTCTTTAAAATGTTTAATACTTACTACGCAACAATTTTATATCTGGTGTAATAATCTATATATATATTATATATATATATATATATTGCATAGTAAGTATTAGACATTTTAAAGAGAAATGAGTTGCTGTTCGTGGGTCCATTAAAACTCGACAACGACTGGGCCGATTTGGCTGATTTTGGTTTTGGAATGTATGTGGTAGTTAAAGGAAGGTTCAAACGGTGAGAAAATATTGAAAAGTCGCGGAAAAGATAGTAAAACAACAATTTCATTTTCTCATATAAACTGTTCTACATAATTTCCAGTCAAACATTTGACGTTACGAATGTCATTGAAATTTGACGTTAGCAAAACCAGAGTTTTAATCAAAGAGTAAGTATATAAGTTTTTTTGATGGTCGTTCAGAAATCAAATTGAAGGAATAGTTTAAAAACGAAGCCAATGTTTGTTCTAGCAATTTTGTAATTTTGAACTTTAAGATATAACCATAAAACTTTGTGTCTAGATACTTGACAAGAAGTCAATAAATGTTTGCTGTAGCAATTTTGTAATTTTGAATGGTACGGGGATGAAATAGGGGTTGAATTGGGGGACGAATGTCTATTTCGAAATTCGCCACTGTTGAAGATAAAACCGTGAAACTTTGTATTTCGACCCTTGAAACGGAGCTAATAAATGTTTGATCTAGCAATTTTGTAATTTTAAACTGTACGGGGGTGAAATAGTGGCAAAATTTTATGATTTTGTCTCTAATAATGGCGAACTTGCATATAAGTTTATATATAGTTTATATATAGACACATAAGTAATATCCAATATGGATATTATGTGTCTAGTGGCAAAATTTCATTAATCATTCGAATTTCATCAAAATGTATTAATATAATACAATAAATGTAAAAACAACTGTAACGCTTTAAAGCCTGGACCATTGAACTGTTTTCACCCCAAGAAAAGACATAGGCTACTTTTTATCTCACAAAAAGTGTTAAATGCGTAAAAACCAGAAAATGTTAAGTGGGAGTTCGTCATTTTTAAGGTTGAACCATTAAATTTTGTATCAATGTATTATATAGTTGATATGAAGATTATGAAGGAAATAAGGGTATGTTCCCTGCTGGCGCTTACTGCTGGGACTCGGGGCCTTCTCTCGTAAGGTAAAACTCAAGGTCATAATCCACCACGTTGGCCAAGCGCGGTTTGGTGGATGACACATCGAAAAATTCTAGGTTAATGTCGGTTTTCTTACGTTGTTTTCTTTCATCGTTTTTAAGTTAGCGGCATTACGCACATGACTTTGAAAAGACAGTGGTGCGCGTAGTGAGATTTGAACCCGGGGACTCCGGATCGACAGTCGCCGTTCTCCAGACAGAGTTGAAAATGTATTTGGAAGAGCGTTTTTGTTGGAGATAAAACCGTGAAACTTTGTATCTAGACATTTGACATGAAGCTATAGGTACATACGGATAATAAAGTAACTATCTGTTACGCTTCCACACCTAAAGAACTAAAACAATACTACTGATGAAATTGCTATTTTAGTAAATATAAATTTGTATAATTTGTATTTTTATGAGAAATTACAGGGCTTAGAGATATAACAACTTAGATCTCTGGGTGACGAGCGCAGTGCAGTGCAGTGCTAAGTAATAATTTGGACTCTTCATGTGCCAATAGCTCTGCGTATCACTGTGCTGTTATGTGGCAGTCATGTTGCTTACATGTCGTTATCTTATTGTCACCCTATTCTGTAATAGAGGCGTGGGTATGTTTTGTTTTTAATCGTTGAAATTATGTAAGTTAGGTCTATTTTATTGTAGACATTAAATGAAACCAGAGTGTAGCGATTCTAAACCCTCCGACACGGAATCTCACATCTCATTCTTTGTTTTATCTGTTTAGAATGACAAAGGCAAGGATTATCCACCGTTCGGATTGTGCCTACCACTGGGTAGATAGAACCACTACCTGTGCCGACTTTTACGTAGTAATTATTATTCTCTTTCCTCTGATCAACGACCGCTCCGTTGTACGGTCGGAATCGTACTGACTGGTGTGTACGTGTGTAGAGTAACAGCCGATTTCAATTCCCTACCACCACTATGTAACTTCCTCTGATAAAAGGGTTCGTGTGTGGTCGTTTTAAGGTGTAACTATATATTGAATTAGGTGTTTATAAATAAATATTGGTGGACAATTCACACACAACATCATCTGGCCCCAAACTAAGCAAAGGTTGTATGATGGCGGCCAGATAGCTGATATAATACATATATAGTTTTAAATACATACTTATTATACATAGAAACACCCAGACACAGTGCAAACATTTGAATTCATCACACAAATATTTGCACTGAGTGGGAATCGAACCCATGACCCTTGGCTTCGCAGGCAGAGCTACTACTAATTAAGCCACTAGGCCAGGTTTATCGAAACGAAATCTCAAAGTCTTTATGTTTGATCCATTATCATTTTTTTCCAAGTCAACGATAAACATGTACAAATAGATTGATACAATTTATTGCCACATAGAAAAGTTTGAATACAGAGAAAAAAAATTAACAGTAAACTGACAAATCTACTATTTTGTTTTAACTTTTATTATGTAGGCTAGGCTGCAATATTTTAACGGATCTGGTCCACCGTTTGAATGGCGGACGCAGTGGAACTACAGGAAAAGATGAGTGGAGGTACTGCGGTACGCAAGTTCAGTTCTTTTATTCCGCTGTCCTTTGCAGCTACATAGAAGTAGGCAACTAGGCTTAACATCTGACTCAAGGATGTCCAGCCATGGAGGCTTGAATGCGTCTGCACATACTAATTGGTTGATCCCAGAAGTGGTGTTGGCTTGCTATAGGTATTCTGCTGTGTCAGTGATGTGGGTAGCACCCAAAGTGAGCCTAGTCATGTATAAAATATAAATAATTGGGAAAGAATGAGACAGTGTTCCAGCTTTCCAATCATAAGCGGCCATGGAATTATCCATGATCGATACCACACCATCACCTCAGATACGCACCACAAATGATGGCCAATCCATTCTAACCCTGCCGCACCTTCCAGGCTGCAGGTATGAGTATTTCCTCGTAGTAGAAATACATGCATAACAAACATAATACATAGACAGCCCACTAAATATTCCCACTGCTGGGACTCGGGGCCTTCTCTCGCAAGGAGAGAGTCAAGGCCATAATCAAACATGCTGGCCTAGCGCGGGTTGGTGGATGCCACATGACTTCGAAAGATTCTAGGTACATGTCGGTTTTTTCACGATGTTTTCTTTCACCGTTTTAAGTTAGTGGCATTACGCACATGACTTCGAAAAGACAGTGGTGCGCGTGGTTTTGAACCCGGGGTCTCCGGATCCGTAGTCACCGTTCTCCCGACTAGACCAGCCCTAACTTTACATAGATATTTTAATAATCTAGAATTTCGTTTTTATGGTGTTATCGACTGTGAGCACGGTGGTATATAACCGACTCCCCGAGGGCATGGTTGAAGTATCCAATTCAAGGGGAGATTGAAGCTTTGCCTTAAAAGCTATATAAGCGTCTTGTATTAAATACAAAAAATAATGACGCTGAAACAATTCACATGCCTTAGTTAAATTGTAATTTACACGATTTTATTTTCGATCAATCAATCGATCAACAGCCCACTAAACGTACGATTTTATTTTAATTGTATTATTTATTTCAAATGTATCACTAATTCATAATGATTTTAATTTAATCTATCCATGTGTAGAATTGAACATTCTTTCAATTCTTTTATATTATGACCACTAGCGGTCCGCCCCGTCTTCGCCTGTGGTACATACATAATAGGTATGAATGTCCATGTATTACGGTATGTATAAGCATTTCATTATGTACTTATGTAATGCATAATGTAGCTCTTAGAGATCAAATCCTTCGGTGAAAGATTTTTGAATCTGTCTAGTAGTTTCTGAGATTAGCGCGTTCAAACAAAGAAACCTCACATTATATTACTAGTATAGATTTGTAAGAACAAAAACAGAAAATACAAATCTGGCGATGATGACATCGACGAAGATAGTAATGCGCGTGGTTGTTGATCGTGATAAAGGTATGGATATTGTAATGGTTATCACAAAATGAAACGAAATTATTCAATGAATATAAACGTCACAACGGAAGCGTATCATATCAAAGCACAAGCGCTCGTATCGCGTGCTTCCTAGAGTTTATAATAGTGTTTGAGAATGATTTCCAGTTTCACTATACGAATAAGACGATACTGACGACGTACGCCATCGGTCGGTTCGTACGGCGAGCGTTGGCTGCATCACCGAGGATTATTTGAGAGTACAACTTATACGGAGAAAAATGCAACCATGATGGTGTCTCTGAGTCGGAAGGAGGCGCCTTATAAAATAACATTGAACGATGTCAAGTCGATTATTGGCAGATACCTAATTATAGATCGGCTTAACAGACGAAACCGGACTACAAAGCATTAGAATATGGTAAAAAATGTTCCCTTCTTTACCTTATTTTCCGTTCCTTCTCCTAAAAGAGTAAGATCCCAGAGCTGCCAGACGTCACCTATTTTCTAATGAATAAAATGTGGACGATTGAGTAGAGTTAGTAAGTACTAAGAACACATGCTTACTTGCTAACTTGCTTTGACGGCCAATTTTGCGATATGGGGTAATGAAGGTACATACAAACATTACTTACTTCACGTATTTTCTAATAAGTGATTTTCACGTATGTTGTAGACAATATCCTTAAAAAAAAGGTCCCAATACTCCCAGACACTTTCCGTCGGCCGTTTTACTTAACTATTCCAAAATAGTAACTTAACTTCACTTAAATTCTCATACTCCATTTATTTGTAAATATGATCGTCAGACAACTATTTTAAAGCTTTTTCCAATAAGACAGACCAATCTAAGGGGCCAATCATCCCCTGAACTCAATTTTCCTATTAAATTCATATATTCGCTCAGTCTCGCGCTCTTACCCATAGAGCCATAGTTGAGTTAGGGGATGATTACTCCCTTAGATTGGTCTATCTTATTGGAAAAAGCTTTAAAATAGTTGTCTGACGAACATATTTACAAATGGCGCATTAGAATTTAACTGAAGTTAAATTATTATTTTGGAGTTGTTAAGCAAAACGCCGACGGAAAGTGTCTGGGAGTACTGAGACCTTGTTTTTAAGGATATTGCCTATACAACATACGTGAAACTCACTTATTAGAAAATACGTGAAGTAAGTAATGTTTGCATGTACCTACATTACCCCATATCTCAAACTTGGCCGTCTAAGCAAGTTAGCGAGTAAGCATGTGTTCTTAGTACTTACTAACTCTACTCAATCGTCCACATTTCATTCATCAGAAAATAGGTGACGTCTGGCAGCTCTAGGATCTTGAACTATAATCTATGATACACATTAACAAGAACAAAGTTTAAAAAAAATTAACCCACGATTACCTCGGATTTGCAATTTGTAAGTAATTCTACTAGTCAAGCCCTTTCATTTGATACCCATATTGAGGGAGTAGTGAAAAAAGAAATGTAATTCGCCATTTTGTGGTAGCGGCTATCTGGGATTTTAAAGGACATTGTTCAAATGGGCTATCTGTGGACAAAATGTTCTTGATAATTTGATTTTGTCAAAAAATCGATTTGTTTTTGTAATGAATTATGATGTATTATTTTAGTTATTTTTTTCTCGAATAAAATCGATTTCTGTAAATCGATCGAAAAAGTCTTCTTAACAATAATGCGTGCAATAAACAACTGATATCGTATTTAAGTTGTTTTCAAGCGACACTGTAGCTTTTTTGTGCAATGGTTTTTCATCGCATCCGCTTTTACTGTACAACGCCACGAAAAACAAAATCATCTACCACAGTTTTCCCACCGCCGGCGAGAAAACGAGTAAATATCGCCTATTTTCTCGCTCAAGAAACGTACAATAGATATACATTCCGTGTACATACCTAAAAAAAAGAGATGCATTTACAAACAGTTGATCGCTGACTGTTCACACTCCCGGCGAGCACTCGCTTCTCTAGTTTGTCGCTGAGCGACAAGAGCTATAAAAGATAACACTCGCTCAGCGATACTCGCTAAGCGATTAGAATTAGAACACACAGAGAGAGCGCAAAAAGCGGTTCATTTCTGTCTATTCAGTGTGGATCTAAACGTACACGTTATTTTACGCCGCGAGCGAGTGATGCGAGTAATCGCTCGCCTCACTCGCATGGAGGACTGTTCTCCGCTAAAAGGAGTCCTTTCGAACTGACTCCTACTTTTAGAGGTGTATCCGTGCCGGTTTCTGACCGTCTTGAGCTTTTGGGCGTTACTTTGACCTCTACGCTCAACTTTGGCTCGTATATCGAGTCCAAGGCTAAACTAGCTGCCAAAAAACTAGGTGTCCTCTCAAAGGTGCGAAGGTACTTCAAGTCTGAACAGTTGCTTACATTATATCAAGCACAGATTCGCTCCTGTATGGAGTACTGTTCGCACCTTTGGGATGGATCGGCTAAGTATCAGCTGGAAGCTCTGGAATCGATCGAGAGACGTGCCAAAAGGCTCATAGGCAACGACACTCTTGTGCGAAAAAGACTCCAAAGTCTTGAACATCGCCGAAAAATTGCTAGCCTGTCGGTTTTTTATCGGATACACTTCGGAGAGTGTGCGGCTGATCTGCATGATCTGATACCACCTTGTCCTTTTTTCTATCGGAATGCTCGTAGCTCGAAAAAGCGACATCGTTTCATGGTTGATGTTCCAAAGACACGAACGAAGAGATTCGACTCAACTTTTGTGATAAGAACGTCTAGGCTATGGAATATGTCTTCAAATCGAGAGTGAATCGGTTTTTTTCTAGGTAAACACGCTCCATCGTAGACCGCATCGTCGCTTAACATCAGGCGAGATGGCAGTCAAGTGTGAACCTATAAAAGTTAAAAAAAAATAAAAATGGAACCGAGGTACACAACTATGGGAACTACGCACTCGCTCCCCGCAGCTCGCCAACTCGTTTCTAATTCTAGCTTTACTCGTTCATCATTGGCGGTGAGACAACTGCCTAATGCTGAATAAACAGTAAACAATATTCCGTAGAACAGTATTATTAATCATCTACTCATTTTAACCACTAACTTGTAAATATTTTAGTTAGCACACGATCACTACCGATTTTTTTAGATCGATATTAATATATTTTTTACAATGGCAGCGCTGAATACGTCGATGCAAAATGCGTAGTTATCAGCTGTTTGTTTATGTTTATTGTGTCATGTGTTTCGTATTTGAAAATTGTGTTATGATGTGTTTTTGGTTGATGAAAATGCATTCTTAGGACCCTAGCTGACCCTCGGAAATCGATGGCATCCTCCAATAACGACTCTGGCCCTCCAAAGGTACAAAATGTTGTAGTTTTGTTTAAAAATAACCTCGTTAACGTTCGCATTACTTATGGGAAATATGCGTAAGTAGTTTTTCTGCTACTACCAAAAGATAATATTCTGATATCAACTGCTAGAAGCCATCAAGTTTAATTTACGATATCAGTCACAGTCAATGGCCACGTTTAGCCCAAAGTCCCTTATAAATGAACAATGTCCTTTGTCATAGTGCATAGTGTTCTACTAGTGAAACCCTTTCATTTGATACCCATATTCAGGTAGTAGTGAAAAAAATAATGTAATTCGCCATTTTGTGCTGGCGGCCATCTTGGATTTGATTTATTGTATAGTGTATAGTATTTTACTAGCTAAGCTATTTCATTTGATATCAGCGAGCAACACGGAAGGGAGTAGGCATACACAGCGTTTCCCCTCTGTCAAAGTACAAGTCCGCGTGGACCATGGAGTTTGATAATATACTGTGGCGTGAGGGCGGGGCTAGATTTGTGAATGGTGCTTTATTTTTTATGTGTTAGTGATTTGGCTGTGTGAGTATGATCGCCAATGGATCGGTACAGGTATGTTTTGTATGTAATAGTGCGGCTTTGCGCTAGTGTGCAACTTCCCCTCCCGCAAGAAATGACAGAAAGATTTGAACAATATTTTTTAGCTAAGGCTACTCCCTTCCGTGTTGCTCGCTGTTTGATATCAATATTATATTGAGGTAGGTTATGAAGAAATATTTTGTCCGCCATTTTGTGGAGGCAGCCATCTTGAATTGATATCAACCAAACATAGCTAAGAACACTCGCACGGCAATTAACCTTCAAATTAGAAAAGCCGCATCGAATTCGGCCTATCCGTTTGACCTGTACGGTGCCACAGACAGACAGACATCGACGTCAAACTTATAACGCCCCTTTTTTTGGTCGGGGGTTAAAAATAGAACCCAAATTACAAAGGTCACGGACTCACGGACCCCAAAGTGGAGTGGGTAAGTTTAGAAACGAAAACGTGGGACCTGACTTCATACTTTTAAAAACACCTAGTGTTTTTTAGGCCCCGATGCAAACATGACGTAGTTATTACTATGTACTTGACCACCATCTTATCTGATGTTAAAACTACCATGGAACATGCACAATCTTCGTATGAGGCGTCAACTTGAGACTGAGACTCGGGAGCTTCTCTTGCAAAGAAAGAGTTCAGGCTATAATCTACAAAGCCGTAACTTTTCCGTATCAATGATAAATAAATACGATTACGCTATTTGATGTTATGACATAGCATTTTCGAATATCATTCATTTAATGTTATCATGCTTTTAATGGTATCCGTTCTTTTAATAAACTTTTTTTCACAAACCGACATGTGATAACCAACGTTAGACAAACTCACGGGTAGTGAAATAATTATTATACAAAAAAATATTTAACAAATTGTTTATATATTATCTCAAACTAATTATTTGACAAACATTCATTCTATAACGTATTCTTTGACAAATGATTCTTTTAATATTTTTGTTATCTACCAAATGCTTAAAAACAAAACCAAAGCTTGACATATTTTCATTTTATAATGTGTTGTTTGGCAAACAACTCAATTTATAAAACAAATATTTATCAAATTGCATAAAAACTTGACTGTAATTTTAAAATCTCTAAGTAACCACACCGGTACGATTAGGTTACTTAGGACCCAAATCCGACTCGGAGCACCCCGACTCTACCTAGTCGTGTCGCTACTACCCCTAGAGTGTATATAAAAATGCGGGAGCCAGCGGCGACCTCCGTAGTGGAGCGTAGGCCGAGTATGGAGAAGCGACACTCAGGGCTGACCGCAGAGCTTCTGGCGGGAGCCCACCCGGAGTCAAATCTCAGTGATAGACCCTAATCGGAGCGGTAGCGGTAGCGGTAAATGACAGAACCAAATCAGAATGTATAGTTTACTTTTTTTTTTTTTATAGCATAGAGTGACGAGACGAGTAGGTCATGTGCCTGATGGTAAGCAACATGCCTGCCACATAAACGAATTAGCGCGCGTTCGTCACGTACGGACGTGTGCGTTGAAGTATTTAATAATTCCGCTAATATAATCTTTGTTCGACCTCGATAAGAAGTTACGTAGGAAGATGAATAGTGCGTCTTAGTGATTATACTTAACCCAGAAGAAAGATCTCCAAATACTCGGTACCAATATAAGTGTACAGAAGTGTGCTCAAAATGGATAGTCCATTTGACCGCAGCACCCTAATGCGGCGTAGTCCACCGAATACGCCCCAACAACAGACCTTGCAAACACCTCAAGAATCGAACCAAATCGACTTTGAGTTGGCGTCTACCAGTGAGATTCAGAAATGGATCACAAACGTTGACCAGACTCTAAATGAAATCTGCTTAATAACATCGGAGGGCAAGTTAAATTCAGAGCAGAAATTACGCGTTGCGAATCTTTGCCGCAAAGTCGGAAGTGCTTCTTCGCAAATGGCAGTATTATATCAGTCGTTAAAGCAAAAGGCCATACAAGCACACCAAACCATCAAAGATCTTAATAATAAATGTGACCTGCAAGAATGCCTAACGGGAATAAAAACTACCATACAGGAGACCAATGCCAATAACTCGATCAACCAAAAAGTGTCATTTGCTAATATGGTAAAAACAGGGGCTAATAATTTTATCCGACCAAATTCTCTAAACTCCGTAGCGATCTACCCGAAGGACAATAAATCCAGCGACGAGACAAAAAGCATTGTACAGAAAATCATCCGACCTGAAGAAATGAAGTTGCAAGTTCGAAGCCTCCTTAGAACCAAAAATGGAGGGGTCATTATCAGCACAGAAAACAAAGAAGATTTACAAAAGCTGAAACATTCCGTACAGCTAAACTCTTCAGGCTTAACTTTGGACGAATCTTACAAACGTAGACCACGCATTATAGTTTTAGGAGTACCAACGAACATGAAGGAAAGTGAAGTTTTTACCTGCATCTTCGAACAAAATTTTGCAGAGAAAATGACAATGGATCGCGACACATTTTTGCACAATATCAAATTAAGCCACAAATCAGGAAAAAAGGACGCCCAGACCTGTAACTACATAATCGAAGTTACCGCTGCAATTCGTAAAGCCCTCATCACACAGAGCCGAGTATTTATTAACTGGACATCCTGTCCAGTTAGAGATTTCACGTTAGTAACGAGATGCTACAAATGCCAACAGTACGGACATGCAGCTAAAACGTGCAGAGAGCCCACGCCCACCTGTGGACATTGCGCTCAAGGAGGTCACGCAATGAATGAGTGCCCAAATAAAGCGCATACGCCGAAGTGTGCCACCTGTACTCGGTTTAAAAAAACGAATACGCACAAAACAGGCGACGCCGATTGCCCAGCTAAGAAGACGGCCGAAAACAGGTACATCAATTCAATAGATTATGAAGGCGCCTAAGAGCGCCACTTCACCTAGTTTACATTAGCATTTAGACCCTTTGAATTAATTTATTTAATGGAAATTAATTTGTTTAACGACATAGACCAGACTTATCTAGCAGAATCTAAGATGTGCGATGTTGAGAGCTGCATACAATATTATCATAATTCCACTAACACATTAACGATACTAACACAAAACATCCGTAGTATTTATAAAAATATGAACAGTTTCCTTGTTCTCCTGCATAGACTGAAAATAAGTTGTGACGTAATTGTGCTGACAGAATGCTGGCTGTCTACCCGGGATAGAAATTTACCTACAATCCAAGGGTACACTACGTACTATAGTAAGATGAATCATAATCAAAACGACGGGGTAGTAGTATATGTAAAATCGGCTCTAAATAGCACAGTCGAAGAACCAGGACTATATGACTGTAATTGCCTAATTATTAAAATCGGAACAATAACGGCAATAATGGCAGTATATAGACCACCGTCTTTTAAAAACCTCGAACGTTTTTATCATTCGCTGGGAAAACATTTTCAAGCATTGTCATCATTTAAGAACATAATACTAACAGGTGACATCAATATAAATATTCATCCAGAATGTAACGATAACACAGCACACGAATATCTAGATTTGTGCTCATTTCATGGTTTACTTCCAGCACACACTTTTCCTACTCATCAGAGTGGATCATGCTTAGATCACGTAATTTTAAAAACCAGCTCATCATCACGTATACTCGTTACTAACTCGACAATAACAGATCATAATGCTGTATTAACAACCTTGAATATTAGTAAATCAAAACAATGCTGCCCTCAAATTAAAAGCATGATTGACTATACTACGCTTGAACGTGACCTATACGATATTGACTACAGTACAGTTTACAACTGTGCTGACGCTAGCGTTTCCTTGTCATACCTAATCGAAAACATTCAGCAAGCAATCAATAAAAATACCAGAATTAAAAAAGTAAACAGGAAATACAACAATATTAAGCCATGGATTACGCCTGGCTTGGTACGGTGTATCCGAAACAGAGATAAATTGCATATGAAAGCAAAATCTTCCCCAAAAAATCATATACTGCAAATCACATACAAAAGATATCGAAACTTTTGTAACGATCTATTGAAAAAACTAAAAATTAACTATGACAGGGAACAACTAGCAAAAGCCGGTAACAACAGTAAACGCATCTGGAATCACATAAAAAAGGTCACATTCACGACGAATCAATCAGACTCAAACTTGAAACTTCTGCAGACAGAAGCTTCCCCAGCTCTATCAGCAAACAAAACCAACAATTTTTTTGTTAATGTTGGGAAAAATCTAGCTCAGAAACTTCAATCGCAGCGAGCAATCTCACAAAACCAATCTTATTCTCAAACACGAGTGCAGTCATTTGTTATGCTAGATACCGACGAAAAAGAAGTAGAACGTATCATCCTTGGGTTGAAAGATGACTGCGCCGTTGGATGGGATAACATCTCCAATAGATTTCTGAAAAAATTTAAACATATCCTTGTACCGCCTTTAGCCCATATTTTTTCACAGTGTATTACTAACGGGGTCTTCCCCAGGTGTCTTAAAAAGGCTGTAGTCATTCCAATTTATAAATCGGGAAGTAAAGAACAGGTAACAAACTACAGACCTATATCACTTCTATCCTCTTTATCAAAAATCCTAGAAAAAATTATCAACACCCGCCTTATAAGGTATCTAGAAAATAACAAGCTTCTATCGAACAACCAATTTGGCTTTAGAGAGAAACTATCAACAGCAGACGCAGTTCACCTGCTGACAGAAAATGTAACGCAAGAGCTCGATAGGGGTAACCAGACAATGTGTATCTTCCTAGATTTGGCTAAGGCCTATGATACAGTACATGGACCTTTCTTACTACACAAACTAGAAGCAATAGGCGTAAGGGGAATCCAGCTTAAACTTTTCACAGACTACATAAGCGACCGTACTCAATGTGTCAGAATAGGCAATGTGGTCAGCGTTGACGAGAAAAGCACTAATTTTGGAATTCCACAAGGTGGAACCCTCAGTTCTACCCTTTTCTTGGTTTATATAAACGACCTTTGCAGCTTAAATCTAGAACATGGCAAAATATTGTCATACGCTGATGACACTGCAATTTTATTTTCCGCCCCAAACAAGATGATGCTGCACGAATTTGCTCAGCGAGGTTTTGATAAGGTGAATAATTGGCTAACAAATAACCTACTAACACTAAACGCGGATAAAACAAAATACATATATTTTGCTATGCGTAAATATAAACAATCTACAACTAACCTACAACTATACGCGCACACATGCACAAATCCAACAGTCTGCCTACAAAAATGCCCAACCATAGAAAGAGCAAATGACATAAAATACTTAGGTGTTACTATTGATGACACGCTATCCTTTCGTCTACATATAAAAAATCTAGTAAACAGACTTCGTAAGCTTATTTATGTGTTCAAAATATTACGGCATATCGTAGATACTAAATTAATAAAGCAAGTATATAAAGCTTTATGCCAATCGATAATAACATACTGTATTACATCATGGGGGGGGGCTTCCAAGACATTAATGATTTCAGTAGAAAGAGCACAAAGAGCCATACTGAAAGTCGCAACATTTCGCCCATTTCTCTTCTCTACGGAACGGCTCTATAAATCCTGTAACATCCTAACTGTAAGACAACTATTTATATTGAACACGACAATAAAACAGCACAAAATACTATCATACTCCACTAACAATACTAACAAGAGACGTAAGGATATTGTATGTATCTCGCTGGCACACACAAAACACGCTTTCACAAGTAGATTTTTCATATTTCTAGGACCATTACTCTACAATCGAGTAAATAGATTGTTATGCATCTACAATCAAAATTTATATAACTGTAAACAAACTGTCTCCGAGTATTTGCTGACTCTGTCATATGAGGAAACTGAACATATGATAGTAGTTACAAAATAATTAAGGAACTGCATACCTATAATTTTGATAAGCAAAGTAGTTCTTAAATACCTTTTCTTTTTACCGATATCGTAATTATTAATAAATTGTTTAGTTTTATTTTCTTCCTAAATGTAACTCTTAGGTAAATAAGCATTTCTCTCGCCTGAAACACAGGTTCCACCTAGTTCAGGCTAACAAAATAATCTACCTGTTTATAGAAGTAAGAAAATATTGTATAGTTAAGATCTATTTGATTGAAATAAATTTATTTTATTTTATTTTTATTTTATAACAGCACAGTAACACGCAGCTATTGGAACATGATAGTCCAAATCATTACCTAGCACTGCACTGCGCTCGTCACCCAGAGATCTAAGATATTATGTCTCTAAGCCCTGTAATTTCTCTGGAATCATTGCCTTTCAAACCGGAACACAGTAATGTTTGCACATTACTGCTTGGCAGTACAATATTTGGCAAAGGTGTGGTACTTTCCCAGGCGGACTCTGCTAGAGTCCTACCACTACTACATAAACAATGTATCGGGTACTTTTAAAATATTTGTTATAAATTCTATTTTGGTAAATGCTAAATTTGTAAATTAATAATTTATGAAATGAAAATTGGACAAAAAACAAAATGTCATTCGATACATTGTCTAAGTGAAACGTTTGCCATGCAATTGGTTATAAAGTGATGGTTTGTAAAATAAAACATTTGTTGATGTAAGGATCATGTGAAACGTTGTTTGTAAAATGAAACATTTTTGTATTGTAAAATTTTTGCAATGAATATTATACGATTAGTTGGTTTTAAAGTGATGTTTTGTCAAAAAATGTTTGTGAAACATTAGTGAACCGCTTTTAATACGATATGATTGTAGTGTTGTAATAATAGGACTCTTCGCAGAGTCCGCCTGGGGAAGTAGCAAGCATTTGCCAGTTATTCCACGCCCAAGCAGTTAAGTGCAAACACGACTGTGTTCTGGTTTAAAGGAAAATCTTTCCAGTGAAATTACAGGGCATAGAGATAAAATATCTTATATCCTTTGGTAACGAGTACAGTTTACAGTTCAAGTAGCTGCGTGTAACTGTGCTGTTATGAGAAGGCATGTTGCTGACCATCAGATACACGCAAAATATTACCAGCGTTATCTTTTTCTGTTACTGAATGCAACCCGCTGAAAAAAGAATTAAAATACGGTAAAAAAAAATCCCCGATTTAATACAATTATTGGACAATGGACAACAAAACAAAACAACTCTATTTAGGTATGAATATTGTAGCTTACGTATTCGTACTATTTATTTACTAACAGTTCATTGTCGTATCAATGCCCGCTCCATCCGCCTCAAGCGTCCTACCCGCCAAACTAAAAAACTATCACTCACCCGCTTTATTTCTTAAAGCCGGGTCACACAGAGGCGATCCGATAGCGATAGCGATCCGATAGCGAGACGATATTTTTTGTAATGTTCCAATTTGTATGCAACCTGACACACAGCAAGCGGGCGCGATCCCATACTCGGTATCGGATCGCTATCGCTATCGGATCGCTATCGCTACCGGATCGCCTCTGTGTGACCCGGCCTTTAGTTACGGTTACGAGTTGATCGCGGTCAAGGTCACGTGTCGTCGCGCGCGCTGCACTGATCCGACATGTCTTCTCGTTACTCATCTCGAGAATACACATTAATGGTTCGTGGAGAGTTTATGTGCAGTGAAAATGCTAGAGAAGCGTTACGGATGTATCGTGAACTGTATCCGACATCACGCCAGCCAACTTGCTCAACAATCGTACCAACGGCTGCTAGATCATGGCTCATTCTACACGCCATCACACGCTTCGGGAAGCGGTCGTCCCGCGATGCCACACGATGTGTATGATGACGTTTTAGCCTATTTCGAAGAAGATCCTCGAAGAAGCAGCAACAATGCAGCTCGTCAGTTTCGCATTAGCCAATCCAGTGCGTGGAATTCCGCAGGAATGCACCCGTATCATGACAGGAATGTACAAAAAGTCAAAACATAGACCACGCTTTATGAATCGGCTTTTGCCATTGGGTAATAAGTCATTCCGACGCGAACGAACTATTTATTGACGAGTATATGTTCACAAGAATCGGGTTGTTCAACCATCACAACGAACGCTGGTGGTCATATCAAAATCCAAACATGTTTAGAGAACATGTTTACTTTTGCCGGGCGACAACAGGCAGGCGGTATGGTAACAATTACCTACTAAAGAATGTTTGAGTAAGGTTTTTAAAAACATTAATATTTTAACAGCCCAATCCTGTATATTTACAAATGCATAATATACGCCAGAAAGAATCGGGAAAGCATTAGTAAAATGTCAGATAAAAACCCTAAAACACACTACTGTTATCAATTGAGTAAAAGTAAACCAATTAAATAAATGTAAGAATGTATATTTGTATATTGACAACTGTTCGATCTTTCTCATTTATAAAATTTCAAAAAGGAATGCTCTTCAAAACTTTTCAAACTCTTCAAATTCTTTTGAGATGGCGGGTAGAATTGAATGGTATCCCACCGGCGCCCTCTACACTAAATTTTATCAGTCATTCTTTTAAATAATCAGATACTTGTTCTTTTATATGAAACATATTTAGACTCAAATCCCAGTATCTATACTAATATTATAAAGCTGAAGAGTTTGTTTGTTTGTTTGAACGCTAGGATCTCAGAAACTACTGGACCGATATGAAAGATTATTTTTCTGTTGGATAGTCCATTTATCGAGGAAGGCTATAGGCTATATAACATTACGCTACTATTAATAGATACGGAGTATGAATGAAGAATGTTACGAAAACGGGAAAAAATATTTCTCTTCGAGAGTTTTAGTACCGAGAATTTACATTATCTTTGGTCGCTGAAGTCTGTGACGGCACGTGTCTATATTTATTGAAGTTTGTGTCATTTGAGGTAATCAAATTTGTTCTACAACAATGCATTATTGCATATTTACGTTTTGTATTATCGAATTTAGTATCTTTCTTTTCTATTTTGTGTACCTATTGTTGTTTATAATTCGTCCGTTGGTTTTTATACACTAACATAACTATTCATACAATCAAACTTTGGAAGTACTTAAAGTAAGAATCCTGCTGCCTCGATTTTACACTAAAGTGATTTCCGACAATCCAGCGCAAAATTATCTGAAGAAGACTGATCACCTGAATAAAAAAATATACCTACTCCAATGAAAAACATTTAGAACATTAACGACACTCTATGTGTAATGTTTTAATTGTAATAAAACTGCGGTGATACCTATTACCGAATGAAAGCCATAAGAAAAAAGAAGAAGAAGACGAATACATTGTTTGCATAGGAATTTTCATATACAGCCATGATGTTAATATTTATCCGAATAAATACATTATTTGTCGCAAACATCTTGACATTATTTGAGTTTAATGAATACTTTAGGAAATATCCGTAGTTTTAAAACAACTCTGCAACAGAATAATTAGGTAGGTACAGAGGCGGAACCGCGGCCATCTCTATCCGCGGTCGTGAAGGGAACCTTTCGCTCTCGACCATCTTGGCCAAGATGCTGGACAGTGATAGGCCGTGTGAGTTGGAGGAGCGAGAGCACGCCATGACCTCTCTCTCATCCAATGAGGCGAAAGTGCATACAGGAGCGATCCTAGAGGTGCACTTGACTCGGATCCTGTTTCCACTGGAGGGTTTGGGGTGTCTGACGTTTAGGGCGGTCCGACACCGCACCTAGGGATATGATTTCCCGAGGACGTGACGCGTCGCTGATTTCTGACGGGTCACTGGAGCCAAATACTGCGGTTAGGACGCCTTCCGCAAGGTGTTCTCGCAAAAGGCGACGGCAATGGCTGAGTCGCGGTCGAGTGCGATAGCGGTCCCAAGACTCTGCTGCCAACCAACGGCTGGAGAAACTTGCCGGGGTTTTCGTCGGTAGGGGTACCATATTCGTCCGTAACGTCGATCCCGACATATCCCACTATGTCAATGTGTGACCGTGCGTAATTGTTCGCCCACATAAAAAATGCGTATAATTTTCAACTACTTATCAAATAAACTTCAAATACGTCACATTGACGAGGCGGGGTTCCAGTAGTAGCCGTGGCCTGGTCAGTCACAGTGAAGCTAAAAGAAACCCGCAGTAGGACTGCTCACCAGGGCTATGGGCTCCTAGCCTTGCGGTCCAAGCGACGCAGTCAGGAAGAAGTTGCGCGGCGCAGACGGTGCCGGCGTGACTGTGACGTGCCGTGATGCTTGGTAGTAGGCACTGTGGCTGTAGAGGGGAGACCTTGGCTAGAGAAGAATACCAGTATTACGGTGTGCCGTTCTCCCTGCCCACTGCAGTATGATGGCGGATGCGGTGGGGCTGTAGGGGAAGATTAGTGCCGGTATATTGGTGAGCTGCTGTCCCCGTCTTCTTCATCTGGATGGTGATAGGTGATGAGGTCGAGCATTTGGCCCGCTGCGGGAGACCAAAGGTGTCCAGACGTGAGGACGTCTAGCTCCCACGGTTGGTCACCGGTGATCACGGCGTGCATTTTTCCGCGGCGGGTTCGCAAAAGAGTGCGAGAGCATTCATGTGTTCGCGCCGTGTGTGGCAAAGGTGAAATATTCGGAGGTTTTAGTTGGTAGGGCACCACTCATGGTGTTGAATCCGACACAAATCGACCATTCCCTAAAGCGGAAGGGTATGTTTTGCATTTGCTTTTTAATTTCAAAATTGTAATACAATTTCCCGTTAAGGACTACGTTTACTGTAATTATTATTAAAACACAGGGGCAATCATTTAAGCACCAAGGAATCGATTCACGCCGAGACTGATTTTCATAGGACAACTTGATATATGTTGCGCTATCAAGAGTATCAGGTTACAGAGAGATCACCAATTTCTTATTCTATCGCAAGAAAAGAAAACTAAACATAATGCTTTAAAGTACCTGTAAGTACTAAGTATACACATTTTCGTAGATCCCTGGACTTTTACCTAGCGTTCCTTTGTTTTTCTATTGTTCTCTAACTGATCATAGCTTTTTAAAGCAATGGATAGGGACTTTCCTCAATTAGACGCGGGTGAAACCGCGGGGCACAGCTAGTTATATATATACTACAAACAAATACAGGTGTCAACACTACAAAGATGAATTGGCAATCCCCAAGTGTAGACTACAAAAACATGAAATTATTTTATACAGTGTTCACTTCTATAATATCATACTAGATCAGTTAGCAGGTACCAATGAAATGAGGCTTAAAATATTGTAAAGCCCTATTTAATTGATAAACGCTCCGTCAAACAGCAATAAAAATATTTGAAATACAACATTTTAAAGTGTCATGTAAAAATACTTTTAATTAATTGGTAGTTATAGTCTGTGACACACTCTTTTGCAACACATTTTTGTCTTTTAATGAAATCGTCAACATTATATTATTATAATGTTGACGATAAATCGTCAACATTATATTATTATAATGTTGACGATTACGATTTGATGACGATTGACATTATATTATTATAATGTTGACGATTTCATTAAAAGACAAAAATGTGTTGCAAAAGAGTGTGTCACAGACTACAACTACCTACCAATTAATTAAAAGTATTTTTACAGGACACTTTAAAATTTTTAAATTATAATAATATAATGTTGACGATTTCATTAAAAGACAAAAATGTGTTGCAAAAGAGTGTGTCACAGACTATAACTACCAATTAAGTATTTTTACATGACACTTTAAAATGTTGTATTTCAAATATTTTTATTGCTGTTTGACGGAGCGTTTGGAGCGAATCCATTGGACAAGGCCTCTTTACAGCCGCTTAATAATAAATATATTGTCACTGTTGTTTATGTATTTAAACTGTTTTTTTTTTTGTAATTGACGTTACCAAGTTTTCTTTGTAAAATAATAGTTCGAAGATATAAATTGAATTTAAATTAGGGCGCGCAACCGGCACATTCCCCCGCAGACTTTTTAGGGTTCCGTAAAATGTAAAAACGGAAACCTTATAGATTCGTCATGTCTGTCTGTCTGTCTGTCCGTCCGTATGTCACAGCCACTTTTTGCCGAAACTATGAGAACTATACTATTGAAACTTGGTAAGTAGATGTATTCTGTGAGCCGCATTAAGATTTTTACAAAAAAATAATAAAAAAAAGAAAAATTAGGGTTGCCCTCCATACTTATAACTGCAACTCAAAAAAATTTTTTAATTAAACCTACTACACGTGTGGGATGTCTATCGATAGGTACCTATTCAAAATGTTGTCAAGGTTTCTTAAATAGTTTTTGTCTACACTGAATAATTTGCGCAAGAGACACTTCCAAAGTGATAAAATGTGTCCCCCCCCCCCCCCCCTCTAACTTCTAAAGTAAGAGAATGAAAAAACTAAAAAAAATATATGATGTACATTACCATACAAACTACCAACGAATATTAGTTTGAACTCGATCTGATGAGTAGTTTTTTAGTACCTACGTCATAAATACATAATTTTTAAAACTTCGATCAAAGTTACAACGAACTAAAAAAACTATGTGTACTTTGTTACTTGCAGCAACGGAACCCTTCATGTGCGAATTCAACTCGCACTTGGCCACTTTATTTATGTAAGATGCGAATAAGATGTCAATTGCCTCGCTTTACATTGATGACGTCGAAGTGTTTTTGTTGTAGTCGTCGTACGGTGTACAAACGTGACCATACTTTTAGGCAGGATTTTTGTTAATATCAACTGGTTACAGATTCTTTAATATTGAGTTTAAGAGTAAACTTATTGCACACTGCACAGTTACGATGTGCTATGTAGCTATGTTGTCTAAATAGCCTGTTAAAATAAGGCTAATTAAAAAAGAACACTGCGATTTGAGTGGGTATTAATGTATGAAGTATGCGATATTAACGCATACGTCAATAACTGCGGAAATTACTTTTCTCAAAAATTTTACAAGTTTCGTACTGGCATGATTTAACAAATTGAATATTCAGTTGTGTTCGTGGCCATTGTCACGGTTTTCGCACGAGGCGTCCTTTTTCCTTGTATCAGTCATAGATAAATGATTGTTTGGTTTCGCTGGTTGATGTTATGTTATGACACAGCATTTCCAAAAATTATTTAATGTTATCTAACTGATTACAAGATATGTTAGGAGTATAGTAGTAGGTCCATTCAAAGCCTGTCTGGGGAAATAACACATTTTTGCTAGTTAGTTTGTCGTAAATAGAGCAATGTTTGCGCATAATTATATTGCGTTCCGGTTCGAAGGGCAATATTTCATACTATTTTTATTCTTTCACAAAATAATAGAGGAATGTTTACGTATCATTGTGTTTTAGTTTGATGGGCACGAAAAATAAACAAATTACCTATAACTGGGTGCCAGACGCAGGGTGTAATTTGGACTATCCAACTATCCATGTTCTGTGCTCTTCTGTTCTGTGTTGTTATGGGCAGGCACGGTGGTTACCATCCGACACATTTTGCATGCATCATCACTACATGTTAAAAAAGGTGTTTTTATTCGAAAATTACTTGGAATAAAAAACAAATTTAATTTATTTTTCTAAGAGCAACCAAAAATATAAATAACCTCACAAGGCAGAAAATTAATCAATTTTTGACAATATATTTTTATAAATGTCACGTGGTCAATGTTGTCCATATTGTGGTAGGTCATTTATATTTGTAGTTAAACAAGGGTGGTCATGCGGGGTGCTGCGGCGATAGTAGCTGCTGTGCACAAAATCCACTTTATTACATTGTATCAGAAAAAAATACCAAAACAATTACTACAACTAAAATAATTTTAATAAGTCCATTCTGAGCTGAATCCTAATAAGTGTGAGTTTTATCCTTCTAGTGCCGGAGCTCATGTCTACTTGTAACGGTTCACCCCATTACTGCCTGGCCTCACGGAGGTTTCTAGAGTGTATTTTTCTCTATTAGGGTCCCCTATCTTCTTAGATGGAGTGCCGGCAGCAATATCATCTCGCAAGAGGCTTCTTCTTGCCGCTCGGGAGCGTTTCGGTGATCTTTCTGCTCAAGAGGCTTTAGTGTTGTTTCGCATGTGTTTTGCCCTCCTCAAGCTCTCTATACCTGGCTTTTACGAACTGCCCCAACCTGGCTTTGTCCTGAGGATGTCTTTTTGTATGAAAAACTTTTGCGAGCGACGGTGGAGTCAATTTTGAATGGCTCTCTGGATGACATTAAATGGAATCAGGCGGCTCTTCCTGTCAGATACGGGGGTCCTGGGGTGCGATGCGCACGCGATGTGGGCGTGCCGGCTTTTTTGGCGTCGGCGCATGGGGTAGCGGGCCTCGTCACTGTAATCCTTCTTTGAACTTTGTGCAGTGTTACAACCAAAATCGAGAACATGGATGCACGCGTTGCCATCGCGTCACCACGCTCTCAACGACAGTGTTCGGAGAGTCTTTATATCGGTCAACGTCCCGTGCTTGCTTGAGCCACCGGGCCTTAGTAGGTCTGATTCTTAGAAACCCAACGGAATGACGTTGATGCCCTGAAAGAATGGCAGGTGTCTGGTATGGGATGCCACTTGCGTTAGCACTGTGGCGCCCAGTCATCTTAGTCGATACATTTTGGCATCGGCAGCTGCTGCGGAGGACGCCGCAAGGAACAAGAGCCTGAAATACGCAATGTTAGAGTCATCATATGATTTTGTCCCATTTGCTGTGGAGACTTTGGGCAGTTGGGGAACTGAGGCTAAAAGTTTGGTGAGCGAGTTGGGGCATGAACTACGTGATAAATTGGGGGACTCCCGCACCGGCTCGGACTATTATAGATCATAGATAACTATAGAACTCATAGCCCGAAAAAGTGGCATTGTTTCATGGTTGACGTTCCAAAGACTCGTGCAATGAGATTTGACACTACGTTTTTGATAAGAACGTCTAGGCTGCGGAATGTGTTTCCTGAGATAAAAAAGTTTTTTCAAAAACTAGTCGTTCAGGGTTATAATTGCCAAAATTTGAAAATTAAACGATTTTTTCGCGGTTTTTTCGATTTTTGAGAAAGTCGCGTTCGCCGCTCGAGGTCACAAACTTGGGTTAATCATTAGGCAAACATCATAAACAAGTCTGCAAAAAAAACAGATCTACCGGATTTAATGCATAGGTACTGTAATGTATAAAGTTACTGGACTACTTTTCGTCCTTACATATTTTATGCTTAGATCTTTAAAACAAACCAAACAAATTTAATGTTGATGCGGGTTATTTTAATAGATAAAATGATCCAATAGGAAGGTTTAAATGTTTTAATCTTAATCTCTTCTTAATCTTAATCTCTTAGTGCATAAAGTAGAAGAGAAATACTGATAAATTTATAGTTTTCTAATGTAATATCACAAATAAACACATTTTTTGCGCTTACACTGCAAACGCTGGCTGAATCCTATGTGATAGATCAAAATAATGTACAACAGTATTGTAACCCTTGAAAAGGTCTACAAAATTGTCTATGATATTGTATGTCTATCTCTTAGGAATTGCCCACCATAACCATTTTTATTTGTACATTTAGTTGTACAAAAGCCGGGGCGGGTCCCTAGACATAAATATAAGAGAGACAAAGAGATTTTTTGTTATAAACTATATCCATTATGTTATATCCTTATATTTGTTTAATTAAATAAATGATGCATACCTATAATATAACTTCCTATATTCCAAATTTCAGCCCATCCGTTTATACGTTTCGACGTGATTGAGCAACAAACATCTAAACATTGACATTTATGATATAAAATAAAGTAGGATAAAATAGCTACCGTGTTGTTTATTCCTTGGGTTCGTTCCAATATTTTTTTGATTCATTACATTTATTCGATTTCAATATTCATAATAAGACCGGACAATGCCTATCGGGTAATCTAGTATATATAGTATACCCAACCCATGGTGTTCTAATGCCTTTAATGTGTGGGGATTTCTATTCTGTTACGATGTTTTTTTTTCAACGTTAACTTACCATTTTGATATTGGTGTTTCTTTATTGTGTCACGAAATTGAAGAAATAGCGCTGACGTAAGCTATTTTATCAAGACTTAGTCAGTTCCTTTCATCTTTATTGGTTGTTGCTGTCTCATTCATTTTGCTTAAAACAAGAAGAAACAAAAAAAGTTTTTAAGTATTTTGAAGCGTTGGTCGCCCAGAGTCAGCGTGATTGTGGGTCACACCTGGCTGGGATTGGCACAGGACCGAGGTAGAGAGGAGGCATAGTTAAAGAAAGATATATACCTGTCAGTACAATTAAAAAGCACTTGATGATGATGAAAGATAAAAGGGAAACACTTGCAGTATTCTGAGCTTCGACACGAGGCTCGAGGCGAGGTGTATCATGGAAGATTTATGTTCATTTTCAGAAGTGGACTTGGATAGCCTGATGATGACAATGAGTTTTTACTTGCCTGTGATGAAAAACTGTTGAGATTCCCAACGAAATATTCTCTCAATTAATTGTTAAATATATATTGCATCTGTGCAAAATATTTTATTCAGAAATACAATATGCAAAGCTCTCTCTCGAAAAGCCGCTCTGTTAGAAGGCGGATGTTCTCCGACTGATTAATTTCTTAATACATATTCCTTATCATAAAAGTAATTTTATCAGCTTTCGTGAGCAAAAAAACACACGCTTAAAAATTCACAAGGAAAATATATGCAATTATCATCAAAGTCTATTTTTTTCGTAATCCACTATCATATTAAAATTCAAGATGATGACGGTTATGATGATTTGCTGTTTTCGTAGATTTTTTAAATCCGTTATGGAGTGACAAGACGAGCAGGACATGTGCCTGATGGTAAACAACATGCCTGATCATAACAGCACAGTGACACACAGCTATAATCCCATGAAGAGTCTAAATAATTATCTACCTAGCACCCCACTGCGCTCGTCACCGCAGCGGCGACGGCTTTGCGAAAGGATGGATCTTCGTACGTCTATTTAATAGCCTTATTGGCCTTTTTAGTTACAAGTAATACATCACCACTACCTTACTGATACAATACATGATACTATTAAAATAGCAGACTACTAGATTAAAACAGGGTCAGCTTTATGCACAGATGTTACCTATCGCTGCAATTCCAATTTTTCCATTAGCACGGTCGAGGCAGACATTGAAATAGAAAAAATTCCGGGGAGCGATTTTTTTTTATGAAACGTCGGGGAGGGTTGTTGGAAGTATAAATCTCGATTTTCTAACTAATTTCGGTAGAGGGTTCGCCGCCTTCTTGTTTTAAAGTATTTGTGAAATAACTCGTTCATTTTCAACTTTAGAGCAAAAATGATGGACACCAAAATTGTTGGAAATTTAATTTCTCACAAGTTTGCTTCATATAGTTTTTACGCTAGGATCAATATTTGCAGAGTTATACTATTAAGTTTATCAAAAAAATCGTAATGGGTGGAATATTATTTTCTTCAACTTCGGTTCTCGCACTTTTTAGGGTTCCGTACCCAAAGGGTAAAAACGGAACCCTATTACTGAAACTTGGCTGTCCATCCGTCCGTCCGTCCGTCCGTCTGTCACCAGACTGTATCTCAAGAACGGTGATAGCTAGACAGTTGAAATTTTTACAGATGATGTATTTCTATTGCCGCTGTAACAACAAATACTAAAAATAAAATAAGTAAAAAATGTGCGAGAACCAAAGTTGAAGAAAATAAAATTGCACCTATTACGATTTTTTTGATAAACTTGATAGTATAACTCTGCAAATATTGATCCTAGCGTAAAAACTATATGAAGCAAACTTGTGAGAAATTAAATTTCCAACAATTTTGGTCACAATCATTTTGCTCTAAAGTTGAAAATGAACGAGTTATTTCACAAAAACTTTAAAACAAGATGGTGGCGAACCCTCTACCGGGATTAGTTAGAAAATCGAGATTTATAGTTACAACAACCCTCCCCGACGTTTCATAAAAAAAAATCGCTCCCCGGAATTTTTTCTATTTCAGGCTAGTTTTATGCCTACCTCGACTGTACTACATAGAGAAAATGCATTTACACAAACACGCCTGGTGGCGGTTATGGACGGTTGGGTTATGTTGGACTCGACAAATTATTTTTGGATTTCAAATCTGACAATGTATTACAAATATTGCAATACATCATTTCCTAAATACGGAAGCTTTTAAGCGCAATATATGTATTATGTAGGTATGTAGGCAGTAGCCAGTACAGAATTTACAAGTAGAATGGTACACAAATGTTTGCAGCCAGGGCCAACTACTTTTATTGTTAACACAACCAGTTAAGTTTGAATTACTATATTTATCGTTAATTTGTTTATGTTTATGTTGTATGTGTAGTGAGACCATTAAAATATTTATTATTAACTCAGAAAAAAAGCAAGCAATGATACTAGCAGTGACCCGCGGCTTTAGTCGCGTAATTTTTCGTTCCCATTTGTTTCCCGTGATCAAATGTAGTCTTTATCAATGATCAAAATCAAAATAATTTTATTTCAGATAACATAATCAATTGAGTTAGTAGAAAGATACTTAGTAAACTATTGTTAGTACATAAAAAAGAGGATACAAATTATTACTATCTAACGACCATTTGACCTCCCATTTATTCCCGACGCATTCCGAGTGGACGGATTACTGCTAACTCCTGATCACCATCCCCACGAAATGCCCCAGGAAGGGAGCTCTTAGGTCTTCGGCCACTACTTTCATGATGCTGTTGTGACTGCCTCGCACTCGCCTCATTAACGACGCGAACAACTGCGTGGAAGCCGTCCGTTCGCGTTTCCGCAAACATTTTAGAGGCGCTACAAAAACGAGGCAGACCCAACATCATCCCGAAAATATTATTATATTGGACACGCAAAGTATCCAGCGATCTTTTAGCACACGCCATCCACAGACTGCCAGTGTAGAGACCCTGATAAAAGGCTTTGAAAAGCGTTATTTTGACCTGGTCCGAACACCGAGCAAATCTGCGAACAAGCATGTTACCTCGAATCGCCAGAGCTCTACGCTCCCTTTCGACATCAGCATCATCTTTAAGGTCGTCGGTCAACAAGCGCCCCAGATATCGAAACTGGCTAACCTGCTTGAGAGGAAACCCATTAAGCATAATGGAGATTAAGCATTAGACATATGGTCTGGACGTTTACCGGCGGCCTTAAAGACCATGTACTCACTCTTCTTGACATTGTAAATAAGTCCATGACAAGCAGCATATTTCTATCAAACCTTCAACAGCGCTCTTATAGACCTCGCAGTGGGACCCAACAACACCAAGTTTAGTCGTCAGCGTAGTTGATGTTATTTACACTAACACCACCCACACAACAACCGACACGCATGCTTCTGAGTGCCACTATGAGGTCATTTATGTACAGGCTGAAGAGCTTCGGAGACGACAACCCCCCTTGTCTCACTCCGCACTCCAACCTGTATGCCTCAGAGAAACTATTTGACCATTTAATACAATTCGACTGGTTATTGTACCAGTACTGGAATATTTTTTGAATTCCCGTCGAAACCTGCCTGTCTGCCATCTTCCTCCAAAGCACTTTAAGTGTGTTTTTTGTAACTAATATAGGTTCACACTTGACCACCATCTCGCCTGATGTTAAGCGACGATGCGATCTACGAAGAGGCGTGCTTACCTAGAAGAAACCGATTCACTCTCGATTTAGTGTCAGACTATAACTTCACTTTTTTTCAATTTTCGACCCGAACCGTTGAGACGTTCCGACGTGACAAAGCAACAAAAATCCAAACATCAATATTTTTGAACTTTAGCATAGGAACAATATGATTATTCGGTAATGATCTCCCGAATATGTTAATAAGTTTACAAAATCGAAACTTCAGTCTAATAACAAGACGAGGAAGGTTTCGGAAAAATGTAATGACTCTCAAAAACTATATGTAGCTCGATTATAATGTAATCACACGCGACTCGAGTGCTATAGTCTCGTCACTGCTGAGCTTCGATTCTGCTGAATCATCCTTAATGTTTGCAATCAATGGCTTATATTCTGTTGTCATCTGTTAAAGCAACCATATAAAATCAGGCCGTGCTGTGGTGAAGACATCCAACAAACCTTGGCAGTCCACTTCATACGAAGAAGTTCAGACCACTTCATACGAAGATTGTTAACGAGGAAATATTTGGTAAGTTTTAAGCACATTGCGATTGTTTTAATTTCCAATTTATTTTAATTGGAGTGGTAGGACTTCAGGTACTTTCCGCTTTTGGTTTGTCATACCCATTTTTACCAGTTATTTTCCCGCCAAATAATCATGTGCTAGTGCCATGTTCCGGTTTGAAGAGCAATGATTTCAGAGAAATAACAGTGATGAAAGACTCTGGGTGACTAGCACAATGCAGTGCTAAGTATTGGACTCTTTAAGTTCAAAAGCTGTGTGATACTGTACTGGTTTGGACATGTGTTACTTACTATCAGGTGCGTGTATTGCTCGTTCCGTTACTCTATATTAAACAAAAAAATCTAAATTTCTATATACTCGTACTGTAAGAATCATATTATAATGTGAAAAAAAAATACGTTCTTAAGATGAAAAACGAAATGTTTTCTTTTATGTGCACCCAGATACGTCCTTCCTTAATATTCTCTTATGTTTATCATATTCCTAGTATCTTTAAATATATAGTATTAACTATTAATTTCACGTTTATGGTTTGTTTAACTGTATGTACACAACAAGTTTGAATAAATCTTTTGAACTTTTGAGATTTTTAATCTTATTCTATTTTTGTTCTTTATTTTCCATTCTTTATTCTATTTCATATTTGTGTGAATGATTATGAAATAAGATATTAATGATTTCCAAGTTGATAAAAAAAAATGAATACTCAATCAGAAAGAATCCAAAGAAAATACTTATGCCATCTCAATGTGATGAGAAAATAAATTATTATTGTAAATAGTATTTACACTATTACTGGTATTTACTAAATACCATAATTAAAGTACTCAAATTTTGTTCTAATTCTATGCAAATTTTGGGACTATACCTTCATAAGTAACTGTGTTCTACGTAGATATTATTACTAAAATTATCGAATGAATTCTATCAACACCAATGATTTACAAAATTGTTTTTGTTTTCAGTTAATTCAATTCAAAACATAATACCTTTTTGAAGATGGTTAAAGCAAGTACCTGGACAGTCACCAAACGGTTCCAAGGATGGCCTAAGCCAACAGATTTTGAGCTGGTCACTCACGAACTGCCTCCTCTTAAGAATGAAGAAATTCTTGTCAAAACTGAATTCATAAGTCTCGACCCGTATCAGCTCTTTGATAATTCTACCATATTACTGGCGTTCAAACGTTCAGATGATTCCTTGCCCTATGATCAGCGTGGTTACCAAGTCGGAATCGTCAAAGAGTCCAAAAATCCAAAGTACCCAGTTGGCACCCGAGTTGTATCTCACCAAGGATGGAAAGATTATTACATTGCTCACCCTTCTGAGGAACCCCCGTCTGGTGCATCAATGAGGGAGATAAGAGAAGTAATCCGCAAGGCTCCCGATCTCAAAGGCCTGCCGATATCTCTAGCGGTCGGTGCTGTGGGGATGCCGGGTGCATCAGCGTACTTAGGATTCATGGACACTCGGCCGAAACCAGGAGACACAGTGGTGGTGACGGGCGCGGCTGGTGCTGTGGGCTCGATTGTGGGACAGATCGCAAAGATCTTGGGCTGTAAGGTGATTGGGTTCGCCGGCTCCGACGACAAGGTGAAGTGGCTGGAGCAAGAACTTGGCTTCGACAAAGCGCTGAACTACAAAACGGAAGACGTGCTGTCGTCGCTGCAACGAGTGGCGCCTCAGGGAGTGGATATCTACTTCGACAACGTGGGCGGTGAGATCAGCAGCTCCGTGATCCGGCACATGAACACCGGCGGCCGCGTGTGCGTCTGCGGCACCATCAGCACTTACAACGACCCCGAGCTTGCGAAAGTCACCATCCTCCAACCGGCCATCCTATTCAAGGAACTCGAAATCAAGGGTTTCATCATCTGGAGCTGGCCCTACAGTAAATGGGAGAAAGCGTTCGCTGATATCGTCGCCTGGATCAAGAGTGGACAGCTGAAACCCAGAGAACACATTACCGAAGGTTTTAACAAAGTGCCTCACGCATTCATTGAATTACTCTCCGGGAAAAATTCTGGTAAAGCTGTTGCAAAAGTGTAACCACAATTTGAAATAGTTATTTTTGCAACAAAACCAAACAATTATTATTTATTATTTAATTATTAGTTATTTTTGCAAAAAAGTAAATAATTGAAATGTCAAAAGTCGTTTTTCCTTTGGAATTATTGAACGTGATCTTTTTTGTATTGTTTATAAAAATTAACGATAATTGTTAAATGTTAGTTGTAATATTTATTCAATAAATTGCATTTGCAAAGTCTGTATTTGAATGTGTTATTTGTTTTAATATTAAAGTTATATTTGTTATTCTAATAGCATAAGCAGCCCACTAAATGTTCCCACTGCTGGGACTCGGAGCTTTCTCTCATAAGGAGAGAGTCAAGGCCATAATCCACCACGCTGACCTAGTGCGGGTTGGTGGACGAAACAAACATGACTTCGAAAGATTCTAGGTACATGTCGGTTTCTTCACGATGTTTTCCTTCACCGTTTTAAGTTAGCGGCATTACACACATGACTTCGAAAATACAGTAGTGCACGTGGTGTTGAACCCGGGGTCTCCGGATCGGAAGTCGTCGTTCTCCCGACTAGACCAGCCGTAACTTTACAAAGATATTTTAATTATTATCTAGAATACCTTAATCGGTTTTATGATGATATCGACTGTGAGCACGGTGGTATATAACCGACTCCCCTTGGGCATGGTTGAAGTATCCAATTCAAGAGTAGATTGAAACACTGGCTTAAAAGCTATTTAAGCGTCTTGTATTATAGACAAAAAATATTGACGCTGAAATTAACATGCCTTGTTTAAATTATAATTTACACGATTTTATTTTAATTGTTTTTATTTCAAATGTATCATTAATTCATAATGATTTTAATTTAATCTATCGTTGTGTGGAATTTGACATTCTTTTTAATTGTTTTATATAATGACCACTAGCGGTCCGCCCCGTCTTCGCCTGTGGTACATACATAACAGGTATGAATGTGTATAACGTAATAAAGGTAATGTACGGTAAGCATTACACTATGTCCCTACTTATGTAATGCATAATGTAGCTCTCAAAGACCAAATCCTTCGGTCAAAGATTTTTTGGAATCTGTCTTGTAGTTTCTGAGATTATAGCGATCAAACAAAAAAAAAATACTAGTATAGATAGATCTGAAAGAACAAAAACAGAAAATACAAATCTGGTGATGATGACATCGACGAAGATAGTAATGCTCTAGGTTGTTGATGGTGATAAAGGTATAGATAGATATTGTAATGACAATCACAAAATTGAACGAAAACAATCAATGAATATAAACGTCAGAACGGAAGCGTATCGTATCAAACCACAAGCATTCGTATCGCGTGCTGCCTAGAGTTTATAATAGTGTTTGAGAATGATTTGCAGTTTCACTAGACGAATAAGACGATACTGACGTCATAGACTGACGTCATAGATTGGTTCGTACGGCGAGCGTTGGCTGCATCACCGAGGACCATTTGAGAGTAAAATTTACACGGAGAAAAATGCAACCATGATAGAGGCTCTGAGTTGGAAGGAGAAGCCTTATAAAACAACATTTAACAATATCAAGTCGATTATTGGCAGATACCCAATTATAGATCGGCTATAAGATCGGCTTTACAGACGAAACCGGACTACAAAGCATTACAATAGGGTAGAAAATGTTCCCTTCTTTTCCCTATTCTCCATTTCTTCTCCTAATCTATGATATACGAAAAAAAAAGAACCCAAATGCCACGGACCCGGAAGTGGAGTGGGTAATTTTTGTAAAAAATTACGCGGAACCTGATTTTGTACTCTTTAAAACACCCGTGGCTAATGTTTTTTTAACCCCCGATGCAAACATGACTTACATATGTAGTGCACTTGACCACCATCTTGCCTGATGTTAGGACTACCATGCACCATGCACGATCTTCGTATGAGCAGTCAACTTGAGACTGAGACACGGGACCTTCTCTTGCAAAGAAAGAGTTCAGGCTTACTACAACGGCTATTTTACAACGCTAGACCAGCCGTAACTTTTTCCGTATCAGTGATAAATAATAGTTATTTGTTGTACAAGAGTGCAAAGTGGCTTTTTAACCGCGTGCTCAATTTTGATGACCGAGCAAGCGAAGGATTCTAAATTTAAATTTAAAAATTAGAATCCTGAGCGTAGCAAGGGAATCAAAAGGGCACAAGGTGAAAAATCTTTGCACTCGAGTGTAACACATAATTTTTCATCCCCCCCTAGCGAGGAAATTACTAAACGCTTTGCGCATTTTCAGTTTCAGTCGATTTTGTTGGCGTCAAATAAACTTCTTGGTCGCTAGAATCACTTATTATTATGGTATTTCGGGTTTTCACTTGTTTTCAATTTTATAAGTTTTAAACTTTAAGTTTATTTAGTTATGGTTTTAACAATATGACGTGAAAATATGGAGAGTTGACCGATTGAAGTAAGGAGTTTCAAATGTGTACATGAAAAAGTGTCCGCCCAAATGCATTAAATTATAGTAGCGCTAAATTTGCATCAGGGTACATTTTAAAGGAAATTAATAAACGTACTATTCAGAATTCATGAAAGAAAAATATTGGCAGTCATAGGCACTGCCGACAGAAGTGGTAACTTATAACTCAGAATTTGATTGTTTACTTTGGAAACTACGCGTGTAAAACCGGAGAGCGTGGCTATGAGCATGGCCATCTAGAAATGCTGACACATTTTTAAATGGCCAAGGCTGAGGCATTTCTAGATAGCCAATGGCTATGGTCCGAGTTTACCCGGAGATTTCTTATCATTCCCGAGTGTGACGCTAGAATTAAATTGGCAGCCCACGAAAAATCTGTCTTTGGCGCGCCAAAAGAAGTTTTGACTTCAAAATATCTTGTACCTACCTACTTGTTTTCTCAAAATAGTAATTATTTAATTGATGTTATATTTACTACATTATTTTGTACTGCACAAGTAGTTGAAATTATCTATTAGTTACTATTTCAGTAGTCAATAATATTTAGTTATATAACTTGGCAACTCGGCATACTTCAATTCGATTAAAATTGATTCATTCATAGCATTTTAAAATGTTTTGCCATTTGAAATAACATTCTTTACCTCTATCCTCCATACGTGAAAAGAAAATTGCGCGCAAAGCATTTAAAAAAAAGTACACCAAGGAGGTTCCGAGTTTGAGTTTTTAACAAATTAAAAATAAATGTATGATGAATTCAGGAGGTAGAAATTAATAGGTTAAATTATGTTTTGAATTCAAAACCTCAGTACACACGATGTTCTAAATTCAAATTTACTTTACCCTCTAGAGGGTAAAAACGACTTTTGCGCCCTGATATCGAGGAGCAAAAGTACTCTTTCCGAGCTGGTGGGATGAAAATATAATTTCGCTATTTGATGTTATGACAGCATTTCCGAATATAATTCATTGAATGTTATCATGCTTTTATTAAGATACTAGCTGAACCCGCTACTTCGTTCGCGTACGTTGATCTTGCGACCTTATTAGTACATTAGTAGTACTTACGTAAAAATATTTGGATGGGTGGCCATTACACAAACCGTGTGAATTTATTTCCACACAAAAATATATTTATAAAAATAAGTTTATTGAGCCTAAATCGTATCCTCTCCGCACCACTCGTCACCTTAAACTCATATTCCCTACCTCTACCCATTCTAACCTCTCGTATAATAAATCTTTCACAATACAAGCTATTTTGCTGTGGAATGCTCTTCCTCTTCCTATTAGACAAGCCAAGTCTTTTCCTATTTTTAAAAATCGTGTCTTTCAACATTATCTTTCCTCTTCACATTAGGTACGTTTTCTCATATTGGTTATATATATATTAAGTAAGTATGTTTATATAAATATGTATTTATCTAAGTATATATTTCTGTATTATAAGTATGTGTATTTTTATTTGTATGAATGAATATTATTGTTATAGTAAGTGACACCACCTACACTACAAAGTATTTATTGACTTTTCTCCACTTCACTCGACGGTTGCCTGGAAGAAATCGCTTTAAGCGATAAGGCCGCCAATTACTCTGCAAACTTATTTATTTGTAATGTTATTAATGTAATGACCTATTTTTAAGATTTGTTGTTGTAATAAAGTGTTATATTATTATTCACTCATTTATTTTCTTTCTTAATTCCTAAGTTTTTTACAATACATATAAAATAAATATAAACATTATAAAAAACTTAAAAACTAGGGTGCCGCCAGCAGCGGGGCAGGGTCCAAGCTACCGGTGGTTAGGGCTGCAGAGAGAGGAACCTCCTGACGATGCGCGCTGTGTCTAGGATGACTGCCTTCTGTATCTGACCCTTGATCCAACCGTCTAGCGAAAGCCTCTTGAGATGTTGGTCGAGGCTTTTCGCTATAAGGCCATTTGCCGACACGACTATTGGGACTATGATCGTCGAATCAACATCCCACATGGCGGTAACCTCGTGAGCCAAGTCAAGGTACTTGCTCAGCTTGTCCTTCTCGGCTTTCACGAGGTTCTCGTCATGTGGTACGGTGATATCGACGATCACAGCCCGGCGCTGAGACCGGTCTACCAGCACGATATCAGGCTTATTGGCGACAATAGTCCTGTCCGTGATGATAGAGCGGTCCCAGTAGAGCAACGCACGACCATTCTCGAGAACTGGCAGAGGTGCGTACTTATAGTACGGCACCTCGGACTCGACAAGGCAGTATCTAAGAGCAAGTTGCTGGTGGATGATCCTGGCTACTAGGTTATGTCTGTGCAAGTACTCGCCGTTAGCAAGATGCGAACAACCGGAAATAACATGACGAAGAGATTCGCCTGGACGGCGGCATGCCCGACAAATGTCGACCGTACCGTCCTTCATTATGTATTTCCGGTAGTTGTTCGTCTTGATAACTTCGTCTGCAATTGCACAGGCAAAACCCTCGGTTTCTCCGAAGAGGTCCCCGAAGCGTAGCCAGTTCACCGAAGCGAGCAGATTCACATCGGGTCCCGTCAGGGCCCGATAGAATCGCCCGTGCAGCTCCTTGCTCTTCCATACTTCCTTGCGATCATCAGTGCTGAGCACCGATGGTTTGTGCCAGTTCTCGTTTGCCAATGAAAGAGGCGTGAGGCTCCTGTCAACTGCCACAACATCGCGATGCATCCCGGACTCGTTGTTGCGGAAATAATCCCTGAGACTGCATACCTCGCGGTTGTGAAGGTTCTTGGCATTTAAAAAGCCTCGACCCCCCAACTTCCGCGGGATATACAGTCTCATAACAGACGAGCGCGGGTGTAGCATACGGTGTGTAGTGAGCAGTTGACGGACCTTTCTATCCAGGGCGTCGAGCTCAGTCTGAGTCCATCTCAGTATGCCAAAGGAGTATATCAGCAGAGGCATTACCCAACCGTTGAAGGCTCGCGCCTTATTACCGCCTGACAAAAGACTTTTGAGTACTTTTGTCAGCCGGCAAAAGAAGCGCTCCTTCACCGATTTCTTAATGTCATCTGCTGATATACCCAATGACTGTGACATACCGAGATATTTGTAGGTCTCGTCTTCGGAGAGGGATCTGAGAGTTATTGTCTCGGAAAGTTGTAAATTCTCTGAATTTACTACTTTCCCTCGCTGTACATGCATGACCGCACACTTGTCGACACCGAACTCCATCTTGATGGCGTTACTAAAAACCTCTGTGGTTTTTAATAGCCCCAACAAGTCTTGGCGTTTCGGTGCAAAGAGTTTGAGGTCGTCCATGTACAGCAAATGAGATATAACCTCACCCCCTCTACGAAGACGATAGCCTAACTCTGAATCCTTCAACAGAGTGCTGAGAGGATTCAGACTTAAGCACCAACATAGCGAACTCAGACTGTCACCCTGAAATATGCCTCTTTCAATCCTTATCAAGTCCTCCGAATCAAACGAGCTGTCTACGCTACCTGGTTGACGAAGGACTGTCACCCACTGTCCCATGCATTTGCTTAGAAAAGATTTTAGAGTTGGGTTTATTTTATACAACTCTAAAACCCTTTTCAGCCACGAATGGGGCACCGCGTCATAGGCCTTCTTATAGTCAATCCAAGCAGCGGAGAGGGCTCCTTTGTTACGTTTGACTTGTTGGCAAATGGCCGTGTCAATGAGGAGCAGCTCCTTAGTACCACGGGACCCAATCTTACATCCATTCTGAGAGGAGGCCAAAACGTTATTCGCGACTATATGCGCGTTAATTTTTGCTCTCAGAATGGATGTAAGCAGCTTATAGGTGGTAGGTAAGCACGTTATGGGTCTGTAATTCTTTGGTTCCGTGGTACTACCAGACTTATGGAGCAGGAAGGTGACTCCGGTGGTCATGAAACTGGGAAGAGAACCCGTCTCGAGAGCTTCTTGGAATTGTGTTGCTAAACGTTCATGTGAGCATCGAAACCACTTTATCCAGAAGTTGTGCAATCCGTCCGGCCCAGGACTTTTCCAGTTCTGAGCTGTCCGGATAGCACAACTAACGTCTTCGGAGTCTATCGAAACAGACTCCATGGGTTCGATGGGTTCACATCCACGTTCGACAACACGCATCCAAGCTCCCTCCGTGTGCTCGACAGGCACCGACCAGATGCTACGCCAGAAGTTTTTCATAGCGCTGGCATCCGGTAGCTGCCCATCGTTCACACGTCGACTTGTTCCTTCCCAGTTTCGGTACACCTTCCTTTGATCACTCTGGAAGTCGCGATTTTGCCGATATCGATTCACACGCTCTCTGTAGCGGCGAATACGGTTTGCCCACGCATAAACTTTCTGCTTCAGATAGTCAATGCGTTCCGTAACATTGGTTAAATAATGCTGGGGACTGATGCCAGTCCCAGCATAAGCCTGTGTTACGAAACGCATGACTCGGGGACGACTGTTCCCCTGACTGAAGCAGATTAGCTTTGCAATAAGAGTCCTGAATGTACTGATACGCCGTTCTATTCGTACTTGCCAAACGGGTACATCTCCGGCGGTTCGCGTTGCACGGCCAGTGTCTGGAAACTTGACACGTGCAACGCGACACGCCGCGATAGCACCACAGTATAGAATAGAATGGGTATCAGTTAGATCTTTGCTAGTTTCCAGATAGGGAACTAGCAAAGAATTCAGCACTCCCATCAAAGCCAAATTTTGTTTATATGTGGGCAAACGCGGTAAGCGCGGCCTAGAGTTGGGTGTGAATCTATATTGCAAGATCGCGTCTTCCAGAGTGCTCCTCAGCTGCTCTCTTACCTGGACGGGTAAACCCGTACTCGTCGAATCTCCCTCCTCGATATCGGGATCGACCGGCGTCGCAAGTGTCGCCACTGGCATTGGCACTGAAGCCAGTGTCAGGGTCGACGGCGCGGCGGGCAAATCCCGGGTCGAGGCAGGAGCTGGGCGAGTACGTTCTTCCTCCAGGCGTAGCTGATCAAGTGCCGAGTCATCCAGCAGTTTGCACCGGCGGATAGCTCTCACTTGATCAGATAGTCGTTGAGCGGAAACAGCGATGGTCGGTTCGAGGGCCTGAAACAGAAGCAGCATCCTGGCACAGTACGCGGTCAGGTAGGTTCCTCCCTCTGTAGCCCTGTAATAGGCGCGCATGCAGTTCTCATTTATTTGGTGAGTCCATCGCATGCGACGCACTACACCACCGGTAGCGGGGGCCGGACGCGAGGCAGATTGCCTCACAGGCCCCAAGCGTGCCGGCGGCGGGGGACGGCCACGTCGCCCTGGTCTTGTAGGCGGTGTCGTCCCGGGCTCGCTCGCGTCGCTCGACGAGTCGCTGGTCTCGCGGGTGGTGTGGAACTCATCCGACGAGATACTCGGAGACGACGACGAACGGGCGGAGGGTGGTGGGCGTGCGTATTGTGACGCTGTAGCTCGTTTCTTCGACCGTGTAATCATTTACCTATATTTTTAGTTGTATATCCAAGTAATTATATTTCCATTCGTTTAGTTTGACAGACGTCTGTCATGTCTTGTATGTTGATAAATATTGTATAGTTTTCCATCTTTTGAGGTATTATTGCACCAAAATTAAATTGAATCCTTGATTTTTGAATATTGCTTGTATGTTTTTGTATAATTTTGTTGTAAAAATGTGTAGAAAACATATTAAAATAATTTACGGTAAAAAAGACGAGCTTTCATATTATTATTATTATTATAAAAATATATTTATTCGAGTTTAACAACTTCATATTTTATATTTTAGCAACATCAAACATACTCGTAGTAAGGTTGTGGAGTATCGAACAAAGCCGTAGTATTAAGTTTGTAGGATTTTTATAGGATACATTACGAAGAGCCTGTAGCTGATGTGCGTAATCTGATACTTACCCACTTATACATTTTTACAGGATCCTAAGTAGGTGATAGACTTATTAGCCGATGTGATATTTTAGACTCTAAGCCAGACTCCAAGACCATATGTGTTTCAAATGTCAATCTAATTGGTAATGTCGTTCTGTCGTTAATATTTGTTTCGTTAGGGTTTCGTTATGCTTTTTCCGAGATGATAGGTAGTTTATGAGACTATAAACTATCTGTGTTTCAAATTTCAACCAAATTAAACCTTTACATAATATACATATAATACTTAGTATTAAATTAACATTTTATTCAATTTTAGAAAAACAACGGTCTGCTTTGGTCACCAAAGCTTGTTGAACACTAAATTTAGTACAGTATTTGGATTGAAATAATATCCGAAAGAACAAAAACTGCCTTTAATTGTTATCATTTCACGTCAACTAACTAACTTCTAGTCAAGTAAAAAGTTCACTCGAATAATTTAAGAAGCTATGACTACGTCGTCAAGATAAATAGATACTGGTGGACAATTCACACACAAAACTTTGGCTTTTTCCACCGCCAATGTCCCAGCCATACTCAAACCGGAGTGGTCTTACGCGTGACGATGGCAAAAGACCTGACGGCATGAGTTTTTAGCCTTGGAAGTTGAGTCGGATTTAGTGTGGGACGCACCTTGCGTCGATACTCTGGCACCATCACATCTTCCAGAGACACATAGTAGGGTTAGTGAAGCGGCTAATTCAGCTGAGCGTCTCAAACGGTAGAAATATGCAACCCTCTAATTCTAATTCTAATTCAGGGTGGGGGTGATAGGCCTGCACTGACGTCCCGCTAGGGGTGTTTTGTGCACTTCCCCCCTGCCCGCCTACCCAAACCAGCCGAGCTCCTTAAAATAGCTGACCACGGCCTTGGGTCGCCGGCATACCAGTTCCACTCCCATTTCGTCAGGTGGTGTGTTTCTGTAAACTTGATTTGGAATTCTTTCAAGGAGTCCTGATCTTAATCTTATGTTTGCCGTTGCCTCACAGCGTAGGAGCACATGCTCCACGGTTTCATTCTCCCTCAAACAGCCCCTGCAAAGGGGACTATCGGTGAATCCTATTTTGTGAAGATGGTAGTTTAACTCACAGTGGCCAGTGATGAGGCCTATCATTAGACGGATATCTGGTCTTGATAAATTTAGGAGTTTATTGGTAGTTTTTTTATCCATCAATGGGAATACATGTTTTGTGTGTTTACAATTTATGGATTTGTCTCAAAGTTTTTGTTGCTCTTTTTCTGTGTGTAGACATAGCAGGTTCCGCGTTTCTGAAGCAGTAGGCTTGCACATTTCTGCTATATCTGCCCTGATGTTTTTCTTTGAACCTGCTTTGGCAAGTACGTCTGCTTTTTTATTCCCTTGGCATATACTATGGCTTTTGGTCCACTCCACAGTGACATCATGATTGCGTGCAAGACTCTGTAAAGTAGAGTGACACTCAGCTATCACTTTTGACCTGGTTGTGGGTCTTCGTAGAGCGTAAATAGTAGCTGCACTGTCCGTTACGAATTTTAGTTCTGGTTTGCTGCTACGTCTTTCTATTTTAAGTACTGATTTAGCTGCTAACAAGAGGCCCATGGCCTCTGCTTGCAACACTGTTGTGGTTTTGTTTAGGGCTAATGATTCTGCCAGGTCTAGCTCTGGTGAGTGGTATCCACACCCTGCTCCCAAACTATTTTTAGCACCATCAGTGAAAATGTGGCATACGTTATTGCTATCCACAGCAGTATTTGTTTTGTCATGGTCTTCTGTAACCAAACCATAATTCTTCCCATCTAGATATGTCGTGGCTATACGATCCGTGCCTTGGCATGCGCCTGGAACAATTCTCGTTGCCCGATCTAGGATTTTACAGTGATTTGTGGGAATCCCTGAGCCTTTCCATTGGTCTGTCGATTTAATTCTCAGCGCTGCCGCCATTGCCTCCTGCTGTATGTGCAGATGAAGTGGTGGCAGGCCGAGTATTATGTCAAGTGCTTCGGATGGTGTCGACTTTACACATCCGCTGATTAGTGAGCAAGCCAACCGCTGAAGCTTTTGTAATTTGGAGATTGTGGTCACCAGATTGGTTCTAGGCCACCACACCACACAACCGTAAGTGAGTGCTGGTCGTACTACTACTGTGTACATCCAGCGACATAGTTTTGGTTTAAGTCCCCAATCTTTGCCAATCGCTTTGGTACACTGCCATAAAATATTTGTAGCCTTTGTGGTAACATGCTCAAGTTGTTTTGTCCACAGTAGTAGCTTACTGTCCAACCATATACCGAGGTACTTTACCTCCTTGCTGAGCGTCAATTGCGTTCCAAATAGCGTGGGAAGTTTTAGTTTTGTTATTTTGGATTTACGCGTGAATAATATAATTTCTGTTTTATTTGGATTAGCAGACAGATCTCGATTTCCACAGAACTTTTCAAGTATTTTGAGTGCCATTTGCATTTTTACACACAAAGTTGATTCGCAGAGTCCAGAGACCATAATTGCTAGGTCGTCCGCATATGCGACGGTAGTTATACCTTCATTGTTTAGGAGCTCGATCAGTTCATCCGCTACAATTACCCATAAGAGAGGAGACACTACTCCTCCCTGTGGGCATCCCCTCGTGAGTATGCAGCGCGACTCTGTCGAGGACTCTATGTTAGCTGCTCTGCTCGACAGCATTTTTGTGATCCATCCGTTCACTCTTTCATCGACATTGTGTCTCCTTAATCCTTCCTCTATACTAGGAAAGGTCGTTTTGTCAAAAGCCCCCTCGATATCAACGAAGGTTACCAAGCATGACTGTCTTCTTTCCATTGCGCTTTCGATTTTGTGTACTACTTGATGAAGAGCGCTTTCAGTCGATTTGCCCGATTGGTAGGCATGTTGGTTCTTATTAATTGGACTATCCAGTAGCGGACCATTTCTAATATATTTGTCACACAGCCTCTCCAGTGTTTTTAGAAGGAAGGAGCTTAGACTGATGGGCCTAAATGACTTAGGGTTTGTGTAGTCTGATTTGCCTGGTTTAGGCAAGAAGACTACTTTCACTTCTCTCCACGCTTTAGGAATGTACTTCCACGCGAGGTAGCTTCTGTATAGGGTTGCAAGGTGCGCGTTGATCTTTCTCATGCTCCAGTGCAGGAGTGCTGGAAAGATTTCGTCAGGTCCTGAAGCCTTGTAAGGTTGGAAAGTGCTGAGCGCCCAGGACAGTACTTCATCAGTAACTATTGATGACGCAAAGTCCTAGTCCTCCTTACAAGGCTTCTGGTATGTTTGGCTATCCCACCCTTCCTCCGATTCTAGTCGGCAGTCTGGAAAGTGTGTTTGTAGAAGTAATTCAAACTGTTCTCGTTCAGACATGGTGTATGATCCGTCCGGTTTCTTTAACGTTCCCAGTTTGGTTTGAGGAACATTGGTTATTAGTTTTCTTAGCCTAGCAGTCTCGCTTTCTGATTGAATTGAGCTGCTGTATTTATGCCACATGATTTTCTTGCTTTTGATAATTTCTCTTTTTAACATGTGTCGAGTTTTTCTATATTCCTGCCAATCTTCATCTTGATTGGTGTTCATGGCTCTGTTAAATTTATGTCGTGCATTCTTTCTCAGTTTAGTGAGGTCTTTGTTCCACCATCTGTCTTTTTTGTCCAAGGTATTGATGTTCTCTCTCCTTAGAGGACATGAAGATTTAAAACTTTTAGTTAAGGTTTTGGTTAGAAAGTCTACCATTTCCTCTATCTTATTTATTGTAAGCTCTTTTACGGCTGCTTCCTTTCCACTTTCAAGCAGTATCTTATCAAGTGATTCCGCGAAAACAATTTTGTCAGTTTTTTTCGGATTTCTGTATGTCCGTGGATGGCGTTTACTTACTTTCAGGTTGAACCTGATCCTTCGGTGATCTGAGCCGGAATATTCGTCTGTCGCTACGCGCCATTCGTTTATGGTTTCGGCAATAGCGTTAGTTGCTAATGTGATGTCTATTATAGTTTTGGCCCATGAAGTAACAAACGTCGGCTCCGCTCCTTTGTTTAGGATGTTGAGGTTGTGCCTTAGTGCAAAGTCTAGCACATCTTTACCTCTTTCGTTTGTGTCATGGCAGCCCCACACAGTACAGTGTGCGTTTGCATCGCTACCGATGACACATTCGATATTATTGGTGTTGCAGAAGTGCATTAGTTGTTCTAGTTCAGGTGGTGGTGCAGTTAGTCCTCCATCGAAGTATGCTGAGGCTAGTAAGATGGAACCGCTTCCACTTATTAAGCCCGTATCAAGTTTTATCACCGTCAGGTCGTCGGTGCATAAGTGTGTTACTAACGTTGCTTTTAGAGATTTGGGTACATATATAAAAGTACGCGTTTTGTTTTGAACCGGAGGCGTGAAAACGTTGCCCTTAAGGGCTGTATACCCGCTTACCTTGCCTTGGTGGAGATATGGTTCCTGGACCAGTGCTATTGTGTTTGATTGTTCTTCCAGTGTTCTTCGCAGGGTGTTGGAGCCTGTGACACTGTGTTGGACATTAGTTTGTATGATGTGTATTGAGATTACGCTCTCGTTTCCTGTCAATTCTGAGACACCAGAATTATTGGTTTTATTTTTTATTATTACTATAGTTCGAATTTTTTAAGTGTTTATCCATTTTTAAGAATGTATTCCTACTCCTACTTCTTATTCTTTCTTAATTATCTAGGGAGTGGTCAGAGGCAACGCATTCCCGCTCTGTATCCATGAGCGACAAGGGCGAGAAGATAGTCAGGCCCATAATGTCGCCTGTGATATCGTCCTCGCCCTCGCCGTCCACTTCTAAGAGACGGTCAACTTCCTCTCTGGTCCACTCCTTATCTTCCGGGGGTACCGCTTCCGCACTGGTTGCGGCCACAGAGGAAGTGCCTTCACCGCTTTCCACGGCGCTGGCGACCCTCCCGGCCTCAGCCCTTGGTCTCGCTGATCCCCCGATTTTGCTTTCCTTCACTTTGACGTAGACTGATCCGGTGGTGTAGTGAAGGCGGTTGTTCACCTGTTTGAGCTTCTCTACATCCACTGCCGGTATGCCCATCACAAGAATGTGATTGAAGGTTTGGCCATTCTGTCTCACAATGTGCTTGAAGATTGGCCAGCATTCTATGTTTAAGCATTTGTTTAGTTCGGCTAGGAACTCTCTTAATATGAAAGGCCATCGCTCGAGATCATCACGTTCCTCATTAAAGTCTGGTACATAGATTATACCTGTGTTGTATCTCGGCAACTCGCTCTCAGGTATTACTCGGAATCCCCTGGATCCTTCCCACATTGGCGGCATATTTTCGAGTGTCGAAACTAGCCACGCCAGCGAGAAGTCGTCGCAGGGTGTAATTTTGAGGCAACCATGTAAAAGTCTGGCAAGGCGTTGTCCAAACACTGGGAGCCGTCTCTGGTCTTTAGGCACAGCATGGTTTGCTTTAAAAAGCTCGTACTGCGCCTTATCTATGGATTTTCGGAGTAGGGTCGCTTTAGTCTTATCCATCATAATACCACTTCTGTCCTGCACCACCACACGGTACCGTTTAACAGCAGTGGCATATGACACCACCTGCGGCCCTTCTCGTCCAATAGCCCTTCCCTCGGTTTCGCCCAGTCTCGTCAGATCAGTAAAAGACCCGTGAGTCATGCACAGTTTCTTGTCCGCACCGGCAAGACCCGGCGACACCTGGTCAGAGCTTCGTTGGCGTTTAGTCGGTCGTGTTGAATCTACGCCCTGACATGAAGCACCATTAGCCTCGGATACCACATCAGCCCTAATCGGCGCGGTTGAGGCACCGTCGCACCCCTTTTGCACCCCGCCGACTCCCTTGTCCAACGGACATGGTGTCTGCAGAGGCCTACTCGGGAGCTGGACCTCACCGTTACCTTTTGCAACCTCTGTTGGTATCGTTGGCTTATTCTCCTTAATTTTCCTCTTTTCGAGGTCTTTATTAATTTCGGCATTTGCCGTTTTAATCGGTTTGCGGTCCGTCACAACCGCGGATCCGTCTGCACAGCCGCCCGGCACACTGTCCCTGACGGGAAGGGCCGAATGGTGGGACATCACCACTGAGTAGTTTGGGTCCGGCGCCCCGTCGATGACTACACCTATTTTGCTCGGGTTTATTCGGGCCATGCACGCCATGACAGCCGGCGCAAGTTCCGTTAGCCCCGTAACCTTTGCAGTGCCTTCTAGACACTGATTTATGGCATCAGCTCTTACGGCCTCCTCTTTGAGGTAGGCAGATTGTTTTTTTCGGTGGTTTTTACCACCGGTTTTGTTTGGCAAGGTGGAACTAGGCCTCGAAGCCTCGTTGCCACCTCGCCCAATACCTTCTGCGCGCAACACAGCGCCAGAGGACGCCTCCAGCTGTCGCAGCCTCTGCATCCTCCTCTTCGCTTGTCCAGGGCGCCTCTTCTTCTGCACCGGTCCAGGTCCATTTGACCGCGCAGCCGTCTCCTTTGCCGCAGGTGCGGCCCCAGTAGCAGCAGCGGCCGGCAGAGCCTGGGACTCCACTCCACCGTCGCCTTCGGTAGCACATTTCTCACTCTGCAGCCCGGGTACCGTAGAGCGCCGGTCGCTAGCCGGATCGCATGGCACAACATATTTCTTTACTATTTGTCCTTCCATATCAAAATAATGTAACTTGAAATCTGAAACTGAGATCTCATTATTAGTTGGGCATTAAGTGCTAAGTGAAAGCAGTGGCCCACGCTACTTCCCCCCGGTATTTCGCATGTAGATGGTGAGCGGGCCTGCCCGAGAAACACACGGGTGACCTCAATCTCCACCTAACACGCCGGCCACGGGCAGCCGCGAGGTGGGATGTTGTGCACGGCATACCAAGTGATGATTTGAAATGCCGTTCACCCCATCCCTCCCCCCTAGTGCCCTCCCTCTTTACCCGGGCTTGGGACCGGCACCGTACTTCTGTTATTGAGCTGAAAGCGGAATTTAATCCAAGCAGCTAGTTTAAGCAATAGACAAAAGCAAAGCGGCGAGGTTTAAATGCAACCCTCGGTAGTGGTTTTATATTTAAGCCTTTTGGGGTTGAGTGCCTGTGAAGGCCAGGAGCTCACCTCATCTTCAAAAGCCTTTCCAAGCGCTTGGCCGACGCAACGCGTGACCAAAATGCTGGCGTTTATTTGGCCCAACGCATAAACATTGCTATTCAGCGTGGTACTGCCACCAGCATGCTGGGCACGCTTCCGACTGGTAGTGGGCTTGAACATCTTGTCATCCAGTTTTTGTTAATATTAAAAAAACCGCCTCCCTGTTTTCCATATAATATATGTACATGGTAAAAACGGGACCCTATTACTGAGACTTCGCTGTTCGTCCGTTCGTGCGTCCGTCTGTCACCAGACTGTATCTCAAGAACGGTGATAGCTAGACAGTTGTTATTTTCAAAGAAAATGTATTTATATTGCCGCTACAAAATCAAATTTCTTGGTTGCGTTTACATATTTTAGTTATGTTATAGTTTTAGTTGTTGCATGTAGGTATGAGTTAAGTTAAAGTTATTGATTTATATTGTATGTATTTAATTTAGAGACTGCCTCAATATTCTAGTTAAGTTGTGTGTGCATGCTTTGGATAACAGTTTAGAACATCAAAATATAATAATTTATCTGTTATTTTACATTAACTGTAATCTGTTATGTACGCCTAATTAAATAAATAAATAAATACTACATTACACATTTTCTAATAAATATCAGAACGTGTTTCGTACCTGAGCTGCCATCTATACTTAATGTGGAAAAAGAAAAATAAAGAAATTAGAAAGGTATTTTCATATTGATGACGGATGACGGATTTGAGCGCGGTGTAACAGGGATGAGCTTCGACTCCGACTCCGATAAGTCAGCACCTCCGATTACCATTAATCCTTCGATTCCGAGAGACTTCGGTTCCGAAAATTTTAAAACGGAGGTTATAATCGGAGGTAAGGTGTATAAATATTGCAGAGAATCCCTTATTGTGGTGGATAGTAAATGGAAATACAAAATTTTTTAAATTTTAATTACAAAACTTCCTAAATCAATTGCTCGTCAATGTTTATCGTGTCCCCACGTGTTTGGCAAAAAAAAAATACACAATAAAAATATCTCCAACACTTCTAATCCTGCCTATGCCTCCGATTTCGGTTCCGACTCCGATTAATACAATTTTGAAACTCCGACTCCGAAATCGGTTCGGATAAATTACCTCCATTACATCTCTAGTGTTTACAGTGTCACAGTATACTTAGAAGCTAGTATGTAACGAAGTTATTATTACCGTTATTATTTAATTTCTATGTAATTTCCAAACCACACGACCAACAATGTTAAAATTTTGATGGAAATATAATAAAAATGTGTTCTTTCTAACAAAATAAAAATTAACGAAATTGAACAACGCAAACATGAGTTACAACCAAATACACATTCTGACTTTCACCCCGTCCTGCAAGAAAACCGTAAACCATCTACTTAGTATGATCTTAAACCATGTCAAGTTTCATTTGAATTGAATCAGTAGTTTCGGCGTGATGAGAGTTCCCTATACAGAAAGACAGACAGACATGAAAGAAAAAAATACAGTTTCGCCATCAGTATCGACTATGGAGTGCCCCCAAATTTTTTTTTTAAATATCTTCAATGTACAAAATTCGACCCGCTACAGTTTTATTATAAGTATAGATATAGATATAGCTGATAGTAGTGTTTTAATAATAGGACTCTTCGCAGAGTCCGCCTGGGGAAGTACCACGCCTTTGCCAGTTATTCTACGCCCAGGCAATAATGTGCAAACATGACTGTGAAGGGAAATCTTTCCATTGAAATTACACGGCGTAGATATAAAATATCTTATATCTTTTGGTATCGAGTACAGGTTAGCGTTCCAAAAGCTGCGTGTAGCTGTGCTGTTATGGGATGGCATTTTGCTGACCATCAGATATAGTGAGTGCTGGTCAGGTCAATCTTTATTAAATAAAAATAAAATATTTGTTTATACATTTTCTAACGATTAAAAATAATTTACAAATGGGTGCCGCCTGCCGCCCAACATAATGTAATTTATTTAACTTAGACTTTCGGCTTATAATATAGTAATGTTTTAGTACATACTTTGTTTTGTCAATCTTGTTTCAATCTTTGTAGTGTTTCTTTTATCTGTTGCTGTTTTAGTCGGTTTTTTTTAATTATTTATTTTATTGTGTACTTTTTAGTATTCCTTTCGGCAGTCTCCTATGAACGAAACCGTGTTGTTTTATCACCTTTATATATCTAACAAAAATATATTGGTAAGGACAATTATTATTAGTTAGTAAGTACTCTTGATGGCGTGCCAAACAAAACAAAAATGAAATAACTAAGTACTTATAACTAAAATTATTATTTCAATTATAATTTTCATTCGGGTTTTGTTCAATACGTTATCAATAGTACTTATCAATCTTCTTTTAAAAACTTGTGTCATCTGAAGGCATTAAAACGAAATAAATCTAACGATATCTGAATCGTCAAAATCCATCCAGCCGTTTTAGCCCAGTCATATTAGGTAAAAAAAGGGGTCAACCTCGGAATGAAAGATAATAAGCTGCAAATTGGTATGAACCTTTGTTTTGTCATTCTAAATGTTGTCTCAAAAGTCACAATCGTTATCGTGTCCGCGTCTCAAGATATTCAAGGTCAAAGGTCACAAAAATCGGTTTCTCGCGAATATCTGGCTTCCTATCGGTTAAATGAGATTTGCATTTATTATAAAAGTTGTAGGCTATAAAATTCCCTACAACTTTTGTTTAAACTTTTTTTTCATACGACCAACCGTTTTGAAGGTAGAGCGCGAAGAGTGCACATCGTACAGTCATATACGGCCTAATGCAAGGTCAAGCGTGAGTTATGGTTATCAGTACGTTATAAAGTCAATTATTTACTTGGAAATTATAATTATTAAACAATGCCTATTATTTATGTACAAACTATTAATTATTTATATTTAATTAAAGTAAGTAACTTGATTATTTATATATAATTATTCATATTTAACCTTACAGGCCCGAGTGACGTCATCGGCGTCGCGACGTCACACAAAAAAAATCATTACTCAACAATGAAACCATATTTTATGTGTCTGTAAACGACAATGTACTAATGGATATAATCTCCTATCTCTAAGGCATCAAAATAAACTTATCATTGAGTATTTTTATTTGTTTCATGTGTTCAAACTTTGAAAACCATTTTGTGGGTCGATACACAAAAAAATAAAGGAGTACTCAAATAGAACCCAAAGAATAAGTACCTCTTTTATCTCAATGTGATAAAAAACCATAAGATATGACTAACTTTGCCCCATAAAAACACTTGTAATGTAACCCGACACCCCATAAATCAACAATGGAAATCCGCATAGACCACGACTTTACCGTCATACAAATAAAGATCAAATTGTCTTACATTTTGAATCTACGCAGTTCGTAGCGCGGGAATTTCGACTTTCGTATTCAAATCACCTCCAATTATCAAGAAAAGTATATTTTTGTTATGTAAATGAGTTCTAATTAGTTTTCATAGTATTTTTACTGTATTTACTAACAAACATCGTATATAATGCTCCAAAATCTGAGGACAACATTGATCATTTCCGCTACACGCAATTCATCAAATTTACAAAACTAAATAAACCTGTACAACTGTCAACACTTCCACCAACAAGTGTAGCAGCTCATCAACACATAAAACGTGTCTACTACCAGATTCAAACGTGGTTAGGGAAGGACTTAGAACCTCAAGAATGGGGCTGGATGCTTGAAAATGAAATCCTGGAGCCCATACGAACGTTATTACCTCCAGCACCAGCCGAACTACTAAACGTAATATTGTGCAATTGCAAAAATGGTTGTGGTTCCCGCTGTGGATGCAGAAAATCAGGGCTACAATGTTCTTTAGCTTGCGGCCAGTGCAACGGACAAGCTTGCCTCAACGCTTCACTGTATCCAAGTAATCCCGATGAAGAAAATACATATGATCCCGATATTCTGGAAGGTTTGGAGATGAACATGACAGATAATGAGGATGATGACAATGAATCGAACATTTTTGAGCGACAAGAAGAAGAAGACGACGAAGAAGAAGAAGATAATTAGCTTCCATTTCCAATTTCATTACAATTAAAATCAACAAAGATACTTTTGATATTTGAACTCACATTTTGATAAATGTACATTATGCCGTATTTAATAATAAATAAAAATATGTGTAAAATATATACTCTTACTATCATTTTAACTTAAAATAAAACTAAAATATATAATCCAGAATTAATAATATTTTATACTTAAATAGTTAAATATGAATAATTATATATAAATAATCAAGTTACTTACTTTAATTAAATATAAATAATTAATAGTTAGTACATAAATAATAGGCATTGTTTAATAATTATAATTTCCAAGTAAATAATTGACTTTATAACGTACTGATAACCATAACTCACGCTTGACCTTGCATTAGGCCGTATATGACTGTACGATGTGCACTCTTCGCGCTCTACCTTCAAAACGGTTGGTCGTATGAAAAAAAAGTTTAAACAAAAGTTGTAGGGAATTTTATAGCCTACAACTTTTATAATAAATGCAAATCTCATTTAACCGATAGGAAGCCAGATATTCGAGAGAAACCGATTTTTGTGACCTTTGACCTTGAATATCTTGAGACGCGGACACGATAACGATTGTGACTTTTGAGACAACATTTAGAATGACAAAACAAAGGTTCATACCAATTTGCAGCTTATTATCTTTCATTCCGAGGTGAAAGCCCTAATATGACTGGGCTATTTGGAAGATACGTGGGAATAAAGAAATTTACAAACATACAACACACGCGCGAAAAACATAATCCTTCTTTCAGTCGGGTAAAACCTGCTATGAAGGCAATCCGCGCAAATCGGTCTCTTTAAAAATAACTTCGACACTTTTAAACTCCAAAAGGGCAACGGTGAGAAGTCCAAATATCTTGTTTTCGGAAATTTCATTGCATTTGGAAGATTGATGGATTTAACATAGGTTTTGAATTATTGTTGTATAGTTTTTTTATGAGACTCAAATTGAAATTACAGAGATGCGTGATAGGTATCTACATAGCTATGCAGCCCAATTTGTATTCATGTTTCTGCTCAAAGATCAAATCAAAATCTAAGCATTATAAATGATTTTATATGAATAGGTACCCATTTTCAATGTTAAAAAAAAAACATTTTAAGGTTCATGTTAAAACCAGCGGTGACAAACTCGAACTTACACGCTTAGTAAACACTCAAAAGTGCAGACCCGCGGATCTACCGCCTAACGAAATCTGCTTTGGGTTTGCTATTGCTGTCTCTGTCATTTTAATAGAAAAGAAAAGAGAGAGAAACTTCAAAGCTAAGACAATTTTCGTTCGGCGGTAGACTCTCGGATGCAAACCTACGATAGTGAAAATCGACCTTCTAGCCACTAAGCGTTTACGACTTTTTACTGCGGAATGTATAACAAACAAACTATTATTAGGTTTAGCATATAACTATTATAAGTTTCATTAAGTCTCATTGATCAAGACCACATTAATTACAAGAAATTTAAATAGTTGTTATTAAGATCAAGACAATCAATACGTGTGGGCGCCATACGTATTGATTCTAACAAATAAAAAAACTCAAAATTAAACACAGACATTACCTGAAAAACTGAGAGAGATTTTGTTGTCATTTATAGCAGAATTTCCGTAAATAAATTTAGTATTGGTGTACATTTCACACACAACACCACCCGTGAATTTATTTTGTGTCGTTCGATTTCTTTTATTGGTCTGAATACCATTTTGCCAGATTAAAAAAACTACATCAGAAACAAGAACATCGTGTGTACCGTCAGCATATATTTGTGATGTATGTTTTACATGAATATTGAAACGTGTCATATAGGTATGTATACCATCACATAAGTTTATTAAAAAGCTGTTAATTTGGTAGCACAAAATGACACTTGAAATATTTTTTGAAATCGTAGATGTTTAGAACTTAACATTAATGTTTAGCATCAATAAACGTGTACCTCTCGAATATATGTATAAACATTATACATCACACTGAGCTCTTTTACATTGTTTGACAAGAAAATGTTTTTAAGCATGATAATCCTTTTAGAAAAACTATTGTCCGTGTTTTCTTTGAAGCCCTTATCACAAGTAAGTGTCGACAAACAAAGGAGCACTCGAGTCCAGAAAACATCGGCATGCTCTCAACCCTTCGCATTTTTCTTATCACAAAAGAACGCTCGATAAGAAACATACAGGTAAACTTCCATTATTTCAAGTAAAACAACTTGAAGACGTAAAAAAGTTTTTCCTCTTATTACCCGACTGAAAGAAGGGTTATGTTTTTCGCGCGTATCTTGTATGTTTGTAATTTTCTTTACGTTTGTCTTAACTACCCAAGTGCCCTCATACAGGTTTTTTATTTAAAAAATCAACATAGCCGATTTTTGACGCAAAATTGTAAGTAGTTGAAAAAAAAAAATCTAGCATATCGAGTAGGGTATTAAAATGAAGGGAATTTAAAGAGCATTACAAATATTTATATAAGTTATGTAGTTAAATGCCGTTTGGAATAAACATTTAATATAATTATTAATTATACATTTCTTTATTTTCGCAAATAAAGAATTGTATAATTTATTATTATTTATAATAGCTTGTACATTGCCAGCCAGATAGCTGAGACACCTCATACGTACAAATTAAATTATAAAATTATACTGTAATGGAAAGATATTTATTATACACACTGCCATTTGAGTGGGTTTAATATCACACACGTCGATAATAACTGCGGAAATTACTTTTCTCAAAAAATTTACAAGTTTCGGACTGGGATGATTTAACAAACTGAATATTCTGTTGTGTTTGTGGCCATTAAACACGACATTCGCACGAGGCGTCTTTTATCCTTGAATCAGTCATAAATAAATTATTGTTTGGTTTCGCTGTTTAATGTTATGTTATGACACAGCATATATTATTTATTTAATGTTATCTAACTGATTACAAGATACTCGTATGTTACGAGTATAGTAGGTCCATTCAAAGCCTGTCTGGGGAATTACCACATTTTTGCTAGTTAGTCTATCGTAAATGGAGAAATGTTTGCGTATCATTATATTGTGTTCCGGTTTGAAGGACAAAGTTTCATACTATTTTTTTATTCTATTCTATCTCATGTAGAGCAATATATGCGTATAATTGGATTATGTTCTAGTTTGAAGGGCAAATATAGGTACAAATAAATAAATTATAACTGGGTGCCAAATGCAGTGTAGATTAAGGATGTAATTTGGACCATTTATGTTCCTATTTCTGTGGAAATGTCCTGTAATGGGCAGGCATGGCGCTAACCATCACACACATTTTGCTTGCATCATCACTCTATGTTAAAATAAAGTGGCCAAGTGCGTGTTGGACTCGCCCATGAAGGGTTCCGTTGCAGCAAGTAACATAATATACATGCTACACATAGTTCTTGTAGTTCGTTGTAACTTTGATCGAAGTTTTAATAATAGTGTATTTATGACGTACTTAAAAAACTAATTTTCGTTGGTAGTTTGCATGGTAATGTACATCATATATTTTTTTTAGTTTTTCACTCTCTTACTTTAGAAGTTAGAGGAGGGGGGACACACAATTAATCACTTTGGAAGTGTCTCTCGCGCAAATTATTCAGTGTAGACAAAAACTATGTTAAAAACCTCAACATCATTTTTGAAGACCTATCGATAGACACCCCACACGTGTAGGTGTGATGAAAAAAATATTTTTGAGTTTCAGTTCTCAGTATGGGGGGCAACCCTAATTATTATTTTTTTATTTTTTTTTGTACAAATCTTAATGCGGTTTACAGAATACATCTACTTACCAAGTTTCAATAGTGTAGTTCTCATAGTTTCGGCAAAAAGTGGCTGTGACATACGGACGGACATATAGACAGACAGACATGACGAATCTATAAGAGTTCCGTTTTTACGTTTTACGGAACCCTAAAAAGGTGTTTTTTATTCTATAATTATTTGCAATAACCGACAAATCAAACTAATTTTTCTAACATTAACCAAAAATAAAACTTCACTAGGCAGAATCAAATCAATGTTTGACATAAAATATGTTTCATGTCACGTGGTAAATTTTTCTATAATGTGGTAGGTCATTTATATTTGAAGGTAAACAAATAACGGGTTTGGAAGGGAAGGAGAGAGTCACGCGGGGGGTTCTCTGCCTTTTTTGTTTGTTTGGTCGACTATCACGTGCCACCTAACGTTTCGCTGAATTTTATTTAGCCGAATAATCATTTTGTCAAACTTTTCACATCATTTTGTTTTATTTCCCAAACTAACAGTTAGTTGCCAAATGTACGTTTCGTCTGCTTTTTATAATAACACTTTTCAAAAGGCAAACTTTCAAGTAGCGAATGTTTAAGTTGGAGTAATATTCAATTTGTTATATATTGTTGGTAAGTTTGTGTGTTAGATTTCGAAAACGCTGCTATACTGAGTCTTCGATCAAATTTTGAAGTTATTTATTTACAAGGACGCCATTTTTATTTGGGACATATTATAATATAAAGGTTGTTATTATTAGTGGAATACTTTTTTCAATAATTATTTTTCTAATGTAGCACATATTCAAGTGCCCTGCGTAGTGAAACAAAAACGATTTGGTTCTGGCACTTTGCCGGCAGCTGCCGCGGCACGCTTGCTTCGCTCGCTCGGCTCGTGAATGTTGGTCACAGTTCTAGCCTAACCGATTCCTTTCGATTTTACCTAAACTTCGTTCCAAACCTTACAATTTTGTAAATGTGTATAAAATTTCTGTTGCGATTTGGTTCTGGCACTTCGCACGCCGCTACCACGACACGCTCATGTCGCTCGCTCGGCTCGTGCATTGTTTGTCATAGTTCTAACCTAACCGGTTCTTTTCGATTTCACCTAAACTTCATTCTGCACTTTGAATTTTTGCAAATTTGTTTGTAGATTTATGTTGCTATAAATTTCATGCGAAATTAGTTTATTTTTTATCATAATCTACGAAAAAAGAACTGTTACACAGATGGATCCTCAAAGCGTTTTTTGGCCAGAGAGGTTTTAGGGAGTGATGGTAAAGTTATGATAAAATGGTAAAAAAATTACACTGTTCATTACAATAACTGTAACAAATAAATATATTTATATAGTTTGATACTTATCTGTAGGGTAATTGTTATCGTACGGTGAAATGTTAAATTTAAACTTAAAAAATGGATACGATTTGTATGCTACTTACTTCCTTTGTTTTTTATTTCATTAATATTTGTCGTGTAAATTGCACATTTTAAATAAAAAACTTTGACTTTCATATACCGCAAATCAAACTATTAATATTTACTTCATGGATATTGTAACTTCGAACCATTCGGCTGTCCCAAAAATAAACACAGTAAGCGACATTGTTCTCAAAATTGAGATTTTTGCACTACGCTACTAACAAAGCAATTCCCTACAATATGCAAAGACCCTTTTTTTAAAAGATGCCATAGTTTTGAAATAAAAAAATACAAAACACAGTAAGTGCACGAGCTAACACATAATCCCCAACAGAAAAACACAGCAAAGACCAGTAACCAATATCAAAAACAGCAAGTCGCATTTGAGACTTACTTGGTTTACATTTTGGGGATTATAGTTAAAAGTGAACAGCTTGCTTTAACTATATAATATACAGTATAGCACACGTTCGTCAACACTTTATACGTCCTTAGTACTTTAATTTTGGCGGGAAACTGCAAAGACAGTGTGATTTTTAGAGTAGAATACAGGAGCGATGGAGGGAGAGGTAGCCGTAGTGTCTGCCGTTCATTACATCGGCGCAGTGGCAGGACTCTTCGAAAAATCGAGTTCTGTGATTAAGACTCGAGGGCGCATTACCTTTCCTCGAATTAATATTGCTATAATATGAGTCAAAGTAGAAAGATTTTAAACGCTGCGTTGGCCGTAGAAATTGCCCGTAATACACAGAAACGATCTTTTCAGTCTGAGTAAGAACTAACACTATTAACTTTACCGATCCTGTAGAACAAGACATATTGAAAATTGATTGAAGTGGAAAGTAATTGTGACGACTCTGTGTGGGTTGTCATTGACATTCTTTGTCATTGCTTACAAGGATCAACCGCAAGACCACAAGACCTGGGATTCATACTGCATACTAATCATACTCCAAAACAACATTCTGCTGAAACACAAGACGTTGGCGTAGTTGTAGTCACCAAACATATCACACTTATATAGCACAACCGGTAGGTTTCCGGTTTCCGGTTCTTACCAGAACAGACGTGTTGCGAATTGCTCCTACTAAATCAACTCACAAACAGTGTTAAAAAATAAGTCAATAATACCTGTTCGGCATACGAATACACATTGTGCCACGGAGAGTGAAAGAAGATATCAATCACTAAACTTAAATCTCTGTGAAGTGATATAATAACTAAAGTATTTTAATCACAGATAACCTCAAAACTCTGTTTCGAGTGAAGTTAGCGCAAGTATAAAACATAGACAACACCAATCAAGCGTAACAACCAAACAACCCGACAAAATCAAAGTAACAGAGTCAATGTTGCCACTTTATAAATTAAAAAAACTACGATAACACGGAAAATAGACGTGCCAAATTTAAATTTCCTACTAAATATTTCCTCGTATTTTAGTAATGGACCACCAAATGATAATGCTAGTGCAGAAAATTCAAGAACAGATGGAGAAACAAACGGAAATAATTACAGAAACAGTCACTTGAAATATCAAGAAGGAAATAGATGAAAAATTTTAAAAATTAGATGACCAAAATAAACAACTACGTATTGAAGTTACAGACCTGAAAGAAAAAATCAAAGAAGTGGAAATGCAGCACAAAAAGAACAATCTACTATTTTTCGGAATACAAGAAGGAGATAAAGATGAAATTAACCTCATTACATCCATGAAAGAAAAAAAAAATCATATCTTTCATTGAATATTCAGGAACAAGATAATATCGTAAAAGCATATAGAATTGGCATCTTCAAAACCAACGGCACTAGACCTGTCCTTATCAGCTTTATAACTAATTGGAGGAAAAGTGATATTTTAAAAAACAAGAAAAAACTACCGAAAGGAATATATGTACTATATATGGACTTTACCAAAGAAATTCTAAAAACAAGGAAAAGGCTCCAGCCTAAATTGGTAAAAGAAAGGAAAAAAGGTAACATTGCCTACTTAAGAGGCGACAAACTCATTATTAAAAACCAAAATAATACAAACCGCGAAAAAAGGAAAAGAGAGCCTTCTTCGTCTCCCAACTTGGAATCTAACACACAGACCACTTCACCCCCTTCTACAGCTCACAAGAAAATTTCGATAAATGCGTTTAATTACTTGGGTCGCGCTAGAAGCATTTCGCTAAATGTATCCAAAGAAAATAAGAACTAAAGCCGGAAGAACAAAAACAACACCAAAAAAACGAAAAACAAAACATCTTCCAACCCGGTTGGTCACCGTGGAAGATTACGACCAAAACCCTCCAAAGGTACAAAACTCAAACCCAACTCAAACTCAACGTTACATCTGGTGCTCCATAGCACAAATCCGACAAAAATGGTCATCTTTGGAGTAGGCCTATACCCGAAAAGTCGGGGTTCTTGTTCATTTATAAATATTTTAAAACATATACTTTATTTTACTAACATAATGTAAGCTAACTTAATAATTCGAATCAAAATTTTGTTTATTGTATCATTGAAACTACCAAGTACCTATTTTAAATAAATACCTACTTATAATATCACTAAAACAATTTAATCTAAGTTACTTAAACAAATCAAATCTTTAAGAATTGTAATATTATAACTATCAAATATTTTACAACAAACTTACCTACTTAAATTACTAACATAATTTAAGCTAACTTACTAATTTTAAATCAAATCTTTGCTTATTGTACCTATTATTAATGACAAACATCTATTGTAAAACAAGAAATAAAAAGACTTATTATTATGTACGTATTTATTTCCTTTCTTAAGCCTAAGTTTTTACAATATTCATATATAAAACATCATAAAAACATTATAAAAACCTAAACCTAGTTTGCCGCCAGCAGCGGGGCAGTGCCCAAGCTACCGGTGGTTAGGGCTGCAGAGTGAGGAACCTCCTGACGATGCGTGCTGTGTCGAGGATGACCGCCTTCTGCATCTGACCCTTGATCCAACCGTCTAGCGAAAGTCTCATAAGGTGTTGGTCGAGACTTTTCGCTACAAGGCCGTTTGCCGACACGACTATTGGGACTATGATCGTCGAATCAACATCCCACATGGCGGTAACCTCATGAGCCAAGTCAAGGTACTTGCTTAGCTTGTCCTTCTCGGCTTTCACGAGGTTCTCGTCATGTGGTACGGTGATATCAACGATCACAGCCCGGCGTTGAGACCGGTCTACCAGCACGATATCAGGCTTATTGGCGACAATAGTCCTGTCCGTGATGATAGAGCGGTCCCAGTAGAGCAACGCACGACCATTCTCGAGAACTGGCAGAGGTGCGTACTTATAGTACGGCACCTCGGACTCGACAAGGCAGTATCTAAGAGCAAGTTGCTGGTGGATGATCCTGGCTACTAGGTTATGCCTGTGCAAGTACTCGCCGTTAGCAAGATGCGAACAACCGGAAATAACATGACGAAGAGATTCGCCTGGACGGCGGCATGCTCGACAGATGTCGACCGTACCGTCCTTCATTATGTATTTCCGGTAGTTGTTCGTCTTGATAACTTCGTCTGCAATTGCACAGGCAAAGCCCTCGGTTTCTCCGAAGAGGTCCCCGAAGCGCAGCCAGTTCACCGACGCGAGCAGATTCACATCGGGTCCAGTCAGGGCCCGATAGAATCGCCCGTGCAGCTCCTTGCTCTTCCATACTTCCTTGCGATCATCAGTGCTGAGCACCGATGGTTTGTGCCAGTTCTCGTTTGCCATTGAAAGAGGCGTGAGGCTCCTGTCAACTGCCACAACATCGCGATGCATCCCGGACTCGCTGTTGTGAAAGTAATCCCTGAGACTGCATACCTCGCGGTTGTGAAGGTTCTTGGCATTTAAAAAGCCTCGACCCCCCCTTTTCCGCGGGATATACAGTCTCATAACAGATGAGCGCGGGTGTAGCATGCGGTATGTTGTGAGCTGTTGACGGACCTTTCTGTCCAGGGCGTCGAGCTCAGTCTGAGTCCATCTCAGTATGCCAAAGGAGTATATCAGCAGAGGCATTACCCAACCGTTGAAGGCTCGTGCCTTATTACCGCCTGACAAAAGACTTTTAAGTACTTTTGTCAGCCGGCAAAAGAAGCGCTCCTTCACCGATTTCTTAATGTCATCTGCTGATATACCCAACGACTGTGACATACCGAGATATTTGTTACTAACTTACGTGCGACTATATGCGCGTTGATTTTTGCTCTCAGAATGGATGTAAGCAGCTTAAAGGTGGTAGGTAAGCACGTTATGGGTCTGTAGTTCTTTGGTTCCGTGGTACTACCAGACTTATGGAGCAGGAAGGTGACTCCGGTGGTCAGGAAACTGGGAAGAGAACCCGTCTCGAGAGCTTCTTGGAATTGTGTTGCCAAACGTTCATGTGAGCATCGAAACCACTTTATCCAGAAGTTGTGCAATCCGTCCGGCCCAGGACTTTTCCAGTTCTGAGTCGTCCGGATAGCACAACGTACGTCTTCGAAGTCTATCGTAATAGACTCCATGGCTTCGATAGACTCACACGCACGTTCAACAACACGTATCCAAGCTCCCTCCGTGTGCGCGACAGGCACCGACCAGATGCTGCGCCAGAAGTTTTTCATAGCGCTGGCATCCGGTAGCTGCCCATCGTTCACACGTCGACTAGTTCCTTCCCAGTTTCGGTACACCTTCCTTTGATCACTCTGGAAGTCGCGATTTTGCCGATATCGATTCACACGCTCTCTGTAGCGGCGAATACGGTTTGCCCACGCATAAACTTTCTGCTTCAGATAGTCAATACGTTCCGTAACATTGGCTAGATATTGCTGGGGACTGATGCCAGTCCCAGCAAATGCCTGTGTCACGAAACGCACGACTCGGGGACGACTGTTCCCCTGACTGAAGCAGATTAGCTTTGCTATAAGAGTCCTGAATGTGCTGATACGCCGTTCTATTCGCACTTGCCATGCATCTCCGCCGGAGATACATCATGGGTGTATCTCCGGCGGTTCGCGTTGTACGGTCAGTGTCTGGGAACTTGACACGTGCAACGCGACACGCCGCGATAGCACCACAGTACAGAATAGAATGGGTATCAGTCAAATCTTTGCTAGTACCCAGGTAGGGCACTAGCAAATTATTCAGGGCTCCCATCAAAGCCAAATTCCGTTTATGGGTGGGTAAACGTGGTAAGCGCGGCCTTAAGTTTGGTGTGAGTCGATATTGGAAGATCGCGTCTTCCAAAGCACTCCTCAGTTGCCCTCTTACCTGGTCAGATACATTACTACTCGCCGAGTCTTCCTCCTCGATGTCGGGGTCGGCCGGCGCCGCAAGTGTCGCCACTGACGCTGGCACTGAGGCTAGTGTCAGAGTCGACGACGCGGCGGGCGGATCCCAGGACGAGGCAGAAGCTGGGCGAGTATGATGTTCCTCCAGGCGTAGTCGATCAAGTACCGAGTCATCCAGCAGCTTGCACCGGCGAATGGCTCGAACTTGATCTGAAAGCCGTTGTGCGGACACGGCGACGGTCGGTTCGAGGGCCTGAAACAGAAGCAGCATCCTGGCACAGTACGCGGTCAGGTGGGTTCCTCCCTCTATAGCCCTGTAATAGGCGCGCATGCAGTTCTCATTCATTTGCTGAGTCCATCGCATGCGACGCACTACACCACCGGTAGCGGGGGCCGGGCGCGAGGCAGAATGCCTCACAGGCCCCAAGCGTGCCGGCAGCGGCGGACGGCCTCGACGTCCTGCTCTTCTGGGCGGCTGGGTCCGCGTCGTGTCCTCGTCACTCGATGAAGCACTAGTGCCGCGGGGTGTCACAAAAACTTCGTCCGCCGACGACGAGTTCGATGATGACGGTGACGGGGCACGAATTGGTGTTGGTCGTGCGTTTATGGAATCCGCTTCATTTTTTCGTCTTGACCGTGTTAACATTATTTACGTTGTTGTATCCATTTCTTGTCTTGATTTGTTTACAAAATATTGAAAAGTTTTTGATGAGTTTTGGTTGTCAAGCTGTTGTCAAAATGCATGGCGCAGTTTTCTATGGAAAATTAGGTCTAATTGATATAGTTTTGTAATTTTTTTGTATTGCTTGAAGTTCCTTTGATCAGTTTTCAGTAAATAACACTATAAAATGAAAAGAAATGGAAAAAACTGAATAAAATGAAACACTGCACGAAAAAAATGTGTAGTGGTGACATATTATTATTATTATAGCACAACCGAATAGAAGCTAGAAATTAATAGAATATTAAAAATCAGATGACATATAATACAACACAACCGATTAAAAGCTAGAAATGAAAAAAAGAGAAAGGATACTTTTATCAGCTGACCAAACCTACATAAATATGTTTATCATTGTAAAAATTCAGACCAAAACAAATTGTTTTGCTAGACATATTGCATGCTCTCTAAGAGGCTAGTTCATATTGGTCAAATTTTAAAATGTTTTCGTTTCGTAGCTACATACACAACACGGTCAGTAGATTTATGGTTCAAGATAAGGCTGTCATGGAGATGTGGTTGGTGACAGTGACGCCGACGCTGTTTCAGCTCCTGTTTCCGCGACTGGTGTGATAAATTTGCAGAGGTCCAGATGACGGTCCAGATCTTCCCGACTACGAATAGCAATAGCAGGCTTCCCTTCTGCCTTCCTAATGAGAATCGTCCCTTTGCTCGTCCAGCAGAAAGGAATGTTGAGTGATTTCGATCTATTACGCGCCTCCTGAAATAACTGTCTGTGCATTTTTGTAAGACGCTCATTTACGTAGATATTACTCGCTGGGCCATTTATGAGAATATCGCTGGAGGTTAAGTTGCGTCGCGCCTTCACGGCCTTCAAAAATGCGTCACGTTTTGAGCGACTGACAAAACGCACTACCACGAGACGAGATTGCAAGCCGCCATGCCTGTTTTTGGTTATTTACCATTTCATGAATTTGCAGCTTGAAATCATACATGTCCTTTCTTAAAAGTCTAACTTCTGTTATCAGCTGGGTTAATTCAGTCGGGGATTGATCGCTCACGTGCAAAGAGCCACCACAGTGAACGTCGGCACTAATAGAGGGGGTCCCGGTGGCGGCCAAGGGTGTGATGACTGAAACAGGGCTGAGTCCCGACGCCACCGCATCGGCTGCCGCAGCAATTTTCTTCTGACGCTCTGTCACAGGTTTTGTCATTTTCATGGTTGGTTGACGTACGGATGTGTTAGATCGGTCACCTTTGGGCTCGTGACTACGACAATTAGGACAAGTCCAAATACTTCGAAAATCGGCAGACGCCATCGATATCGAGATAGCAACGCACGCCAAATGAAATAGTAACGAGCATTTGGTACACTTGATTCTTGTTTTAGTGTCAACAGCACTACGGCAGGCGTCACATGTGTTAGTCATAGTTTATAAAAATGTGCAGAGATAAATTGCGGATCAAGTGTGTGACAAAGTTAATTCCGGCTGGTCGGTATATGGATTGCAGTGCTAGTGAAGGCAGAGATCAATTCCTGGTGAATTTGAGATTCTACTTGATTATACGAGCACAGGTGAACACGAAATTCAAACCGTCAAAAACTCGCGTAATATGTAAACAAACAGTAAACTCTTACACACTATTTACTCGCAGGTTTCCAACTTTTCCAAATAGTAACAACTTATTTCAAAATATAAACATTATATATTTAATTTGGCAAAAAACTGGGGACGATTTTAAAAGCAATGCTTACTATTTGACTACCCTCCTAGTCAATGCACGCCGTCCGTACGTGTGTCATAAAAGCAGGCAATCAAATTTGAATAAATATCTGAAACCGGACATTCACAAATTTTAATGTCCAATTTCAAAGTAGGACGTAGTGTTTGGTGAAGTAAACGATACGTTACCTCCTTATATTCTTTCTAACATCAGGTACTTATACTGTGTCCCTTCTAACCGATCTAATCTCACTAATGTCACAAACGCGAAAGTTTGTAAGAGTTTATGAATGTACGTTTGTTACTCTTTCACGTAAAAACATATTGTACATAAACTACGAGTACATATTTATTGAATATGAATATAAATTAGGTGTTTAGTACGACGAAATCACAAAAGTAAGTCACAAAAATAATAAATATATTGATACTAGCATGGCCCCGTGGTTAAATTCGCATAGTTTTCAATTACACCATTGTTCCTACATTCCAAATTTCATCCAGAAACCTTCAGTAGTTTTTACGTGAAAGAGTAACAAACATACATTCATAAACTCTTACAAACTTTCGCGTTTGTGACATTAGTGAGATTAGATCGGTTAGAAGGGACACAGTATAAGTACCTGATGTTAGAAAGAATATAAGGAGGTAACGTATCGTTTACTTCACCAAACACTACGTCCTACTTTGAAATTGGACATTAAATTTGTTAATGTCCGGTTTCAGATATTTATTCAAATTTGATTGCCTGCTTTCATGACACACGTACGGACGGCGTGCATTGCTGCCTTGCTGTGTTTTCGCGACCCAAGATCCAAGACCCATCTGGAAATGTCTCATATTGTTTTCAGTTCGGTCAATCATTTAGTCATTAGGTCGAACGATAGGAAATTCCTATCTCTTCGAAGCCTACCGTAACAAACTTTGTTCCAATAACTTTAGAAACTTCTCATTTTCGTTGTGACTGAGATAAATTTACTGAACTAGATGGAACATTTAGTGGGCTGCTTATGCTATTGACCTATTATGTAGGCGGCGCCGGATGACCAGAGCAGGGGCTGCGATGTTTGTAATGGACTTGTGCCTGATGGTAAGCAACGTGCCTGCCATATGACAGCACAGTGACATGCAGCTATTGGACTATGAAGAGTCCAAATCATTACACTGCACTGCGCTCGCCACCCAGAGATCTAAATTGTTATATCTCTAAGCCCTGTAATTTCTCTGGAAACATTGCCCTTCAAACCAGAACACAGTAATGTTTGCACATTACTGTTTGGCGGTAGAATAACTGGCAAAGGTGTGGTCCTTCCCCAGGCCTACTGTTTAAGCGGCAGACGCTATAAAAGTACAAAGAAAGAAGAGTTGCAGTATTTTCAGTATTCCAGTACTAAATTCATTACCTTTTTCCGCCGTTTTACAGCTTGATAGAAATAGACGACTGGGTCTTACGTCTGACCCAAGGGTGCCCAGACGTGGAACCGTCTGCACCCAGTTATTGGTTGATCCCAGAAGTGGCATTGATTTGCAACTGGCAATAGGTATTCTGATTTGTCAGTGATGTGGCTAACTCCCAAAGTGAGCCTAACCATGTATTTACTATAAATATTTGCGAAAAAATGAGACAGTGTTCCATTCCAGCTTTCCCATCATAAGCAGCCATGGCAAATTATGGTCGGTACCACACCACCCTCATACCCATGAAACAGTACTTGCGAGCAACACGTAAACGGTGTCCTTACCCCTGCTCTGCTCCCCCTCCCTCTATACCTCCCTAAAACCGCTCGCACCAGTCTGCGCCCGCGCTATTGTAATACATTGAAGTTTGTTTTTGTGCGCCACCGATGTAATTTTACGTCAATGCAAATTTTAGAAGATACTTGGTGAATATCTTAAAGTTAGCGACTAAAAATTTTGCACGAAATCAAATTTTGACAGCGTATTACACATTTTTCTTATTTTATATTTTTTTCCTTTAGTGCGATTGTGGGAAATGAGAGTAAGGTGATATTCATTATCTAAATGTCTAAACAGTACTTTGTAGGTCCAATCAAATTAGTACTAGTTTTCGTGATTTTATCAAGTTACCAAAGAAAACCCGTGATATAAACACAGGAAAGAGTCAAAAGAAGTAATACGCCGTAATTTTAACTCCAACGCCAACCAAAGAAAACCAGATAGAAAGAAAAATGTAGTAAGTAACAATTTTGGAAGAAACAACGAAATGGGGTTCAGGTGGACCTTATGTGGGATATTTTCTCTCATGGAATGCTCTGGGTGGGACTCGGCTGACGGTTTTGTCTGCGATTTATGCTAGATTTTGTTTGCCCCCAGGGTGACCACCACTACTCGCATGTTGTTGTAAGTAATAAAAGTCAAATCTTTTTTTTTCAAACTTTTATAACATCGAAAGTTGATTGCCTATGTAACTGAAAACTATTTAAAATAGTAGTTAATTAAGTAAATTATGTTTCAACGCAGTTGCAATACGTAGTTTGATTATCATTAGATATTTTTTTAATTTCTCGCTATTACTCATTACTCCGTTTTACACTAGGTTAAAAGCACAGGCTTGCAAATATTGATGCTGAAACAATTCACACGCCTTAGTTGAATTATATTTAAATCATTATTATTTAAATTGTTATTATATCAAACGCATCACTAATTATAATATGTTTTTGATTTAGGAGGTCTTCACATTAGATCGCAATCAGTGCGGCAGCAGCACGGCAGTAGCAGCGCGACAGTCGCGCTGTTCACTGATGGCAAACTTTTACACTAATAAAATAAATAATTAAAAAATAATACAACCCGACTAAAAAAACAACAAATAAGCAAAACACTACATAGACCGAAACATAAATGACAAAATAAAATATGTACTAAAACATTACTACATTATAAGCTAAATTATTAATATAATAAAAGTCTAAATTAAATAAATTACATTATGTTGGGCGGCAGGCGGCACCCATTTGTATATTATTTTTAATCGTTAGAAAATGTATGGGTCCCGCCTGCCACCAAACATAATGTAATTTATTTAACTTTCAGCTTATAATGTAGTAATGTTTTAGTACATACTTCTTTCAGTCGGGTAAAAAGAGCAGCACGATAGCTGCGCGACGGCCGCACTACACGTAATTGTTATAGCAGACGGCAGCGCGACAGCCGCGCTACACGTAATTGTTATAGCAGACGGCAGCGCGACAGCCGCGCTACACGTAATTGTTATAGCAGACGGCAGCGCGACAGCCGCGCTACACGTAATTGTTATAGCAGACGGCAGCGCGACAGCCGCACTATACGTAATTGTTATAGCAGACGGCAGCGCGGCAGCCGCGTTTATCAGTCGGCTTCGAACCAGCAGGTCTACAACGAAAACAACCTCCGAATAATCGGATCCAACCGACAGCTGTCCAAATAATCGGTAAGGTAATTAAATGCTTTCGGAGTAAGGTTTACGACACAAAAACTGTTAAATCTATGTCGGTCGGAATTTGAAATTAACGAAACGCCCGATCCGATCAACCGACTGATTGTGTTTCGTGGTAAAAATCGTCCATAAGTTCGGCTGATATATCGTTTATCGGACTTCGTAGTAGACCTGCAGCGTCGCAAAAGCACGTTCGAACTAATCGCACAATGAGCTAATTTGACACAGAACAATTTATCATTGAAGAATTTTGAGAATAGAATAGAAAAGAAGAATAAATTGGCACACCGTGAGCAGTCTGGTCCAACTTGAGAGATCGGATTTGATTAGATTTTATCCAAACAACGATTTCCCCAGATGTCTGTCATCTCAGAGACAGTGGGATCGACCGATCTGCAATCTAGCACGGAACTCTCTTCTCGAAACGTGTCCTAGTATCGCGGATCGTGCTCGTATCCTTGCTGTGTCTGTATGGGAATCGGGCCTTTGGTTACAAGCTTTGCCATCTTTCAATACCGGTAGCCTATTAGATCCAACTGCATTTCGTCTAGCTGTTAGCTTGCGCTTGGGTGCTATGAAGCCCATCGCTGCCATTGTGGTACTGCCGTCAACCAACTCGGTCACCACGGTCTCTCTTACTCGAAAAGCGCGGGTCGTATTGGCCGCCACGCCAGCCTGAACGATATCATACGCCGGGCTTTTTCCACCGCCAATGTCCCAGCAATACTCGAACCGCTTGCGCGTGACGATGGCAAAAGACCTGACGGCATGACTGTTGTGCCTTGGAAGTTGGGTCGGCCCCTAGTGTAGGACGCAACTTGCGTTGATACTCTGGCACCATCACATCTTCCAGAGACACATTGTAGGGCTGGTGTAGCTTAGCTGAGTTCAGCTGAGTGACTCAAACGGCGCAAATATGCAATCCTCGGAAGAGGTTACATATTTGAGCCCTTTGGGGTTGAGACATTGGGTCCGTGGGGGCCGGGAGCTCACCTCATTTTCAAAAGCCTTTCCGAGCGCTTGGTCGACGCGACGCGTGACCAAAATGCTGGCGTTTATTTGGCCCAACGCATAAGCATTGCCTTTCAGCGTGGTAATGCCGCCAGCATGCTGGGTACGCTTCCGATTGGTAGTGGGCTTGAACATCTTGATTATCTGTAGACCTTCATTGGTCTATGGATAATTCAGGTGTGCTTAGTGTAAGTAGTTGTTAGGTATGTAGCGTAGTGTAGTTCTCATTGTATTTTAGTTTTGTTAATAAAGGCTCTGCCCACGATAAAAAAAAAAGATAGGATAGTTTTTTTTTTTCGATTTATTAATCGAAAAAAAAACTAGGATTATTGTTCTTATATGACGAAATACGAGCGAAGCCGGAATGGGCCGCTAGTAAATTAAAAAAAAAAAATAATCTTAAGCTAGCTAGTGTGATTAATTTCAAGAGAAGTAGTATATGACGGTCTTATCATGTAAGAGAGTATGTTCGATTCATTTGATTTTGAGATTGTTTTGGATAAGTAGTGATGTGAATGAGTGATATTTTGCTCTTAACCTTGTTGTATAACTTTTACCTTAATGTAAAGAAGTAGTATTATGTATATAATTATTTGAAGAACTTTTACCCCAATGTAAAGAAGTATATTATTTTATATTTAATTTTGATGTATAACTTTAATCTTTATATAAAGAAGTGTTTTCTTATTTATTTAATCTTTTTTGCTATCTGTAACCTTAACATAAAAGGTATAAGTTTATTTTGTGTTCAGTAAGTAGACTCGTATGATTTGTTACAATGCTTTAAGTCTTTACTTTTCTCATTTATAGTCAGTCTCGAGGTCAGCCTGAATGCAGGAATGGCCGAGTGTAGGATGCAACACTGTTTGTTATTTAGTTTGTTGTTTAGTTTTTCTGAATGCATCTTAATTGAAATAATAAAATCTGTAATCACAGAATGCAGCTGAGAGTGAACTATAAGAATGTATGGGATGGAAGAACGAGCGATCGAGTGAGCAATGTGAGATCGATGCTTGTGAATTAATATTCTAAGACGGAAGACGTTATATAACGAAATTATTTTATTGTAATAATGTTTTAAGGAATATGAGTCAAAATAAAGAACAAATTTAAGAAGTATAAGACGTTTAAATTCAAACCACCCCACATACATAAATACACATATTGAGGTATCTGTACGAAATACTTAACAAGTGGTCCCATTTAAATTTTATCGAAATGGGTGTGGCGGTGTCCTAATAGTAGACGTAGTCATAGCTTTTTATAAAATTTAGTAGTGTATGTATGTGAATTAAATTTTAAATTGAAGTTGGTTTTGGTTTTTTCAAAGAAAATCCTATCCTATATATTTGTATACCTTCAAATATCTTTAAACGAGCAATTCTTGGATGTATATTTATTTTAGTAGATATTTATCTATATTTATAGAATCTAAATCTCGGAAACAGCTTTAACGATTTTGATGAAATTTAGTATGAAATTTTGGGGTGATCAAACTTGATTTGGGGTGAAATCGATCAAACTATAGTGCGTTCCAGGAAGACGTGTAGAAAACCAAAACAAAGGTGATACCATAACATAAACATCGTTTAATCTTAGTATATTTATGAAATTGTCTTAAAATATTTTTCACAAATATGATTCGACTTTATTGCGATCTTAAATACAAAATACTTGAATTTAAATGATGATAGGCTTAATTGCAATACTTTAAATTAATGAAGATTTAAACTGTATTTATCACATTATAAAGATATTTTAACTCATATTGTAAAAACTACCTAATAAGTAGTATTACATTTTATTTATCATCATTCTAAACCGATTTCTATACTAGTATCATACTGACTACTGTTGACATGATAATTATACAGTCAGTGACTACGTTTCGTTACCTACCACGTAATCAATCGATCTAAAACACGCTACCACTCCACTAAAAAGTTTTCTTTCTTTTAATTTTTTTGATCTTTTGTATAAGAGTGTTGTTTTAGTTTCCTAACTGTTAATTTTTTATCCCGGAAAATTAACAGGATCAGAAACCAGGCGATTGAAACCGAGGGGCACTGCTAGTACGTCATAAAATGGTAAAATCTGGATGACAAATATGAACTTTCTACATAGGTCGTTTGAAACTAGGTCATGGTTTTGGTCTATTGAACAGTCAGTGATAAAAACGACGATTTGTTGTCGATTAAGGTTGTTAGGCAACATAAAATGTCTCCAAATTTTAATGAGCCCAAGAGAAAACACCAAGAACAACCATAATAGAAAACTTGGATAATTTTAACCTTGATGCCATTAGACAGATTGTACACCAGTTTTACCGCAAAATGAAGCTCCTACGTTAAACAAAGTGGGAATTAAAGTCTATTTTTTATTTTGGCTAGACTTAAATATTTGTACACCCCCAAATAGTACCAATATCACAACTCATTTTGATAAAACATACTTAGTTCACTGTTAAACTAAACTCCGATATATAATTTTATTTTAGGTCCTTCAATCGATAAATAAAGATCCGGACTTATCTAACCTGAGCAGGACGACGCTGTACAGAGTCCTAAAAAATATAATTCTAAATACATGTGCCGGAAAAAAAAACAGTTGTTTAATTTAACGAAATGACATCATAATATGGCGTCAAAATATTTGCAAGAAATAAAACAGTGTCGCAAAGATGGAAAATTCATTTATTACAAAGATGAAACCTGGATTAATGCAGGTGTTCAACTTTCTTTAATTTGTTATTTAGGATTATTTTATGTATCTTTTTTTATTTTTGAATTAAAAAAAATTTTGGATCATACTGTAAAGAAGACTTGGGTAGACACTGAATTCCGCCTTGCATTAGCATTAATTTATCAGTTTGCTTTTTAATTTCTTTAGGAATATTGTCCTTAAGCGGAATACAGTGACGTGCTAACATAACCGTATAACGGTAAAGTAACTAGCTAAGTGGTACTTTAAACCCTTAAGCGGACCCTTTAAAGTTTCGTTCTGATAATTAAATACAAATATATCCTATTGCTTCCAATGCTGTCGGTTCTGATAGCATTAGTCGTAATATGATTCTTCCTATCCTTGATGATATCCTACATATCCTTTGCCATCTCTTTAATGGTTCTATCTCTCTAAGGTCTGTGCCTGTTTGTTGGAAAGAAGCTCAAATCGTTCCTATTCCAAAAATACCCAATCCAAAATCGCCTTTAGAATACCGTCCCATCTCCATCCATCCATCCTTTCCTTTCTAAAGTCCTAGAACGCCTAGTCCACTCCCAACTCAGGTTTTTTCTCAACTTCAATAACCTCCTCAACCCCTTGCAATCTGGTTTCCGTCCTGGCTATAGTACAACCACTGCTCTCGTTAAAATTTCTGACGATATTAGGCTGGGAACGGACAACAGAAAGCTCACTGTCTTCACCCTACTCGACTTCAGCAATGCGCTCAACACTGTCGATTTCGATATCCTTCTCTCCTTGCTCCATTCAATTAACATATCTCCAATGGCAATTGACTGGTTTCGAAATTATCTGTACGGTCGCCGACAACGTGTACGTATACAAGTTACTGTTTCTTAATTGCGAAGGTTGACTTTAACACAATGACCAAAGTTTCTAGCGGTACAACTATGCCTTATAGCGCAGAAGTTAAAAACCTAGGTATTGTATTTGAAAAATGTTTCACTTGGGACCCTCAAACCTGATCGCTAAAACGGAAACTGTTTGCTTATGCAGCGTCTTTACGAAGAATCCGTAATTTCTTACCTACTGCTACCGAGGCTGCTTTAGCTCAATTTCTTTTACTCCCCATCCTAGACTACGCAGACGCCTGCTACCTGGATCTTAGACAGGAGCAATTTGATATGCTGGAGCGCCTGGAGAGAATCTTTGCATAAGATTTATTTTCGGGCTTTGGAAATATGATCAATATATCCCAGTTCTGCACAAAACTCAAGTGACTCCCAATTCGTCTACGAAAAGATACGCGCATTCTCTCCCTTTTGTAAAAAAATCTTGTTTCCCCCTCTTCGCCCTCGTACTTAAGTTCTCGCTTCACTTTCCTATGCGACACTCATTCTGTCAAAGTTCGGTCATGAAAAAATCTTCTTCTGTGTACTCCATCTCACTCAGGCTCCTTCTTTGGCTCTTCGTTCTGTGTGCGTGCTGTTGCGCTGTGGAGTTCTCTTCCGGTGTCCATCAGGCGCGCTCAGAGCGTCGACTCGTTTAAGGCTCAGATTAGGCAGCATTACTCAAGCAACCTTGTTGTGTAAACATGTGCATGTGTGTTAGTGTATTTTATTGAATGTATTTGTGTATGTACGTCTATTTTATATTATTTATTCTGATATTTATGTATTGTATTATTTTATTTATGTATTGTATGTATTAAGTACTTATATTAGAATTATAGTTATGAAATTAATTGTGTACCAAAGATACCACACCACTGCCCGTACTTTACATCTTATTCTAGTTCTACCAAAAGGTTATCTGGAAGAGATCGCTATGAGCGATAAGATCGCCTTTTATACCCAAAGTGCTTTAATTTTAAGTTTAATCAATGTTTTCTGCATTGTTTTGTGGTGTAATAAAGTGTTTTGTATTGTATTGTACAAAGTGATGAAACGACCAGGTCTTGTACTTCATGGTAAGCAAAATGCCTGACCATAACAGCACAGTGACACGCTGTAATTGGAACACGAATAGGTCTAAATCATTGCTTACTAAAGCACAGCTTCTTTATACCCTGAAATTTCACTGGAAACATTTCGCTTCAAACCGGAACATGGTGATGTTTGTACATTCCTGCTTCGCGGTAGAATAACTGGTAGACGTGTGGTACTTCCCTCAGGCATACGTTGCCTGAGTGGGGTTTCCCCGATGGTTACAATCTTTGTGTCTTCAAATCGAGAGTGAATCTAAAATAATTTTTTTCTAGGTAATCACGCTCCATCGTAGACCGCATCGTTGCTTAACATCAGACGAGATGGCGGTCAAGTGTAAGCCTATAAAAGTAAAAAAAAAAAATAGATAGATTAACTCTTTATTGCACTTAAAAAGTAAACAAAGTTACAAAAACTTCATAAAATAAAGTAACAATTGGCGACCTTATCGCTAAAAGCGATCTCTTCCAGGCAACCGCTGTTCGGTGGACGACGGCAGGCTTACTGTTCTAGCCCTGTTAAATTTCAGTAATGCCTTTAAAGCCGTTGATTTCGATATCTTGCTGGCGACACTGCGCTCTATTAACATATCTCCATCGGTAATCAATTGGTTTCATAGTTACTTGTATGGACGCCGACAACGTATTCATCTCGACGATGTTATATCATCTTGGTGTAGTACAAATGCCGGTGTCCCTCAAGGCAGCGTGCTATCACCTCTTCTTTTGCTATTTTCATAAACTCAATCTGCTGCCGTCAGTGTGCTATTTTCATAGGTATTTTCTACCTGAACAGTATAATTCTCGGTAAGTCTGTAAATATACTCAGTAAATCTGATAGCCGTTACCGAGAATACTGTTCAGGTAGAAAATACCCAAGTGAGCATGAGGGAATAAAATAAAAGCTGCCTGCTATTGTTATTATTATTCCTAACCTCTGTTATTGTAAGAATAGCTCATAACATTGTGTTAAAGTTGTCGCTTAACCTATATCTTTTAGTTGTGCTACATATTTCTCCACGTGCGGATGTATTTTATTCTGTTTTTAATTGTGAAGACAATTTCGAATAATTTTAGATACGATTTAAACTTCAGTGATAACTATATTCTTTTTATTAGCTATTCGCTTATAACTTTTTTATTTATAGAACTATACGACAAAAAACTACTGGACCAAAGTTGTAGAGAATTTAATTTGCAACAAATAATTTGATAAATAATAAATTTATCAAATAAATAGTTTAAGAGATATACCGTAGAAACCATTTCAACCCCTATTTTCAAGATGGTGACCGTGGGACAAGGGTTGCGACCCCACAAACTTGTTTTTAGCTTTACACTGACCCCCCCTACAATTCAAATAAATACAATTGCGTCCTCTAAAAAACGCAAGGTAAGGCCTAAAAAACGTAACATTTCAATGGACTATTAATTTTCTAAATTTTAAGGCAAGGAAAGCCCATTTTCATTTGATAAAATTAAGCCTTAGAGTTCAGGTGTGGAACAGGTGTGGTGGAGATGTGGAACGAGAGCATGTTGAAATCCAAACTCGGGCTAATAGCTTCGTAATGTTTTATCGAAAGAATAGTGGCTCGTTTTATTCTTCGCTCATATATCGAATTCAGTCAGGTGTTATATTAAAGCTTAGTATTGCTTGCGATAGGTGGGAAAAAATAATAGACGTGTATTTTACTGCAGATTTGTATTGCGACTGCCGGTAGAAATGAATTTGTAGCAAACGTAAGCATAACTACATTATAACTTTACCATACCGCCCACCAAAAGGACACTAGGTCCTTTTTAGACAAAATTAAAATATCTAAACAATAATTGATACTATTACGCAAACTACGTACATCAAACTTAACAAAAATAACACATATTTTATGAATTGAGCGGCACGGTCCAATTAGAAGCAGGTAGCTAATGACTGATTTAAATTAAAATTAAGTAAGTTGCCTTTCGATGTAACATTATCCTTAGTGATGATAATGAATATGATGATGATGAATATGACTACAACAATACGTTTGCGGTTGACAATAAACAAAAACTAAAATCAAAACTAAATACACACAGTAAGGATAAACAGCACCTCGGAAGAGAACTGGTTCCCACAAACACAGGGTATCCTAGTGTGGGAGCCAGGGAAAGAAATTACCTCATTAGTATCATCTGCATGTTGTTGACGTGATTGTTGATCGTTGCGTTGCTAATACTATCTACATTTAAGTACTTGTCATGAAGTAAACGTAATACTCGCAATATGTAAATAAACGTACTTAACAAATATTATATCCTAATTTTTAATTTTAATTATATTATTAGCCTACAATTATTGTTTTAATTAATTATTGTTAATCACTGTTAATAATCAATTGTCAAATAGCATGCATTAGTCATATTTCTGTTGTTTTGGAAATAGATGTACTTTGTTATCTGATCATGTAATAAAATTAAAAAAAAAACCGTTTTTAGGCCAACATATCATTCGATGTTTCCTTCCTTCAGATACATTTGTGTGTCTGATGTCGATGTCTAAAACGAACGCTCACCTTGAGAACTTGTTTTTTGTCTAGGTATAATATATTGAAGAATCGGAAAAGACTCGTTCTTTTCACTTCTTCTTCCTCCTTTTTCTTTCTATTTCTACTTCTAGCTTATGTTCACCCTTTGTATCTTTTTTAGACAAATGGTTAATACATCCTCTATTTCAAAAGTAGTGATAGGTTTTTCAGTTATGTTAGTTTTTCGAATTTATCAAACCCTTCTATAATTGATTTGGCATCGTTTTTTCCAAGTTGTAGAAATCGGTACACCAATATTTCTTTGTGTTAATTGTGGACTGTATGTTTTGAAAGTAGGTTTTACTATGCATGTTCCATCTAAATTTCTTCTCGTGTTTCTTTCTTAAATTTCTTCGTATAGCTTATCTTTTGTAAAAGTTGTCTTCTATTAGATCTAGATTGATTTCACCAAATAGAATCCAACCCAGGCTAGTGTTTTGAGCACAAGGTGTACCTGGTGGTCCTTTTATCACATTATTGACGTGATAACGTCTTATAATTCGATGAAGCCGGCTGCACGCCCGCAAAACATGACGTCATGTGCCGTTACCGCCGTTACGTCGCCTTATTACTTTTTGCACCATCTAGTGAGTGAAATGTGTATTACGTTCAAGGAGTCTGTCCATGTTTTAGAAAAGCGACGATATGAAGTTAAAAACTTGTGCTAGTACAATGATGTACCCAGAGATGGCGCTTTGAACAGCTTTTCAAAAAGCTTCAGAATGTTTTACCTAGATGGCGCTTAACATAAATACTAGTCAGTACCATTCCATCAGTATTTTCTTAAGACGTTGTCACGTTCAACTATCGTCATTAAAACGCCTTTACAGACAACAATTTTTTTTTTGTATAATTTGGGCATATTCACGAACTCCTACGAGGATGTCTATTGCACCTGCGTGGAGAAATGTTAGATCAGCGAGATGCAATCCTTTGAGATGAGGCCAATATGTGGCAGGTGCTGTTTTAGCAGGTATCTTAGTGGTCAACTTTTTTTGGCATCACATATGCCTTTGTTTGTAAGTAGAAGTCCTTATTGTATTTTGACCTTAGTTTCAGGTCAACTACATTCTTAATTTTTGTCTTTGTTGCTCCGATCCCGATAACACTACCTTTAACTGGTTGTCGATTCGAGAAGTTGAGCAGCTTTCTCGCCTATAAATGTACCTTGGGAACCTTGATCTATCACTGTTTTTTCTATTGGTTCTAAACTGTTAAATTCCCCGCAGTGGCAAAGTGTGTGGTTTTCACTGCACATGACACATACCCTTTCCTTACTTGGGATGGCAACGTGACATAATCTACCTTGGATTGGTCTGTGTTGACTATTGCTGGCAGACATGACAAGCTCGAGGGAGCAAACTTGGTTTCCATAAACCTTCTAAGTAGTTTCCAAGTGGGTAGTTCTTCGGCAGTTTCTGGTTCTTCTCGGTCGCTTACGTATTGTTCCCAGTCTTTGTGAGTTTCCGAATCGAATTTATGTACTAGTAGATGAATTACTAGGAGATCACACGACTCCGTGATAACCATCATATTTTTTAAGTTAAATAGTCATTCAGTTGTTGTATCTATTAGTCCTTTCAATTGAACTGCCGATGGAGTTATCATTTTGCTTGATTTAATAATATTTCCATAATGTTGTTTACTATCAAACGCTTGTTGCCATATCTTGAGTTTAGAATGTTGTGAACGCTGTGGCGTAGTTATTGCCAACGATTTAGACATGCTGAACCAATAATTCAGAGTCCCCTTTTAAGCTTGTCTTTAAGTAATGTAATTTCTGTACGTCACTCAGTGTAGAATTTTCGTGTATGAGAGACATGAAAAGATCTTTGAAGGCCGGCCACTGTTCATAACTACCAGTAAATTCAGGAATTTGTATTTTTGGCAGGTGTACTAATTCGCTTTGGTGGTTACAAACGCTGACACTATGGTGACGTTCTTGTGCACGTTCTGAAAGAGATGCGTACGCGTCTTTCAACTCACATTTAATTGTGACGTGTAGATCCTCGAACGAAGAGTACTGGTCGTTGCAAAAATAAGGCATACTTTCTCTCTGCGCTTTAGATGTTGTGAGCTTGACTAATTCATCGTGGCTTTTTTAATGTTCTTTCTAATATTCGTTGACCAAGTCAATTCGCGTTAGTACTATGTACTACGTAACTCTTAGTAATCCGCGATTTAGACGTCTTCTTACAATTAGTCAATGCCTTCCGCAACATATTTGCATTGTCTTCCAATGTCGCGATCAACTGTTCTTGCTCGGTTTTCAAAGTTGTCATTTATAATAAAAATATTTTGAAACAAATTGGCATTTACTACGTTCCACTTAACGAACGTCCTTTTTTTAAACGAGCCAAGTGCTTTCTATCGCTCGAGTCGATCACTGCATTCACTGCTCAGGTAACTGGTAAAATCCGGCTCGAAGGACCATATGGTGTTGTATTAAAGGTTAGTATTGCTTGCGATAGGTGGGAAAAAATAATAGACGTGTATTTCACTGCAAGTTTGTATTGCGACTGCCGGTAGAAATAAATTTGTAGCAAACGTAAACATAACTACATTATTACTTCACCACAGTCAATATGCTATTTATCATATTACAGCTGTCTGCAATGTTTTCATCAGTTGATTGGTCGGTCTTCATTTGGTTTATAATGACTAAGCATTACTTAAAGTAAATTCAAACCATTACGACAGCTTTACCAGCATTTTCACCAGACAACATTCCAATAAACGCGCGAGGTATTTGGTCGAAACCTTCAGTAATATGCTCTTTTGCTTTAAGCTGTCCGCTTTTGATCCAGGTGACGATATCGGCGAAAGCTTTCTCCCATTGACTGTGTTCATGATTCCAGATGATGAAACCCTTGATTTCGAGTTCCTTGAAGAGGATAGCGGGCTGCAGGATGGTGACCTTGGGCAGCTCGGGGTCGCTGTAGGAGCTGATGCTGCCGCAGACGCACACGCGGCCGCCGCGGTTCATGTGCCGCATCACGGAGCTGCTGATCTCGCCGCCCACGTTGTCGAAGTAGATGTCGACTCCCTCCGGCGCCGCCCGCTGCAGCGCCGACAACACGTCCTCCGTCTTGTAGTTCAGCGCCGCGTCGAAGCCGAGCTCCTGCTCCAGCCACCGCACCTTGTCGTCGGAGCCGGCGAACCCGATCACTCTGCAGCCTGCGATCTTCGCGATCTGCCCCACCAGCGTGCCCACGGCGCCGGCCGCGCCCGTCACCACCACTGTTTCTCCTGGCTTCGGCCGTGTGTCCATAAATCCCAAATAAGCGGATGCACCCGGCATCCCCACAGCGCCGACTGCTAGCGATATCGGGAGCCCCTTGAGGTCCGGAATCTTGCGGATTGTATCTCTTCTCTCCTGGACGGGTGCGTTAGGGTCTACGATGTAATAGTCTTTCCATCCTTGGTGAGACAGTACTCGAGTCCCGACCGAAAATTTTGGATTCTTAGATTCCTGGACAATTCCAACTTGGAAACCGGGCTGGCTGTATGACAAAGAGTCATCTAGTAGTTTGTATGCCATTTGTACAGTAGAATTAGCGAAAAGCAGATATGGGTCAAGACTTATGTACTCAGTCTTAACCAAAATTTCTCCGTTGTTTAGTGGAGGTAGTTCGCTTGTTACTAATTCAAAGTCTGTTAATTTGGGCATTCCTTGGAATCGATTGATGACTGTCCATGTACTTGCTTTAACCATCTTGTTATTGAAGCGAGATTTGTGTTAATATATTAAATTTCCTGAAAAAAATATTTGACATTTTATACATACATCGTTCTAAACGTTAGATTTTCTTTACTTTGCTCTAGAACTTGGTTATTTTTTTTTTTTTTGTTTTCATAAATCAATAATAGATTTATTACAACCTTCTTAAATTTAAACCAGTTTTAGAAACGATATAATTCATACACAAAAAGCTTATTATTGACAGCATAAACTTTTTGATTCAATGCTCCAAAAGTATTTCAAAGGAATTCAATATCGACAAGATTATTGATGTGAATTATTCTAAAACTGAACTGACCTCAGCGCTTTTCGTTTAATGTAGTCTTGTAGCAAATTTTAGGGTTTGTTAGATGTTCTCACTACAGCACTGTCCGCTTTGTTATGGTTGCTACAACAAAAACCTCTGCATTATAAGGAGTCAAATATATGATAATCATGATTTGGTGAATTTCGAGCATGGCAGTGATAACATTGAACCAATGGTATGAAGTGCTATCTATGATTTTGGGGAGTAGATAAAATGTATCTACTATTTAATGTTACAATCGTTAATTGTGCTCGGTCATGTCCAGATAGTCTAATTTTCCATAAGTTATCACTTAATTTTTATTAATTAGATCTTCAATGTTTAACATATTATTTATATAATTTATTATTTAGTTTTGAACTCATACACAAATGTACATATTTATGTATGTGTAGGAGTGCAAAGTGACTATCACACTGTGCTGTGTCATTCGATGGTTTTCGATTATTGGCATCATGGCATCTGGTCAGGACGAAGTCCGTGCATCGCGAAGTGAGTTTAGAGAAGCTTGTTGATACGGTTAGTGTAGTGTGCCACGGTGCGTAAGCAGCCTACAAAATTTTCCCACTGCTGGGATACCGGGATTTCTCTCGCAAAAGAGTGAAGGCCATAATCCACTACGTCAAGTACTCCGCGGTGACAACACTGCGATTTTTGCAGAATAAATGAATCTTTGTTTGGATCCCAAAAAACCCACAGGTTAGACCACCCGTATCTTCTTCAGATTTCTCGTGATCACGGCCTTTGTGAACCGACAGGAGGAGGAGAGCGACACATTACATTGGATCACAGTTAAATCCTGTTATACCTATGTTTTAAATTCCATCATGATTTTCTCCTATATCTCAAGTTATATAAATATGTTAGGTACAGGCTAAACCCGATTTCAAGACAAGCTAGTTTTGGCTAGGCTAAACTAGTTCTTCCTATAAGCGATAGGATTAACTAGTATAGCCTAATCCAAACAAATTTGTCCTAAGCCCGATAGAATAAAAAAAAACCCTGCATTGGAAAAAAACTTAACACACATTAATTGCTGCTAAATCTACTTGCAAAGAAATCACGTGCGCCAGCAGTGATGATATGACACAGAACGTGTGTATCTATATATGTATATGTCAATTCATCCCCAACCACAATTTTTTTAAAGTCATAATGGGAAAACATATGACACAACTCGCCTGATGGAAAGCGATGACATATTAAAAGATAGGCACTTTGACACGCTTGTCTATGATGATCCTATTTACTGTAGTGGCCAAGAAACTGGGATGGTATTTTTCAGGAAACGACTTTACTTACCGGTTCATCAGGCTCTCATTCTGCCATACAATAGTAAAAATCCCGTATTCAGTATAGTATATACAATTTATAATATAAATGTAAAACAAAAGAACATCTTGCAAGCTTCTTTAGCCTTGTAGAAAAAGTTATTTGTAATGAATAGTAGAGCGTGACCCTTTCGATGTAGAATAGTAAATTGTTAACCAAGGGTCGAAAGATTCAATTCCAGAGGTATTTAGACTATCTATATATCGGCTATAGTCCGAGTAGGAATCGATTATTTTACCCGTGTTAAACACTCTACTTTTCATTTCGAATTTGAAGAAAATAAAACTAGTTGTTTATCTAAACTATTACCTATTTTTTTGAATTCAGTCACAGATGCATAACATATTAGTATCCCGCCAATTTATGACGACTTTTTATGCTTTAAAAATGGAACTCATCGTGTAATTGTTGCGGCTTATTCCGCTCCAAGAAGTTTGCGCTAAGTTGACACTGGCTGTTTCGGAACTCACATGTCCGCAGCATTTTTTTAAAGTTTTTTTACATAAAACACTTTACAACTGACAGTAGTTTTATTTTATAGTTCATTCCGGCCCAAAAGGAAGAAATTTATCAAAGTTTTTCCTTCTCTATGGATTCCACCCAATAATCAGATTAAAACAACACTACTTTCAGAGTATGAGAAATGCAAAATGTATTGCGCGTAATCCTATCGAATGCTATCTCATTGGCATCGTCAGCAATGTGTGTGCGATTTTTTTTTATTGACGTTATCTCTATACTTTGTTGAGGTGATGAATGTTGAATTTATATTTTTAGTGTTTTGTGGTCAAGCATGATCACTCCACTTAATGTTTTCACTGCTATTACTCAACAGCATTTATCTTACTCTGTCGACGGGCGATAGACGATCCTCACAAAATGTTTTTCTTGAGTTATGCTGGTTTCATCACGGTTTTTTTTATATTAAAAACAGTGGTAATGACAAACTTGTACATTGGTTTTTTAGGGTTCCGTAGCCAAATGGCAAAATACGGGTTCCTTATAGATTCGGCATGTCCGTCTGTCTGTCTGTCTTTCTGTCCGTCCGTATGTCACAGCCACTTTTCTCCGAAACTAAAAGAACTATACTATTGAAACTTGGTTGGTAGATGTATTCTGTGTACCGCAATAAGATTTTCATACAAAAAAAAGAAAAAAAACATCACATTAACATTTGGGGGTGTCCCATACTTAGAAACTGAAACTCAATTTATTTTCCATCAAAACAATACGTGTATATCATCTATGGATAGGTCTTAAAAAATGAAATAGAGGTTTTTAACATATTTTTATTCTAAACTGAATAGTTTGCGCGAGACACTCTTCCAAAGTGGTAAAATGTAACCCCCCCTGTAACTTCTTAAATAAGAAAATGACAAAACTAAAAAAAAAAAAATGATGTACATTACCATGTAAACCTACCATTGGTTTGAATGAGATCTATCAAATTCTTTCAATAGTTTTCATCATGAGACCGGATTTTTATAAATGAAGATATTTAAGAACAGAAATGTCAAAATCATTATCAAAAGCTCGAATCGGTGTTTCCCTGTTTTCACTCCAGAATACGTCTGTTTCTACTAGAAACTACAGATCTAAACCACAAATTACTTTCAATATCCAAGTATTGCACTGACTTGGATATTGAAAGTAACTATGCAGAAATGCAGAATTTTTTTTTAAGACTGGCCTCGTGGCTTAGTGGGTAGTAGCTCTGCCTGCGAAGCCGAGGGTCGTGGGTTTGATTCCCACCCAGTGCAAATATTTGTGTGATGAATTCAAATGTTTGCACTGTGTTTGGGTGTTTCTATGTATAATAAGTATGTATTTAAAACTATATAAGTATTGTATCAGCTATCTGGCCGCCATCATACAAGCTTTGCTTAGTTTGGGGTCGGATGGTGTTGTGTGTGAATTGTCCACCAATATTTATTATTTATTATTATTATAATATGAAATCTTCATGATCAAAATAGAAGGGTACAGTCTGCGAGGTATAAGCTGAGCGTTGCATTTGTGTGAGTGTACATTCACGTACACGCACTTCACCTCTTGTACAGACTGCAGCGTGACGTGTTTAATATTATTTTGTTTTTGTTTGATATAAGTGTTAGTAAAATGGATGCCAACACAAATAAGCGCAAAATACGGAAACCATTAGATAGCCAAGTAAAATAATTTTTGTGTAATTTAAATAGCTATTTTAAAGACATGAACGATAAAGACATGTCAAGTGTGACTACATCAGCCCAATTGGTATCGACATCGACAGGAATTCCACTGTCAACTGTTAAAAGAGTCTTATTGGAAGGTAAACGTGTTTTGAAAGATGGAACCAAATTCAAATCTCCGAAAAAGACCAGATGCAGGAAAAATATAATAATCATTGATGATTTTGATAAAGCAGTAACCGTAGAACAATTCATAATTTTCACATTACTGACAAAGAGGTGCCAACAATGAAAAGAATTCATGAAAAATTAAAGGCTGACATTAACTATCCAGGATCAATATGGTCATTGCGAAAAGAAGTATCTCTTTTAGGATTCAAATGGTCAAGGACAGAGAATAACAGAAAATTTTTAATGGAAAAGCATGAGATCCGTCACCTACGTATAACTTATTTACTTAAAATTTCCGAATACCGTATTCAGGGCAGGCCTATCGTTTATACCGATGAAACATATATTGACACCACTCACACTTCATCAAAATCATATTCAGATGGCAGCATTTCTGGTTTGAAGAAACCTATTTCTAAAGGAAATCGATTGATAATCGTTCATGCCGGCGGCGAGGACGGTTTCATACCAAATGCGCTGCTGATGTTTAAAGCTAATCAAAAAAGTGGTGATTATCATAACAATATGAATACAGAAAACTATACAAAATGGTTACAAACGCAATTAATTCCCAATTTGAAGCCCAATAGCGTTATTGTAGTTGACAACGCATCTTACCACAATTCGTTAAAAAATCCCGCTCCCAACTCAAATAGTCGCAAACAAGATATGATTGACTGGCTCAAGTTACGCAATATCGATCACTCAATATCCATGCTTAAACCACAACTTTATCAATTGATACTGCATAATAAACAACGATTTATTGAATATAAAATTGACACCTTAAGAGAACATGGTCACAGCGTCTTTCGTCTACCACCCTATCACCCAGATTTCAATCCGATTGAAAATATATGGGCAATGATAAAAGGATACGTCGCGAAAAAAAACGTGTCAATGAATATGGATACAATAATGAGGTTAGCAAATGAAAAAATTGAAAGTATCACTGTACAGGAATGGAAAAATGTTTGTGACCATGCAATAAAAGAAGAAAAAAAGTTTCATGGATACGACGCCGTTATTGACAATATAACGGAAAGATTCATTATTAAAACAAACGACATATCAGACGAGAGTGAAAGTGATAACGAGAGTGATAAAGAAAGTGACCATGGTGCAATGTCTGGTGTAGAAGATGTGTAGTTATTTTGTCTTTCAAATTGAATTTTTAGTAATAATCACACATTAATATGTACTCATCAGTCAAATACACAGCTGGACTTTATTTTATCAATTTAGTTTTATTTTATTTTAATACTAGAATACTTCTCTGACTGTACTTTTGGTGATCACTCACACTAATGCAAAGCTCAGCTTATACCTCGCGGACTGTACGGTTGTGGGCAAATTATGATGATGATGAAAATAAATTCTTAGCCCTTTAATTTTATGGGCAGGCGTTCTGTTTTCCATCAGGTTAACGTATTTCTTGTTCCGGAAACTCAAAACTAGGACCATGAAAAAAAATAATTGGCAGTCATAGGAACTGCCCAAGTGAAAACTCAGAATTTGATAGCTTACCTTGGAAACTACACGGGTGTAACCGGAGGGCGTAGCCTCGCCATCTTGGCATGGCCATCTAGAAATTCGTCAGCATTTCCCATTGGCTGATGCGTTTCTATATGGCCATGCCATGATGGCCTGTCCACGCCCTTTCAGCATTTCCCATTGGCTGACGTATTTCTAGATGGCTAATAGCCATGGTCCTGAGTTTCCCCGAAACTTTCTTATCATATCCGAGCGTGACGAATGAATTCAATTTACAGCCCACAAAAATCTGCCTAGGCGCGCCTAAAGAAGTTTTCACTTCAAAAACATTTAAACTCGATGAAATGGCGGCATAAGACAACCAGAAGTGACAAAACTGCGTATCATGAAAAAAATCCGGTACGAACTGAAATATTGATAAGAAAATCGAATAAACACAGACACGTTAGGTAAAACGAAAGTCACATTATCTTATCAAATACCTAAACAACAAAATTGTTATCAATGGTAATGTTAAGTGAACTGCTAAAAATATACTGCTTCAGACAATAGAGATGATGGCTTGGTCAAAAATATTCCATTCTTATTAAACTGTTAGGTTGATTATGAAAAAAATATGGGAAACTTATTTTTTGTTTTATTAAATTTTAAAAATCGACAAATATACAGACCATCAAACTTCCGGAGGGAGGGGTTGTGATGTCAAGTCTACGTAACATTCGGTATAGACGAGACGTATATTTAAAACTTTTTTTTTAAATTGCTATCTTATATCTTTAAACGAGCAATTCTTGTATATATATATCTTATCTTAATATATAGGTATAAATCTCCTGTCACGATGTTTGTCCGCGATGGATTCCTAAACTACTTAACCGATTTTAAATTAAATTGGCACACCGTGACCAGTCTGGTCCAACTTGAGAGATATGATAGTTTTTATTTCGATTACTTTAAATGACAATATCGGAGCGCAGCCGGAATGGGTCGTCGACATATATATTGTATATATTATGTCGGCGGACAGAGTCTCGCCATCATCATCATTATTCGCATCCTTCTGCTGTGGGCGTAGTCGATGGGTAGTGTTGGATGAAAACCCGCAAACACAATAGGATTTATTAAGTACAGGTAACAAAGTAGGTATCACAGGCAGTTTAACAAAGTACGTATCGTAGAACGCGCGATGGTTCAAGCTCAACCGCTCTGGCCGACCGCCGCACAAGAAGTTCCGTGCGCTCGGCTCGGCCGGGGGAATGTTGACTCATCGAACGCCGACAGGTGGCGCTTGCGTCCCGGACACGACTCGATTGTAACTCGATCGCGACTCGATTCCGACATATATACATACAAGCTGACCCGGTGAACTTCGTACCACCATGTATTTTTTCGTCTACATTTTCTAGACTTTCTGCTGTACAAATCTTGTCCCGACAATAATAAACAAAGAATCATCCTATTTGGTGCAGTCATTCAAAAGTTATGAGCGTACATACATTTCGAAGATCCATTTTTACGGTTCCGTAAAACGTACCAACTGGACATTTATGGGCTTGTCATGTCTGTCTGTCTGTCCATCCGTATGACACAACCATTTTTTTCGAACCTATAAGAACTATACTGTTGAAACTTGATACATTTAATAACATTTTACTTCAACGTATATAAGCATTTAAAAGCAAGTAATCCCTTTATGCAGAATACAGAAAACCGCACCTTGTGGCGTTCATTAGGAGATCCCTACGTCCAAGAGTGGACGAATATTAAATAGGCTGCTAATGATGATGAATCCCTTTATTGTTAATCAAGTTATTACCAAAAATCAGTTTTATTTTCATTGTAGTGCTTTGTGATATAGTACGATGTTTTTTGTTTGACAAACAAATCTGATGGTTTTCGAACACGGGAGGGAATATGCAACATACAATTGACCATGTGAGAATAATGGGTTTTCTAGATTAATACTACAAACACTTTAACACGCTCAGCGCCTTGTATATCGTTTCGGATACACAATGTCATAAGGAGTGTGTATAGTTTATGATACACCATTTCAGTTAAAGCAGTATGTATTCGAAAGGCGCACGCTTTCTACACATTTTCCCAGTGGTTTTACGTTGGGAATTGGACAATCAGTTAAGGAGATATTAAGAGAAAAATAAAAATCACCTTGAAATAATTTTATTCAAAAAAATAAAGTTACTTAGAAACTAAGTAATCAATTTGATAAGTTCAAAATAAATCAGTGAATATTATTGAAACATTTTTGACACAGAAAACTTTCACATACAGAGCATTTTGTAGTTGTTTGCTCTGAAAGTCTTGAGACCAATAATTTTCCTGTCATACTTTTTATAGCACCTCTGCACATCTTCAGCGTACAATTTTCTCTCCAACTTTGTTACTTATGAGATAATGTTTTCTATTAGACGGTCTTCTTGTCATAATAGGGGCTGATGGCACTTCATCTCTGGCTAACTGAGCAGATCGTTTTAGTAAAACTGAAATTATTTGTTCCCTGAATTGAGTGATAGTAAGTTCCTTGAGGTAATATTTGGTTGAATAATAAATGTGCATTCAAGAGAGAAACACAGAGAAATAATATTATGAAATGTGTTTCTTTATTGATACACATGGCCTTAGGAATAGTTTATCTATATACCTTAAAGTATTTCCCAGGCCACGTGTATCAAAAAATATACACACCGGTAAAAAAAGAGTTGACGGGGGAGAGGGTGTGATTATTTTCTATACTATTTTAACACCTCACAACTCACAACATTAAAAAAACAAAAATTAAAAGTTGACAAAATTTGGTAGTATTTCCATATAGGGCTTGGTGCTGAGCGTGTTAAGGTTGCCCCTGGGACTTTTTTATGATCATAGCAAAAGCAAGCTGCACTGGAAACTGTAGTCGTTTAAACTCAAATGGTGCATCAGTCGGAATCATTGGGATGCGTGGTATCAAAACGTCTTCTCCTTTATACTTTTCTTTCAGTATAGTTGCTTCTATCACGTTGTTTAGTATTTTTTATAACTAACCGTGTGCCGTTGCAAAGACGCGGTTCGTTCATATTTCACAACATTTTAACTACCGATCCAACTTGAAGATTAGGTATGAGGCAATCCTGGAAAATCCAGCGAGTTCAAAAATTCCGGTGGATAGGTAGTTGTTGACGACATCATCTTGAATCGAATCAACTGATTTATAAATCCTCAGTTCGCCTGTAATTTGTTCTTGAATTTTGAAATTTAATTCATTTGCATCTATCTCATTTACATAATAGGTATTAATATTTATTCATCGTGTGGCTGTCTTGTCCCAATATTGGGCAACGGCTTCCAAACCCTCCTTCCAATAAACATCCAGTCCAGGCTAATACAGTCCAGTCTTTCCGATATTTGTGGAGGTTGTCTTGCCATCGTTTCTTTGGTCTGCCGCGTCGTCGTTTGCAATCTGGGTTCCTCCGCGTGGTAATTTTGGCCCAATAATCATCCGACATGCAGCAAACATGTCCAGCCCGATCCCACTTTCAAATTAGCTGCTTTTTGAGTCACATCGGCTATTCCGGTTTTGGAACGCAGTATGGTGTTTCGTATTCTGTCCGTTAGTTTTATTTCAAAAATACTGCACTTCACAGCACAAACGTGTATATTCAAATCATTTTGCACAGATAGGGATATTAAATCAATAATTCAAAATAATAAAACACTTTTTTTTAAAATTAATGGGTCTATGTGGATTAGTCAATAAACACTTTTGGTAAAGCGGTTTGTGTTTGACTGACACTTGATTGATATAGTGACGTGAAACTGACGCATTTTATATCGCGTGCCGAAACTAAATCAAAGTAAATAATATCGTGAAGCCGACCAAATTCAAAATCAGTAAAAACCAACTTTAACGAACATTTAAAACAAAACATTATCCAAATTGGTCCAGGCGTTGTTGAGTGATGCGCTTACCAACACATTTTGCGATTCATTTTAATATTATAGATTTTAGATTTGCCATAAGCTCCGGGAAGTTTTAATCGAAATAGAGTGAAAAACATTTACAAATAAAAGCAGCCAAGTACTTATGACGTACTAAAAAAAACTGCTCATCAGATCGAGTTTAAACCAATTTTCATTGGTAGTTTGCATGTACATCATATATATTGTTTAGTTTTATCATTATCTTATTTTAGAAGTTAGATGGGGGGATACACATTTTACCAATTTGGAAGTGTCTGTCGCACAAATTATTCAGTGTAGACAAAAATGATTATAGAAAACTCAACATCATTTTTGAATACGTATCGATAGACACCCCACACGTGTAGGTTTGATGAAAAATTTGTTTTTGAGTTTTAGTTCTAACTATGGCACCCCTATTTTTTATTATTTGTAAAAATCTTAATGCGGTTGACAGAATACATCTACTTACCAAGTTTTAACAGTGTAGTTCTCATAGTTTCGGCAAAAAGTGGCTGTGACATACGGACAGACAGACAGACAGACAAACAGACAGACATGACGAATCTATAAGGGTTCCATTTTTACGTTTTACGGAACCCTAAAAAGACTATAATTGATCAGTTATCGAACGGGATGAAAAATGATTAAATTACTAAAATGGCTATTAAAAAATAAGGGTTACTGATAAAAGGGTAAAAATTTAGGGTTGTATGTATTTTTTAACGCCACATTATAAAAAAATTAAAACTAAAAATTTTGTTTGAAAATTAAAAAAAAAAAATTTGGGTTGAACAACCCTTGTCACTTAAGGGTATGAAAAATAGCTAGTAGCCGATTCTCAGACCTACTGAATATGCATATAAAATTTGGTTTAAATCCGTAAAGCCGTTTCGGAGGAGTAAGGAAACAAACACTGTGACACGAGAATTTTATATATATACTAGCTGACCCGGTGAACTTCGTACCACCATGTATTTGTTCGTCTACATTTTCTAGACTTTCTGCTGTACAAATCTTGTCCCGACAATAACAAACAAAGAATCATCCTATTTGGTGCAGTCATTCAAAAGTTATGAGCGTACATACATTTCGAAGATAAATTTTTACGGTTCATTAAAACGTACTAACTGGACCTTTATGGGTTTGTCATGTCTGTCTGTCTGTCCATCCGTATGTCACAACCATTTTTTTGGAAACTATAAGAACTATACTGTTGAAACTTGATACAGTTCATAACATTTTATTTCAACGTATATAAGCATTTAAAAGCAAGTAATCCCTATATGCAGAATACAGAAGACCGCACCTTGTGGCGTTCATTAGTAGAGGCCTACGTCCAACAGTGGACGAATATTAAATAGGCTGATAATGATGATGAATCCCTTTCTTGTTAATCAAGTTATTACCAAAAATCTGTGTATGTATCCGAAATGCGCACGCTTTCTACACATTTTCCCAGTGGTTTTGTGTTGGGAATCGGACAATCAGAAGGAGATATTAAGAGAAAAATAAAAATCACCTTGAAATAATTTTATTCAAAAAAAGAAAGTTACTTAGAAACTAAATAATCAATTTAATAAGTTCAAAATAAATTAGTGAATATTATTGAAACATTTTTGACACAGAAAACTTTCACATACAGAGCATTTTGTAGTTGTTTGAGCTGCTCTGAAAGTCTTGCCTGCAATAACTTTCCTGTCATACTTTTTATAGCACCTCTGCACATCTTCAGCGTACAATATTCTCTCCAACTTTGTTACTTATGAGATAATGTTTTCTATAAGACGATCTTCTTGTCATAATAGGGGCTGATGGTACTTCATCTCCGGCTAACTGAGCAGATTGTTTTAATAAAACTACAATTATTTGTTCCCTGAATTGAGTGATAGTAAGTTTCTTGAGATAATATTTGGTTGAATAATAAATGTGCATTCAAGAGAGAAACACAGAGAAAATATATTACGAAATGTGTTTCTTTATTGATACACATGGCCTGGGGTATATAGGGTAACAGTTTATCTATATACTTAAAGTATTTCCCAGGCCACGTGTATCAAAAAATATACACACCGGTAAAAAAAAGGGATGACGGGGAAGGTGATTATTTTCTAAACTATTTTAACACCTCACAACTCACAACTCACAACACTAAACAAACAAAAATTAAAAGTTGTCAAAATTTGGTAGTATTTCCATATAGGGCTTGGCGCCGAGTGTGTTAAGGTTGCCCCTGGAACTCGTTTATGATCATAGCAAAAGCAAGCCGCACTGGAAATTGTAGTCGTTTAAACTCATATGGTGCATCAGTCGGAATCATTGGGATGCGTGGTATTAAAACGTCTTCTCCTTTATACTTTCCTTTCAGAATAGTTGCTTCTATCACGTTGTTCAGTATTTTTTATAGCTAACCGTGTGCCGTTGCAAAGACGCTCTTCGTTCATATTTCACAACATTTTAACTACCGATCCAACTTGAAGATTAGGTATGAGGTGGCAATCCTGGAAAATTCAGCGAGTTCAAAAATTCCGGTGGATAGGTCGTTGTTGACGACATCCTCTTGAATCGAATACACTGATTTATAAATCCTCAGTTCGCCTGTAGTTTGTTCTTGAATTTTGAAATTTAATTCATGGGCATCTTTCTCATTTACATAATAAGTATTAATATTTATTTATCATGTGACTGTCTTGTCCCAATATTGGGCAACGGCTTCCATACCCTCCTTCCACTTTTCCCTTTCTGTGGCTAATACAGTCCAGTCTTTCCGATGCTTTTTGAGTCACATCGGCTATTCCGGTTATGGAACGCAGTATGGTGTTTCGTATTCTGTCCGTTAGTTTTACTCCAAAAATATTACACTCCACAGCACAAACGTGTGTATTCAAATCATTTTGCACAGATAGGGATATTAAATTAATAATTCAAAATAAAAACACTTTTTTTTTAATTAATGGCTCTATGTGGATTAGTCAATAAACACTTTTGGTAACGCGGTTTGTGTTTGACTGACACTTGATTGATATAATGACGTGAAAACTCACGCATTTTATATCGCGTGCCGAAACTAAATCAAAGTAAATAATATCGTGAAGCCGACCAAATCGAAAATCAGTACTAATGAGTCTTACGTTTTGTGATTATTCAATTTAATTTGGTTCGCGATATTGTCGCTTTTGTTGAGTTTCTTCTGAGTGGGTTTCGGAATATGACATTAGATCCTCCTATCCTCTAACTGTTTTGATAGACATGATGGAACTTGAACTTTTTGCAGCGAGAATAAAGTGCAAATTGACTCCTTGACGTTAGGAACACACATATTATATTGCTTAGACATAAGCGAGTGCTGTTATTTAATATGAACTTTATTTCATAGCAATAAAGCTCAAATTGTCTTAATATTTTAGTTAGAAAACGTTTGTATGGGAAAGCACTTCATTTAATATGAACTTTATTCAAAAGCAATAAAGTTCAAATTGTCTTAAGATTTTAGTTAGAAAACATTTGTATGGGAAAAAGAAAAGGACTGTTTTTAGAGTTTTCCCGGCAATTATACGATTTTTTTTCGCTGTAAAAACCATCATTGGACTTCAACGAACATTAAAAAAAAAGAATTATCCAAATTAGTCCAGGCGTTGTTGATATAGATTTACCATAAGCTCCGGGAAATTTTAATCGGAATAGAGTGAAAAACATTTACAAATAAAAGCAGCCAAGTATTTATGACGTACTAAAAAAAACTACTCATCAGATTGAGTTCAAACCAATTTTCGTTGGTAGTTTGCATGTACATCATATGTTTTGTTTAGTTTTATCATTCTCTTATTTTAGAAGTTAGAGGGGGGGGACACACATTTTACCACTTTGGAAGTGTCTGTCGCGCAAATTATTCAGTGTAGACAAAAATGATTTTAGAAACCTCAACATCATTTTTCAAGACCTATCGATAGAAATCCCACACGTGTAGGTTTGATGAAAAATTTTTTTTTGAGTTTTAATTCTAACTATGGGGGGCACCCCTATTTTTTGTTTATTTTTGTAAAAATTTTAATGCGGTCCACAGAATACATCTACTTACCAAGTTATAACAGTGTAGTTCTCATAGTTTCGGCAAAAAGTGGCTGTGACATACGGACGGACAGACAGACAAACAGACATGACGAATCTATAAGGGTTCCGTTTTTACGTTTTACGGAACCCTAAAAAGACTATAATTGATCTTATCGAGCGGGATGAAAAATGATTAAATTACTAAAATGGCTATTAAAAAATAGGGGTTGGTGATAAAATGGTAAAAATTTAGGGTTGTATGTATTTTTTAACGCCACATTATAAAAAAATAAAAACAAAAAATTTTGTCCGAAAATGAAAAAAAATATATTTGGGGTGAACAACCCTTGTCACTTAGGGGTATGAAAAATAGCTAGTAGCCGATTCTCAGACCTACTGAATAAGCATATAAAATTTGGTTAAAATCAGTAAAGCCGTTTCGGAGGAGTAAGGAAACAAACACTGTGACACGGGAATTTTATATATAAGATATATATATATATGTCGGATAAAGCTAGTGTCGTGTTGGTTCTTGTTTGCGTCCATAACATTAAGTAAAGTACATTAAACATTTTACTTTCTCTTTAAAATCTTAATTTAATGTTATTGAATTTGTTACACCTTTCTACGATTGAAACACTTGACTTAACTTACAAAAGTCATGAATACTATAATAACTGAATTGACCAATCGGAGCAGACAACACAGTCAAGTCTCGAGCGTGGTCGAAGCGCCATCTTCACTTTTTCGGCAGGCGGGCAGTTTCGGGTGGTTGATTCGAGAGCTAGCGACCGATCGAGTTGGATCGTTGTGTAGTGTATGTGAAAGTATTTCAAAATGTTGGTTAAAGTGAGATCGGTGCCACGAACTCGCTGCTCGGTCTTAATTAATGAGTTGTTGTGCAATCTACGTTAAAAAGTGTAAAAACCGTGATTATTGTGCTTTGTGCTCACATCTCACCTTGATAACGCCCACAAAACCAGCAACCACTAATAACGATGTCGACTAGAACAGTGTTTCTCCGACATATATATATTATATATATAGTCGCTAGTATATATAGATATATATATATATATATCTTATATATAAAATTCTCGTGTCACAGTGTTTGTTTCCTTACTCCTCCGAAACGGCTTTACTGATTTGAACCAAATTTTATATGCATATTCAGTAGGTCTGAGAATCGGCTACTAGCTATTTTTCATACCCCTAAGTAACAAGGGTGGTTCACCCCAAAAATTTTTTTTTTAATTTTTGGCCAAAATATTTTGCTTTTATATTTTTAAAATGTGGCGTTAACCACCCTAAATTTTTACTGTTTTATCACCAACCCCTATTTTTTAATAGCCATTTTAGTAATTTAATCATTTTTCATCCCGCTCGATAACTGATCAATTATAGTCATTTTAGGGTTCCGTAAAACGTAAAAATGGAACCCTTATAGATTCATCATGTCTGTCTGTTTGTCTGTCTGTCCGTCCATATGTCACAGCCACTTTTTGCCGAAACTATGAGAACTGTTGAAACTTGGTAAGTAAATGTACTCTGTGAACCGCATTAAGATTTTTACAAAAATAAAAAATTAAAAAATAGGGGTGCCCATGGGGGGCACCTCTTAGACTTGGCACTTAGAACTGAAACTCAAAAACTTTTTTTTCATTAAACCTACATGTGTGGGGTGTCTTTCGGTAGGTCTTCAAAAATGATGTTGAGGTTTCTAAAATCATTTTTGTCTACACTGAATAATTTGCGCAACAGACACTTTCAAAGTAGTAAAATGTGTGTGCCCTCCCCCCCTCTAACTTCTAAAATAAGAGAATGATAAAGCTAAACAAAGTATATGATGTACATGCAAACTACCAACGAAAATTAGTTTGAGCTCGATCTGATGAGTAGTTTTTTTAAGTACATCATAAATACTTGGCTGCTTTTATTTGTAAATGTTTTCACTCTATGTCGATTAAAATTTCCCGGAGTTAAAAAATTTAATAATTGCCGGGAAAACTCTAAAATCAGCCCTTTTCTTTTTCCCATACAAACATTTTCTTACTAAAATGTTAAGGCAATTTGACCTTTATTGCTATACAATAAAGTTATTACATGTGTGTAAATATTAAATCAAATGCTTACATGTGTGTGTTCCTAATGTCAAGGAGTCATTTTGAACTTTTTTCCCGCTGCACAAAGTTCAAATTCCATCATATCTATCAAAACAGTTGGAGGATAGAAGAATCTAATGTCACGTTCCGAAACCCACTCAGAGGAAACTCAACAAAAGCGATAATATCGCGAACCAAATCAAATTGAATAATCACAAAACGTAAGACTCATTAGTACTGATTTTCAATTTGATCGGCTTCACGATTTTATTAATTTTGATTTAGTTTCGGCGATATAAAATGCGTCAGTTTTCACGTCATTACATCAATCAAGTATCAGTCAAATACAAACCGTGTCACCAAAAGTGTTTTATTATTTTGAATTATTGATTTAAGATCCCTATCTGTGAAAAATTATTTGAATATAATCACACCGCCTCCCCCGTCATCCCTTTTTTTACCGGTGTGTATATTTTTTGACACACGTGGCCTAGGAAATACTTTAAGGTATATAGATAAACTATTCCCCAGGCCATGTGTATCAATAACGATACACATTTCGTAATAATATTCCTCTGTGTTTCTCTCTTTACTGCACATTTATTATTCAACCAAATGTTATCGCAAGAAACTTACTATCACTCAATTAAGTGAACAAATAATTGTAGTTTTACTAAAACGATCTGCTCAGTTAGCCGGAGATTAAGTGCCATCAGCCCCTATTATGACAAGAAGACGGTCTAATAGAAAACATTATCACAAAAGTAACAAAGTTGGAGGGAAAGTTGTACGCTGAAGATTTGCAGAGGTGCTTTAAAAAGTATGACAGGAAAGTTATTGGTGGCAAGACTTTTAGAGCAGCTCAAACAACTACAAAATGATCTGTATGTGAAAGTTTTCTGTGTCAAAAATGTTTCAATAATATTCACTGATTTATTTTGAACTTAATAAATTTATTGTTTAGTTAGGAACTTTCTTTTTTGGATTAAATTATTTCAAGGTGATTTTTATTTTTCTCTTAATATCTCCTTAACTGATTGTCCGATTTCCAACCGAAAACCACTGAGAAAATGTGTAGAAAGCGTGCGCATTTCGGATACACACTGCTTTAACTGAAATGTGGAGTATGTATCATAAACTATAGGTACACACTCATTATTACCGTGTATTCTAAACGATACACATGGCGCACAGAGTGTCTGCGGTATTCATCTAGAAAACTCATGTTTCTCACATGGTCAATTGGATGTTGCATATTCCCTCACGTGTTTGAAAACCATCAGATTTGTTTGTCTATGTGCCAGGTAATCAAACAAAAACATCGTATATCACAAAGCACTACACTGAAAATAAAACTGATTTTTGGTAATAACTTGATTAACAATAAAGGGATTCATCATCATCATCAGCCTATTTAATATTCATCCACTTCTGGACGTAGGCCTCTTCTAATGAACGCCACAAGTTGCGGTCTTCTGCATTCTGCATAAAGGGATTACTTGCTTTTAATGCTTATATACGTTGAAATAAATATGTTATTAATAAACACTTAATGCGGTTCGGTCTTCTGCATTCTGCATAAAGGGATTACTTGCTTTTAAATGCTTATATACGTTGAAATAAATATGTTATTAATAAACACTTAATGCGGTTCACAGAATACATCTCTTACCAAGTTTCAACAGTATAGTTCGTATAGTTTCGAAAAAAGTGGTTGTGACATACGGATGAACCACAGAAATCTAAATAATAAGGTAATAGAAATGGCATAACTCTCAAATTACTTGCAAAACGCTTGTCGCCACATTTCCCCTACCCCCGCGGTCACTACTACATGCGCGTACTATTCCAATACAAATTCACTCACACAGGAACACCTGCACATTAACAAACTAGGTCTGTGATTGCACCACACACATCCATAAACGCTTATCAGTGAACCTACTAATACATTGAAAAATAAACAATTTTTCACATTTACGCTAGTGCTTGACAAAAATTAAAACATATCGATATTTCAAAGTACGGTCCAATTTTAACATTCGATAAAGGTTATATTGATTTCATTAATTAGGTGTATTACACTACAACAAAGTCAATATGCTTATAAAATAAGTGAGTCACACGGGGTATACTATTGTTTCTAAAACTGAACTATGTATTTCTGACACCATAAATATGGGCTTAGGTATACTTGAAGAACAAAGGTTGTTGTATATTTTGTACATCGAGCAACTCGATCTTCCGCGCAAGCACGGAAGGGAAGTAGCCTTAGCTAAAAAATATTGTGTAAATCTTTGTCATTTCTTGCGGGAGGGGAAAGTTGCACACTAGCGCAAAGCCGCAATATCACATACAAAACATACCTGTACCGATCCATTGCCGACCATACTCACGCAGCCAAATCACTAACACATAAAAAATAAAGCACCATTCACAAATCTAGCCCCGCCCTCTGTGTTTTCCACGCCACGGTATATTATCAAACTCCGCGGACTTGCACTTTGACAGAGGTTGACGCTGTGTATGCCTACTCCCTTCGGTGTTGTTCGCTGATTTTGTATGAAAACTAATAAAGTCTTAAAAATAAATGCTTACAATAGCTACATACTGCCTCTGTTACCTTAATATTTATTTTGCACGGATGAACAATCGCGCGTTATAGCTAGTATGTATATACTTTTGTTAATAATTTATGAATTATGAAGTAATGTTTACCGCGAATTAAAAGATTTTACGTATGGGTGTTAACTGTGTACATTTTTTTATCGATATTTTATGTTAATTTATCGATAAAAAAGGTAAAATTTAAAATACAATTTTCATCGTTTATTTTTGGCCAAGTAAAATTGAGCCGTCACAGCACTAGCTCACGACCGCTACCTGCGGTTGTACCATGGAAGATTAGAGGTTATGACGATTTCTTTAATTTTACATTACATTGCTGTTTATGCTTGTACCACTCTAGATGTTAATTAATGTACGCAGCAATGGTATGCAAAACGACGATAACACCAAAAATGAATAACTATCATAGTGAATCATTGGGCTCCGTTTATTTTAGTAAAAAATACAATTAAAATAAAATAAAATACCTATCAGTGAAATATAATCTCATTATTGGTATAATTGCAAGTTGTGGAAGAACTTCCACAGTTGTTTATGCTGCATAACACAAGTTTTAAAGATGATTCACGCCAGCCGGTTCGAAGAAGACTAAACTACAACTCGAGCACTGGTGGCCTACAAGTCACCTGTGCGGCGACAATGTCACGCGGTCATGCGACTTCTAGTACCTTATTATTTAGATTTCTGTGGGATGAACAGACAGACAGACATCACGAACCCATAAGGGTTCAGTACGTTTTACGGAACCGTAAAAATGGATCTTCGAAATGTATGTAGGTACGTTCATTACTTTTGAATGACTGCACGAAATAGGATGATTATTTGTTTTATGTATTTGTTATTGTCGGAACAAGATTTGTACAGCAGAATGTTTAGAAAATGTAGACAAAAAAAAATATTGGCAGTCATAGGAACTGCCGATAGAAGTGAAAACTTATAATTCAGAATTTGATAGCTTACCTTGGAAACTACACGGGTGTAACCTGAGGGCGTGACCTCGCCATCTTGGCATGGCCATCTAGAAATACGTCAGCATTTAATATTGGCTGATGCGTTTCTAGACGGTCATGCCATGATAGCCTGTTTACGCCCTTCCAGCATTTACCATTGGCTGACGTATTTCTAGATGGCCAATAGCCATGGTGGTACGAAGTTCACAGGGTCAGCTAGTATATATATATGTGAATCTCAAAAACGGCCACGTCTGACGAATTATGCTCCACTTGACGGTACAATTGTTTTAAAATTAAAATACAATTAAAGTTATATTATTGCGCTGCTTATATTTTGCTTTTGCTGTGTCGGATAAACGTTGTACGCACGTAAATTTTGATGACATATTTTATTATTTATTTTAATGCTACTTCCACATTTCAATTAAGTATTATAACTATTGACCAAATTAACAAAAAAAAAATGCTCGGGCGCATTATCTAACAAAATTAACAATTGACTCACGCGTCTACTGAAAAAACATCGACACGGGGCGCGGCGCGGTGCAGATGATACCTGTGCGGTGGCGGTCTGGCGCGGTAGGCTTGGCGGTGGTGGCGCGGGTCTGCTTGTTGCTCTCCTGTGCGGGCGCGTTGTACTTGGCGCGCCGAGTGGGCCGGGCTATACCCTGGACTCCGTGGGCCGGGCATGGTCCCTGGACACCGCTGCTTCCGAGCCGGGCATGGTCCCTGGCTCCTCCAACAATAATTCTTCTTTTTTCTTATTATTTTATTTTCTGTGCTGTTTAATGTTCAGCTAGTGGGCCGCTGCGCTGGTGACGCGCCCGACGCGACGTAGTGAGGGCCAAATACGGTCGATTATGGTGATGGTCTTCATTTTAAATTGTTTCTTCTTAATTTCAAAGTCTTCCTGTAAGTATCTAGTTCATTTTTTCTGTATGCGGTATTGTCGTTGTTCTTCTTTTTTTTTTCTTCATAGCTTCGTCGGTGCCGTGTTCGAAGATGGCCGGGTCGCCATGTAATATTAGATGTTGGTGGTGAATTAATAAGACATGTTGATCGGTCTAGCTCCGTTTGTTCATTAAACCTTATAACTAATTACATTCTAAAGCTAACTTATACTAGATCAGTACTACGTTATTTAGGGTGCGCGTGTGACCTAGATTTAGCATATAGCTCTGTAAGGGCT